>OX387267.1:7507500-8757500 GCA_947562075.1 Orthosia gracilis | reverse complement strand
TTATGTTGGCATAATCATCTTAAAGACTAATTTGTTTTGGCATAAATTTGATTCGCATAACGTTAGTAGGCCTAATGACTATTAGCATAACGTTAGTAGGCCTAATGACTATTAGCATAATAATATTTAGGCATACAATTAATATAAATAACAAAAACAATTTTCATGCAAATGATTTATTATACATAACATTATGTAACTTAAACGATTTTTCAATCGCAAGATAACTTTTATCTGAAGAATATATTAGATGTTTTGACAGTTTTTGTATAAAAAAATATATCAATCAGTTAACTTCTATTATGAGAAATAAATATGGAGGTTATTCCTCAGATAGAAGTTAACTGATTGAAACAGTGGTCCTTAATTATGTATAATTATTTATTTAAGGTGTATATTTTTAGCAATTGCTTGTAAATATGCTAGTTTAGAAGTATACTCATCTTTTTTACTAATAATTTTTTCAATTCTTTTGGTTTTGTCCGTGTATCTTTTCTTTTTTTTTGGTATAAGTGATGTTCCGACATCCAGTTTATCTATTTCAATGGTTTTATGTTTTATTTCTTGAACGATCTTTTTGGCCAAAAAATAAAATCCAGGATGGTGTTTTCCCACAAAATGTGCAAATCTATTGTGCCATGCCTCTGCATGATTTTGTGTCCTAGGTCTATTTTCCTTTTCCAGTAGATACGTACTCCAGACTTTGGGTGGAAATGGTGGTGGTGAACTTGTAGTGCCCCATACATAATTCTGATCAAACCAATTTGCTATAGTTTCTGTAACAATTAAATAATATTGTTGGTTAAAAATTTAATATGATGTGCAACAAAAGTTAGTGACAGAACCGAATTGCTGCAAAACCGACTCTACGTAGTCTTGTTTGTCCTACCCCTAGAGTGTAATTTAAAATCGCGTAGGCGCGTAGGGTCGAGGCGGCCCACGGGCTGAGGAGCAGGCGGCTGCGAGCGAGGCGCCGCGGCTGAGGCTGGCCGGCGAAGCCGGCCAACAAGCCGAAGCTGCGGTGGTGAGCGAAAGCCGTCTGCGACGATTAGCACGCGTGGGGCCGCCGGAAGCCCGCAGCGCCGGAGCCGAGACAGAAACCCTGCCTGCTGCATGTTGCCTGCTCGCTTGAATGCTGCATGCTTGCTTGCATGCTGCATGCTTGTTTGCTGCATGCTTGCTTGCATGCTGTATGTGTAAATAAATTTATGCTTTAGGATATTATGCTTAAAAAAGTTATGCTTTAGAACTTTATGCTTAATAAATTTATGCTTTAGAATATTCTGCTTAATCATTATTATGGTTAGAGAAATTATGCTTAAAAAAATTATGCGTAAGCTGTTTTGCGTAATTATATTATGCGTAAATATAATTATGGCAAACAAAATTATGCTAAGATATATTAGGTCTTAAAATTTTATGCAAATGGATAGGGAACCTTTCTGTAACAATTAAATAATATTGTTGGGTAAAAATGTAATATGATGTGCAACAAAAGTTAGTGACAGAACCGAATTGCTGCAAAACCGACTCTACGTAGTCTTGTTTGTCCTACCCCTAGAGTGTAATTTAAAATCGCGTAGGCGCGTAGTGGCGAGGCGGCCCACGGGCTGAGGAGCAGGCGGCTGCGAGCGAGGCGCCGCGGCTGAGGCTGGCCGGCGAAGCCGGCCAACAAGCCGAAGCTGCGGTGGTGAGCGAAAGCCGTCTGCGACGATTAGCACGCGTGGGGCCGCCGGAGGCCCGCAGCGCCGGAGCCGAGACAGAAACCCTGCCTGCTGCATGTTGCCTGCTCGCTTGAATGCTGCATGCTGCATGCTTGCTTGCATGCTGCATGCTTGCTTGCATGCTGCATGCTTGCTTGCATGCTGCATGCTTGCTTGCATGCTGCATGCTTGCTTGCATGCTGCATGCTTGCTTGCATGCTGCATGCTTGATTGCATGCTTGCTTGCATGCTGTATGCTTGCTTGCATGCTATATGTGTAAATAAATTTATGCTTTAGGATATTATGCTTAAAAAAGTTATGCTTCAGAATATTATGCTTAATCATTATTATGGTTAGAGAAATTATGCTTAAAAAAATTATGCGTAAGCTGTTATGCGTAATTATATTATGCGAAAATGTAATTATGCCAAACAAAATTATGCTTAGATATATAAGGTCTTAAAATTTTATGCAAATGGATAGGGAACCATAAAATTATTAAGGTGCACACCTAGTAATTCCGACTTATTTACAAGCCCATGTGTGTTAGTTGAATATTGTTTAAGATTCTCTATGCTAAGGCCGTATATTTGTCTTTCTTTGGTATTGATTATATTGTAACGAAATTTTGTAACCTCTTAAAATAATAAAGTTAAATGTTTATTCATCTTTTTCAGTGACAAAATGGAAAGACTGCAAATGTGTAGGATGTGTTTGGTGGAGGATGCCCCCATGTATGTTGTTGTCAACAAGAACTTGCATGACGTATATGAGAAGCTGACTGGTGAACAAGTAAGTTGATACTTTAAAATTAATACTTTTTAATGCCCTCCTATCCTAATACAAGTAGATGTAATTAACTATGTGAACTGTTGGTCAGACGTTCGATGACGACTGACATCACTGAAGGAAAACAGTGTAATAATAATAAGTCACCAATCTACCTTGAGCATGAATGAATCTATGCCAGTTGAAGACCAAGAGCTAAACTGAGTTATCTTTGAGCTAACTCACTTAACTGAGGTTGGTAGTTTTTCATAGTTTAGTGAATACCACAAACTATATCAGAATTCAAAATGTGCCTATGGATGGAAAATACACCTCAGCTACGCAAACAAAGCTAAATTAACGTAGCTCAGCTCTTGGTCTGCAACCGGCTTCATGCTTTCTCTATATGTGAAGAGAACTATAGAAAATATTACAGACCATATTGATTTTGTATGGTTAGTAGTATTGTTTTTATTTATGAGTAGCTTTATGCCTAGGCTTTTATTTCGCATGTTTCCGAAATTAAAACCTGCAGGACTCAGCGACAATGTAGATTGCTATCAGTGAAATAATTCTCATAATCAGATTACTGCTACCAGAGATAAACTTTAATAAACAAACATCGACACATAAAATTTTACTCTAATTATATTAGTTTACTAGCTGACCTGGCGAACTTCGTTCTGCCTAACAAATTTCTAAAATAAAATATTTTTCTAAAATAAACGTAGGCTAAGTTACACCTTATTACATCAGCTACCTGCCAATAAAAGTCCCTTCAAAATCGGTCCAGCCATTTCAGAGATTAGCCGGAACAAACAGACAGACAGACAGACAAATATTGAAAAAAAAATATTTTGTGTGTTTTGGTTATTTCAATGTTAAAAACAGACACCCCAATTTTATTTATATGTATAGATATATACTATATTATAGTCTTCATTCGCATCGAGTAGTAACAAGTACCTAGTCTTTAAAATCTACCTAGTCCCGACTAGTCTCGAGTATTGACAGACAGACGAAATATATTCTTGCACAACAGGAGTGCAAGTCGCGTTACTTTTATGCCATTGAAATATGGTCCAGCCATTTCAGAGATTAGCCGGAACAAACAGACAGACAGACAAAAATTTTAAAAAAAATTGTTTTGGTGTATGTACCGTATAAATATATACATTTAGTAAAAAACGGTTATTTCAATATTACAAACAGACACTCCAATTTTATTTATATGTATGGATGTATAGATATACATGTAGTAAAAAACGGTTATTTCAATATTACAAACAGACACTCCAATTTTATTTATATGTATAGATTAACAAGATAATACAAGACAAGTTTTGTTGCAGTTTGTAACTGCAGACAGAAGACCGCTGCTTGTTTGTTACATCTGCTGCTCAGAACTAAAACAATGCTGCCGTTTCCAGAGAAAATGTCTAGAAGCCGAAGAACTTTTTGTTCATATGCTGGATGAAGATTATGAGGTGAGGTAGTCTTCAACATAATCCTAATGTCCAATTTCGAAGTCTAACATCAATTCTTGCCAAAGGAATTTATGATAGGCAGTTGTTCCATGTAAAATATTAGCATTTAGCTGCATTCAGTTATTATTACAATCAATTGACAGATATCTACACAGCGTGATGTCTAGCGAGTATGGGGCGTTGCGCTAGTTTGAACTAGTTCTGGCAAAAAGAAGAATACATATCTAAGCCACCAGGTTACGTGCTTCTTCTTCTTCTTTTGTGTGAGGAACTGACCTCTGGGGTCAGAGTTATTTAAGCCACCTTTGGGAACCCCACATGCTTTACTTGGCTATTTTAGACATAAGTTAACTATATAAGTACAGGTTAAATGCTAATAGCAGTATTTATGAAAATGTTAAAATTGTCACCCAAGACCATTTCTTCAGACGTGTTCACCAATTTTGCATTTATTCAATGTTATCTTCAATTAATAGCAAAACTGTTGATTGAAGTCATAAATGTAATGAATTATATAGTCACTATACTAAAAAATGTTTGATTATGATGGTTAAAAATTTTTTGTCCACTAAAGTAATTTTGATACTTCATTTTTTCAAAAATAAAAGAACCTAAGCACTTAAGGCTAGGCTTTTGATTTTATAAAAATACAATACTTGCTACGTATTTTTCCAAGCACCCCATATCCGGTTGACGTTCAGTTTTGGGGTACGCTGTATATGGCAGCCAGGAACAACAAGTTATCATACTTTGCAGAGGTACGGAGGAGTCTCTGTATGTAATCTATTGTCAGCCATCTAATACTGGACTCATATTTGTTACAGCTAAATCTTTTAATAAGCCCAAAGAATTTGGCATTTAACAATGGGTTTGTTATATCGCCGATGGAGTACTTAGATATAGTTGGTGAATATCAAACAGTAAGCCATGCTGTCAAAGAAGAATTACCAGATTATGAGACACTACAAGATATTATTGAGCCAAAAGAGCGACTTCAGGTTGATGGTATGTATTGGGGAATATGGGCAGAAGTGGACACCAATGAAATACCGTTTTATAAGGGTTTCAATAATACAGTTTAACCCTTTACTTGTTAAATTGGACGATATGTTCAGTTACATTTTGTGAGACATTTGATCCCTAGCAAGACTGACATGATTGTTGTTATATGAATGTGACCAGCTACGTTTTCGGTCTCTACTACCTGACTAGAGTTCGGAATATAAGTTCATATCCCTTATAATTTGTGGCTAGACAGTGACAGACATAGAGTATTGTAGATTTGTTTTTGTTAAACTCCAACAGTACACTTATTAAAATATATTAAGTACTACAGTTAGTAATACAGTAAGTTTTCCTACTGTTTTGTTTCCGTGGTTTGGCTATTCACAAATTCACGATGACGGCTGGATTGATATGTGTAAGCAATCGGACGTGACCCTTGGCTGTTACACTTCACTTCCTCAGTTTCTTGATACTTTCGCACTCATAAACGAACTGAGTTTCTCTATAAGGAAGTAAATTAAAAAGTCACCCTCAGTTTCCCAGCTCAAAATTATCGCAGAATTAATGTGACAAATTGTCAAGCACGCGTTATCTGCTGTGATTGGCTGTTGAAAATTCATTTAACCAATCACAGCAGATAACGCGTGCTTGACAATTTATCACATTAATTCTGCGATAATTTTGAGCTGGGAAACTGAGGGTTAGATTTCTAATATGAAAAATGAAAATATATTTTGATTTGACTTTAGATTTCACTAACGTCAACATTTAGTTGTCGAGCAAAACTCATTAATCTTTGATTTTGTTCTCAAAGCACGATTATTTTCACTTTATCGTTGTTTACTCAATCGAGACATAATTTTTTTGTTATTATAAGTCGAGTATTCAGTCGATTCGAACAACACAAGCAGACGAGTAGTTATGCTATGATGCGATTCTATGTTTTACTTAACAAAATTATAAGCTTACGGTTTATCTTCTTCATTATCATACTTAGTGCGTGCGAGTAAAGATCTTAACTTATTGTGTAAGGAGTTCTTGTTTGAAGTGTTTACCACTAAAAGCTCATCAGTGCGAAAGCAGCTTAACCCTGACCTTTTCAAAAGTGGATAGTGTGCAATATTATAGCGTTGCCTTTACCGTTAGTGATTTAATTTTTCTGATTGTTGTGCTTGTTGCTAGTGATCCCTAAGATCTCTTTAATTTATTATATCTCTAGCCCTGAGAAACTGTAATTGGCTTAATGTAACGTTCTCAACTTGTTTATTAATTGTATGTATAGATAGTAAACTATATTAAAAGAAAGTCGTGTTAGTTACACTATTTATAACTCAAGAACGGCTGAACCAATTTGGCTGAAAATTGGTGGGGAGGTAGCTTAGAACCAGGAGACGGACATAGGATACTTTTTATCCTTTTTTTTTAATTTTTTTCTTTTATACTTTGTTTTATATGTTCGTCATTACGGTCGGCCAGATCTCTTTATTACTTTTACCATTATTAATTAGGGTAGGATAGATAGGGTAGGGTAGGTAGGGTAGGGTAGATAGGGTAGGGTAGGTAGCCTAGGGTAGGTAGGCAGAACTATAATAAGTAACAGATTGGCGTAGCGGTACAACTGCTTGACTCATGAATTATTGGGTCCAGGTTAGATTCTTACTTCGGCCTTACGATTTTATTAAACTTTATAATTCTGTTAAGAGTTCTTAGAAATCTGTTAAAAACTTTAAAGTTTGTGGAACACGTTAGGAAGTATAAAAATATCAACAGGATGCGATGAATATTATCTAGCTGTCGCTTGCATGAGCGCCGTCAGTTTTTTTTATTTCTAGTTAGAATATCTTAGGAGTTTCATTGATGTCACAGAGATGGCACGTCCTTGTCATTCTGTCCATAGACGTCGCTTTTTATACATTTGTAGGGGGTGAGGTTTCTCTGGAACTGTATGTACGTATTTAAATATCGCATGTAATAAAATCCTCGGGATAAGCTCGAATACGAAACCATTAGACAACAAAACGATAAACTGTTGCGTAACTGCTATATTAATTATGTGAACACCGTGGAGAAATGCCTAAAAAATAATCCCAAGATGTTCTGGAATTTTATTAAAAATTTAATGTCCTCAGCAACTACAGTCGGTAGCAGCTGTTAACTGACCCACCCTGAAAACGAACGAATTCGAACCCTCCGCCTGTAACATAAAGGATTATTTAATTTGTATGAGTTTACTAGGCTAGCGCTACTCGATGATTAAATACAATAAAAATACAGATACGCAAATATCATGTTTAAAACATTAGTGTAAGGTTATTTATAACTACTGGCGATGCGATTTTGATTTTTATACTCGTAAGACTAAAAATTTATTAGAGAATTGCAATAGAATTAGTGTGATTGCTACTAATAGCTTATTTTAACGATTATATTCAAGTAGATCTGGTCTCGTGGTTCGTTTATACGGCTGAGGCGAACAAGATGCGAGTTCAAATCTTGCGTCAAGAATGTTACTGTTTTGCTTTAAATTTAGAATCTTTTCAATAATAAGTATTTCTTACATTATTGTAAAGAACTATAGACAGACACATTCTTCAAATATAAAATTTCTAAATTGGTAATATCTTCGCCTAACTTGTAATAAGACGGTAGCTGAAAGATAAACATGCGTTTTCATTATAAAACTGGTAGTCAAATGTAACTTAGGTAGGTAAATAAAAATGAACTGTGACATTAAAACCAAAGCCAGTCTGCGCACAATTGTGGTGACTACGCGCGAACATTTTATACCTTGCCTTACTAAATTGCGAAAATGAATAAAAAAAATTCATTTAACGTTATCATAATCATTACTGTTTTTCATTTGTGTTGTTATTTGTATTTAAAAACTTCATTTAAATAAACTATTTTAATTAAACATAAATAATAATTTGTGTTCTCAAAACATTATTGAATATTGTAAACATAAGGCAACAAGAAGTCAAAGGTTAGTTTTGAACTCACAAACATGTTGACATAGGTTCACTGATTCAACCGCAAGACCACACCAACGTTACAAAAACGTCGTCGTTAATGTTATTGTAATACATATTTGTAAAACATGACTGTGATCTTTTCTGCAATTTACTTAACATCTTGCATGCTTTGTGTGTGCATACTCATATTACGAACAAATAAATGATTTCTCTCTCTCTCTCTCTCTCAAATAATATTTTTTAATTAACCAGACCATCATGGTGACAAAACAGTATTCAAACGCTTACCTGCCCTTTCGTTACGTTTTCAAGATCAAATTTGCATAACTGTATTCTATAATATTTACCTACCTTGAACAACTTGTTCAAGCTCGATAAGCTCATGCGTATCGTATAACACTTATCTACTGTTAATTATAGTAGCTTCATAATCGTATAACTTTTAGTGGTTCGTCTAACGGCAGGGTGGATCAGGTAACAGCTATTAACGACTGTACATTAACTTTAGTAATGCACAATGATGACGAACACTATTCTTCGAGTTGTCCTGATATTGCCAATTTGTTCACGTCTAATTTAGGCTCGGTTTATTTTAATCCTCGCCCTCTTTCTGTAGCGTCAACCCATCAGTCGGTTCGTCAGCTCTCATATATCAGCATAACTGAGAAAGATATCCTTCCTCACTTCATCAACCTAGCGCTTTCGACTGCTTAGACCACAAACTACTTATTAGTAAGCTGTGAAGTCAGTTTGCTATTTGTGGTCCAATGCTGAGTTGGTTTTTATTATACCTCGAAATTCGTAAGCAGGTGGTGGTTCTGGCTGAACTGGAATCTAACAAAAATATTGCCACGTCCGATCCTTTTTCCGATGACATTAAAATTCAATTTCCACGAAAAATAAAGGTGACTGAAGCGGGCTTTTACATTATTAACGAGGTAATCGCTGTGTATCGGCAGTTAGGCGTGATTCTAGACTGTAAATTAAGTTTTATCCCTCATTATAGTAGTATGGTAGAGAATCGCGCAAGAATAATGGGTTTTATAAAACGCAATACCAAAGACTTCAGGCATACTGCTTCTAGGATAACATTATTTAATGCCTTAGTGCGTAGTGTGCTTGAATTCGGTAGCACTGTCTGGAACCCACATTTTGCTGTGCAATCCAACCATATCGAGTCACAACAAAGGTATTTCACAAGGCATCTTGGATTTGTTACCCTTGGTGTCAGCATGAGATGTTTGTACGAAGGGAGACTGTCTCTTTTCAGACTACGTACCATACAGCATCGCAAACGAATGTTGGAATTGCTGTTCCTAAAAAAAATTGTGTGAAGTTCCACATAGTGTGAAGGATGTAGTCTTTTAGAGCTTATCGGAATATGCGTTCCTTAATTAAATGTCTGGCAAAATGCGGGAATTTGTTTAGGGGTCACTTAACCAACATAAATCGAAACTTGGTGTAGGCTACTCGTTTATGACATTTGTCATGACCACCCCACTCGACTCAGATGAAAGATCTTGGAAAAGAAAACGATATAATATATTGTGATCCGTGATATATTTTATATTACTCAAAATTTTAATTTAATGCAATTTTGGTTTTATATTTAATTCATGATTTGAAAGATGAAATGATGATTCAATATTTTGCTTTTTTTTATTTAATTGATTTCGAAATCACAATTTCTTCTTCAATTTATAATTATATATACTAGTTTCACTTATTTTATATTTTCTTGTTAAATTACATTTGTGACATGTGTTTTATTTATGAAAATGCTGTGAACGTCTTTAATTTTATTGACATAGACAGATAAGATCCCGATAAATGTAATAAGTCCATTTTTGTGTTTGTGTTGTTGATGGGCCTTAAATAAATAAAATAAACTATTCAGATCAGGATGTTAGACCACTAAAGCGAGGAATGAAAGATAGCTAAAATCAAAATTGCAGGGGGACGTTAGGTGTTAGGCGAGTGGGATAGAATTAGAAATGAGCGAAAAATAAAACACTGTTATATTATATTTACTTATTTTTCGCTATATTGAAACCGATTATAATCGTTTTCAATAGTCACATGCCCATGCATGTGATGAGGAGCGTGTTGTGAGTAAAATTTTGAGTATGAATGTGGATTGTTAAAGGGATGAAGAAGACCTAAGTGACGAGGGTGAATTTGCGTAAAAGATGGTATAGCCAGCGATCTATTCCGATAGTAACGCCATCTAGGTATGTCGTGCACTACTTTAAATAAATTTGAGGTACCTAACTTATATTTCATGAACCTTTGTGCAGTTTTTGATCTTTTGATTAACTGCAAAAAGTAATTCTTTGGTCCTAATGGAAATCATCGAAACCACTGTTTATTTGATTCTACTTTGAGTTTGGTACTTACAAGATTTATTATTACAGGGACACCCGTTGCAAAGAAAGTTAAACTACATATAAGAAGAACAAAACAAGACGATGTTATTACAGAAGAGCAGAAAAACGGTCAAACAGACTCGGAAATTCTCCGGACAGCTCAAAATCATACATCGGCACCACTCAGCTCAACCATCATGAAGGGAACCGAATGATCCAACACATGGGCCACCATCAGAGAGACATTAGAGAGTGTTTGAAGAATGATTTGATTTCAGCTTGGTAATTCCATTTAGTGTGACAATTAGTGTGTACTCGTGAACATAAATCTGAAACTACTAACTGCTAGAAGATTTTTTGTATTTTTGGGTCCCTATGTCTATAATAGAATTAATTTTATTCTGGATGTTTACTTGCTTAATAGGGTTAGTTGCAAAGACAGGGTGAAGAAGTATTTATTGATTAAGGTCAATAAATACTTATGATGACACAGAAAGATTATTTATCATACCAGAGTAAACAGGGTCCTTTTTGCAATTTTCTGTATTTTAATTACTCTATATCTATATACACTCAAACTCTCATACGCGCTTACTCCACATACATCTCTTCATACATCATCACACGCACACACACACCCCAACACTCACGTCCCATTACACTATTACTCACCATTCTTCACACACTAAGGCCCAGTTTCCCAGCCGCTTGTTACATTTCGAATTAGCTGACAATTTGTCACAACTTATCCGACCGTCAGTTGTCAGTGGGTTTCCCAACACATAATCATCGAAAAATTACGTAATCGCTTGTTACATTGAATAATCGGCATCAATTTTTTTCGGTTGGCAACTTTAGCTGGTATTCATTCAATTCTTTCACTACTATAACGTAATCAGTAACTTTAAGTAGTATTTTATCTTGAGCGGCTAGGTTGGTGTAGCCGCCAAGTTAAGCATACCTCACCAAGGACGGTTTTTGGATGGGTAAACATGTTTTTTTTTGTGTACTTGTTTTTGGATAGGTGACCTAGCACAGGTTAAGCAACACTTACCAAGGTAAGTCTTTAGATGGGTGACCCAGCACAGGTTAAGCAACACTTACTTAGGTTAGTCTTTGGATGGGTTACTACTTTTTTCCGGATTCGAACCCACACCTCAAGCACGAGAGGCGAGGCTTAGCCACTAGGCCATCACGACGATGTGTGATTTACGTGGCAATGGTCACCCATCCCATGACTGATTTTGGTAAAAGTTGCTTACACTGGTGGGGTCACCCATCCAAAAAAAATTGTTCCAAAAAATAATTGGTCACCCATCCAAATACTGACCTTGGTATGTGTTGCTTACCCTGGCGGGGTCACCCATCCAAAAACAAGCGAACCAAAAAAAAGTGGTCACCCATCCAAACACTGACCTTGGTTAGTGTTGCTTACCCTGGCGGGATCACCCATCTAAAGACAATCGAACCCAAAAAAAAGTGGTGACCCATCCAAAGACTGACTTTGGTAAGTGTTGCTTACCCTGGCGGGATCAGCCATCCCGGCCGCAAGTACTAAGTACAAGGTACAGTCAACATGAATGCGTGTGAGAAATTTTCGATACCCAAATCAGTAACAGTTTTGTTTTTTTTTACTTACATACAAAAAAACTATTTTTGATAATAATCGTGTCAAGTTTTTATAATTTAATTAATTTAAAAAGTTTGTAATAACCTTCCTTTTTTAAATCTTGGTTATCATCTATAATTGATCTAATTAACATATTTTTATAACTGAACCGATATCAAAGATTTCGCCGACCCCTATTATTTTTTTAGCGTAATATAAGCATTTAAAATCATAATATTTATTTTAATCTGCGAATAATTGACCAATATCCAACAATTATAAATTAGGCTTGTTGACAAGAGATTAACATTGAAAAAGGTTCTCAGAAACCCAAAACTGATGTAAAATGTGGTTAATTCGAGATTTTTCTCAAATGTGACAAATTGTGCCAACGAGCCTAATTTATAATTGTTGGATATTGGTCGATAATTCACAGATTAAAATTAATATCATGATTTTAAATACATATATTACGATAAAAAAATTTTAGGGGTCGGCGAAATATTTGACATCGGTTCAGTTATAAAAAATATGTTAATTAGATCAATTACAGTTGATAACCAAGATTAAAAAAAAAGGAAGGTTATTACAAACTTTTAAAATTACTTAAAATATAAATACTTCACACAATTATTATCACAAATAGTTTTTTTGTACGTAGGTAAATAAAAAACAAAACTTAGTTTTCTTAGCTTTGAAGAGAGAGTAGGTACTCTCTCTTCAAAGCTAAATGATCTGATTTTGTAGGCACTCTTTAGGTTAGGTAACCTAAAGAGTGCCTACAAAATCAGATCATTAAGTTAAAATGTCGTCTGACGAGGAGCCAAGCACAAGTGCGAGTGTAAGAAGAAAAAAATATAAATTAGTCTGTAAGTTTTTTTCAATAAATAAACGAATTTGATTGAATATTGTATTTTTTTGTCAAATACCGATTTTGGGTACAAATATACCGATTTTAGCTGGCAACTCTACCGATCTCGCTCTATGACGTTTGGCTTAAAGGTCTCGTAACCAAGCCAGTGGCATAGCCACAAACATTAAAAAAAAAAAATAACTATGACGTTCGAGACCACTGCGCTGCGCGGATTGTCAGTAGTAATATGTTCTGTCATTCTGTGGTCAGTAGCACAGAGTACATTTTAACATACTGAAAGTCAGTAGCTGTGGTCAGTAACTCAGTAGTATACACAGTAGTATACTAGTGTCAGTACACCACAGTACACGCTTTGTCCTGTGCTAGGCGTGCACGGTGCATTGTTTGGTGCCATTTTTTTTTAGAATTACTTTTGTGAGTGAGTGTGTGCCGGCAATTAAAAAAGGAACGGTAAGTGATGAACAGTTTTTACCAGCGGCATTGTGTGTTTGACCTAAATTCCATCAGAAAAATGTATTTCAACGAAAATAATCCTCCATTGTTCTCGCCGCGCCGGCCGTTGACCGTTTTCTCTCGGAATGTTTTGTTTTGTGATTTTGCATATTTCTTATCAAACTGTCGTTGTAAACATTCCTAAACTTTAGTTACGTCTTTGAAGCCGCTTATTGAAGTGATTACTTGCAATTAGTAGAAAACAAAAACATCCGACCCAAAACGTCAGTTTCAATCGTGACGTCACAAACGGTTTTTTGTGTGTTTTCTGCATAGACATATTAAATAGTATGGACTGGAAATACCTACGAAAAAAAGGTGTCTACCTAAACCTTAAAATGTCACATAAAATGGCTGCCGATGCTATGGTTGTGTGAATCAAGGAACACACACACACTCACAAATTTCAATAATACAATAAGTAAACAACCATTTGACATTGACAGCAGGCCTACCACGAACACAAGCACAAAAATCGTCACATAATATGGCGGATATGGCACTTACCTACAACTGTCACTACGTTTCAACAAAATGTTGCCATTATGAGCAATAACGGTAATATTGTTGTCTCTTTTATCAAATACGATTACTATATTGGAAAGAATGAAACAACACGATGTTTCACATTCTGTATCGTATTTCACTCATATTTGCATAAGCTAATGTATGTATAGACATTGAGATAGGAAAATATCGAGGCGCCGCGATGTTCTATACATACATTAGCTTATACAAATATGAGTGAAATACGATACAGAATGTGAAACATCGTGTTGTTTCATTCTTTCCAATGTAGTAATCGTATTTGACAAAAGAGACAACAATATTTTAGTTGTTGCTCATAATGGCAACATTTAGTTGTGACGTAGTGACAGTTGTAGGTAAGTGCCGTATCCGCCATATTATGTTACGATTTTTGTGCTTGTGTTCGTGGTAGGCCTGCTGTCAAATGGTTGTTTACTTATTGTATTATTGAGATTTGTGAGTGTGTGTGTGTTCCTTGATTCACACAACCATAGCATCGGCAGCCATTTTATGTGCCATTTTAAGGTTTAGGTAGGCACCTTTTTTTCGTAGGTATTTCCAGTCCATACTATTTAATATGTCTATGATGTATAGAACATCGCGGCGCCTCCATGTTTTTCCTATCTCAATGGTTTTCTGCGACGTTGAAGTTATAGGGCGAAGTAGCGAAGGCGAGGTATCTAGGTTATTCGTTCGGGTCCTGTGTGACCTCGGGTTGTTTGTAGACAAGCTTCACAAAAAAGTGATTAAATATTTACTTAAACTATAAGTAAATATTTAAAAAAAAGCTCAAAAAAAAACAAAAAGTCGATGGCTACTTGTAACTATTTTAACATACAAAGTCTTCACTTATCTTTTTGGTTCAAAAAACCCGATTAGTGAGTGTAAATGGATAAATTAACATTAAAGAAGGAAGTTTTGTTTTTTACTAAACTTGTTTCAGCCTAAATTTGATTTTTAACATTTTTTCACACGTGTTACCTATGCTGCCATCTATGATCTTTTTTTCAGACTAATTATAATTTTTTTATTGAGACCCCATCCATGCCCATGAGGGTATAAAATTATTAAGGTGCACACCTAGTAATTCCGACTTATTTACAAGCCCATGTGTGTTAATTGAATATTGTTTAAGATTCTCTGTGCTATGGCCGTATATTTGTTTTTCTTTGGTATTGATTATATTGTAACGAAATTTTGTAATCTCTTAAAATAATAAAGTTCAATATTTATTCATCTTTTTTCAGTGACAAAATGGAAAGACTGCAAATGTGTAGGATGTGTTTGGTGGAGGATGCCCCCATGTATATTGTTGTCAACAAGAACTTGCATGAAGTATATGAGATGCTGACTGGTTAACAAGTAAGTTGATACTTTAAAATCAATACATTTAAATGCCCTCCATATACAAGTAGATATAATTAATAATGTGAACTTTTGGTCAGACTTTCGATGACGACTGACATCACTGAAGGAGAACAGTGTTATAATAATAAGTCACCAAACTACCTTGAGCAAGAATGAATCGATGCCAGTTAAAGACCAAGAACTATACTGAGTTACCTTTGAGCTAGCTCGCTTAACTGAGGTTGGTAGTTTTTCATAATTTAGAGAAGACCACAAACTATATCAGAATTCAAAATGTGCCTATGGATGGAAAATACACCTCAGCTACGCGAACTAAGCTAAACTAACGTAGCTTAGCTCTTGGTCTGCAACCGGCTTCATGCTTTCTCTATATGTGAAGAGAACCATAGAAAATATTACTGACCATCTACTTGATATTGTATGGTTGGAAGTATTGTTTTTATTTATGAGTAGCTTTATGCCTTGGGTTGTATTTTGCATTTTTCCGAAATTAAATGCTACAGGACTCAGCAACAGTGTAAATTGCTATCAGTGAAAGAATTTTCATAATCGGATTAGTACTACCAGAGATAAACTTAAATAAACATACATCTACATCTACATCATAAAATTTTAGATTATAAAAAAAGATAGTGCAAGACAAGTTTTGTTGCAGTTTGTAACCGGAGACAGAAGACCGCTGCTTGTTTGTTACTTCTGTTGCTTCAAACTAAAACAATGCTGCCGTTTCCAGAGAAAATGTCTGGCAGCCGAAGAACTGTTAGCTCAGATGCTGGAAGAGGATTATGAGGTGAGGTAGTCTTCAACATAATCCTAATGTCCAATTTCGAAGTCTAACATCACTTCTTGCCAAAGACTAGACCATTTCTTCAGATACTGTGTTTACAAATTTTGCATTTTTTATAATGTTATCCTCAATTAATAGCAGTCATAAATCTAATATGGACTAAATATGGACAGTACACAAAAAAAAAATGTGATTGAGATGGTCTAAAATAATATTTCCACTAAAGTAACTTTGACACATCATTTTTCAAAAATTAAAGAACTTAAGTAATTGAGGTAAGGCTTTTAGAAAAATAGCCCCTTTAACCCATTGTGCGTTTAATTACAGAGACAATAGAAAAACAATAGCTTATGCACACATGGTGTGCATAACGTGCGTCATGTGTCAAGATTTCATAATAATACAATTCTTGTTACACGTTTGTCCAAGCACCCTGTATCCGCTTGACGGAGTTTGAGTTTTGGGTTATGCTGTATATGTCAGCCAGAAACAACAACTTAACATGTTTTCCAGAGGTACGGAGGAGTCTGTATCTAATCTGTGGTCAGCCATCTAATACTAGACTCATCTATTTACAGCCAAATCCATTAATAAGCCCAAAGATGTTGGCATTTAACAATGGATTTGTTATATCGCCGATGGAGTACTTAGATATCGTTGGTGAATGTCAAACAGTAAGCCATGCTGTCAAAGAAGAATTAGCAGATTGTGAGACACTAGCAGATATTATTAAGCCAAAAGAGGAACTTCAAGTTGATGGTATGTATTCGGGAATACTGGTAGAGGTAATTATACTAAATAATAATATAATTAATTACCCTTTACTTTTAAATTGGAAGATGTTGAGATGTTTCAATAATTTTTTGTGAAACATTTGTTCCCTAGCAAGACTGACCCGACTGTGCTATATGAATGTGACCAGCTACGTTTTCGGTCTCTACTACCTGACTAGAGTTCGGAACATAAGTTCAAAACCCTTATAATTTATGGCTAGACAGACGCGGACATTGAGTATTGTAGACTGTTTCTGTTAAACTCCAACAGTATGCTTATTAGAATATTAAATATATTAGGTATTAGCGTTTGCCCAGTTTTGTCTCCGCTTTTAGTGACAACATTCCAAAATCTTCTAATTTTGTCTCCTCCTCTACAAAGGCTGTTTGACGGCGAAGCGATAAAAATACTATGGATTCAGTCCATGATTCTGGGCTCCCTAATATTGGAATTATTCGTCAGCATTTTCCTAATTTTTGAAAGTTTTTTTTTCTACTGTATTCAGTTTAAAATCGTTATTTCTACGTATATTAGATAATACGCTATATTAGATTTTTTATTATTCTCCTTTGTCGGCTCGCCGTGAAGGTACTGGCCGGTGGCGTTGACTTCAATCGTGGACTTTAGGAAATTTGCTGATATGTAGCGAATTTTATTAATTTTAAACAGAACTTATAATTATATTTTTGCAATTACTTTGCAGGTACTTGAATAAGACAAAAATTCTTTACCCACAAAATTCGCCATATCTCTTTTTAGGGTTCCGTACCCGAAGTGTCCGAATTAGAACTCTATTGCTGTCACCCACGTTTCCGTCTGTCCATTTGTCCGACTGCCCGTCGTCTGTCAGTCGGGTTTTAAGGCCAAACGGCTGGAGCTACTATCTCCAAAGAACACTGGCTAAATCTTAGCTGACTTAAATTTTAGCGTCGGAATGTGAGTTGTATACGACAGAAATTCCAGTTCCGAAATTTGCCATGTCTGTTTTTAGGGTTCCGTACCAAGGATCGAAATGGAACCTTATTACTGTCACTCACATGTCCGTCTGTCCGTCCATTTGTCCTTCTGTCCGTCTTTCCGTCGTCTGTCATACGGGTTTTACGGCAAAACGGCTGGAGCTACTGTCTTCAAAGAACAATGGCGAATTCTTGGCTTACTTAAATTTTAGCGTCTGCAACTAAGTTATATACGAAAGGAATTCCATTAATTGTCTACGGATTTTCAAAGTTTAACATAATATGGTCCACCACGGATAAAAAATAAAAATTATAAATGAAAGTTATTTGACTTTCATTTGCTAAGTGTTGCCATTTTTCACTTATTCTGCCAAGTGACAAGTAGTGACTGTAGTAAGGCTGTTAAAAATTCATTCAACCAATCACAGCAGATAACGTGTGCTTGACAATTTGTCACATCAATTCTGCGATGATTTAAAGGTGAGAAACTCGGCCTTAGTATATGATTTTTGTATTTATTTTAAAACGTAGTATTTTAATCAACAATACAGTTTATGTCTAAGTGCAGCTAGGTAAGAATACTGTAGTGTAGTAGAAATACATAAATTACTTTACTTTCAATTAATGATAGGCAAAAAGACTAGTATCCAAGTCTTAAAAAAATAAATCTTGGTTGTTGACGAGACGACGACCTTTTGATACACGTCAAAGTCGCTTAGTATAAATAAATATACTCTTTCCAAAAAGTATCATTTATTTATTTATATATACTTTATGGTACAATGCCAAAGGACTCAAAAAAAACGAATTTATTACAAACTAATTTATTTTAATAAAGAAATTACAATTATTGGAAAATCAAGTTGACTCGATCGATAGCGGATCCGAAGTGCGCGGGCCCGTTCACGTAGACGGTGTCTTCGGGTCTCGTGTTCTGTGTCAGCAGTTTCCCCTCGTAGCAACTGGGTCGATGTTGCGCTCGCGTTGTGCCTCGTGCCTTTGTGGCAGCGCTTTACTTAGTAGTGACGCGCGTAATATCGTCGAGAGTTTAGATTGATCTTGAGGTGCCAGCTGGTTCCGGCGGGCTTCAGATGTTTTGAGTCATCTGGGTTTGTCATCTGCTTCTTACGGCGGATGTGGACTCGGTATGATAGTATTGCTCCTAGTACAAGTAAGGCCAGTAGTGTACCATAAAATGGAATTGTCGTATGGTAAATTGTTGAGGTTGGTTCAAAGTAGTTTGGCTTCTGTGAGTCTATTCTTTCTGAATATCGTGCAGCTTCATCAAATTTATAGCACTGATTTGAAGAGGTGGTGTGGTTGATACTTCAATGTCATCTGGCACGCTGCTTATCTTCATAGGTTGTCCACTAATGTGGTCGTTGATGTTGACGATGGTGAACTCGTCTGTTCGTAGCTTGCAGTTTTGTGGAATAGTGACTAAGAAGCTTCCGGTTATGGATTCTTCCTGTTCGCAGATTAACATAGGATTAGGATTGACATACTCCGACGGATGTTCGAGTGTGGGTGTCAAATGTCTTGGTTGCCATAGTTCGTCTTTTAAAGTCGTTTACAACGGTTAAGCATAACTGTCGGTGAAATTTGTTAAGTGGTTCGTCGGTGATGAGTATTTTAAGTATGGGGTTTTCCTCAGAGGTGTGTGCTGTCAGGGTGTTGGAGTTAGCTAGGGATGCAGTTGCGTTTGCAATCATCGAACTAACTTCCACGTTGTAGATTTCGACGCGAGAAAGAGCGTCGGCATTGGTGTTGTGTTTGCCCTTTTTATAGATGACGGTGAAATCATATTCGTCTAACTTTAACCGCCACCTGGTTAATCGTGCATTTGTGCTTGAGGCTCATGACCCACTGTAATGGTTTGTGGTCCGTTACTATTTTGAACTTGCGTCCAAAAGGTAAGCCCGAAAGTATTTTGTTGTCTATACAATGGCTAGTAATTCCTTTTCTATCGTACTGTAATTTACTTCACTTTCATTAAGTGTCCGCGACGCATATGCTACGGGTTTATCCGAGCCAATAGGACCTTGTGAGAGTATCGCGCTGATTGCAAAATTGGAGGCATCTGTGGTTAGTATGAATTATTTGTCAATGTCTGGGTATTTAAGGATAGGGTCGTTGGTCAGTAGAGTCTTTCATTTCTCAAAACAGTTAATATAGTCTGAGTCTAAAGTTACTCTTTTCCCTTTCTTTAAAAATTGGGTCAGAGATTTAGTAATACGAGAAAAGTACGGAATGAATTTTCGGTAATAACCGAGGAGTTCGAGGAACTGTTTAATTTCTTTAAGTGTTTTAGGTATGAGCTAGTTTTGAATAGCTGTGACTTGTCTGGGTTAGACTTTCGAAAGGATTTCGAATTTGGCCACATACCTTAGTTTCTTAAATGTCCTAATAAGTTTCCTTACACGCGTTGTGGTGACATCAATGTGCTGCTGCCAGCCAAGCCTTTCATCTACCATCACACCAAGGTATTTAACATGCGTAGACTTAGAGATAGCTGTGCATGAGCATTCCACTGTAGATGTCAAATTGCAAACATGTAGTTTAATATTCAAGCTTATTGGTTTAATTTTACTGGAAGTGAATTGGAGAAATGATGACTTAGAAAGATTTAGGGTGAGATGGTTGGATCTCAGCCAATAGCCTACATTATGCAGTCCCAACACTCCCAACTCAGCACTTATTCTAACTTCGTCCCAGGTCCCTCCTTGAAAAACTAATGCCGTATCGTCAGCATAGGTAAATATGTTCCCGTTTATTAGTGGCAGCTGACATAGGTCACTTATGTAAATCAAGAAGAGACTCGGGCCGAGTATGCTGCCTTGTGGGACGCCATAGGTAACCCAGGCATCGGAGCTAACATTTTCTTTGATTATTACTTTTTGCGTGCGGTCGGTAAGAAAATCTTTAAAAATTCTAAAAGCAATACCACGTACACCAATCTTCTCCAACTTACTCACAAGGAAGGAAATCATGACGGTGTCGAAAGCCTTGGCCAGGTCCAGAAATTTGCCGACACATTTCTCTTTTTGATCTAGCTTAAGTGTGACGTGATCTACTAGTTGACTTACGGCATCTTCAGTGCTTTTTCCCTACCTAAAGCCAAAATGGGAATCAGAAAGTACTCGTATATTATTGTGCTGCAAAAGTGCTGCTTTTAAGTGGTGTACAACAAAGTATATTATCAATAAATAACTTAAAACGTAAACTTTGGAAAATATGTTAACTAAAATGTTACAAATTTCAGACGAAATACATCCACTGCTGGACATAGGCCTCCTCCAAGAAAAAGTTTAAAAAGATAATAATTAAAAACCATGTCCAATCATACTGTGCAGTCGGAGGATACATCTGGTTTTGGTCAGCTAGCTCGCGAATATGTATCCTCCGACTGCACAGCATGTTTTCCTTCTTGTTTACGTCTTTTTTGTTCGCTTCTTAAGCAGTCGGGTTTTATTAATTAACTTTTTTTTGATAGAGTTGATGTTTATGATAGTACTATTGGGTTGCCTGTTCGCATCTAGCCACGACTAGATATAGTTTGGTTTTGCTTTTCTTTATGTTTGCACTGTAATACTTGGAATTCTCCTATATCGTGGGTGCGTATGCAACGTCATCTAAATCTCAGTTAGACGCGATTTATGTGTTGCCAGGTTTTGCTGGTAAACTGGCAACCCACAGACTGCGGCTAACTGAGAACCTTAATTATTATTATTTTCTACAGTACTTTCTTTAAAGTGACATTGGATTGCCTTGAAAAACTTGTATATTGGGAGTTTACTATAAAAAATAAATTTCAATTTAATTAAGTAAGGTGATTGCGGCTAGATATTGCCAGGCAACCCCGCAGCAATATATTCTTCTATAAAGAATCAGTCTTGAAAATTAAGTTTAATAATTAAAAACAATTATACCTGCAGATTTTTTAGCTGTAAGTGTAAATTACATAAGAAATGTGTTTGTTGCTATTATATCGTTTGTTCCGTTTCCGTGATTGTGTCCGTGGCACCAACAGTGGGCCTTATCAGATTACCAGCGCAGCACATGCTGAGATAGGAGCCTCTTTCAGTGCGGGTCACAAATACATATGTTTTCTTTCTTCCCTATAAAAATAGATTCACTCTAAACCATTTTTTGCTCACTTACAGAACTAGAAAATCCAGAATCTTCAGATGTATCTATAACGGAAGTTAAAACAGAAGAAGAAGTACAAGACACGAACTGTGAGTATATTATTTAGTTGATTTTTAAGTATGCGAACAGGATCCGCTGGGCGCAGGACGCATGGGACCAGTAAATGTAGCGCCGCTTGGGGGAGGCCTATGTCGAGCAGTGGTCGACTTTCGGATGGTGATGATGTGAACAGGCCGAATGGTTTGATAACTACCGCCGCAACACTTAATTAACCCTTAATTTGGCACAGACATAAAAGTTGGAAATACATAAGTTTGATGAATGTAAGGCATCAAGGGTATGCTAAGAACTTAAAAAAAAATCCTGCATTTCCCAGAGTTGGGAGAATTCGTGTCCGTCACAGCGGACACTGTCAAAGACGTCACAAATAACGAGTAGATTTGGATGTTCGCCGTGGCGGACATTGATAAATAGGGGATAAAATAAAAAAGCTTAATTTCATACAAATTTTATTTAGAGTTTTCATAATATTAACAATAAAACACCTCGGAATAATTTTTTTTGGCAAGAAAAATTAAGTAATTATAAAATTAAGATCTAATATAAAACAATCATTGGGTATGGAAATCTAAAAACAATTTCTTGCATTTTTGCACGTCACAAAGCAAAGGCGCGTTTGACACTTTATGCAGAATACAACTGTTTTTTTTTTGACAATACCTGCAACGTCCTTCCTCCATCACATCTGGGAAATGACCCAAATTATCGTATTTTACAGGGCTAGAAGGGCGTTTTACATGAGGCTTACCAACTTTAGGAGCTGTCTTTTTGGTCCGTTTAGCACAGCGGTTTTCAGCTATTAGATTTTCATAAGAATCTGTATCAGATTTCTCACTTGCGTCTGAGGAAGCGTGTTCTTTAGGGACTAAAGCCAATGTCCTTGACGCACGCGCATTCTGCAGACAAATTAAAAACAAAAAAAAACATAAGAAAACCCGTAACCGCAAAACAAACCAAATTTGATGATGTCCGCCACAGCGGACAAAGTTGTTTTTATGGATATCAGTGAGTAATTGGCAATGTTTGCTGTGCCGGACAAAGGTGTCAAGCGAGTAAAAAAACACCAAAACACGCATAAATTGTTATGAACTTTAGCTAAACCTTATCATACACGTATATTCTAAAACAAATTGGAAAAAACAATGAGCTTTTAGCAGCAAAACACTGAAAAAATAATTAAATTACCTTGTCGAAAACAGACCGCCTTTTCGCTGACATTTTGTTCGCGACTGACAGATTCAGTGTTGCAAACTTCAAAATTCACTTTCTGCTAACTTTTTGAGATGTTATGAAAAAATAATATTCAAGAATTAAATAAAAATAACGCTTACGACGCCCCCATTTTTTTTTTAATGTTGGCGTCCGCCCCACCGTACAAATTCAAATTAAGGGTTAAACAAGTGGATAGAATAAAAAAAATTGTGTAAGAATAATCTTTAGAAATCGATTGTACTGGTATGTATGTTATGCGGACAAATGAGAGTTTGTGAATGATGTCAAAAGAGAGTAAACCTAGATTGTTATGTTGAGTATGAACGTAGATTGTTATAGGAGTGAGGAACACCGTAGACAAATTCGTCCATCGTGGATGAATTTGCATGAAAGATGTATAGTTGTATGAGAGGCGATCTATTCTGGCGCTAACGCCATCTAGTAATGCCTCGCAAAACTTTAAATATAGTAGAGGTAACTATTTGCCTTATAATCTAAGGGATTTTGGATCATATGATCAACAATCACTCAATCCCATATTTATTTGATCCTACTTTGAATTTGGTACTTACTAAATTTATATTCACAGGGGCGCCCGTTTCGAACAACCCAAAACTACGTTTAAGAAGAACAAATCTAGAAGATGTTATTACTGAAGAGCAAAAGAAAAATGAACTATCAGACTTAAAAGTTACCCAGAAACGTTTTAATCAAAAAGGCAACTTATCCACACATATTCGTATACACACTGGTGAAAAACCTTGCAAATGTGAAATATGTCAGCATGGTTTTAATAGTACTTAAGATTTAACGACACATATACGGATTCACACTGGTGAAAAACCTTACAAATGTGATATATGTCAGCAAAGTTTTACTCAAAAAACCACTTTAACAGTACATATTCGTAAACACACTGGTGAAAATCCTTACAAATGTGAAACATGCCAGCGTAGTTTTAGTGATAAAAACACGTTTTAACAAGACATATTCGGAAACACACTGGTGAAAAACCTTACAAATGTGAAGTATGCCAGCGTAGTTTTGGACAAAAAAGCGTTTTAACAAGACATATTCGGAAACACACTGGTGAAAAACCTTACAAATGTGTAGTATGTCAGAAAAGCTTTAGTTTAAAAATGCATTTAACAACACATATTCGTATACACACTGGTGAAAAACCTTACAAATGTGAAAAATGTCAGCATGGTTTTAATAGTTCTAAAGATTTAACGACACATATTCGGATTCATACTGGTGAAAAACCTTACAAATGTGATATATGACAGCAAAGTTTTACTCAAAAAACCACTTTAACAGTACATATTCGTAAACACACTGGTGAAAAACCTTTCAAATGTGAAATATGCCAGCGTAGTTCTGGACTAAAACACGTTTTAACAAGACATATTCGGGTACACACTGGTGAAAAACCTTACAAATGTGAAACTTGCCAGCGTAGTTTTAGTGACAAAAAAGATTTAACAGCACATATTCGGAAACATACTGGTGTAAACCTTACAAATGTGAAGTATGCCAGGAATTTTTTAGTCAAAAACGCCATTTAACCAGACATATTCGGCAACACACTGGTGAAAAATCTTAAAAATGTGAAGTATGTCAGCGTAGTTTTTATCGAAAATATAGTTTATCCAAACATATTCGTATACACATTGGTGAAAAACTTTAAAAATGTTAAAAATGCCAGCGTAGTTTTGGACAAAAACAAGTTTTAACTTAACAACAAATATTCGGATACACAGTCGTGAAAAACCTTACCATTGTGAAGTATACCACCATAGTTTTATGCAAAAACACTTTTTAACAACACATATTCGAATACACATGGGTAAAAACCTTAATTATGTGGATTATGTCAGCATACATTTTTGTATTCCAAATTTATTGTTTTCCAAATATCTGCTACTACTAACTGTTTAAGTATATTCGTGTATTTAGTTTATTTTTTTAAATATATATTGTATGTATTTTGTAGTATGAATGTATGTCTTTGTATTTGAATAAACCCACTTTATTATATAAATATACTTTACTTTCCATATTGCACCTACCACTAATTGTCTCTGCATCACCCAAAGGTTGACTGGTAGAAAATGCCTAAGGCATTAAGTCCGCCTCTGTACGTTATTGTGCATGAAGTAATAAATAAATAAATTTATCACGGTGTGTTAACAAACCATATTTGAATACACAAGAGTGAAAATCCTCACAAATGGGTGCTTTAACAAAACACAATCGTAGCCACTACACTTAAAAGCCTCAAAAGTGTACCTACACCGTAGTTTGAATTAATGGACATGGAAGTTTTTGTTACGAAAATAGACAGGACTACCTTTAATAACTTATTCAAATTATAGTAATGTTTAAAGTTTTTTTAACTTAAATGTTTTCTTTTCGCCTTGCGTTTGACCACTATCTCGCCTGATGTTAAGTGATGATATTGCCTAGAAGTAACCTATTCATTCTTGACTTAAAGATCCCTAGGTTGTAGCTATCAGGAAACAAAGACGCCGGCAGGGAATTCCATTACTTAGCTGCACAATGAAAGTATTTTCAGAACGCTTTGTGCGTATGGGTGGGATACTCGTATCAACCATGTACCGATGGCGCATTGCCGTAATTCTTGTAGTCCGATGATGGAAAGGGCTAGGCGGAATCAAATTGTGCAGTTCCATTGCACACTCCCCGAAATGTAACCGATAGAAAACCGACAGGCTGGCAACTCGTCGTCGGTTTCAAGACTCTGGAACTTTGAGTCGACCAGCGCATCATTGCTGATAAGTCTCTTGGCCCATCTGTCATTCGACTCAAGTGCATCAAGTTGGTTCCTGGTAGATCCGCCCCAAAGGTGAGAGCAGTACTCCATGCATGACCGAACTTGCGCTTTATACAAGTTGAGCAGCTGTTCAGACGTGAAGTACCGTCTCACCTTCGCGAGGATCCCTAATTTGATTTTGTTGTAAAAGTACCTTCTTAAGTTTTGTATTGACACTGATAGATGAGTGCTCAGAGTTTATATCTACTCCACTGCCAACAGTACTGGTTGTTTAGTTAAAAATTAAAATTAAAACTAAATACATATTTTTTGATGCTGCTATCTGGTTGTTTTTTTTTTCGATAGATGAACAGGGTGTCTGTCTGAATCTCTGAAATAAGGTAAATCGTATGATGTATCATATATCATAATATGAGCTCAATCCTATTGCCAAATGTCTCATAATACATCTGCTTAAACTATTGAAGTCTGATTGCAGAAACAACGGAAAAAATCTTTGTGTACTGAGTAGCAATAACAGCGTATGTTTTAAACCCGATTTCTCAGCACTCGATTATCGGGCTGTTGCTGGTTGATTTCTACTTTCAGTTTCTCGAAACCCAAGTGTGACAAGCGTTTTATATGTTATACGGTAAACATATGGTCCAATATTTCTTATTTAGTATACGAAGGTTTATTTTCATGAATACTGGTCGATTTGCGAGCTTTACTATCATTATTTTCGCATCTAAAACCAACGAAAGAAAGTTCGTGCTTAGAAAGACAGTAAATTACCGAGAATACAGCTATTTACTTTTGTGGCAGTGTTCGATGAATGGCCAGCGTTTCGAGGCTCGTTTCTCACATTAGTGCACAAACACGTCTTTGTTTATTATACAAAATATACATTATTTAAAAAGTTGTATATCTGGCGAAGCCTAAGCTCTGTTGGAATACATTTAAATCACTGAAGCTCATAATCGCACGAGTTAAGGAACCCCAATCCCCCAATATTAGCTTCATCAGCCAATAATTATATTATATTAGAATAACAGCTATATGTCAGCATATAATATCTAGGACATGCGTCATTAGCAGAGATGATTGGTTAGCAATAAGATTAGTATATAAGATCAACATTTTGTAGAATTAAGTAATTACTGTCTTGCTGTAACTGGGATCAAATAAAGTTTATTTTTAAACTCTTCCGTTGTCGCTTACTTAATTGGCGCAGCCGGTAGGATCTCTGTAGTCAGTCTGTCACGTATCCACATCTACGGGAAGCAGCCGACGTCCGTTTCAACGGTTCAGCAGAGATCACCGAACAAACAAATACATTAAGAAGCCACATCAAGCCAGGAGAGGACCAGGAGCCAAGCAGTAATTCAGGGATCATGAAGATAGCTGCGGAATTGTGAGTAAATCTTTTCACCTTCCTCTCAGCTCTTCCATTTGCATCCCAACCTTGTATTAATCTATGTTGTGTGTATTATTAGGGATTGGACAACGCCGTAATAATATTTTATAGATTGTTAGTTGTAGTAAATAGTTAGGGATAATTTATTAATTTTTGTGCTTACTTTTTGTGAAGCTTCGTTATTTCACTTCATAATGGAAGGTATAAACCGTGTTCCGCAAGAGATGGTAAACATAATTCCAGTATTTAATGGCGATGTTAGAGCGTTACCCTTATTTATTAAAAAATGTGAATACATTTTAACAACATTCCAAGGGAGCGTTGTACAAAACAATTATTTATTTCATGTAGTAACAAGTAGATTAACAGGCGAAGCAGCTAGTTTGGTAGGCGAAAGGGACTCTATAAATACGTGGGATGAGCTAAAAATGCTGTTAAATCAACACTTTGGCGACCCACGTACCGAAGATTGTCTAGCAATGGAGTTAGAATCCTATAAAATTAACAAAGGTGAAAGTTACTTAGATTTGTGTCATAGGATACAGCATATGAGAAGCATTTTATTTTCCAAAATATCAGAGACTATTGCTGATGACTCTTTACGGAAGGCTAAGCAGATAATCTACAGTAATAGGGCGATGAATGTTTTTCTATTCAATTTACCGCCATTCCTAGTTAGGTTAGTTCGTTTACGCGACGTTTCGACATTGGAAGACGCGTTGAAAATTGTTTTAGAAGAACAGAACTTTCAATCAGTCTATAATTCTAAAACAAACGATCACCGCAATTATAATAGATCTAATAAAAATATTTTTTCCGATTTCAATAGTGCGAAGTATAATTCGCAGAGCCTATCCAGTGCAGTTACACCGAATAACGCCACGAGTAGTTCAATTACGATGAACAATTCGCAGCAGTTTAGGAATTATAGGCAACATTATAATCAAAATAATTTCAATCGGACAAATAATAATGATCATAACAATAGGACAAGTAGGTCACAGTTTCCGATGGCGCAACAAAGCCAACAGTCCACGGCATATGCACCGCGAACGTCACCTTTTGCAGCGCAAGCATCTCCGCCGGGTTCAAAGTCGAACACTGACGTTACTATGCGCACTGCAAGTTCACGCCGTGTTAATTACACTAATAATCATAGCTATAACGAACCAAGTTTTGACAACTCAAATAATGAGTTCCAGGAAATTCCTGAAGATCCCAGACAGGGAAATTTTTGTATAACCGCCTCTACCCTAGAGAGCGAATAAAAATTAATTGCAATAAACGTCTTAACTTACCACACATAGTTGTACCAGAATTAAATGCAGTGTTTATGATAGATACAGGCAGTGTTAGGTCTTTCATAAGCCCACACATTGCAAACAAGTACTTTAGGGATCGGTTGCAATATGAACCCTTCGAAGTTGTTAGTACTCACGCATCGAGTGTTCATAGCGAAACGGCATTTATTCCTTTACCAGCTACGTTTTGCAGTAAGGAATTTCATAAATTTTATGTTTACAGTGTTGATGATAGGTATGATGGGTTAATAGGTAGTAACCTACTTAAACAGTTACAGGCAAAAATAAACATGGAAAGTCAAGTTTTGCATTTAAAAAATGCGAATATTCCAATAATATACGCACCACCTATGAGAGAGGTATATCAATTGCCATCTCGTAGTGAATTAAGAGTTAGATTGCCAGTCAACTTACTAGACGGGGAAGCTATACTACAATTTAAACAATTTTCGGAAGGGATTCGAATGCCCACCGCATTAGTTAAGTGTATTAAAGGTTACGCATCAACCGTTATTCAGAATTATACGGATGAAACCAGAACCTTAGTGGTAACAGGACCTTTTACGGTCGAACCTTACAGGCAGAACCCATCTGTTCACATTAATTTTACAGAAAATAACATAGAAATAGATAGGATGCTAACAGATAATTTAAAAAAATTACAGTTAGACCACATGAATTCTGAGGAACGTAAAACCATCGAAGGGCTATGTAATGAGTATAAGGACATATTTTATTGTGAGAATATTCCATTAACGTTTACAAATCAAGTAAAACATAGAATTAGAACAAGGAATGAAGATCCTATAAATATTAAAGCACATAGGTTACCTCCCATTCAATCGAAATAAAATTAGGAATCAGGTAGATAAAATGTTAAGGGACAATATCATCCAGGAATCACACTCCCCCTGGAGTGCTCCCGTACATTTAGTGCCAAAAAAATTAGATTCATCAGGACAGCAAAAATGGAGGATGGTAGTCGATTATAGACGTCTCAATGAAATTACTACCGATGACAAATACCCTTTGCCCAACATAAATGATTTATTTGATATGCTAGGCAATAGTACCTATTTTACTACCTTAGATTTAGCTAGTGGATACCATCAAATCGAGGTCCAGAAAGAAGATAGGGCGAAAACAGCTTTCAGTACACCTTCAGGACATTATGAATTTAACAGGATGCCGTTTGGGTTAAAAACAGCACCTGCAACATTTCAGAGGGCTATGGATAACGTTCTAAGAGGTCTCCAGGGCTTACATTGCCTGGTATACCTTGATGACGTCATAATTTTTTCTAAATCGCTGACTCAGCATGTAGAAAAACTTAGAGCAGTTTTTGATCGTTTTCGGGCGACAAATTTAAAAATACAACTCGACAAATCACATTTTCTTAGAAAGGAAGTTCTTTACTTAGGGCACACTATTACAAGTGAAGGATTGAAGCCAAATAATGATAAAATTGATGCAATCTTAAGATATCCTATTCCAGAAACAGTTACACAAATAAAAAGCTTTTTAGGACTCATTGGTTATTATAGGAAATTCATCAAAGATTTTGCAAAAATAACTAGACCTTTAACAGCTTGTTTAAAGACAGGTCGTAAAATAATTATTAATGAGGAGTATAGGGAATGTTTTGAAACATGTAAAAAACTTTTAACAAACGCACCTTTATTACAGTATCCCGATTTTAGTAAAAGTTTTATTTTAACTACCGACGCATCGAATTTTGCAATTGGGGCTGTATTGTCACAAGGATCAATAGGCTCAGACAAGCCAGTAGCATATGCTAGCAGGACTCTGAGTGACACAGAAGTAAAATACAGTACTATTGAGAAGGAGCTTTTAGCCATAATATGGGCAGTTAAGCATTTTAGGCCTTATCTATATGGCAATAAATTTACTATCTTTACAGACCATAGACCATTAGCATGGCTATGTTCATTAAAAGAACCCAACAGTAAGCTCACGCGTTGGCGTTTACGCTTAGAGGAATATGACTACGAGGTTAAGTACAAGAAAGGGCCTCAAAATACAAATGCAGATGCCTTATCTAGGATTAAAATTAATGCAATTAACGACGATTTAGATTCGATATTTGTTAACGTAGGTGATAGGAAAGAGCGAATACAAAAAATTATAGATGAAGAGCTGCAATTTGACGAAACGCCCATAGAAACGATAGAACTTTCGGATTCTGATGATGGCGTCACAGCTAATTCAGTTTCAAATAGGGAACATGAAGGTATTCCTATTTTAAATGAAGCTGTAGATACTAAAGCTAAACAAATTTTAGTTCACTCATGGTTTAAAGATAAATTGACAGTAAAGGATATTTCTAATAATAAACAGAAAATTTTTGAAGTTCACTTACCAACAAATAATGACAAATTAGTTAAAGACTTTCTAAAAGAATATATAGATCCTAAACATAAATATCATATTTATTTTGAACATCCATCGTTTAGAAAATCTTTTTCAAACATGGTTATTAACTTGTTTAAAAAGGGTTCAGTTAAGTTAACAGAATGTACAGAAAGAGTGATCAATTTGACAGAGTCAGAAGAGGATCAGAAAGAAGTTATTATGAAATACCACGACGGGAAAACCTGTCATAGAGGCATTAGGGAAACTTTAGCTAAACTTAAGAGATATTATTGGTGGCCAAACATGAAAGAAATAGTTACAACAGTTATTAACAGCTGCGAAATGTGTAGAAAAATGAAGTACGATAGAAAGCCCATTAAACCTCAAATTCAGTTAACCCAAACTCAGAATAGTCCATTCCAAGAAGCTTTTATGGATCTATTATACATTGAAGGAAAATATTATTTAACTATTGTAGATGCTTTTAGTAAATTAGCACAGGCAATAGAGGTACCTAATAGGAGTACACCAGAGATAGTTAGAGCATTAATTAAATATTTTAGTATTTATGGATTGCCCAGTAGAATAAGTTGTGATTCAGGGACAGAATTTAATAACATGTTAATTAAGGAAATGTTAAGTCTATACAAAATAGAATTGCACATAGGGACTCCAAACAATCCCAGTTCTATGGCAATAGTCGAGAGATTCCATTCTACTATCATCGAAATTTACCGATTAGCAAAATATGAAAAAAACGATTTAGATGCAGCTTCCGTTATGACGTATGCTATTATGGCATATAATAACACCATACACTCAGCGACAGATTTTACGCCTTTTGAACTAGTCTTTGGGCATACCGATGCCGGAAATGTATTTAATGTCGATAGGGAGAAAAATTTAACTCAGAAATTATTATTAGATCATAGGAAACGTCTCAAAGTACTATACGAATTTGTAACAGATAAATTAAACACAGATAAACTTAAGGTAAGAGATAAGAAAGGAGGTGAAGAAACACCAGTCCTTAAGACAGGAGATACTATTTACATGAAGAATACTAGGACTAGGAAAGCTAAGGAAAAACCTCGCTATGAAAAAGCCGAAATCACTGGTGAAACCGAACGTAATATAGTGCCTGTAGAATTAAATAAAAGACCAACTAGAGTGGCGATAAAAAATGTAAAACGTCCTCCACAGGTCATGCCTAGTACTTCTGGTACTAGTGATGTCAGGATTCACGCTGGAACTCCAGAACTTCACTCGGAATCCGGGGATAGCGTCGTTGAAGATGGGAGTAGCGGTGAAGAAGAATAATTATTGGACTATATTTAAGATTTTAGATTTAGAATCCTTAAGCTTACAAATAGATAATAATATTCGCGATTTTAGCAATATGAAATCGAAAATTATAGAAAGCAAATTAAGTAATGAAACTTTAGGTATAGAAAACCAAATCGAGTATTTAATAAGACTTACTAAAGATAAATTATATCAAATTTTACCCCTTAATCATAGAAACAAACGAGCTTTGTTCAACCCTCTGGGCTCATTTGTAAAAGCTATATCTGGTAATTTAGATGAAGACGATGCAATTAAATATGATAAGGAAATCGTTTTACTCCAGAATAGAGAACATGCAGTCGAACGTAAAGTGTCATCAATGCAAAAAGCTTTCGATAAATTAGTTAATGACTCAGAAATCATAAATTCAAATATTAAAAGATTAGGCTCACACACTAATGGCATAGAAAAACTAGCTGAAAATGAATTCAAATTTAACAAGTTACTACGAATAATAGATACTATGTACCAAATTTTAAGCAACTTTCGAACTTGTTATGAGAACATACAAGAAATAGAGTCCGCAATCGCCTTTAGCAAACTAAATGTTTTGCACCAGTCTATTATAAATAGCACAGAACTGTATAGCAGTTTAGAAACAATTAGTAAACATGCTAGGACAATATATCCAGTTAGTAAAAGTAATTTAATAAAACTAGAACGTAATATCATAGTCAAATCATATTTAAATAACAATAGATTAGTATTTGTGTTAGAAGTCCCTCTAATAGACAACGAAACATATAATTATTATAAGGTTATTCCTATTCCTATTTTCCATTCTCCAGACACTTTTACCATTATTCCCAAATACCCTTACCTAATGGTGAATCGATTGAAATACATGCCCGTGGTAAACTCATGTACTGAAATTGAAAATGACAGATTTCTTTGTGATGAAAGTAATTTAGCTCAGAATCCAGTCGAGACCTGTATAGAACAAATTATGTTGATGAAGAATAACTACAATAGCTGCGTAAAGAATCGTATCAAGATAGAAAAGCCTAAGGTGCAGAAGATAACGGATAGCCAATGGTTGGTCTACACAGAGGACAACCTGATCATTACCGAAAACTGCAATGAGGAAATCCGCAAATACAACATCTTTGGGACCTATATCGTGACACTGAGTCAACAATGCGAGGCGCAAATAGGAGGAGTAATTGTTGGGGCCGCCACAAACACTACAATTTCCAGTTTCAAGCTCCCATTGGTCGAGATGCCAGAGCTTCAACAAGACATACAGACAAGGACGGAGAAGGTCGACCTAAGAAACGTGGACTTTAGTGACGTGAAAGAATTGTTACAAAGTGCCAAATTTAGTGAAAGTGACGATACAACCCAAATAGTGACAATAGAAATTAGCGTATGGACCATTTTAGAGTATATCATTATCATAATAATTATTGTCGTCATCTCATACAAATTAAATGTTTTTCGTTTTTGCCGAAATTCTCCGAAGTCATCTGCGACGCCTTCGGATAATTTCTCTCTTAGGGAGGGAGGAGTTAAGGAACCCCAATCCCCCAATATTAGCTTCATCAGCCAATAATTATATTATATTAGAATAACAGCTATATGTCAGCATATAATATCTAGGACATGCGTCATTAGCAGAGATGATTGGTTAGCAATAAGATTAGTATATAAGATCAACATTTTGTAGAATTAAGTAATTACTGTCTTGCTGTAACTGGGATCAAATAAAGTTTATTTTTAAACTCTTCCGTTGTCGCTTACTTAATTCACGCCTAGAACATACTGAGCGTACTGTTGTAACCTAATTTACGAGTATAAGGGATTTCAAACCATTTGAATAACCCTCGAATCTTAAGTGTCAGCAATCCGCCGCGCGCCGGCGCCGCTCCCCATCGTGTTGCGGGATCCGAGCACAAAAAGTAAATCTTCAACCGTCATCCTAGAGAACCAATCGTATCTAAATCTTAATTTGAATACTGCCAATTTTATATTTTGTACTATTTCTTAATAAATATTTAAGCTGTTTAAATTCTTTTTTTTTTTTTTTTAACTCCTCCACGAAGGCACGGTTTAACATTGGTGGCAGCATAAGGGATTCAAAAGAGCGAATCCCACGGTTCTTCTCCATCTCGCCGGAAAACTCGCCCGAAAATTCTGTGAAATCATTCATCCATCCAGACGTCACTTTGACGACCCATATAGCTCTTTCAACAGTTTCAGAACACAACACGCAGGAGCAGCTAGATTACACTCACCTGCCTTTCGTTAGTCCTTACATCCAATAGTAAACTACATCGTATTTATACATTCTACGTCATAATATTTTACAATGCCTAGAACCACTATCAAACCAGAAGAAATCACAGCATCCGTTGAAAAAACGGACTTTAATAGCTTATGCAAATACGTCAAAGTTTACGACGGGACACGGGAAACTCTGAACTCATTTATAACCAACTGCAACAACGCGTATCACCTCGCTTCAGAAAGTCAAAATCCTATTTTATTTAAGTTTATCCTAAGAAAGAAAAGCGGAGGTTGTTTGCCCTATACAAGAGTTTAATAAATGGGAACAAACAATTAAAAACCCAATTTTAAGAAGAAAACATGACTCCCATCTTCATGACATATTATTTGAACTATATTTTTGTATTTGATTAAACTATGATTATGATTATTCATGTAACAAACCAATTTTGACAATACACAACTCAGAACTGTTCTGACCGTTAATTAATATTGTTGTTATGTAATGCGTGAATGAGTAAATAGCATTGTGATGATTTATACTTACTTAATCAATTATATTTTGTACGCCATTAAGGCAAAACATGACAGTAACTCGATTGAACTTTATTTAACATCTTGCATTTATTTGTGTATACTCATGTTTTAGCAAAAAATAAATATCTTGTATCTTACCGAACTCCAAGAGATCAAACAAGGCCCGCAAGGAAATGTAAGTGAATTTGCTTTCCCTAACTCATAGCTGAACCTATTAACCTAAAAGGAATAGAACGTAATCAAGGAACAACGGTAACGTTAGTTCATTTCCCACTTAAGTTACGATTATCCAACTCTCCCCCGAATTTCTTAAATCACAGTGCCACGTAGTAAATTAAATACACCATCTCACGATTGCAACATCGGAAGCGATCTGCTAGACGATTTCGGTGGTAACATGATTATCTTAAGCAAGAAATCAAATTTAATTAATTAACAAAAACGATGAAACTCAGCGAACCTATTCATTCTATTCCAGCTAGATCCGAAATGGTAATAGAATGCTCTGTCTCCAACCCTGATATAAATTGCTTAGTCAATACAAAAGATAATAACAGAGTCAATATAACTGTAACCAATATATCCGAATTCCCAATAAAATTTAATCAAATTTGAAGCTTACAATTACAAGGCACATTTATTTAGCTCGCTACCATAAGCATTTTTACTTAATGTAAATCAACATTCATACTAACATTGTTGAGTACACTTTCGACCGTTCTTACACGTACAATCAATAATATTTTATCAAGAAGTTAGCAAGAATAGTTTTCTTCCATCTCAACTTAGCACATGTATTAGCAACCAAGTGCTCGTACAATTCTTTAAAACTAACTAATTCTTTAAATAATAGTTTTTTAACAAAAATAATTAATTAACTCGTAAATATTTTTCAATTTATTATATTTTCAATTAAACTAATTTGCAACTAATTTTCTTGATTTAATAATAAGTAAAACTTTTCACTTTTGGTTGTAATTTTGTAGCAACTATACTTTGACCTTAATTTTGAGTACTAATACTTCATTTTGATTCTTTCTTACTTGTCATAATAATCATGGCTAGGTCAATTAACTACGACACTAGAAGACAAAATTTTACAATTAGAGATTTCTATTGACAAAATTAACATAAAAAGACTTGAAACATTCATAAACCACCTTTATTGGTCTTACTGTATTCGTGATGGCCTTGACTTTGTCTTTGTTCTTATGTAGGTAAACCATCTTTATCTATTGTGTGTCCTAGGTAGTTCATCTTACGTTTAAACAAATTACATTTTTCTCTATTCACGCGGAGGTTACAATCTTTTAGTTTTTGCAAGACTTGTCTTAGACGTGTTAAAAGTTGGTCTTCTGATGCTCCTTGAATTATAATGTCATCAAAAAAGAATTTAATTCCGTCTAGTCCTTGAAATAACTGATCCATAAATTTCTGCCAAAGGCTTGGTGCCACTTTGACTACAAACATCTAGCGATTGACTTTGTAAGTACCTTTGTGTGTAGGTACTCAATGTCTGTAAAAGGGCGCTTTCTTCATCCATTACCATATTAAGATAGGCTTGGGTAATGTCTAAAGTACAGAAGTATTTGCCTCCGTTCATTTCCGCAAATACGAGTATGTCCTCAATTATAGGAATTGGATATTGTTCATCTCTGATGACTTTGTTAAGGGTGACCTTTTAGTCTGCACATAGTCGAATGCTCCCGTTTGGTTTCACAATCGGTACTATTGGTGTCTTGTATTTTTACCGACTTCTAAAAAAGGAGGTCTTTGGTACCTCTTGTTTTTATCGTTCTTCAACACCGGCTTCTGAAACGAAAGTGTGTATGTGAATATTGTGCAATTCCAACAATATTACATAGGTACATATTACATACGTGTCAAAAAGATTGCCTCCTTTTTTTTGAAGTTGGTAAAAAGAGCAAAAATATCTTTCATTTCGGAAGTCGGTGACACAAAACGACAAAAATAAGACATTCCTAAGACACCGACTTCCGAAACGAAAGCTAGTTTTGCTCTTCTTTTTTGCTTTGGAAGTCGGTTTATTTTTTTTTCTCGTTTTTAAGTTCTGTTTTAGTTTTTTTTAGTTTTGGTTTTTGTTATAATGCAGATCAGTCACCTTGAATAATTTTCCAAGAAATACGGAACCACCACACATAAATTATGTTGTAAACGGTCAAAATTATTTGCTCGTACCTACTCAAGTGGAGGTTTGCGCAAGTTCGGTCTTCACTACTTTTTTTGTTTGTTGTTCACGTTATTCATGTGTCCTTTTTGTGCAGAGTGGCGAGTCTTGCAATGACCGGATTTGTTAAGTAGGTACAACAAGTTATTTTGATCTTGTGTTAATTTGCTTTTTTCTTGTGTTGTTGAGAATTATGATCGGTTTATTTTTGAGAGCTACCTGCCTTGTACTGGAGGTTTTCCATTAGGAGTTCACTTATTAGCAACAATAGTAGTATTGCCGTGTTTGGATTTACGCGGTGAATTAATCGTGGGTAATAAATACCTAAGGAATAAATATTCGGTAGACGTGCCTCAGATGTAACACGGGCGAGTAATTATGCATATATTTTTGCATAATTACAAGTAGGTATCAAGAAAACACTAAAGTTATTACCTCATAGCTAGCAGTGGTAATTAGTTATGCACTCATGAGCCACGCATGGCTGCGTTATTGTCAATATATTGCCAGTTTGGGCGCACGGTTGGCGCAGTGGTTGAGCGATTGACTGCTGCGCTGCGTGTCGCGGTTTCGATTCCCGCACGGAATAAATATTTGTATGACCTACAGATAGTTGTTCCGGCTCTGGGTGTTGTGTATGTGAGTTTATATGTTTGTAAACGCACCTACGATACGGGATGAAATTCCTAGTGTGGGGCAACGTTTTATTTTAAATATCAAATAAAAATAACAAATTATTAGGTACAAAATAGGCACATTCTAGATATTTGACTATTAATAGGTATATATTTATTCCCTGAATATGTAGATTTCCCTAAAAAGAAAGTTAATACAATATTCAAAAATCCCGACTGCTTATTATGAAGCGAACTTTTTTTTTATTTGTGATGGGTTTGCTCTTGACTGTAGTCTAGGTCATAGGTGACAGAGACAAATTCGGTCGACGATGGAGTGAACTTACCCAGAGGAAGCCTGTTCACTCTAACTTTGAAGAGATTCGGGTTGAATGTGTTCCGAAACACAGACGCAAGTAGTGAGAAAAAACCTGACTGCTTAAGAAGCGAGATTTTTAGTTCGCTTCTTAAGCAGTCAGGTTTTTTATTTTTTTAATTAACTTATTTTATTTATAACTTTAAATTAGTTTCATTCAAACATATAAGTGTACAATATTTCTGAAATCACCTCTTAAAACTCTTTATTTTGATACACCAGACGATGGGTTTGAATTGTTGTTTGAGTTGACGCCCAAATTCCGGCATTTATCTATTTTCCAATTTTGACACTCGCAAGGTTAAGACGAATCGATTGACGTAAGAATCATCAAAATCTGCCAACGCGTTTGATCTCTAGAACGCCACATAGGAACAAACATACGTACATATATATGCGACTGATAAACACGTTACCCTCCTTCGGCAGTCGGGTAAAAAACGGCTAACAGCAAACAAATTAAGAGGAAATGTGAGCACACATTACAACCAGTAGCTTGGGTTATCCCATTGGAGGGCAAAGGCCTCTTATTCAGAGAAGGCACGAGCATCCAGTTTGATTGGTCTACTTTGGTAATCACCCTTTCTGCACACAGTCGTTCAATTTCTTTATCGACTTTTTCCTTTAAAGCACGTACGGTATACGACGTGGTTTTATAAATATTGGTTGTATATTTTCTTTGAGATTTAAATGAGCTTCGTAGTTCGATATTTTTCCTAGGTTTGATCTAAAAACAGTTGATGAAAATTCTTCTAATAATTTATCAAATTTGTTGGATTGTTCTGAAGTTCATACAACTCTTAAATCTGCAATTTTCATATTAATTTCTTTAATCCAACTTCTACCAAAAATTGGGTCAACGTTTTGATTGATTATGTAAAGCTTCCCGTTGAAAGTCTAGTCTTTAAACGTCTCTTTGATGTATGTTACTCCTGCAGGCTTGATAATTTCATCAGTGTAGGTTCTTAATTTCGTATCAGTTTTGAAAATTTTATTTGGTATTTGTAGGCTTTTGTATTGTTTGAGTGACATTGTTGACAAGGCCGCTCCCGTGTCAAATTCCATGCTTACTTGTTTGTTTTAAATTTTTACTGCGATCATATATTTGTCCGATATTTCACTTTTGATTAAATTTATATCTCCAATACTGTCGCAACTCGTGTTACTTATAGTGTCATCTAGTAGATTGGTTTTTATGTTCCGTTGCAAACAAACTCGTGCCAGATGTCCAATTTTCTTGCATTTCAGGCAGGTAGACTTGATGGCGCCGCTATCATTAGATCGGTGGTCGTCTTTACCACTGCGGAAACATTTTCCTTTTAAATCTCTTATACTTAACGGAGACGATGATGAAGAAGTTAACTTTATTTTCTGTCGTGTCGTTATTTTATCTCTACTTGTCGATTTTGTAATCTTGTATACTGTGTCCAAATGTTTGTGCATGTCTGCGGATATTTTCATGTTTTCTGATTTTCCCATTTCCATGAATGTAGCAATGTGTACCAGTTTATTAAAAGGTGGTGTATCTCTTTCTTGAATAATTTTCGTTCGTATTTCACTGTCTCTCAATCCACGAATAAATTGCAGGACTAGGAAACTTTCGGAGGTAGACTTTTGACAGTTATGGCACTTGAATTCGCAGTTCAAGGATTTTTTCTTTAATTCTGAGGCGTATGTTGCTAATGTTTCATCTTCACGTTGTGTATGCGTAATAAATCTGTGTTGTAACGCCCATATACTAGGCTTAGGATCTATGTAAACGTCTAGAATCTGAGTGAGTTGAATCTGAGATACGGAGAACATAAATCATGTAACTTTTCATGTAATTCGAGTGATAAGGCGGCAAGAAAGGTGTACACTTTTATTTGAGGATCTTCAATTTTATTGAGCAAGAAAAATATAGTTAGTCGTTTAGTAAAATTTGCGAAGGTCTCTTTTTCCTGAAAGGGCTGGCAATTCATTTTTGGTCCTCGTTCTTGTTGTGTATTCGTACTCATATGTGATGCCGATGTTTGCAGCGGTGTGATTCGTTGATTTACTTTGTTTTGTAATATGAGAAGTTTCGTCTTTATAATGATACATTTCTCTTCAAAATTGTACCTGGTTTCTATCTCTTGGTCTAGTTGTTCGTCTGGTGTTTCTAATTCTATTTCATGTTGTATTACTTGTAATTTCTGTAACGTTTCTTGAAACGATACGATGAATACGATTGTAGTCTTGACTCTGTTTCTTCGTATGGTAGAGTTTCTTGGGTGTTTACGTAGTTTTCAAGCTTTGTGATTAAACCCTGCAATGACGCGTGGGTTCTCTTTTTTTTTGTTATCTCGTTAATCGACATCCTCGTCGCTAATTTATTAAATACACATTTTCATTATGTAGAAATATTTAATTTAATGTGTTAGACAATGAAAGATGAATGTCACACGTCGTCCTCACGACAGGTCTGGATTCTAGGTGGCCAGTATATAACAGTAAGTGTTGCTTAACCTGTGCTGGGTCACCTATACAAAAACAAGTTAAGCAAAAAAACGTGTTTGCCCATCCAAAAACCGTCCTTGGTGAGGTTTGCTTAACTTCGCAGAGGCCTTGTTAGACATATATGTAGTATGAAATGTGACACCAACCGGCAACTATCCCTGTATGCACTAGTGAGCACCCAAGGACAATCCCCAGCTGGTGCAGGACTATTGCAGAATATGGACACAAAACACAAAAAAAACAGTGTTAGGCCACTGGAGAGCACGGTTAGACACTTGGCTATAGGTTTGGGAGGTTTCGTAGGCCTGACCACTGTTGTTCTGCATGGTTATAAAATGGCATGAGATGACTCACACTCAATTAATGGGTTCCCCATGAACAGTCGCTAGCACTTTAGTGACGTAGCACCAAGGGGGCAACATATACGGATGTGCTTATATATGTACATATATTATAACTATTAGGTAAATTTTTATTTTCGTACATGGTGAGGTCACTAGATGTACGCTCACACGCGCCTTTAGCTTGTAGTAGTGTGTCTATCGTAGTCCAGTTGTATGAAAGTTACTGTCTGTTTGTACTCTGTGGGCCGGGTCACTTCGAAACTCATTAAGATTTTTATGGTTTGACAGAGAATGTTCTATTCATTTTAAAATCGAAAATCGTATTGAATCTTTTAGAAACCCTTTCCATTTATGTTTTATTGCAAAAAAAAACAGGCCAAAATGCGTACCTTTAGAAATGTTAGTAATCAAGTGAAATGTAACAAACAAAACAATACGACACCCGTCTAGCCCATTGAATTCCAAACAGACCCTTAGAACAGTAAAGAGATAAGAGAGAACAAAGACTACAATACATCTGACCTGCAAAAGAATGGGAACACGATCTCGTGGTGTTTTTAGGGATCTTGGAGAGGGTTGACTAGGCCACGGCGAGGCAGTCAGTGTTAGGCCACCGGTGAGCACGGTTAGACGCTTAGCTTGAAACCACGGTGAAGACCGGTTGATTCTAGACTACGTTAGGGGTTGGTTGACAGCAACCAACTTGAGAAAAAGTGTTTGTGTGTTGGTGTGACTGGGTGAGTCTTTAATTATAATATTTCGTAGGGGATTGGTGATATCGCATTCACTAACATAATCACTTGTAGCTTGCTATTAATTAAATGCTGAGTTGGTAACCCTTTCGATATGGACACTAACTAGTCTTTTACTCTGTGTTTGTTGCTGTTGCGTTGTGTCTACGTCGAATAAATGCTTTTCTATTGTATTCTAATCTATTCAAAGCTTAGTGAAACTAATTCTTTTTCTTACTATATTTTATAGTTAATGCTATTTTTATCTGTGTGTATGTTACTGTAATAGTCTGATCTACGGAAAACCCTAGGATTTATCGATTGACTGTTAAGTTTGAAAAATTATTAAGGACTGATTGATTTGCTTCACCAAAGTAGGTAAAGGGTTTTCAAAAAGGGCGGGTAGATGTTGATATGAAATAAATAAAGCTGTGTGTGAGGTACAAATTAACAAAATTATTTTTTTTATTTCAAAAGCCAACTTGTGCCATTTACCCTCAGTTTCCCAGCTAAATTATCGCAGAATTAATGTGACAAATTGTCAAGCACGCGTTATCTGCTGTGATTGGTTGAGTGAATTTTCAACATAATTTTGAGGTGGGAAACTGAGGGTTAGTGTGGAATATGACATCGGTCAAATACCCACCTCGGCTATTTATAGTGGCACGGATCCGAGTGGACCAATTTTCAATGACTCTTCTGCATAGATCTGGTTGAATTTGAGCGATGGCCTGTGTTATGTCCACCTTTAGGGCGTCGATCGATTGGGATTTGTTTGCATAGACCTGCGACTTCAAGAAACCCCATAAGAAAAAGTCTAGCGGGGTCAAATCGCATGACCTTGGTGGACTATTCCCATCACCTCTGCGAGAAATAACCTTACCCTTAAATCGCTCATGCAGAATGTCAATCGTGGCATCCGCTGTGTGGTACGTAGCGACGTCCTGCTGGAACCACATGTCGACTACATTCATATAGTTCAATTTAGGCCTTAAAAAATTGGTTATCATCTTTCTGTACCGCTCGCCTTTGACAGTGACCGCCTCACCAGCGTCATTTGCGAAAAAGTACGGACCAATGACGCCGCCTCGGCCCAAAATACATAACAAATAGTAAATAGTAACTTTTTGAGGATACATTATCATCTTATCACGCGTGGGTTGGTGTCGTCCCATATACGGCAATTCTGCTTGTTAACACAGCCATTCATCCAAAAATGCGCTTCGTCGCTAAAGATGATTTTTCGGCCAAAATTGGGGTCCTCTTCCAAACCCTTTTGACAATAAAGTTTTAGGTTAGGTTAGGTTAAAACGGGCTGGTTTCCGCAACTCCACGACCAAGCGCATATTTTGCGTACGGGTCAATAAAGTTTTATCTTTTGCACGTGCTTTTCAATCGTTTAACTTGCCATGGTGATCTAGCTTAAGTAACTGAATAATAAACAAAACATTTGATAGATGTCACCAAAACAAAATGGCTGCCACTAGCCGCCAAAATCTACCCGTACCAATTAAAAATGCTTTATAACATTTGTTACATAATTTAAACAAAAAAATATATATATGATTTTAAAATTTTCTGTATGTGAGGAAAAAATTTAAACACAATCTCAATCTATTGATTGTGATTTCAAAAGCCGAGTCTAACAAACATTATACCTTTTTTGTGAAGCAAAGCAATCAGTACTTAATTATTGTCATTATTTCGTATCTTAGTGAGTCATAAACATTATATTTTTTGGCTACGTCAATTGCGGCATCAGTGACGCTCATCAAGCCCTCCAGAATGCGGGTGTATGGGCACTTGAAGCACTTAGACAAGAACTATTTCATTTCGATTTTTTATCTGAAATACTTATTTCGATATCCACATAGGTAAACAACCACAACGTTGGACCTAGGTCCCACAGAGGCGTAAATTAATGGCCATAGCGTAGGAGAAACTATTCAAACAACACACAAAAGACAAGATATTTTTGTATGGAGCCCGATAAGTAAATTTTTGTACGGAATTTTACACGTTTTTATGCAATATCCTAGAATACTTGCAAAACAATTTAGGGAATAACACATGTCTTTTATGTTTTTTTTTTTGTAAATAGGTAATTAATTGTTCTACACGCTGACAAAAGAATCACAGGTCTATGCCAATTGGTTTTAATTTTATTGTGGCCTTTAAAGAACACCCGCGCCCTTCACACAGGTAGTCCAGCCCGGTTATACGCGAAAGCGATACCATTTTCTATCGTTGGAGTGAAAGAGACAAACAATTTCGAATGGCATCTCCCAAAGCATACAAATAAACAATAACAATGCAAATTAAGATAACACATTAGTCTTTTGTGTACGAACCTTAAATTTTGAATTATTTTAATTCTCAACATAGTCCATAATAATACACTTTCAGATGTAAATGCTCAGTTCACCGTGTTCTATTAGTTTAACCCACAGTTTCCCAGCTCAAAATTATCGCAGATGTGGCAAATTGTCAAGCACGCGTTATCTGCTGTGATTGGTTGAATGAATTTTCAACAGCCCATCATAGCAGGTAATACCTGCTTGACAATTTGTCACATTAATTCTGCGATAATTTTGAGCTGAGAAACTGGGGGTAAGTTTGCAAAATTATTATTACTTACAAATGAAACGTATGCATTGTTAAAACTTAAAAAAATAAAAAATATTTACAATGGCATAAGTAATTTTCTTACATCTAACTTTCATCGTTATTAATATTTTTCATTAGTATTCGCGAGCCTCCATTCCTATTTTCTAGTGAAAAATATGTGTATACTGTATTGTTAGGTGCGTGAAGATACAAATGATCGTCATCCTTTTTAACCGACTTTCCAAAAAGGAGGAGGTTCTCAATTCGGCTGTTTATATATATACCAGCCGTCCCACCCGGCTTCGCTCACGTCAACTGGCTACCTACCTACCCTACCCTACCTACCCTGCATACATGAATGTTGCGTAACTTCAACGCTCAACATGTACGGCAACGCTGCCCAACAGCACGCGACGTTGCCAGCTGGCGCGCAACATGACGCGCGGCTTGTTGTTTGTTTAAAGCCGGGTTTCCACTAGGCAACAATTGACACGCAACATGTTGCACAACAAGTTGCCCAACATGTTGAAAGTCAGCGCGGAACTTTTGTTGAACAACGTTGTCTGTCTACGCATCTCGTCAGTCATCGCCAACATGTCGCCAGAGGAACTTGTGCTGATTTCAGCGGCAGTGGTTATAATTTTATCAAAAAATGCATCAAAAAGAAAAAAACCACGTTGGTGGGTTAAAAAATACCTACAAAACAAAGAAAATGTATTCAGTGATCTCCGTGTGGTTGATGGATCTTTTACGAATTTTACCCGAATGAGCAAAACAGACTTCGAGATGCTGTTACAAAAAATTGAACCCATAATATCGAAGCAAGATACAAAATTTCGAAATGCAACTAGTGCTTGTCTGAGATTGGCCGTTACACTTCGATATTTGGCAACCGGAAATTCCTATACTTCACTGTCCTACACCTTCAAAATATCAAGACAATTAATTAGTAAAATTGTACCAGAAGTTTGCAGAGCACTGATTCAGTGTTTAAAAGATAATGTAAGGGTAAATACATGTAAAATAAAAGATTTGATAGGTTAAATATTAAGCTCTATTCAAATAATCAACGTCTTATTATCAATTTATTCTCAATTGTGTCTTTATTTCCAGTTCTTGTTTCACCTTTTATCAAAAACAGCATAAATGCAAACCATTTACTGCTAAAAAGATCTTCACTGCCACTTCCTGTTTTTTTTGAACATTTAAATTTCTTCCTCTCGCGAGTGAATTGCGATCGAAGAGTATGTACCTTGCTTTCAACCTCTTTCACAGACACATCTAATGATTTCGTTATTGAATCCCATGCATCTAGTTTTTTAAATTTATTTTTATAGTCTCTGTGAGCAGTATCCCATAAACATTCATAGTTTTGGTACAGTTCGATTAATTTGAGCACTCGTTCGTTACACCACACTACGAACATTATTGCGCGTCACGTCTCCACTCGACAACAATTGATGCTCAACTAACGATGCTCTTTAAACAAACAACAAGCTGCGCGTCATGTTGCGCGCCAGCTGGCAACGTCGCGTACTGTTGGGCAGCGTTGCCGTACATGTTGAGCGTCACGTGTCGCGCGCCAAATGTTGGCTAGTGGAAACCCGGCTTAATTGTCTTGATATTTTGAAGGTGTAGGACAGTGATGTATAGGAATTTCCGGTTGCCAAATATCGAAGTGTAACAGCCAATCTGAGACAAGCACTAGTTGCTTTTCGAAATTTTGTATCTTGCTTCGATATTAGGGGTTCAATTTTTTGTAACACCATCTCGAAGACTGTTTTGCTCATTCGGGTAAAATTCGTAAAAGATCCATCAACCACACGGAGATCACTGAATACATTTTCTTTGTTTTGTAGGTATTTTTTAACCCACCCACGTGGGTTTTTTCTTTTTGATGCATTTTTCGATAAAATTATAACCACTGCCGCTGAAATCAACACAAGTTCCTCTGGCGACATGTTGGCGACGACTGACGAGATGCGTAGACACACAACGTTGTTCAACAAAAGTTCCGCGCTGACTTTCAACATGTTGGGCAACTTGTTGTGCAACCTGTTGCGCGTCAATTGTTGCCTAGTGGAAACCCGGCTTTAACCGATGTGCAGCGCAAGCAATCGAAACTCTCAAAAAGGAATCATTTTGCCCGTTTTTGCAACATTTTTCATTTGTGCTCCGCTCCTATTGGTCGTAGCGCGATGTTATTTAGCCTATATAACCTTCCTCGATAAATGGTCTATCCAACACAAAAATATTTTTTCAATTCCTGAGATTAGCGCGTTCAAACAAACTCTTCAGCTTTATAATATTATCTATACATATAAAATGCTTTGTCCTGAATGACTGACTGACGGATCAACGCACAGCCTAAACCGCTGATCGTAGAGACCTGAAACATAGAGGGTATGTCCTTTCTATGACGTAGGCATCCGATAAGAAAGGTTTTTTGTAAATTCCACCCCTAAGGGGGTAAAAATGGGGTTGGAAGTTTGTATGAAAAATCTAATTCCTTCGGCCAAAATATTTGATATTTGGTACAAATAGTAATCTAAGTAAATCATAAAGGTTGTCATTATAAGATTTTTGAAACTACCCCCAAATGATGATTTAGGGGGTGTTGAAGTTTGTATGTAAGAATCTGATTTATTGGGTCAATAAACTTGAAAATTGACATAAATACCAACCTAAATAAATAATAAAGGTTTTCATTATTAGTTTTTCAAAACTACCCCCAAAATATTATTTAGGGGTTGATATTTTTTTTTTGAAAAATCTTATTTCTTGGGTTAATAAACATGAAATTTGACATAAATACCAACTTCAATAAACAATGAAGGTAATCATTATTAGTCTTTTGAAACAGCCCCCAGAAGACGATTTAGGGGGTATAAAAATGTTTTGAAGAATCTTTTTTCTTGAAAGTTGACATAAATAACAACCTAAACAAACATTAAACCTGTCCCCAAAAAGCGATATAGGGGGAGACAAAGTTTTTTTGGAGAATCATATTTGTTGGGATAAAAAACTTGAAGCTTGACATAAGTACCAACCTATGTAAACAATAAAGGTGGTCATTATAAGTTTTTAGAAAAGCTTGGGGTTATGTTAAAATTAAAGTGCAAGAAAATAATATTGTGTGCATTCCCATATTATGAACAATTATCTAGTAGGAAAAATAAGTATATTCATATGCTTAATCAACATATGCATTTCTTAACAAGTCACTATAGTGACAAGTTTATGTTTTTTGACACCAACATTTTTGTTGGTCATTTAAGGTCGACTAGAGGTACAGCGTATCTGCCAACTAGTATAAGACACACAATAGCTAAGCTATTAGTTTATTTTATTAACACAGACATAAGTAGTATGTCAAAGTCATGTTTAGTTAAAACCACAATGTTTAGTATTAATACTAATAACCCTGTGGACAGCCAAATTGACCATAGCTTAATTGCTATTAATTCTTTTGTGAACTGTACGAAGGAGGTTCCATGTATCACTATGGAAAATTCTTTTGTAACTCCAGATAGTAGTTTAAACTAATTCATAGGACAACAGAGAGTACCAGTAACACCATAGTTATACCAAGTAATAACGAGGTATTTTCTTGCTTTCAAAAAGTTAAAAGCCAAAAAGGGGCTCAGCAGCATGTCTTGAAGTTATTTCATCAAAATATTCAGGGTATCTCTTCCAAATTATTAGAAATTGAAATGTTTTTAGAAAAAACAATGTTTGATGTCGTATGTTTTACTGAACATTGGTTGAAAGATTACCAAATGCTACTTAGTTATGAAAATTATAGTGTAGGCAGTTGTTTTAACCGTAAATCTATGCTGCGGGGTGGTTCCCTGATCTTAATAAAAAAATGCTTAAAATTTAAACAACGTAATGATATAGTTAGCTTGTCAAATGAACATTGCATTGAACTGTCCTGTGTTGAGCTAGATGAGCATGTTGTAGTGTGCATGTACAGACCCCCTGACCCTCAAAACTTAAGTTTATTTGAAGCAACAATGGAGGATATTCTAACAAAACTTGCAGGCAGTAACAAATCCATAATTATTTGTGGGGATTTTAATATCAATATTTTAGAAAATAATTCAAATAGCTGCAGATTTTTAAGCCTTTTTAAATCATTTAATCTGTCTAATGTTTTTACAGAACCAACTAGAGTAACTCCAACCTCTGTAATTTGTATTGATAATATTTTCTGTGATTGTGATTATTTAGATAAAGCCATAGTAAATTATCTTCCGTCTGATCATAGTGGACAAACGGTGTCTTTTAAGTCTAAAGCAATTTTGGAAAAAGCTCAAATTCAATTTAGGCCAATTACACTTAGCAAATTAACAAAATTTAATAGTAACATACAAAATAAGTTAAATGTTCTGGGCCATAGTATTGATGATGCCAATAAATTTTATAATAATTTCTTTTCAGTAATACTCAATGAATTTAATAAAAGTTTTGAAAAGAAGTCAAAAAGTGTTTTCCCTAAGTTTGTATTTAGTGACTGGGCGACTAAAGGTATAAGGATAAGTAGGGAAAAACTATATGAACTATATGGCCTTAAACCATTTTTTAACTCTGAAAGCTTTAACAAGTATGTAAATGAATATTCTAAACTCTTTAGAAAAATTTGCAAAGTAGCGAAGGCCCTTTTCATTAGCACAAAAATCAAATCGGCAGACAATAAAATAAAGACCGTTTGGAAAGTTATTAATAGTGAAACGGGTAGAAATAAGGAACACGGATTTTTTATTGGAGACTTCACATGGTCCCATAAATTCTAACATAGAAGTAGCCCAAGAGTTTGTGAATTTTTTCACCAACATTCCTCTTAAGACAACGGAATCTTTAAATTCCTCGCCGAAGGCCTCAATTGCTTTATTGAAAGAAAACGTGCCAGGCTGTTCGGCTGAATTTCAATTCAAACATATAAACCCTATGACAGTCCTAAAGGCTTTCCGGCAAATAAAAATAAAATTAACCGAGGACCTATGGGGAATGTCTGTTAAAGTTTGTACATCTATAATCGAGACCGTAGCACCATACTTGGCTTTAATTTTTAATTTGTGTGTGGACCAAGGAGTCTTTCCAGATGTAATGAAATTCAGTAAAGTTATACCTCTTTTTAAATCCGGCGACCATAATGACACCAATAATTATAGACCTGTTTCCGTGTTGCCGGTTTTCAGTAAGGTCTTTGAAAAAGTTATGCTTAGTCAAATGCTTATTCATTTTAACACGAATAAAATCTTACACGAACAGCAGTATGGTTTCACCAAAGGACGTTGTACAACTGATGCTGGTGTCTCCTTATTAAAACACATATTTGCAGCGTGGGAGGAAGCCCAAGATGCTATTGGAATCTTCTGTGACCTCTCAAAGGCTTTTGATTGTGTTAATCATGAAACCTTACTTTTAAAGCTGGAACATTACGGATTAGGTAAACTTGCACTAAGCCTAGTGAAATCTTATTTAAATGACAGGCAACAGCAAGTTCAGATAAATGGTGTAAATTCACGGGGCTTAAAAATAAAAATGGGGGTACCACAGGGCTCTATATTGGGTCCTTTCCTCTTTCTGGTGTATATAAATGATCTACCGCATTTATTGAAAAAACAACCACATATAGTATTGTTTGCTGACGATACGTCCTTAATATTTAAGATCAATAGACGTTACACACGTATTGATGACGTAAACAACGCTCTACAGCAGGTCCAAAACTGGTTTACTGTTAATAATTTAGTACTAAATGGAAAAAAAACGAAGTGCATAAGATTTGCGTTACCGAATGTTAAAAGTAATAACTTGGAAATAATATTGAACAAGGAGAAACTAGAAATCGTCGAAAACGCGGTTTTCCTGGGAATCACGCTCGACTCGAGGCTACAATGGGGTCCTCATTTAACATCTCTGGCAGGACGGCTTAGTTCAGCAGCATATGCTGTCAGAAAAATCCGTCAATTTACTGATGTACATACCGCGAGGCTGGTCTATTTTAGTTACTTTCATAGTATCATGTCTTACGGTATTTTGCTATGGGGACGGGCTGCAGACATAGAGTCTATTTTTATTCTGCAGAAAAGAGCTATCAGAGCCATATACAATCTTCGCAGGCGCGATTCTCTTAGGGAATTATTTAAAGATATCAACATCATGACGGTACCTAGTCAATACATTTATGAAAATATAATGTATGTCCGGAAAAATATTCATCTTTTTACTAAAATAAGTGATAGGCACAATTTTAATACTAGAAATAAGGACAAGTTAGATCAACCTCGATTCAGGGTAGCTAAAGTAGCTAGCTCTTTTATGGGGTACTGTGTAAAATTTTGTAATGAAATTCCACTAGAAATTCTCCAATTAAACGAGTCAAAATTTAAAACATGCATTAAACGCACACTATGTAGACAAGCATATTATAAATTGGAAGATTATCTCCTTGATAAAAATGCTTGGCTAAATGCCGGTCCTGGTCCACAGCCATATACATTTGTAGCTACAAATTAGTTTATATTGGAAGAGATGCTGCTGCCCTTTTCGTATTGTTGTTTTCAGTGTTTTATTTTTATTTCATTTGTTTATTTCAATAGGACTTAGGATTCTTTACATGTTATATTTAGAAATAATAGCATTGTATAATGTAGAAGCACTTTTTTTTTTCAAATTTGTGAATGTGAAGTACCATGGAGCATTTTTATTAGGTTGCAACTTTTTATTTATTTTTTTTATTTTGACATTGCGAGCATGGCAGTTGAGAGTTTGTCATGCTCACTCAAATGTCTCGCTGTTGGTGGCGCGTGTTATTGGGTCATTCGGTTCCCTTCAAAATGGTTGAGCTGAGTGGGGTTGATGCACGCGTCATGCTCGTGAACGGATGCCGTCAGATGAGACTGGTCATCTCTTAGCTGCCAGTGGCTTAATTCAGTTCCTATCTTTTAATATTTTTTTTATTATTATCTACATTGTGCTCACATAATAGAAGCAACAAGAAATATGTAACCAAACATTATATATATGTAACACATATGATTTAAAAGAGTGTCCATGGAGTTTCTTGCACGTTCTTCTCCATAGAGATCTACTCCTTGGAACGTGCAACTTAGCTTCACTTGTTAGATTGACTGACCGACATTTTGACAATTCAAAAGTGCCTGTAATTGGTCTATTTGAAATAAACGTTTTTGATTGATTTGATTGAAGCTAAGAATCTTACTTTGGACAGGTTTTTGATTTTGACGTAGGGTTCTAGGGGAGCACTAAGCAGGAATTTTCGAAAATTAAATCTGAAAGACCTGGAAAGAGGGTGAAAAGGGGCAGAATTTGTTTGTAAGAAAAAAATTATTCCTTGGGGTAAAGTAAATAATTGAAATTTTCATAAAACGTTTTTAAACTACCCGTCAGATAGGGTTAAGGGGTGTTAAAGTTTTTTTGAGGAATCTTACTGCGGAATCTTGCTAAGAACGAACTACGAAAAATAGAAAGAGAAGAAAAGAGTGAATATCATATTTGGGTTGTTCAAAACTCTAGCTTCAACGGGGCAAACGGGGTTACTAAGTTTTTAGGGGAGGATTTTACTTTGTAGCAGTAACCTAAAATTTATTCTTATTTAAGTCAAATAACGAATCGTCTCAAACCAATAAACCCTGTATATCTACGATACCCCGTTTTTTATTGATTTAATAATAGCTTATTTTTAGTCGCCTTCACTAACTGCACATATGAGTCATTTATAGGATAAACGAAATCACGCGAGCGAAGTCGCGGGCGAAGTGCTAGTATATATATATAAGTATGGGTTTGTTTGATTTGTTTTCGGGCATAACTCCGTCATATATAAACGGATTTGCGAAATTAGCATAAAATTATCGAAAGAAGCTTATTCCGAAATGGTCCTATTTAAGTTTGGTAAAATTCTAATGAAAAACTTCGGAGATATACAACAGAACTCTTCAATAAATGACAGAAAATCTCTCGGGATTGCTGCAATCGCATGCCTGTTTATTGTTTACACTATTTCATAACATACCATCACGTCAGTATGCTCTAAACGGGTATGCAGATGTGTACAGTTCACCCTGGTAGACTCTCATTCCACCGTTTATGTTCAAGTTACATGATATTCGGGTAATCTATTCTGGCATCACTGTGGACATTACAGTATCTTACTTTAGAACTTGACTATTATATACCAATAAAATGAAAATAAATAAAGATTTGATTCATTTTAGTTTGTGTTTTGCATAATACATCCTTCCATTTACCCACATGTATAAAATTAGGGATCCCTTCTTTTCGCATAATGTTCTTTATCCTAATATACTTCGGCATAACGATTTTGGCTCAATTTGTTTTGGCATAATAATACTTCGGCATAATTTTTTTAGGCATACATTTTATGTTGGCATAATCATCTTAAAGACTAATTTGTTTTGGCATAAATTTGATTCGCATAACGTTAGTAGGCCTAATGACTATTAGCATAACGTTAGTAGGCCTAATGATAGCATAATAATATTTAGGCATACAATTAATATAAATAACAAAAACAATTTTCATGCAAATGATTTATTATACATAACATTATGTAACTTAAACGATTTTTCAATCGCGAGATAACTTTTATCTGAAGAATATATTAGATGTTTTGACAGTTTTTGTATAAAAAAATATGTCAATCAGTTAACTTCTACTATGCGCAATAAATATCGCGGTTATTCCTCAGATAGAAGTTAACTGATTGAAACAGTGGTCCTTAATTATGTATAATTATTTATTTTAGGTGTATATTTTTAGCAATTGCTTGTAAATATGCTAGTTTAGAAGTATACTCATCTTTTTTACTAATAATTTTTTCAATTCTTTTGGTTTTGTCTGTGTATTTTTTCTTTTTTTTTGGTATAAGTGATGTTCCGACATCCAGTTTATCTATTTCAATGGTTTGATGTTTTATTTCTTGAACGACCTTTTTTGCCAAAAAATAAAATCCAGGATGGTGTTTTCTCACAAAATGTGCAAATCTATTGTGCCATGCCTCTGCATGATTTTGTGTCCTAGGTCTATTTTCCTTTTCTAGTAGATACGTACTCCAGACTTTGGGTGGAAATGGTGGTGGTGAACTTGTAGTGCCCCATACATAATTCTGATCAAACCAATTTGCTATAGTTTCTGTAACAATTAAATAATATTGTTGGGTAAAAATGTAATATGATGTGCAACAAAAGTTAGTGACAGAACCGAATTGCTGCAAAACCGACTCTACGTAGTCTTGTTTGTCCTACCCCTAGAGTGTAATTTAAAATCGCGTAGGCGTGTAGTGGCGAGGCGGCCCATGGGCTGAGGAGCAGGCGGCTGCGAGCGAGGCCGGCCAACAAGCCGAAGCTACGGTGGTGAGCGAAAGCCGTCTGCGACGATTAGCACGCGTGGGGCCGCCGGAGGCCCGCAGCGCCGGAGCCGAGACAGAAACCCTGCCTGTTGCATGTTGCCTGCTCGCTTGAATGCTGCATGCTGCATGCTTGCTTGCATGCTGCATGCTTGCTTGCATGCTACATGCTTGATTGCATGCTGCATGCTTGCTTGTTTGCTGTATGCTTGCTTGCATGCTATATGTGTAAATAAATTTGTGCTTTAGGATATTATGCTTAAAAAAGTTATGCTTTAGAACTTTATGCTTAATAAATTTATGCTTTAGAATATTATGCTTAATCATTATTATGGTTAGAGAAATTATGCTTAAAAAAATTATGCGTAAGCTGTTATGCGTAATTATATTATGCGAAAATGTAATTATGCCAAACAAAATTATGCTTAGATATATTAGGTCTTAAAATTTTATGCAAATGGATAGGGAACCATAAAATTATTAAGGTGCACACCTAGTAATTCCGACTTATTTACAAGCCCATGTGTGTTAGTTGAATATTGTTTAAGATTCTCTATGCTAGGGCCGTATATTTGTCTTTATTTGGTATTGATTATATTGTAACGAAATTTTGTAATCTCTTAAAATAATAAAGTTAAATGTTTATTCATCTTTTTCAGTGACAAAATGGAAAGACTGCAAATGTGTAGGATGTGTTTGGTGGAGGATGCCCCCATGTATGTTGTTGTCAACAAGAACTTGCATGAAGTATATGAGAAGCTGACTGGTGAACAAGTAAGTTGATACTTTAAAATTAATACTTTTTAATGCCCTCCTATCCTAATACAAGTAGATGTAATTAACTATGTGAACTGTTGGTCAGACGTTCGATGACGACTGACATCACTGAAGGAAAACAGTGTAATAATAATAAGTCACCAATCTACCTTGAACATGAATGAATCTATGCCAGTTGGAGACCAAGAGCTAAACTGAGTTATCTTTGAGCTAACTCACTTAACTGAGGTTGGTAGTTTTTCATAGTTTAGTGAATACCACAAACTATATCAGAATTAAAAATGTGCCTATGGATGGAAAATACACCTCAGCTACGCAAACAAAGCTAAACTAACGTAGCTCAGCTCTTGGTCTGCAACCGGCTTCATGCTTTCTCTATATGTGAAGAGAACTGTAGAAAATATTACAGACCATATTGATTTTGTATGGTTAGTAGTATTGTTTTTATTTATGAGTAGCTTTATGCCTAGGCTTTTATTTCGCATGTTTCCGAAATTAAAACCTGCAGGACTCAGCGACAATGTAGATTGCTCTCAGTGAAATAATTCTCATAATCAGATTACTGCTACCAGAGATAAACTTTAATAAACAAACATCGACACATAAAATTTTACTCTAATTATATTAGTTTACTAGCTGACCCGGCGAACTTCGTTCTGCCTAACAAATTTCTAAAATAAAAGATTTTTTCTCAAATAAACGTAGGCTAAGTTACACCTTATTACATCAGCTACCTGCCAATAAAAGTCCCTTCACAATCGGTCCAGCCATTTCAGAGATTAGCCAGTACAAACAGACAGACAGACAGACAAAAATTGTAAAAAAAAATATTTTGTGTGTTTTGGTTATTTCAATGTTAAAACCAGACACCCCAATTTTATTTATATGTATAGATATACCTATACTATATTATAGTCTTCATTCGCATCGAGTAGTAACAAGTACCTAGTCTTTAAAATCTACCTAGTCCCGACTAGTCTCGAGTATTGACAGACAGACGAAATATATTCTTGCACAACACGAGTGCAAGTCGCGTTACTTTTATGCCATTGAAATATGGTCCAGCCATTTCAGAGATTAGCCGGAACAAACAGACAGACAGACAAAAATTTAAAAAAAAATTGTTTTGGTGTATGTACCGTATAAATATATACATTTAGTAAAAAACGGTTATTTCAATATTACAAACAGACACTCCAATTTTATTTATATGTATAGATTAACAAGATAATACAAGACAAGTTTTGTTGCAGTTTGTAACTGCAGACAGAAGACCGCTGCTTGTTTGTTACTTCTGCTGCTCAAAACTAAAACAATGCTGCCGTTTCCAGAGAAAATGTCTAGAAGCCGAAGAACTTTTTGTTCATATGCTGGATGAAGATTATGAGGTGAGGTAGTCTTCAACATAATCCTAATGTCCAATTTCGAAGTCTAACATCAATTCTTGCCAAAGGAATTTATGATAGGTAGTTGTTCCATGTAAAATATTAGCATTTAGCTGCATTCAGTTATTATTACAATCAAAATTGACAGATATCTACACAGCGTGATGTCAAGCAAGTATGGGGCGTTGCGCTAGTTTGAATTAGTTCTGCAAAAGAAGAATACATATCTTTGCCACCAGGTTACGTGCTTCTTCTTCTTGTTTTGTGTGAGGAAGTGACCTCTGGGGTCAGAGTTATTTAAGCTACCTCTGGGAACCCCACATGCCTTAGACTTGGCTATTTTAGACATACGTTAACTATATAAGTTCAGGTTTAATGCTAATAGCAATATTTATGAAAATGTTAAAATTGTCACCCAAGACCATTTCTTCAGATGTGTTCACCAATTTTGCATTTATTCAATGTTATCTTCAATTAATAGCAAAACTGTTGATTGAAGTCATAAACCTAATGAATAATATAGTCACTATACTAAAAAAATTTTGATTGTGATGGTTAAAATTTTTTTGACCACTAAAGTAATTTTGACACTTCATTTTTTCAAAAATAAAAGAACTTAAGCACTTAAGGCTAGGCTTTTAATTTTATAAAAATACAATTTTTGCTACGTATTTTTCCAAGCACCCCATATCCGCTTGACGTTGAGTTTTGGGGTACGCGGGATACTTGTTGTTCCTGGCTGCCATATACATGGCAGCCAGGAACAACAAGTTATCATACTTTCCAGAGATACGGAGGAGTCTCTATATATAATCTATTGTCAGACATCTAATACTAGACTCATATTTTTTACAGCTAAATCTATTAATAAGCCCAAAGAATTTGGCATTTAACAATGGGTTTGTTATATCGCCGATGGAGTACTTAGATATAGTTGGTGAATGTCAAACAGAAAGCCATGCTGTCAAAGAAGAATTACCAGATTATGAGACACTAGAAGATATTATTGAGCCAAAAGAGCGACTTCAGGTTGATGGTATGTATTGCGGAATATGAGCAGAGGTGGACACCAATGAAATACCGTTTTATAAGGGTTTCAATAATACAGTTTAACCCTTTACTTGTTAAATTGGACGATATGTTCAGTTATATTTTGTGAGACATTTGATCCCTAGCAAGACTGACATGATTGTTATTATATGTATGTGACCAGCTACGTTTTCGGTCTCTACTATCTGACTAGAGTTCGGAATATAAGTTCATATCCCTTATAATTTGTGGCTAGACAGTGACAGACATAGAGTATTGTAGATTTGTTTTTGTTAAACTCCAACAGTACACTTATTAAAATATCAAATATATTAAGTACTACAGTTAGTAATACAGTAAGTTTTCCTACTGTTTTGTTTCCGTGGTTTGGCTATTCACAATTTCACGATGACGGCTGGATTGATATGTGTAAGCAATCGGACGTGACCCTTGGCTGTTACACTTCACTTCCTCAGTTTCTTGATACTTTCGCACTCATAAACGAACTGAGTTTCTCTATAAGGAAGTAAATTAAAAAGTCACCCTCAGTTTCCCAGCTCAAAATTATCGCAGAATTAATGTGACAAATTGACAAGCACGCGTTATCTGCTGTGATTGGCTGTTGAAAATTCATTTAACCAATCACAGCAGACTCGTGGTTCGTTTATACGGCTGAGGCGAACAAGATGCGAGTTCAAATCTTGCGTCAAGAATATTACTGTTTTGCTTTAAATTTAGAATCTTTTCAATAATAAGTATTTCTTACATTATTGTGAAGAACACAACACACAACAGACACATTCAATACACAGATATACAGACACATTCTTCAAATATAAAATTTCTAAATTGGTAATATTTTCGCCTAACTTGTAATAAGACGGTAGCTGAAAGATAAATATGCGTTTTCATTATAAAACTGGTACTCAAATGTAACTTAGGTAGGGAAATAAAAATGAACTGTGACATTAAAACCAAAGTCAGTCTACGCACAATTGTGGTGACTACGCGCGAACATTTTTTACCTTGCCTTACTAAATTGCGAAAATGAATAAAGAATTTTAATTTAACGTTATCATAAACATTACTGTTTTTCATTTGTGTTGTTATTTGTATTTAAAAACTTCAATTAAATAAACTATTTTAATTAAACATAAATAATAATTTGTGTTCTCAAAACATTATTGAATATTGTAAACATAAGGCAGCAAGAAGTCAAAGGTTAGTTTTGAACTCACAAACATGTTGACATAGGTTCACTGATTCAACCGCAAGACCAAACCAACGTTACAAAAACGTCGTCGTTAATGTTATTGTAATACATATTTGTGTAATACATATTTGTAAAACATGACTGTGATCCTTTCTGCAATTTACTTAACTTCTTGCATGCTTTGTGTGTGCATACTCATATTACGAACAAATAAATGATTTCTCTCTCTCTCTCTCTCTCTCAAATAATATTTTTTAAATTAACCAGACCATCATGGTGACAAAACAGTATTCAAACGCTTACCCGCCCTTTCGTTACGTTTTCAAGATCAAATTTGCATAACTGTATTCTATAATATTAACCTACCTTGAACAACTTGTTCAAGTTCGATAAGCTCATGCGTATCGTATAACACTTATCTACTGCTAATTGTAGTAGCTTCATAATCGTATAACTTTTAGTGGTTCGTCTAACGGCAGGGTGGATCAGGTAACAGCTATTAACGACTGTACATTAACTTTAGTAATGCACAATGATGACGAACACTATTCTTCGAGTTGTCCTGATATTATCAATTTGTTCACGTCTAATTTAGGCTCGGTTTATTTTAATCCTCGCCCTCTTTCTGTAGCGTCAACCCATCAATCGGTTCGTCAGCTCTCATATATCAGCATAACTGAGAAAGATATCCCTCATCACTTCATCAACCTAGCGCTTTCGACTGCTTAGACCACAAATTACTTATTAGTAAGCTGTGAAGTCAGTTTGCTATTTGTGGTTCAATGCTGAGTTGGTTTTTATCATACCTCGAAATTCGTAAGCAGGTGGTGGTTCTGGCTGAACTCGAATCTAACAAAAACATTGCCACGTCCGATACTTTTTTCCGATGACATTAAAATCTGTATCAGTAGCTGACGCCGATTTCGTACAAGCTGACCTGGACCGGGTTTATAATCGGGTGTTTAACTAACAAAATGAAACATTAATGCCTCAAAATGCCAGCATATACAATTTCCACGAAAAATAAAAGTGATAGAAGCGGGCTTTTACATTATTAACGAGGTAATCGCTGTGTATCGGCAGTTAGGCGTGATTCTAGACTGTAAATTAAGTTTTATCCCTCATTATAGTAGTATGGTAAAGAATCGCGCAAGAATAATGGGTTTTATAAAACGCAATACCAAAGACTTCAGGCATACTGCTTCTAGGATAACATTATTTAATGCCTTAGTGCGTAGTGTGCTTGAATTCGGTAGCGCTGTCTGGAACCCACATTATGCTGTGCAATCCAACCATATCGAGTCACTTCAAAGGTATTTCACAAGGCATCTTGGATTTGTTACCCTTGGTGTCAGCATGAGATGTTTGTACGAAGGGAGACTGTCTCTTTTCAGACTACGCACCCTACAGCATCGCAGACGAATGTTGGAATTGCTGTTCCTAAAAAAAATTGTGTGAAGTTCCACATCGTGTGAAGGATGTAGTCTTTTGGAGCTTATCGGAATATGCGTTCGATAAATATCCGGAAAAAATGCGGGAATTTGTTTAGGGGTCACTTAACCAACATAAATCGAAACTTGGTGTAAGTACTTGTTTATGACATTTGTCATGACCACCCCACTCGACTCAGATGGAAGATCTTGGAAAAGAAAACGATATAATATATTGTGATCTGTGATATATTTTATATTACTCAAAATTTTAATTTAATGCAATTTTGGTTTTATATTTAATTCATGATTTGAAAGATGAAATGATGATTCAATATTTTGCTTTTTTTTATTTAATTGATTTTGAAATCACAATTTCTTTTTCAATTTATATTTATATAGTAATTTCACTTATTTTATATTTTCTTGTTAAATTACATTTGTGACATGTGTTTTATTTATGAAAATGCTGTGAACGTCTTTAATTTTATTGACATAGACAGATAAGATCCCGATAAATGTAATAAGTCCATTTTTGTGTTTGTGTTGTTGATGGGCCTTAAATAAATAAAATAAACTATTCAGATCAGGATGTTAGACCACTAAAGCGAGGAATGAAAGATAGCTAAAATCAAAATTGCAGGGGGACGTTAGGTGTTAGGCGAGTGGGATAGAATTAGAAATGAGCGAAAAATAAAACACTGTTATATTATATTTACTTATTTTTCGCTATATTGAAACCGATTATAATCGTTTTCAATAGTCACATGCCCATGCATGATGAGGAGAGTGTTGTGAGTAAAATTTTGAGTATGAATGTGGATTGTTAAAGGGATGAAGAAGACCTAAGTGACGAGGGTGAATTTGCGTAAAAGATGGTATAGCCAGCGATCTATTCCGATAGTAACGCCATCTAGGTATGTCGTGCACTACTTTAAATAAATTTGAGGTACCTAACTTATATTTCATGAACCTTTGTGCAGTTTTTGATCTTTTGATTAACTGCAAAAAGTAATTCTTTGGTCCTAATGGAAATCATCGAAACTTCTGTTTATTTGATTCTACTTTGAGTTTGGTACTTACAAGATTTATTATTACAGGGACGCCCGTTGCAAAGAAAGTTAAACTACATATAAGAAGAACAAAACAAGACGATGTTATTACAGAAGAGCAGAAAAACGGTCAAACAGACTCGGAAATTCTCCGGACAGCTCAAAATCATACATCCAAAACCAAAACGAATCAGAATTTTAAAGAACCTTTAATTTATACAAAACCTAGAATTAATAATTTTAGTAGTGTAAATCATATAACTTTAGACGCAAATATCGGTTATAACGGTAACAAAGACGATACGAAATGTAAGATATCGAACAAAGATACAAACAGTAATGTCGTAAATAGGCATCGAAGACTAAGTGTCAAAAAACTACCTTACAAATGTAAAGTATTTCAGCAAGGTTTTAGTCATAAAAAAACTTTAACAACACATATCCAGACACACACTGGTGAAAAACCTTACAAATGTGATGTGTGCCAGTACCGTTGTAAAAACAAGACTGATTTAACAACACATATTCGGACACACACTGGTGAAAAACCCTACAAATGTGAAGTATGCCAGAAACGTTTTAATCAAAAATGCAACTTATCCACACATATTCGTACACACACTGGTGAAAAACCTTACAAATGTGAAATATGTCAGCATAGTTTTAATAGTTATAATTATTTAATAACACATATTCGAATTCACACTGGTGAAAAACCTTACAAATGTGATATATGTCAGCAAAGTTTTACTCAAAAAACCAATTTAACAGTTCATATTCGGAAACACACTGGTGAAAAACCTTACAAATGTGAAGTATGTCAGAAAAATTTTAGTATAAAAACTCATTTAACCAGACATATTCGGCTTCACACTGGTGAAAAACCTTTCAAATGTGAAGTGTGCCAGTACCGTTTCACAAACAAGACTGATTTAACAACACATATTCGGACACACACTGGTGAAAAACCTTACAAATGTGAAGTATGCCAGAAACGTTTTAATCAAAAATGCAACTTATCCACACATATTCGTATACACACTGGTGAAAAACCTTACAAATGTGAAATATGTCAGCATGGTTTTAATAGTTATAGAGATTTAACGACACATATTCGGATTCATACTGGTGAAAAACCTTACAAATGTGATATATGTCAGCAAAGTTTTACTCATAAAACCAGTTTAACCGTACATATTCGGAAACACACTGGTGAAAAACCTTACAAATGTGAAGTATGTCAGAAAAATTTTAGTTTAAAAACTCATTTAACCAGACATATTCGGCTTCATACTGGTGAAAAACCTTACAAATGTGAAGTGTGCCAGTATCGTTGTAATAACAAGAATGATTTAAAAACACATATTCGGACACACACTGGTGAAAATCTTTACAAATGTGAAGTATGCCAGAAATGTTTTAATCAAAAATGCAACTTATCCACACATATTCGTATACACACTGGTGAAAAACCATACAAATGTGAAGTATGTCAGAAAAATTTTAGTATAAAAACTCATTTAACCAGACATATTCGGCTTCACACTGGTGAAAAACCTTACAAATGTGAAGTGTGCCAGTACCGTTGCAAAAACAAGACTGATTTAACAACACATATTCGGACACACACTGGTGAAAAACCTTACAAATGTGAAGTATGCCAGAAACGTTTTAATCAAAAATGCAACTTATCCACACATATTCGTATACACACTGGTGAAAAACCTTACAAATGTGAAATATGTCAGCATGGTTTTAATAGTTATAAAGATTTAACGACACATATTCGGACACACACTGGTGAAAAACCTTACAAATGTGAAGTATGTCAGAAAAGTTTTAGTCAAAAAGGCAATTTATCCACACATATTCGGGTTCATACTGGTAAAAACCTTAAAAATGTGATAAATGTCACCGAAGCTTTAGTCATAAAAGTACTTTAACAACACATATTCGGACACACCCTTCTTTTTCGTCTTCATTGTGAAGTTCTTGTTCCGGAAATATAAGCCATGTTGAATAATGTATTTTAGATAGTGTACTGTGTACAGATTACTATAACACAAATAATTTAGTTCTAAAAGTACCTTTATAAGTTTTGTAATGAGCCTATCAGGCATTACCAAATTATTGATTGATTCGTATCATTATTCTAGCCGAAAGACGTCCACTGCTGGACATAGCCTCCCACAGGCGTTGCCACTATGTCCGGTCCCGTGCGCCTCGCATCCAGCGGATCCCCGCAACCATCACCAGGTCATCGGTCCATCTGGTGGGAGGGCCTTCCAACGAAACGTTTTCCGGTTTGCGGTCGCCACTTCAGAACCTTTCTGCCCCATCGGCCATCTGTTCTGTGAGCAATGTGCCCTGCCCACTGCCACTTTAGTTTGTCAATTCTTTGGGCTATGTCTCTAACCCTGCTTCTCTTGCGGATCTCTGCATTTCTAATTCGATCACTCAAGGAAACTCCGAGCAAAGCCCTCTCATTTGCCCTTTGAGTGACTGTAAGCTTTCTGATGAGGCCCATTGTAAGCGACCACGTGTCAGAGCCATATGTTATCAATCACTGGCAACACACACTGGTCATAGACTTTTGTCTTGAGACATTGTGGTAAGTTGGACGTATGATTCGTATAAAATGTAATTAAAACTAAATAGATATATTTTTGATTTATTTATTTAATTAAAAAAAAACACACGAGATTGGTTCCAGTAGAACGGCCTTTCATGAAGCCGTATATAATACTAAAGCTTCGAACGCCTTGCCAAAAATAGACAAAATAGATAATGTCCCTCCGCAATCATCGCGTTTCCGAATGCTAATTTCCATGTCCATCAATTATGAGATTTATCGTATATAATAATTTGAATTTAGAACTAAGTACTTTATTGTTGTTTTTGTTTTGGTTTACGTGTAAAATATACACTGTGGAAAAAAAATGGAATTTGAATTTTTAAACAAAAAACAAAGATGAATCTAGCAGCAAATTCGCAAGCGTCAGCAGGTATCAATAGAGAAGAATTTGGAAAAACACCACGGACACTCTTTTCCATCAGTAGGTATTTGGTTAGATCATTTTTGTTGAAAAATACATGTGAGAACTATGTAAAAAGACGTCCACGTAAAAGCGTCTAGAGTAAAACAAACAATTAAAAATGCAATAAGTAAGTAATTAAAAACAGGCCGAGGTAGCTAAGTTATGTCCAATCCCAACTAATGGCGCCCGTTCACGAACATGACACATGGATCGGCACCACTCAGCTCAACCATCATGAAGGGAACCGAATGATCCAACACATGGGCCACCATCAGAGAGACATTAGAGAATGTTTGAAGCATGATTTGATTTCAGCTTGGTAATTCCATTTAGTGTGACAATTAGTGTGTACTCGTGAACATAAATCTGAAACTACTAACTGCTAGAAGATTTTTTGTATTTTTGGGTCCCTATGTCTATAATAGAATTAACTTTATTCTGGATGTTTACTTGCTTAATAGGGTTAGTTGCAAAGACAGGGTGAAGAAGTATTTATTGATTAAGGTCAATAAATACTTATGATGACACAGAAAGATTATTAATTATCATACCAGAGTAAACAGGGTCCTTTTTACACTCTATACACTCAGACGCGCTTACTCCACATACATCTCTTCATACATCATCACACGCACACACACACCCCAACACTCACGTCCCATTACACTATTACTCACCATTCTTCACACACTAAGGCCCAGTTTCCCAGCCGCTTGTTACATTTCGAATTAGCTGACAATTTGTCACAACTTATCCGACCGTCAGTTGTCAGTGGGTTTCCCAACACTGAATCATCGAAAAATTACGTAATCGCTTGTTACATTGAATAATCGGGATCAATTTATTTCGGTTGGCAACCTTAGCTGGTATTCATTTACTTCTTTCACTACTATAACGTAATCAGTAACTTTAAGTAGTATTTTATCTTGAGCGGCTGGGTTGGTGTAGCCGCCAAGTTAAGCATACCTCACCAAGGACGGTTTTTGGATGGGAAAACACGTTTCTTTTGTGTACTTGTTTTTGGATAGGTGACCCAGCACAGGTTAAGCAACACTTACCAAGGCAAGTCTTTGGATGGGTGACCCAGCACAGGTTAAGCAACACTTACTTAGGTTAGTCTTTGGATGGGTGACCACTTTTTTTGGTTCGTTTGTTTTTAGATGGCTTACCCCGCCAGGGTAAGCAACACTTACCAAGGTCAGCCTTTGGATGGGTTACTACTTTTTTCCGGATTCGAACCCACACCTCAAGCACGAGAGGCGAGGTCTTAGCCACTAGGCCATCACGACGATGTGTGATTTACGTGGCAATGGTCACCCATCCCATGACTGACTTTGGTAAAAGTTGCTTACCCTGGTGGGGTCACCCATCCAAAAAAAATAGTTCCAAAAAAAAATTGGCCACCCATCCAAATACTGACCTTGGTATGTGTTGCTTACCCTGGCGGGGTCACCCATCTAAAAACAAGCGAAACAAAAAAGAGTGGTCACCCATCCAAACACTGACCTTGGTTAGTGTTGCTTACCCTGGCGGGGTCACCCATCTAAAGACAATCGAACCCAAAAAAAAGTGGTGACCCATCCAAAGACTGATTTTGGTAAGTGTTGCTTACCCTGGCGGGATCACCCAACCCGGCCGCAAGTACTAAGTACAAGGTACAGTCAACATGAATGCGTGTGAGGAATTTTCGATTCCCAAAATCAGTAACAGTTTTGTTTTTTTTTACTTACATACAAAAAAAAATCTATTTTTGATAATAATCGTGTCAAGTTTTTATAATTTAATTAATTTAAAAAGTTTGTAATAACCTTCCATTTTTTAAATCTTGGTTATCATCTATAATTGATCTAATTAACATATTTTTATAATTGAACCGATATCAAAGATTTCGCCGACCCCTATTATTTTTTTAGCGTATTATAAGCATTTAAAATCATAATATTAATTTTAATCTGCGAATAATTGACCAATATCCAACAATTATAAATTAGGCTCGTTGACAAGAGATTAACATTGAAAAAGGTTCTCAGAAACCCAAAACTGATGTAAAATGTGGTTAATTCGAGATTTTTCTCAAATGTGACAAATTGTTGAACGCTTGTCACATTTGGGTGTTGAGAAACTGAAAGTGGAATTAACAGGCGATTATTCGTCGATTATGTTAACAGCCCGATAATTGTGAGCTAGGAAACCGGCAGTAACTCTCAGTTTCCCAGCTCAAAATTATCGCAGAATTAATGTGACAAATTGTCAAGCATGCATTATCTGCTGTAATTGGTTGAATTAATTTTCAACAGCCAATCTCAGCAGATAACGCGTGCTTGACAATTTGTCACATTAATTCTGCGATAATTTTGAGCTGGGAAACTGAGGATTACTCACTTAGTTTAGTTTTTAACTTATTTTACTTTATTTTATTTTTCTTCTTGAATCGAAATAATGATGTACTCCTTGGCTCAATTTTTGTATGCAAATAGCTTTCTGAGAGGTTTGGCGCTGTATACCGAGATACAGGTTTTTACCTAGTTCGGTTGCAGATGCTGCTACATTGTATTGAACTTATAATAGATTGCTTGTTTTTAAGCTGTGATTTTTTGTACAATCTTTTTGGGTAAATAAACAAATGATTAATTATAAAAAAAAATATACAATTTGCTTGTTTTATTAATTATTTACAAACCACCTCCTTTAAACGACCCGAACGCCCAGAGAAAAAGATATCGTAGGTTTATACTTCAATTCCGAGAACACTGTAGGTCAAGGGGATTTGGTTGTTTATTTATACATTAGTATGGTTCACATGCTTATTACATACAGAGTTTCAGTTGGTAAAAGTGTTAAGTTTCTTAGGCCCAGTTTCCCAGCCGCTTGTTACATTTCGAATTAGCTGACAATTTGTCACAAATTATCCGACCGTCAGTTGTCAGTGGGTTTCCCAAAACTAATCATCGAAAAATTACATTATCGCTTGTTACATTGAATAATCGGCATCAATTTGAAGTGGTGACCTATCCAAAGACAGTCTTTGGATGGGTCAACACTTTTTTTTGGGTTCGATTGTTTTTAGATGGGTGACCCCGCCAGGGTAAGCAACACTTACCAAGGTCAGCCTTTGGATGGATGACCACATTTTTTTTTATTGCTTGTTTTTGGTCTGGTGACCCTGCCAGGGTAAGCAACACTTACCAAGGTCAGTGTTTGGAGGGATGACCACTTTTTTTGGTCCATTTGTTTTTGGATAGGTGACCCCACCAGGGTAAGCAACTTTTACCAAGGTCTGTCATGGGAGGGGTGACCATCGCTACATAAATCACACATCGTCGTGATGGCCCAGTGGCTAAGACCTCGCCTCTCGTGCTTGAGGTGTGAGTTCGAATCCAGGCAAGTCCCAATGTGACTTTTTCAAATTCATATGTACTTTCCAAGTTTATCTTAGACTTTGCTGACAACGGTGAAGGAAAACATCGTGAGGAAACCTAGACTTATAGTGAGTTTATAAGATTGTGCTCCGTTGGTGTATTTGCTAAAAGGCGTTCCAGAGCGAGGATAAACTAATAAATAAACAAATAAATAAATTTTGATGACCCATCCTAATGTCACCCCGCTAGGTTAAACAAAATCTACCAAGGCCACCCATCCAAAAAAATGGTTCTGAAAAAAAAACTGCCGCCCATCCAAATACTGACCTTGGTATGTGTTGTTTATCCTGGCGGGATCACCCATCTAAAAACAATCGAACCCAAAAAAAAGTGGTGACCCTTCCAAAGACTAACTTTGGTAAGTATTGCTTACCCTGGCGGGATCAGCCATCCCGGCCGCAAGTACTAAGTACAAGGTACAGTCAACATGAATGCTTGTGAGGAATTTTCGATTCCCAGATCAGTAACAGTTTTGTTTTTTATTTTTATTTACCTACGTACAAAAAAACTATTTGTGATAATAATTGTGTCAAGTATTTATATTTTAAGTAATTTTAAAAGTTTGTAATAACCTTCCTTTTTTTTTAATCTTGGTTATCAACTATAATTGATCTAATTAATATATTTTTATAACTGAACCGATGTCAAAGATTTCGCCGACCCCTAAAATTTATTTATCGTAATATATGTATTTAAAATCATGATATTAATTGTAATCTGTGAATTATCGACCAATATCCAACAATTATAAATTAGGCTCGTTGGCAAGAGATTAACAATTGCTTTGATTGGCTGATGAAAATTCATTCAACCAATCATAGCAGATAACGCGTGCTTGACAATTTGTCACACTTATTCTGCGATAATTTTGAGCTGGGAAACTGAGGTTTAGTGAGTCATAAACATTAATTTGGCACAATAAGCACATAAGTTTGGGCCACGTTTATTGCGGCATCAGTGACGCTTATCAAGTCCTCCAGAGTGCGGGTGTATGGGCACTTGAAGCACTTTGACAAGAACTATTTTAGTATTTGACTTACATATTTCGATATCCACATAGTTAAACAACCACAAGGTTGGACCTAGGTCCCACAGAGGCGTAAATTAATGGCCATAGCATAGGAGAAACTAAAAAACTGTTCAAACAACACACAAAATACGAGATATTTTTGTATGGAGCTCTATAAGTAAATTTTTGAACAGAATTTTACACGTTTTTCCTAGAATTCTGCAAAAACAATTAGGGATTGTCTTTAATGGTTTTTTGTATGTAAGTATTTAATTGTTCTACACACTGACAAAAGAATCACAGGTCTATGCCAATTGGTTATAGAACCCCAGCGCGCCCTTCACACAGGTAGTCAACCCCGGTTATACGCGAAAGCGATAACATTTTCTATTGTTGGTGTGAAGGCAAACAATTTTGTATGGCATCTTCCAAAGCAAATAATAGGAATAAACAATAACAATGCAAATTCACTGATGCACTCGATTGTAGAAGACAACACATTAGTGTTTTGTGTACGAACCTTAAATTTTGATTAATTTTAATGCTAAACATAGTCCATATTAATACATTTTCAGATATTCACATCTTAGTTCACCGTGTTCTACCAGTTTAATTATGCAAAATTATTATTACTTACAATTGAAACGTATGCAATGTCAAAGGTTAAAACTTAAAAAATTAAAAGGTATACAATGGCATAAATAATTTTCTTACATCTAATCTTTGTCGCTATAAAGTTTCGTTTGACGTAAATTCATTCAAATACCTGGCAACACCGATCGTTGCTCTTTGAAGATTTTTCAAAGACGCGGACTCAATGGTCTCGAACCTACCGATTTTTCGTTATTTCTACCGATATGGGCTTTGTTCTACTGAAATACCGAAATATATCGATTTTTCTATGATTTCAGAGTATACATGTAAATTCTCCCGATTTTTCTACCGATTTTACACTTTTAAGTTGGCAACCCTTTTCATTTATGTTTACTGTTACGGGGAAGCCGCTAATAGTATGAACCTAGTACAGAATGTTTCATATATTTTGGGGAATACCCTTGTATCCTACAATTCGATGTTATTAAGGGGCTTCCCGCTCGGGAATTTACCTGTCTAGTCTATGTACACAGGAATTCGGTTTTATTTTTTTCATTAGTTTTCTTAGCTTTGAAGAGAGAGTAGGTACTCTCTCTTCAAAACTAAATGATCTGATTTTGTAGGCACTCTTTAGGTTAGGTAACCTAAAGAGAGCCTACAAAATCAGATCATTAAGTTAAAATGTCGTCTGACGAGGAGCCAAGCACAAGTGCGAGTGTAAGATATAAATTAGTATATAAAAATATAAATTAGTCTGTAAGTTTTTTTCAATAAATAAACGAATTTGATTGAATATTGTATTTTTTTGTCAAATACCGATTTTGGGTACAAATATACCGATTTTAGCTAGCAACTCTACCGATCTCGCTCTATGACGTTTGGCTTAAAGGTCTCGTAACCAAGCCAGTGGCATATCCACATACATTAAAAAAAGAAAAAAAAAAAACTATGACGTTCGAGACCACTGCGCAGTGCGCTGCGCGGATTGTCAGTAGCACAGAGTACATTTTAACCATAGACATATTAAATAGTATGGACTGGAAATACCTACGAAAAAAAGGTGCCTACCTAAACCTTAAAATGGCACATAAAATAGCTGCCGATGCTATGGTTGTGTGAATCAAGGAACACACACACACTCACAAATCTCAATAATACAATAAGTAAACAACCATTTGACAGCAGGCCTACCACGAACACAAGCACAAAAATCGTAACATAATATGGCGGATACATCACTTACCTACAACTGTCACTACGTCACAACTAAATGTTGCCATTATGAGCAACAACTAACATATTGTTGTCTCTTTTGTCAAATACGATTACTACATTGGAAAGAATGAAACAACACGATGTTTCACATTCTGTATCGTATTTCACTCATATTTGTATAAGCTAATGTATGTATAGAACATCGCGGCGCCTCCATATTTTCCTATCTCAATGATTTTAACATATTCAACTGAAAGTCAGTAGTATAACTAGTATACTAGTGTCAGTACACCACAGGCTGGAGGCTAACTAGGTTAGTCTCCACAGGGAAGCCCGGTTTAACAGACGCAGGCCACTTTGGTCTATCTGTGAGACGCCAAGTAATAAAAAAAAAAAAAAAAAAAAAAAAAAAACAGTACACCACAGTACATGCTTTGTCCTGTGCTAGGCGTGCACGGTGCATTGTTTGGTGCCATTTTTGTTTTAGAATTACTTTTGTGAGTGAGTGTGTGCCGGCAATTAAAAAAGGAACGGTAAGTGATGAACAGTTTTTACCAGCGGCATTGTGTGTTTGACCTAAATTCCATCAGAAAAATGTATTTCAACGAAAATAATCCTCCATTGTTCTCGCCGCGCCGGCCGTTGACCGTTTTCTCTCGGAATGTTTTGTTTTGTGATTTTGCATATTTCTTATCAAACTGTCGTTGTAAACATTCCGAAACTTTAGTTACGTCTTTGAAGCCGCTTATTGAAGTGATTACTTGCAATTAGTAGAAAACAAAAACATCCGACCCAAAACGTCAGTTTCAATCGTGACGTCACAAACGGTTTTTTGTGTGTTTTCTGCGACGTTGAAGTTACCTATACGGCGAAGTAGCGAAGGCGAGGTATCTAGGTTATTCGTTCGGGTCCTGTGTGACCTCGGGTTGTTTGTAAACAAGCTTCACAAAAAAGTGATTAAATATTTACTTAAACTATAAGTAAATATTTAAACAAAAGCTCAAAAAAAAACAAAAAGTCGATGGCTACTTTTAACTTTTTTAACATACAAATCACTTATCTTTTTGGTTCAAAAAACCCGATTAGTGAGTGTAAATGGATAAATTAACATTAAAGAAGGAAGTTTTGTTTTTTACTAAACTTATTTCAGCCTAAAATTGCTTTTTAACATTCTTTCACACATGTTACCTATGCTGCCATCTATGATCTTTTTTTCAGACTAATTATAATTTTTTGAATTGAGCCCATCCAACCCCATCCATGCCCATGAGGGTATAAAATTATTAAGGTGCACACCTAGTAATTTCGACTTATTTACAAGCCCATGTGTGTTAATTGAATATTGTTTAAGATTCTCTGTGCTATGGCCGTATATTTGTCTTTCTTTGGTATTGATTATATTGTAACGAAATTTTGTAACCTCTTAAAATAATAAAGTTCAATATTTATTCATCTTTTTTCAGTGACAAAATGGAAAGACTGCAAATGTGTAGGATGTGTTTGGTGGAGGATGCCCCCATGTATATTGTTGTCAACAAGAACTTGCATGAAGTATATGAGATGCTGACTGGTAAACAAGTAAGTTGATACTTTAAAATAAATACATTTAAATGCCCTCCTAATACAAGTAGATATAATTAATAATGTGAACTTTTGATCAGACGTTCGATGACGACTGACATCACTGAAGGAGAACAGTGTAATAATAATAAGTCACCAAACTACCTTGAGCAAGAATGAATCAATGCCAGTTAAAGACCAAGAACTATACTGAGTTACCTTTGAGCTAGCTCGCTTAACTGAGGTTGGTAGTTTTTCATAATTTAGAGAAGACCACAAACTATATCAGAATTCAAAATGTGCCTATGGATGGAAAATACACCTCAGCTACGCGAACTAAGCTAAACTAACGTAGCTTAGCTCTTGGTCTGCAACCGGCTTCATGCTTTCTCTATATGTGAAGAGAACCATAGAAAATATTACTGACCATCTACTTGATATTGTATGGTTGGAAGTATTGTTTTCGTTTATGAGTAGCTTTATGCCTTGGGTTGTATTTTGCATTTTTCCGAAATTAAAAGCTACAGGACTCAGCAACAGTGTAAATTGCTATCAGTGAAAGAATTTTCATAATCGGATTAGTACTACCAGAGATAAACTTTAATAAACATACATCTACGCATAAAATTTTAGATTATAAAAAAAGATAGTGCAAGACAAGTTTTGTTGCAGTTTGTAACCGGAGACAGAAGACCGCTGCTTGTTTGTTACTTCTGTTGCTCCAAACTAAAACAATGCTGCCGTTTCCAGAGAAAATGTCTGGCAGCCGAAGAACTGTTAGCTCAGATGCTGGAAGAGGATTATGAGGTGAGGTAGTCTTCAACATAATCCTAACGTCCAATTTCGAAGTCTAACATCACTTCTTGCCAAAGACTAGACCATTTCTTCAGATACTGTGTTTACTAATTTTGCATTTTTTTAATATTATCCTCAATTAATAGCAGTCATAAATCTAATAAATAATATGGACAGTACACAAAAAAAAATGTGATTGAGATGGTCTAAAATAATATTTCCACTAAAGTAACTTTGTCACATCATTTTTCAAAAATTAAAGAACTTAAGTAATTGAGATAAGGCTTTTAGAAAAATAGCCCCTTTAACCCATTGTGCGTTTAATTACAGAGACAATAGAAAAACAATAGCTTATGCACACATGGTGTGCATAACGTGCGTCATGTGTCAAGATTTCATAATAATACAATTCTTGTTACACATTTGTCCAAGCACCCTGTATCCGCTTGACGGAGTTTGAGTTTTGGGTTATGCTGTATATTTCAGCCAGAAACAACAACTTAACATGTTTTCCAGAGGTACGGAGGAGTCTGTATATAATCTGTGGTCAGCCATCTAATACTAGACTCATCTATTTACAGCCAAATCCATTAATAAGCCCAAAGATGTTGGCATTTAACAATGGATTTGTTATATCGCCGATGGAGTACTTAGATATCGTTGGTGAATGTCAAACAGTAAGCCATGCTGTCAAAGAAGAATTAGCAGATTGTGAGACACTAGCAGATATTATTAAGCCAAAAGAGGAACTTCAAGTTGATGGTATGTATTCGGGAATACTGGTAGAGGTAATTACACAGTTTAATTAATTACCCTTTACTTTTAAATTGGAAGATGTTGAGATGTTTCAATAATTTTTTGTGAAACATTTGTTCCCTAGCAAGACTGACCCGACTGTGTTATATGAATGTGGCCAGCTACGTTTTCGGTCTCTACTACCTGACTAGAGTTTGGAACATAAGTTCAAAACCCTTATAATTTATGGCTAGACAGACGCGGACATTGAATATTGTAGACTGTTTCTGTTAAACTCCAACAGTATGCTTATTAGAATATTAAATATATTAGGTATTAGCGTTTTCCCAGTTTTGTTTCCGCTTTTAGTGAAAACGTTCCAAAATCTTCTAATTTTGTCCCCTCCTCTACAAAGGCTGTTTGACGGCGAAGCGATAAAAATACTATGGATTCAGTCCATGATTCTGGACTCCCTAATATTGGAATTATTCGTCAGCATTTTCCTAATTTTTGAAAGTTTTTTTTTTCTACTGTATTCAATTTAAAATCGTTATTTCTACGTATATTAGATAATACGCTATATTGGATTTTTAATTATTCTCCTTTGTCGGCTCGCCGTGAAGGTACTGGCCGGTGGCGTTGACTTCAATCGTGGACTTTAGGAAATTTGCTGATATGTAGCGAATTTTATTAATTTTAAACAGAACTTATAATTATATTTTTGCAATTACTTTGCAGGTACTTGGATAAGACAAAAATTCTTTACCCACAAAATTCGCCATATCTGTTTTTAGGGTTCCGTACCCGAAGTGTCCGAATTAGAACTCTATTGCTGTCACTCACGTTTCCGTCTGTCCATTTGTCCGTCTGCCCGTCGTCTGTCAGGCGGGTTTTAAGGCCAAACGGCTGGAGCTACTATCTCCAAAGAACACTGGCTAAATCTTAGCTGACTTAAATTTTAGCGTCGGAATGTGAGTTGTATACGATAGAAATTCCAGTTCCGAAATTTGCCATGTCTGTTTTTAGGGTTCTGTACCAAGGGTCCAAATGGAACCTTATTGCTGTCACTCACATGTCCGTCTGTCTGTCCATTTGTCCTTCTGTCCGTCTTTCCGTCGTCTGTCATACGGGTTTTACGGCAAAACGGCTGGAGCTACTGTCTTCAAAGAACAATGGCGAAATCTTGGCTTACTTAAATTTTAGCGTCTGCAACTAAGTTATATACGAAAGAAATTCCATTAATTGTCTACGGATTTTCAAAGTTTAACATAAAATGGTCCACCACGGATAAAAAATAAAAATTATAAATGAAAGTTATTTGACTTCTTCCTTAACTTTAATTTGCTAAGTGTTGCCATTTTTCACTTATTCTGCCAAGTGACAAGTAGTGACTGTAGTAAGGCTGTTAAAAATTCATTCAACCAATCACAGCAGATAATGTGTGCTTGACAATTTGTCACATCAATTCTGCGATGATTTAAAGGTGAGAAACTCGGCCTTAGTATATGATTTTTGTATTTATTATGATAATAAAACGTAGTAAATTAATCAACAATACAGTTTATGTCTAAGTGCAGCTAGGTAAGAATACTGTAGTGTAGTAGAAATACATAAATTACTTACTTTCAATTAATGATAGGCAAAAAGACTAGTATCCAAGTCTTAAAAAAATAAAGCTTGGTTGTTGACGAGACGACGACCTTTTGATACACGTCAAAGTCGCTTAGTATAAATAAATATACTCTTTCCAAAAAGTATCATTTATTTATTTATATATACTTTATGGTACAATGCCGGAGGACTCGAAAAAAACGAATTTATTACAAACTAATTTATTTTAATAAAGAAATTACAATTATTGGAAAATCAAGTTGACTCGATCGATGGCGGATCCGAAGTGCGCGGGCCCGTTCACGTAGACGGTGTCTTCGGGTCTCGTGTTCTGTGTCAGCAGTTTCCCCTCGTAGCAACTGGGTCGATGTTGCGCTCGCGTTGTGCCTCGTGCCTTTGTGGCAGCGCTTTACTTAGTAGTGACGCGCGTTATATCGTCGAGAGTTTAGATTGATCTTGAGGTGCCAGCTGGTTCCGGCGGGCTTCAGATGTTCTGCGTCATCTGGGTTTGTCATCTGCTTCTTACGGCGGATGTGGACTCGGTATGATAGTATTGCTCCTAGTACAAGTAAGGCCAGTAGTGTACCATAAAATGGAATTGTCGTATGGTAAATTGTTGAGGTTGGTTCAAAGTAGTTTGGCTTCTGTGAGTCTATTCTTTCTGAATATCGTGCAGCTTCATCAAATTTATAGCACTGATTTGAAGGGGTGGCGTGGTTGATACTTCAATGTCATCTGTCACGCTGCTTATCTTCATAGGTTGTCCACTAATGTGGTCGTTGATGTTGACGATGGTGAACTCGTCTGTTCGTAGCTTGCAGTTTTGTGGAATAGTGACTAAGAAGCTTCCGGTTAGGGTTATGGATTCTTCCTGTTCGCAGATTAACATAGGATTAGGATTGACATACTCCTTAATGGCGTTAATTAGGTCTTCCTCCAGGTTGGATTCAGATAGCTGGACGGATGTTCGAGTGTGGGTGTCAAATGTCTTGGTTGCCATAGTTCGTCTTTTAAAGTCGTTTACAACGGTTAAGCATAATTGTCGGTGAAATTTGTTAAGTGGTTCGTCGGTGATGAGTATTTTAAGTATGGGGTTTTCCTCAGAGGTTCTGTGCTGTCAGGGTGTTGGAGTTAGCTAGGGATGGTGGTCTGTCAGTTGCGTTTGCAATCATCGAACTAACTTCCTCGTTGTAGATTTCGACGCGAGAAAGAGCGTGCAAACACAACACCAATGCCGGTGTTGTGTTTGCCCTTTTTATAGATGACGGTGAAATCATATTCGTCTAACTTTAACCGCCACCTGGTTAATCGTGCATTTGGTTCCTTGAGGCTCATGACCCACTGTAATGGTTTGTGGTCCGTTACTATTTTGAACTTGCGTCCAAAAGGTAAGCCCGAAAGTATTTTGTTGTCTATAAAATGGCTAGTAATTCCTTTTCTATCGTACTGTAATTTACTTCACTTTCATTAAGTGTCCGCGACGCATATGCTACGGGTTTATCCGAGCTAATAGGACCTTGTGAGAGTATCGCGCTGATTGCAAAATTGGAGGCATCTGTGGTTAGTATGAATTATTTGTCAAAGTCTTGGTATTTAAGGATAGGGTCGTTGGTCAGTAGAGTCTTACATTTCTCAAAACAGTTAATATAGTCTGAGTCTAAAGTTACTCTTTTCCCTTTCTTTAAACATTGGGTCAGAGATTTAGTAATACGAGAAAAGTACGGAATGAATTTTCGGTAATAACCGAGGAGTTCGAGGAACTGTTTAATTTCTTTAGGTGTTTTAGGTATGGGCTAGTTTTGAATAGCTGTGACTTGTCTGGGTTAGACTTTCGAAAGGATTTCGAATTTGGCCACATGCCTTAGTTTCTTAAATGTCCTAATAAGTTTCCTTACACGCGTTGTGGTGACATCAATGTGCTGCTGCCAGCCAAGCTTTCATCTACCATCACACCAAGGTATTTAACGTGCGTAGACTTAGAGATAGCTGTGCATGAGCATTCCACTGTAGATGTCAAATTGCAAACATGTAGTTTAATATCCAAGCTTATTGGTTTAATTTTACTGGAAGTGAATTGGAGAAATGATGACTTAGAAAGATTTAGGGTGAGATGGTTGGATCTCAGCCAATAGCCTACATTATGCAGTCCTAACTCAGCACTTATTCTAACTTCGTCCCAGGTCCCTCCTTGAAAAACTAATGCCGTATCGTCAGCATAGGTAAATATGTTCCCGTTTATTAGTGGCAGCTGACATAGGTCACTTATGTAAATCAAGAAGAGACTCGGGCCGAGTATGCTGCCTTGTGGGACGCCATAGGTAACCCAGGCATCGGAGCTAACATTTTCTTTGATTATTACTTTTTGCGTGCGGTCGGTAAGAAAATCTTTAAAAATTCTAAAAGCAATACCACGTACACCAATCTTCTCCAACTTACTCACAAGGAAGGAAATCATGACGGTGTCGAAAGCCTTGGCCAGGTCCAGAAATTTGCCGACACATTTCTCTTTTTGATCTAGCTTAAGTGTGACGTGATCTACTAGTTGACTTACGGCATCTTCAGTGCTTTTTCCCGACCTAAAGCCAAAATGGGAATCAGAAAGTACTCGTATATTATTGTGCTGCAAAAGTGCTGCTTTTAAGTGGTGTACAACAAAGTATATTATCAATAAATAACTTAAAACGTAAACTTTGGAAAATATGTTAACTAAAATGTTACAAATTTCAGACGAAATACATCCACTGCTGGACATAGGCCTCCTCCAAGAAAAAGTTTAAAAAGATAATAATTAAAAACCATGTCCAATCATACTGTGCAGTCGGAGGATACATCTGGTTTTGGTCAGCTAGCTCGCGAATATGTATCCTCCGACTGCACAGCATGTTTTCCTTCTTGTTTACGTCTTTTTTGTTCGCTTCTTAAGCAGTCGGGTTTTTTTAATTTTTTTAATTAACTTTTTTTTGATAGAGTTGATGTTTATGATAGTACTATTGGGTTGCCTGTTCGCATCTAGCCACGACTAGATATAGTTTGGTTTTGCTTTTCTTTATGTTTGCACTATAATACTTGGAATTCTCCTATATCGTGGGTGCGTATGCAACGTCATCTAAATCTCAGTTAGACGCGATTTATTTGTTGCCAGGTTTTGCTGGTAAACTGGCAACCCACAGACTGCGGCTAACTGAGAACCTTAATTATTATTATTTTCTACAGTACTTTCTTTAAAGTGACATTGGATTGCCTTGAAAAACTTGTATATTGGGAGTTTACTATAAAAAATAAATTTCAATTTAATTAAGTAAGGTGATTGCGGCTAGATATTGCCAGGCAACCCCGCAGCAATATATTCTTCTATAAAGAATCAGTCTTGAAAATTAAGTTTAATAATTAAAAACAATTATACCTGCAGATTTTTAGCTGTAAGTGTAAATTACATAAGAGATGTGTTTGTTGCTATTATATCGTTTGTTCCGTGTTTCCGTGTTTCCGTGATTGTGTCCGTGGCACCAACAGTGGGCCTTATCAGATTACCAGCGCAGCACATGCTGAGATAGGTCCCTTTTTCAGTGCGGGTCACAAATATATGTTTTCTTTCTTTCCTATAAGAATAGATTCACTCTAAACCATCTTTTGCTCACTTACAGAACTGGAAAATCCAGAATCTTCAGATGATGTATCTATAACGGAAGTTAAAACAGAAGAAGAAGTGGAAGAAGTACAAGACACGAACTGTGAGTATATTATTTAGTTGATTTTTAAGTATGCGAACAGGATCCGCTGGGCGCAGGACGCATGGGACCAGTAAATGTAGCGACGCTTGGGAGAGGCCTATGTCGAGCAGTGGACGACTTTCGGATGGTGATGATGTGAACAGGCCGAATGGTTTGATAACTACCGCCGCAACACTTAATTAAGCAAGTGGATAGAATAAAAAAATTGTGTAAGAATAATCTATAGAAATCGATTGTACTGGTATGTATGTTATGCGGACAAATGAGAGTTTGTGAATGATGTCAAAAGAGAGTAAACCTTTGAGTATGAACGTAGATTGTTATAGGAGTGAGGAACACGCACCGTAGACAAATTCGTCCATCGTGGATGAATTTGCATGAAAGATGTATAGTTGTATGAGAGGCGATCTATTCTGGCGCTAACGCCATCTAGTAATGCCTCGCAAAACTTTAAATATAGTAGAGGTAACTATTTGCCTTATAATCTAAGGGATTTTGGATCATATGATCAACAATCACTCAATCCCATATTTATTTGATCCTACTTTGAATTTGGTACTTACTAAATTTATATTCACAGGGGCGCCCGTTTCGAAAAACCCAAAACTACGTTTAAGAAGAACAAAACTAGAAGATGTTATTACTGAAGAGCAAAAGAAAAATGAACTATCAGACTTAAAAGTTATCCAGAAACGTTTTAATCAAAAAGGCAACTTATCCACACATATTCGTATACACACTGGTGAAAAACCTTACAAATGTGAAATATGTCAGCATGGTTTTAATAGTTCTAAAGATTTAACGACACATATTCGGATTCACACTGGTGAAAAACCTTACAAATGTGATATATGTCAGCAAAGTTTTACTCAAAAAACCACTTTAACAGTACATATTCGTAAACACACTGGTGAAAATCCTTACAAATGTGAAACATGCCAGCGTAGTTTTAGTCAAATTAGTAGCTTAAAAACACATTCGGATACACACTGGTGAAAAGCCTTACAAATGTGAAATTTATGCCAGTACAGTTTTAGTCAAATTAGTAGCTTAAAAACACATTCGGATACACACTGGTGAAAAACCTTACAAATGTGAAGTATGTCAGCGTAGTTTTGGACAAAAACACGTTTTAACAAGACATATTCGGAAACACACTGGTGAAAAACCTTGCAAATGTGAAGTATGCCAGCGTAGTTTTGGACAAAAAAGCGTTTTAACAAGACATATTCGGAAACACACTGGTGAAAAACCTTACAAATGTGTAGTATGTCAGAAAAGCTTTAGTTTAAAAATGCATTTAACAACACATATTCGGACACACACTGGTGAAAAACCTTACAAATGTGAAGTGTGCCAGTACCGTTTCACAAACAAGACTGATTTAACAACACATATTCGGACACACACTGGTGAAAAACCTTACAAATGTGAAGTATGCCAGAAACGTTTTAATCGAAAAGGCAACTTATCCACACATATTCGTATACACACTGGTGAAAAACCTTACAAATGTGAAATATGTCAGCATGGTTTTAATAGTTCTAAAGATTTAACGACACATATTCGGATTCATACTGGTGAAAAACCTTATAAATGTGATATATGTCAGCAAAGTTTTACTCAAAAAACCACTTTAACAGTACATATTCGTAAACACACTGGTGAAAAACCTTTCAAATGTGAAATAACTACTACTACTGTTAAGGGTTTAGCATAAGCATATATTTATATTGAATGTCGTTTTGTGACAATTAAATACTTTTCCTTTCTTTCTTTCTTCTTTCTTTAAATATGCCAGCGTAGTTTTGGACTAAAACACGTTTTAACAAGACATATTCGGATACACACTGGTGAAAAACCTTACTAATGTGAAACTTGCCAGCGTAGTTTTAGTGACAAAAAAGATTTAACAGCACATATTCGGATACATACTGGTGTAAACCTTACAAATGTGAAGTATGCCAGGATTTTTTTTTGTCAAAAAGGCCCTTTAACCAGACATATTCGGCAACACACTGGTGAAAAATCTTAAAAATGTGAAGTATGTCAGCATAGTTTTTATCGAAAATATAGTTTATCCAAACATATTCGTATACACATTGGTGAAAAACTTTAAAAATGCCAGCGTAGTTTTGGACAAAAACAAGTTTTACCTTAACAACAAATATTCGGATACACAGTCGTGAAAAACCTTACCATTGTGAAGTATACCACCATAGTTTTATACAAAAACACTTTTTAACAACACATATTCGAATACACATGAGTAAAAACCTTAATTATGTGGATTATGTCAGCATACATTTTTGTATTCCAAATTTATTGTTTTCCAAATATCTGCTACTACTAACTGTTTAAGTATATTCGTGTATTTAGTTTATTTGTTTAAATATATATTGTATGTTTTTTGTAGTATGAATGTATATCTTTGTATTTGAATAAACCCACTTTATTATATAAATATACTTTACTTTCCATATTGCACCTACCACTAATTGTCTCTGCATCACCCAAAGGTTGACTGGTAGAAAATGCCTAAGGCATTAAGTCCGCCTCTGTACGTTATTGTGCATGAAGTAATAAATAAATAAATTTATCACGGTGTGTTAACAAACCATATTTGAATACACATGAGTGAAAATCCTCACAAATGGGTGCTTTAACAAAACACAATCGTAGACACTACACTTAAAAGCCTTAAAAGTGTACCTACACCGTAGTTTGAATTAATGGACATGAAATTTTTGTTACGATAATAGACAGGACTACCTTTAATAACTTATTCAAATTATAGTAATGTTTAAAGTTTTTTTTAACTTAAATGTTTTTTTTTCGGCTCGCTTTTGTCCACTATCTCACCTGATGTTAAGCGATGATATTGCCTAGAAGTAACCTATTCATTCTTGACTTGAAGAACCCTAGGTTGTAGCTATCAGGAAACAAAGACGCCGGCAGGGAATTCCATTACTTAGCTGCACAATGAAAGTATTTTCAGAACGCTTTGTGCGTATGGGTGGGATACTCGTATCAACCATGTACCGATGGCGCATTGCCGTAATTCTTGTAGTCCGATGATGGAAAGGGCTAGGCGGAATCAAATTGTGCAGTTCCATTGCACACTCCCCGAAATGTAACCGATAGAAAACCGACAGGCTGGCAACTCGTCGTCGGTTTCAAGACTCTGGAGCTTTGAGTCGACCAGCGCATCATTGCTGATAAGTCTCTTGGCCCATCTGTCATTCGACTCAAGTGCTTCAAGTTGGTTCCTGGTAGATCCGCCCCAAAGGTGAGAGCAGTACTCCATGCATGACCGAACTTGCGCTTTATACAAGTTGAGCAGCTGTTCAGACGTGAAGTACAGTCTCACCTTCGCGAGGATCCCTAATTTGATTTTGTTGTAAAAGTACCTTCTTAAGTTTTGTATTGACACTGATAGATGAGTGCTCAGAGTTTATATCTACTCCACTGCCAACAGTACTGGTTGTTTAGTTAAAAATAAAAATTAAAACTAAATACATATTTTTTGATGCTGCTATCTGGTTGTTTTTTTTTTCGATAGATGAACAGGGTGTCTGTCTGAATCTCTGAAATAAGGTAAATCGTATGATGTATCATATATCATAATATGAGCTCAATCCTATTGCCAAATGTCACATAATACATCTGCTTAAACTATTGAAGTCTGATTGCAGAAACAACGGAAAAAATCTTTGTGTACTGAGTAGCATTAACAGCGTATGTTTTAAACCCGATTTCTCAGCACTCGATTATCGGGCTGTTGCTGGTTGATTTCTACTTTCAGTTTCTCGAAACCCAAGTGTGACAAGCGTTTTATATGTTATACGGTAAACATATGGTCCAATATTTCTTATTTAGTATACGAAGGTTTATTTTCATGAATACTGGTCGATTTGCGAGCTTTACTATCATTATTTTCGCATCTAAAACCAACGAAAGAAAGTTCGTGCTTAGAAAGACAGTAAATTAGCGAGAATACAGCTACTTACTTTTGTAGCAGTGTTCGATGAATGGCCAGCGTTTCGAGGCTCGTTTCTCACATTAGTGCACAAACACGTCTTTGTTTATTATACAAAATATACATTATTTAAAAAGTTGTATATCTGGCGAAGCCTAAGCTCTGTTGGAATACATTTAAATCACTGAAGCTCATAATCGCACGCCTAGAACATACTGAGCGTACTGTTGTAACCTAATTTACGAGTATAAGGGATTTCAAACCATTTGAATAACCCTCGAATCTTAAGTGTCAGCAATCCGCCGCGCGCCGGCGCCGCTCCCCATCGTGTTGCGGGATCCGAGTACAAAAAGTAAATCTTCAACCGTCATCCTAGAGAACCAATCGTATCTAAATCTTAATTTGAATACTGCCAATTTTATATTTTGTACTATTTCTTAATAAATATTTAAGCTTTTTTTTAACTCCTCCACGAAGGCACGGTTTAACATTGGTGGCAGCATAAGGGATTCAAAAGAGCGAATCCCACGGTTCTTCTCCATCTCGCCGGAAAACTCGCCCGAAAATTCTGTGAAATCAGACGTCACTTTGACGACCCATATAGCTCTTTCAACAGTTCCAGAACACAACACGCAGGAGCAGCTAGGTTACACTCACCTGCCTTTCGTTAGTCCTTACATCCAATAGTAAACTACATCGTATTTATACATTCTACGTCATAATATTTTACAATGCCCGGAACCACTATCAAACCAGAAGAAATCACAGCATCCGTTGAAAAAACGGACTTTAATAGCTTATGCAAATACGTCAAATCTTACGACGGGACACGGGAAACTCTGAACTCATTTATAAACAACTGCAACAACGCGTATCATCTCGCTTCAGAAAGTCAAAAACCTATTTTATTTAAGTTTATCCTAAGAAAGAAAAGCGGGGGTTGTTTGCCCTATACAAGAGTTTAATAAATGGGAACAATTAAAAGAATTAAAAACCCAATTTTAAGATAGAAAACATGACTCCCATCTTCATGACATATTATTTGAACTATGTTTTTGTATTTGATTAAACTATGATTATGATTATTCATGTAACAAACCAATTTTGACAATACACAACTCAGAACTGTTCTGACCGTTAATTAAATTGTTGTTATGTAATGCATGAAAGAGTAAATAGCATTGTGATGATTCATACTTACATAATCAATTATATGTTGTACGCCATTAAGGCAAAACATGACAGTGACTCAATTGAACTTTATTTAACATCTTGCATTTATTTGTGTATACTCATGTTTTAGCAAAAAATAAATATCTTGTATCTTACCGAACTCCAAGAGATCAAACAAGGCCCGCAAGGAAATGTAAGTGAATTTGCTTTCCCTAACTCATAGCTGAACCTATTAACCTAAAAGGAATAGAACGTAATCAAGGAACAACGGTAACGTTAGTTCATTTCCCACTTAAGTTACGATTATCCAACTCTCCCCCGAATTTCTTAAATCACAAGTACCACGTAGTAAATTAAATACACCATCTCACGATGGCAACATCGGAAGCGATCTGCTAGACGATTTCGTTGGTAACATGATTATCTTACGCAAGAAATCAAATTTAATAAATTAACAAAAACGCTGAAACTCAGCGAACCTATTCATTCTATTCCAGCTAGATCCGAAATGGTAATAGAATGCTCTGTCTCCAACCCTGATATAAATTGCTTAGTCAATACGAAAGATAATGACAGAGTCAATATAACTGTAACCAATATATCCGAATTCCCAATAAAACTTAATCAAATTTGAAGCTTACGATTACAAGGCACATTTATTTAGCTCGCTACCATAAGCATTTTTACTTAATGTAAATCAACATTCATACTAATATTGTTGAGTACACTTTCGACCGTTCTTACACGTACAATCAATAAATAATTTATCAAGAAGTAAGCAAGAATAGTTTTCTTCCATCTCAACTTAGCACATGTATTAGGAACCAAGTGCTCGTACAATTCTTTAAAACTAACTAATTCTTTAAATAATAGTTTTTTTTTTTAAATAATTAACTCGTAAATAATTTTCAATTTATTATATTTTCAATTATACTAATTTGCAACTAATTTTCTTGATTTAATAATAAGTAAAACTTTTCACTTTTGGTTGTAATTTTGTAGCAACTATACTTTGACCTTAATTTTGAGTACTATTACTTCATTTTGATTCTATCTTACTTGTCATAATAGTCATGGCTAGGTCAATTAACTACGACACTAGAAGACAAAATTTCACAATTAGAGATTTCTATTGACATAATTAACATAAAAAGACTTGAAACATTCATAAACCACCTTTATTGGTCTTACTGTATTCGTGATGGCCTTGACTTTGTCTTTGTTCTTATGTAAACCCTCTTTATCTATTGTGTGTCCTAGGTAGTTAATCTTACGTTTAAACGAATTACGTTTTTCTCTATTCACGCGGAGGTTACAATCTTTTAGTTTTTGCAAGACTTGTCTTAGACGTGTTAAAAGTTGGTCTTCTGATGCTCCTTGAATTATAATGTCATCAAAAATGCATTTAATTCCGTCTAGTCCTTGAAATAACTGATCCATAAATTTCTGCCAAAGGCTTGGTGCCACTTTGACTCCAAACATCTAGCGATTGACTTTGTAAGTACCTTTGTGTGTACTCAATGTCTGTAAAAGGGCGCTTTCTTCATCCATTACCATATTAAGATAGGCTTGGGTAATGTCTAAAGTACAGAAGTATTTGCCTCCGTTCATTTCCGCAAATACGAGTATGTGCTCTATTATCAAATTATAGGAATTGGATATTGTTCATCTCTGATGACTTTGTTAGGGGTGACCTTGTAGTCTGCACATAGTCGAATGCTCCCGTTTGGTTTCACAATCGGTACTATTGGTGTGCCCCAGTTTGATTGGTCTACTTTGGTAATCACCCTTTCTGCACACAGTCGTTCAATTTCTTTATCGACTTTTTCCTTTAAAGCACGTACGGTATACGATGTGGTTTTATAAATATTGGTTGTATATTTTCTTTGAGATTTAAATGAGCTTCGTATTTCGATATTTTTCCTAGGTCTGATCTAAAAACAGTTGATGAAAATTCTTCTAATAATTTATCAAGTTTGTTGGATTGTTCTGAAGTTCATACAACTCTTAAATCTGCAATTTTCATATTAATTTCTTTAATCCAACTTCTACCAAAAATTGGGTCAACGTTTTGATTGATTATGTAAAGCTTCCCGTTGAAAGTCTAGTCTTTAAACGTCTCTTTGATGTATGTTACTCCTGCAGGCTTGATAATTTCATCAGTGTAGGTTCTTAATTTCGTATCAGTTTTGAAAATTTTATTTGGTATTTGTAAGCTTTTGTATTGTTTGAGTGACATTGTTGACAAGGCCGCTCCCGTGTCAAATTCCATGCTTACTTGTTTGTTTTCAATTTTTACTGCGATCATATATTTGTCCGTTATTTCACTTTTGATTAAATTTATATCTCTAATACTGTCGCAACTCGTGTTACTTATAGTGTCATCTAGTAGATTGGTTTTTATGTTCCGTTGCAAACAAACTCGTGCCAGATGTCCAATTTTCTTGCATTTCAGGCAGGTAGACTTGATGGCGCCGCTATCATTAGATCGGTGGTCGTCTTTACCGCTTCGGAAACATTTTCCTTTTAAATCTCTTATACTTAACGGAGACGATGATGAAGAAGTTAACTTTATTTTCTGTCGTGTGAATGATGGTCGTGATGCGTTATCTCTACTTGTCGATTTTGTAATCTTGTATACTATGTCCAAATGTTTGTGCATGTCTGCGGATATTTTCATGTTTTCTGATTTTCCCATTTCCATGAATGTAGCAATGTGTACCAGTTTATTAAAAGGTGGTGTATCTCTTTCTTGAAGAATTTTCGTTCGTATTTCACTGTCTCTCAATCCACGAATAAATTGCAGGACTAGGAAACTTTTGGAGGTAGACTTTTGACAGTTATGGCACTTGAATTCGCAGTTCAAGGATTTTTTCTTTAATTCTGAGGCGTATGTTGCTAATGTTTCATCTTCACGTTGTGTATGCGTAATAAATCTGTGTTGTAACGCCCATATACTAGGTTTAGGATCTATGTAATCGTCTAGAATCTGAGTGAGTTGAATCTGAGATCCGGAGAACATAAATCATGTAACTTTTCATGTAATTCGGGTGATAAGGCGGCAAGAAAGGTGTACACTTTTATTTGAGGATCTTCAATTTTATTGAGCAAGAAAAATATAGTTATCTAGTCGTTTAGTAAAATTTGCGAAGGTCTCTTTTTCTTGAAAGGGCTGGAAATTCATTTTTGGTCCTCGTTCTTGTTGTTGTTATTCGTACTCATATGTGATGCCGATGTTTGCAGCGGTGTGATTCGTTGATTTACTCTGTTTTGTAATATGAGAAGTTTCGTCTTTAATGATACATTTCTCTTCAAAATTGTACCTGGTTTCTATCTCTTGGTCTAGTTGTTCGTCTGGTGTTTCTAATTCTATTTCATGTTGTATTACTTGTAATTTCTGTAACGTTTCTTGAAACGATACGATGAATACGATTGTAGTCTTGACTCTGTTTCTTCATATGGTAGAGTTTCTTGGGTGTTTACTTAGTTTTCAAGCTTTGTGATTAAACCCTGCAATGACGCGCGGGTTCTCTTTTTTTTTGTTATCTCGTTAGTCGACATCCTCGTCGCTAATTTATTAAATACACATTTTCATTATGTAGAAATATTTAATTTAATGTGTTAGACAGTGAAAGACATGTGAAAGATGAATGTCACACGTCGTCCTCACGACAGGTCTGGATTCTAGGTGGCCAGTATATAACAGTAAGTCTTGCTTAACCTGTGCTGGGTCACCTATACAAAAACAAGTTAAGCAAAAAAACGTGTTTGCCCATCCAAAAACCGTCCTTGGTGAGGTTTGCTTAACTTCGCAGAGGCCTTGTTAGACATATATGTAGTATGAAATGTGACACCAACCGGCAACTATCCCTGTATGCACTAGTGAGCACCCAAGGACAATCCCCAGCTGGTGCAGGACTATTGCAGAATATGGACACAAAACACAAAAAAAAACAGTGTTAGGCATCGAGATATAAGTACTAACGTACCTTAGTACTTATATCTCGATGGTGTTAGGCCACTGGAGAGCACGGTTAGACACTTGGCTATAGGTTTGGGAGGTTTCGTAGGCCTGACCACTGTTGTTCTGCATGGTTATAAAATGGCATGAGATGACTCACACTCAATTAATGGGCTCCCCATGAACAGTCGCTAGCACTTTAGTGACGTAGCACCAAGGGGGCAACATATACGGAGGTGCTTATATATATTATAACTATTAGGTATATTTTTATTTTCGTACATGGTGAGGTCACTAGATGTACGCTCACACGCGCCTTTAGCTTGTAGTAGTGTGTCTATCGTAGTCCAGTTGTATGATAATTACTGTCTGTTTGTACTCTGTGGGCCGGGTCACTTCGAAACTCATTAAGATTTTTATGGTTTGACAGAGAATATTCTATTCATTTTAAAATCGAAAATCGTATTGAATCTTTTAGAAACCTTTTCCATTTATGTTTTATTGCAAAAAAAAAACAGGCCAAAATGCGTACCTTTAGAAATGTTAGTAATCAAGTGAAATGTAACAAACAAAACAATACGACACCCGTCTAGCCCATTGAATTCCAAACAGACCCTTAGAACAGTAAAGAGATAAGAGAGAACAAAGACTACAATACATCTGACCTGCAAAAGAATGGGAACACGATCTCGTGGTGTTTTTAGGGATCTTGGAGAGGGTTGACTAGGCCACGGCGAGGCAGTCAGTGTTAGGCCACCGGTGAGCACGGTTAGACGCTTAGCTTGAAACCACGGTGAAGACCGGTTGATTCTAGACTACGTTAGGGGTTGGTTGACAGCAACCAACTTGAGAAAAAGTGTTTGTGTGTTGGTGTGACTGGGTGAGTCTTTAATTATAATATTTCGTAGGGGATTGGTGATATCGCATTCACTAACATAATCACTTGTAGCTTGCTATTAATTAAATGCTGAGTTGGTAACCCTTTCGATATGGGCACTAACTAGTCTTTTACTCTGTGTTTGTTGCTGTTGCGTTGTGTCTACGTCGAATAAATGCTTTTCTATTGTATTCTAATCTATTCTAAGCTTAGTGAAACTAATTCTTTTTCTTACTATATTTTATAGTTAATGCTATTTTTATTTGTGTGTATGTTACTGTAATAGTCTGATCTTTATCGATTGACTGGTAAAGTTTGAAAAAATATTAAGGACTGATTGATTTGCTTCACCAAAGTAGGTAAAGGGTTTTCATTAAGGGCGGGTAGATGTTGATATGAAATAAATAAAGCTGTGTGTGAGGCCTTTTTTTATTTCAAAAGGCTAACTTGTGCCATTTACCCTCAGTTTCCCAGCTCAAAATTATCGCAGAATTAATGTGACAAATAGTCAAGCACGCGTTATCTGCTGTGATTGGTTGAATGAATTTTCAACAGCCAATCACAGCAGATAACGCGTGCTTGGCAATTTGTCACAATAATTCGGCGATAATTTTGAGCTGGGAAACTGAGGGTTAGTGTGGAATATGACATCGGTCAAATACCCACCTCGGCTATTTATAGTGGCACGGATCCGATTGGTCCAATTTTCAATGACTCTTCTGCATAGATCTGGTTGAATTTGAGCGATGGTCTGTGTTATGTCCACCATAAGGGCGTCGATCGATTGGGGTTTGTTTGCATAGATCTGCGACTTCAACAAACCCCAAAAGAAAAAGTCTAGTGGGGTCAAATCGCATAACCTTGGTGGACTATTCCCATCACCTCTGCGAGAAATAACCTTACCCTCAAATCGCTCATGCAGAATGTCAATCGTGGCATCCGCTGTGCGGTACGTAGCGCCGTCCTGCTGGAACCACATGTCGACTACATTCATATAGTTCAATTTAGGCCTTAAAAAATTGGTTATCATCTTTCTGTAGCGCTCGCCTTTGACAGTGACCGCCTCACCTGCGTCATTTGCGAAAAAGTATGGACCAATGACGCCACCTCGGCCCAAAATACACACCAAACAGTAACTTTTTGAGGATACATTATCATCTTATCTCGCGTGGGTTGATGTCGTCCCATATACGGCAACTCTGCTTGTTAACACAGCCATTTATCCAAAAATGCGCTTCGTCGCTAAAGATGATTTTTCGGCCAAAATTGGGGTCCTCTTCCAAACCCTATTGACAATAAAGTTTTAGGTTAGGTTAAAACGGGCTGGTTTCCGCAACTCCACGACCAAGCGCGTATTTTGCGTACGGGTCAATAAAGTTTTATCTTTTGCACGTGCTTTTCAATCGTTTAACTTGCCATGGTGATCTGGCTTAAGTAACTGAATAATAAACAAAACATTTGATAGATGTCACCAAAACAAAATGGCCGCCACTAGCCGCCAAAATCTACCCGTACCAATTAAAAATGCTTTATAACATTTGTTACATAATTTAAACAAAAAAATATATATATGATTTTAAAATTTTCTGTATGTGAGGAAAAAATTTAAACACAATCTCAATCTATTGATTGTGATTTCAAAAGCCGAGTCTAACAAACATTATACCTTTTTTGTGAAGCAAAGCAATCAGTACTTAATCATTGTCATTATTTCGTATCTTAGTGAGTCATAAACATTATATTTTTTGGCTACGTCAATTGCGGCATCAGTGACGCTCATCAAGCCCTCCAGAATGCGGGTGTATGGGCACTTGAAGCACTTAGACAAGAACTATTTTATTTCGATTTTTTATCTGAAATACTTATTTCGATATCCACATAGGTAAACAACCACAACGTTGGACCTAGGTCCCACAGAGGCGTAAATTAATGGCCATAGCGTAGGAGAAACTAAAAAACTATTCAAACAACACACAAAAGACAAGATATTTTTGTATGGAGCCCGATAAGTAAATTTTTGTACGGAATTTTACACGTTTTTATGCAATATCCTAGAATACTTGCAAAACAATTTAGGGAATAACACATGTCTTTTATGTTTTTTTTTTGTAAATAGGTAATTAATTGTTCTACACGCTGACAAAAGAATCACGGGTCTATGCCAATTGGTTTTAATTTTATTATGGCCTTTAAAGAACACCCGCGCCCTTCACACAGGTAGTCCAGCCCGGTTATACGCGAAAGCGATACCATTTTCTATCGTTGGAGTGAAAGAGACAAACAATTTCGAATGGCATCTCCCAAAGCATACAAATAAACAATAACAATGCAAATTAAGATAACACATTAGTCTTTTGTGTACGAACCTTAAATTTTGAATTATTTTAATTCTCAACATAGTCCATAATAATACACTTTCAGATGTAAATGCTCAGTTCACCGTGTTCTATTAGTTTAACCCACAGTTTCCCAGCTCAAAATTATCGCAGATGTGGCAAATTGTCAAGCACGCGTTATCTGCTGTGATTGGTTGAATGAATTTTCAACAGCCCATCATAGCAGGTAATACCTGCTTGACAATTTGTCACATTAATTCTGCGATAATTTTGAGCTGAGAAACTGGGGGTAAGTTTGCAAAATTATTATTACTTACAAATGAAACGTATGCATTGTTAAAACTTAAAAAAATAAAAAATATTTACAATGGCATAAGTAATTTTCTTACATCTAACTTTCATCGTTATTAATATTTTTCATTAGTATTCGCGAGCCTCCATTCCTATTTTCTAGTGAAAAATATGTGTATACTGTATTGTTAGGTGCGTGAAGATACAAATGATCGTCATCCTTTTTAACCGACTTTCCAAAAAGGAGGAGGTTCTCAATTCGGCTGTTTACATATATACCAGCCGTCCCACCCGGCTTCGCTCTCGTCAACTGGCTACCTACCTACCCTACCCTACCTACCCTGCATACATGAATGTTGCGTAACTTCAACGCTCAACATGTACGGCAACGCTGCCCAACAGCACGCGACGTTGCCAGCTGGCGCGCAACATGACGCGCGGCTTGTTGTTTGTTTAAAGCCGGGTTTCCACTAGGCAACAATTGACACGCAACATGTTGCACAACAAGTTGCCCAACATGTTGAAAGTCAGCGCGGAACTTTTGTTGAACAACGTTGTCTGTCTACGCATCTCGTCAGTCATCGCCAACATGTCGCCAGAGGAACTTGTGCTGATTTCAGCGGCAGTGGTTATAATTTTATCAAAAAATGCATCAAAAAGAAAAAAACCACGTTGTTGGGTTAAAAAATACCTACAAAACAAAGAAAATGTATTCAGTGATCTCCGTGTGGTTGATGGATCTTTTACGAATTTTACCCGAATGAGCAAAACAGACTTCGAGATGCTGTTACAAAAAATTGAACCCATAATATCGAAGCAAGATACAAAATTTCGAAATGCAACTAGTGCTTGTCTGAGATTGGCTGTTACACTTCGATATTTGGCAACCGGAAATTCCTATACTTCACTGTCCTACACCTTCAAAATATCAAGACAATTAATTAGTAAAATTGTACCAGAAGTTTGCAGAGCACTGATTCAGTGTTTAAAAGATTATGTAAGGGTAAATACATGTAAAATAAAAGATTTGATAGGTTAAATATTAAGCTCTATTCAAATAATCAACGTCTTATTATCAATTTATTCTCAATTGTGTCTTTATTTCCAGTTGTTGTTTCACCTTTTATCAAAAACAGCATATGCAAACCATTTACTGCTAAAAAGATCTTCACTGCCACTTCCTGTTTTTTTTGAACATTTAAATTTCTTCCTTTCGCGAGTGAATTGTGATCGAAGAGTATGTACCTTGCTTTTAACCTCTTTCACAGACACATCTAATGATTTCGTTATTGAATCCCATGCATCTAGTTTTTTAAATTTATTTTTATAGTCTCTGTGAGCAGTATCCCATAAACATTCATAGTTTTGGTACAGTTCGATTAATTTGAGCACTCGTTCGTTACACCACACTACGAACATTATTGCGCGTCACGTCTCCACTCGACAACAATTGATGCTCAACTAACGATGCTCTTTAAACAAACAACAAGCTGCGCGTCATGTTGCGCGCCAGCTGGCAACGTCGCGTACTGTTGGGCAGCGTTGCCGTACATGTTGAGCGTCACGTGTCGCGCGCCAAATGTTGCCTAGTGGAAACCCGGCTTAATTGTCTTGATATTTTGAAGGTGTAGGACAGTGATGTATAGGAATTTCCGGTTGCCAAATATCGAAGTGTAACAGCCAATCTGAGACAAGCACTAGTTGCTTTTCGAAATTTTGTATCTTGCTTCGATATTAGGGGTTCAATTTTTTGTAACACCATCTCGAAGACTGTTTTGCTCATTCGGATAAAATTCGTAAAAGATCCATCAACCACACGGAGATCACTGAATACATTTTCTTTGTTTTGTAGGTATTTTTTAACCCACCAACGTGGGTTTTTTCTTTTTGATGCATTTTTCGATAAAATTATAACCACTGCCGCTGAAATCAACACAAGTTCCTCTGGCGACATGTTGGCGACGACTGACGAGATGCGTAGACAGACAACGTTGTTCAACAAAAGTTCCGCGCTGACTTTCAACATGTTGGGCAACTTGTTGTGCAACCTGTTGCGCGTCAATTGTTGCCTAGTGGAAACCCGGCTTTAACCGATGTGCAGCGCAAGCAATCGAAACTCTCAAAAAGGAATCATTTTGCCCGTTTTTGCAACATTTTTCATTTGTGCTCCGCTCCTATTGGTCGTAGCGCGATGTTATTTAGCCTATATAACCTTCCTCGATAAATGGTCTATCCAACACAAAAATATTTTTTCAATTCCTGAGATTAGCGCGTTCAAACAAACTCTTCAGCTTTATAATATTATCTATACATATAAAATGCTTTGTCCTGAATGACTGACTGACGGATCAACGCACAGCCTAAACCGCTGATCGTAGAGACCTGAAACATAGAGGGTATGTTCTTTCTATGACGTAGGCATCCGATAAGAAAGGTTTTTTGGAAATTCCACCCCTAAGGGGGTAAAAATGGGGTTAGAAGTTTGTATGAAAAATCTAATTCCTCCGGCCAAAATTTTTGATATTTGGTACAAATAGTAATCTAAGGAAATCATAAAGGTTGTCATTATAAGATTTTTGAAACTATCCCCAAATGATGATTTAGGGGGTATTGAAGTTTGTATGTAAGAATCTGACTAATTGGGTCAATAAACTTGAAAATTGACATAAATACCAACCTAAATAAATAATAAAGGTTCTCATTATTAGTTTTTCAAAACTACCCCCAAAATATTATTTAGGGGTTGATATTTTTTTTTTGAAAAATCTTATTTCTTGGGTTAATAAACATGAAATTTGACATAAATACCAACTTCAATAAACAATGAAGGTAATCATTATTAGTCTTTTGAAACAGCCCCCAGAAGACGATTTAGGGGGTATAAAAATGTTTTGAAGAATCTTTTTTCTTGAAAGTTGACATAAATAACAACCTAAACAAACATTAAAGGTTGTCATTATTAGTTTTTCGAATCTGTCCCCTAAAAGCGATATAGGGGGAGACAAAGTTTTTTTGGAGAATCATATTTGTTGGGATAAAAAACTTGAAGCTTGACATAAGTACCAACCTATGTAAACAATAAAGGTGGTCATTATAAGTTTTTAGAAAAGCTTGGGGTTAAGCTAAGAATCTTACTTTGGACAGGTTTTTGATTTTGACGTAGGGTTCTAGGGGAGCACTAAGCAGGAATTTTCGAAAATTAAATCTGAAAGACCTGGAAAGAGGGTGAAAAGGGGCAGAATTTGTTTGTAAGAAAAAAAGTATTCCTTGGGGTAAAGTAAATAATTGAAATTTTCATAAAACGTTTTTAAATTACCCGTCAGATAGGGTTAAGGGGTGTTAATGTTTTTTTGAGGAATCTTACTGCGGAATCTTGCTAAGAACGAACTACGAAAAATAGAAAGAGAAGAAAAGAGTGAATATCATATTTGGGTTGTTCAAAACTCTAGCTTCAACGGGGCAAAATGGGGTTACTAAGTTTTTAGGGGAGGATTTTACTTTGTGGCAGTAACCTAAAATTTATTCTTATTTAAGTCAAATAACGAATCGTCTCAAACCAATAAACCCTGTATATCTACGATACCCCGTTTTTTATTGATTTAATAATAGCTTATTTTTAGTCGCCTTCACTAACTGCACATAAGAGTCATAGGATAAACGAAATCACGCGAGCGAAGTCGCGGGCGAAGTGCTAGTATATATATATAAGTATAGGTTTGTTTGATTTGTTTTCGGGCATAACTCCGTTATATATAAACGGATTTGCGCTTTTTTTGTTCGAAAGAAGCTTATTCCGAAATGGTCCTATTTAAGTTTGGTAAAATTCTAATGAAAATCTTCGGAGATATACAACAGAACTCTTCAATAAATGACAGAAAATCTCTCGGGATTGCTGCAATCGCATGCCTGTTTATTGTTTACACTATTTCATAACATACCATCACGTCAGTATGCTCTAAACGGGTATGCAGATGTGTACAGTTCACCCTGGTAGACTCTCATTCCACCGTTTATGTTCAAGTTACATGATATTCGGGTAATCTATTCTGGCATCACTGTGGACATTACAGTATCTTACTTTAGAACTTGACCATTATATACCAATAAAATGAAAATAAATAAAGATTTGATTCATTTTAGTTTGTGTTTTGCATAATACATCCTTCCATTTACCCACATGTATAAAATTAGGGATCCCTTCTTTTCGCATAATGTTCTTTATCCTAATATACTTCGGCATAACGATTTTGGCTCAATTTGTTTTGGCATAATAATACTTCGGCGTATTTTTTTTAGGCATACATTTTATGTTGGCATAATCTTTGTAAAGACTAATTTGTTTTGGCATAAATTTGATTCGCATAACGTTAGTAGGCCTAATGACTATTAGCATAACGTTAGTAGGCCTAATGATAGCATAATAATATTTAGGCATACAATTAATATAAATAACAAAAACAATTTTCATGCAAATGATTTATTATACATAACATTATGTAACTTAAACGATTTTTCAATCGCGAGATAACTTTTATCTGAAGAATATATTAGATGTTTTGACAGTTTTTGTATAAAAAAATATGTCAATCAGTTAACTTCTACTATGCGCAATAAATATGGCGGTTATTCCTCAGATAGAAGTTAACTGATTGAAACAGTGGTCCTTAATTATGTATAATTATTTATTTTAGGTGTATATTTTTAGCAATTGCTTGTAAATATGCTAGTTTAGAAGTATACTCATCTTTTTTACTAATAATTTTTTCAATTCTTTTGGTTTTGTCTGTGTATTTTTTCTTTTTTTTGGTATAAGTGATGTTCCGACATCCAGTTTATCTATTTCAATGGTTTGATGTTTTATTTCTTGAACGACCTTTTTTGCCAAAAAATAAAATCCAGGATGGTGTTTTCTCACAAAATGTGCAAATCTATTGTGCCATGCCTCTGCATGATTTTGTGTCCTAGGTCTATTTTCCTTTTCTAGTAGATACGTACTCCAGACTTTGGGTGGAAATGGTGGTGGTGAACTTGTAGTGCCCCATACACTGATCAAACCAATTTGCTATAGTTTCTGTAACAATTAAATAATATTGTTGGGTAAAAATGTAATATGATGTGCAACAAAAGTTAGTGACAGAACCGAATTGCTGCAAAACCGACTCTACGTAGTCTTGTTTGTCCACCCCTAGAGTGTAATTTAAAATCGCGTAGGCGCGTAGTGGCGAGGCGGCCCACGGGCTGAGGAGCAGGCGGCTGCGAGCGAGGCGCGGCGGTTGAGGCTGGCCGGCGAAGCCGGCCAACAAGCCGCAGCTGCGGTGGTGAGCGAAAGCCGTCTGCGACGATTAGCACGCGTGGGGCCGCCGGAGGCCCGCAGCGCCGGAGCCGAGACAGAAACCCTGCCTGCTGCATGTTGCCTGCTCGCTTGAATGCTGCATGCTGCATGCTTGCTTGCATGCTGCATGCTTGATTGCATGCTGCATGCTTGCTTGCATGCTTGCTTGCATGCTGTATGCTTGCTTGCACGCTATATGTGTAAATAAATTTATGCTTTAGGATATTATGCTTAAAAAAGTTATGCTTTAGAACTTTATGCTTAATAAATTTATGCTTTAGAATATTATGCTTAATCATTATTACGGTTAGAGAAATTATGCTTAAAAAAATTATGCGTAAGCTGTTATGCGTAATTATATTATGCGAAAATGTAATTATGCCAAACAAAATTATGCTTAGATATATTAGGTCTTAAAATTTTATGAAAATGGATAGGGAACCATAAAATTATTAAGGTGCACACCTAGTAATTCCGACTTATTTACAAGCCCATGTGTGTTAGTTGAATATTGTTTAAGATTCTCTATGCTAGGGCCGTATATTTGTCTTTCTTTGGTATTGATTATATTGTAACGAAATTTTGTAACCTCTTAAAATAATAAAGTTAAATGTTTATTCATCTTTTTCAGTGACAAAATGGAAAGACTGCAAATGTGTAGGATGTGTTTGGTGGAGGATGCCCCCATGTATGTTGTTGTCAACAAGAACTTGCATGACGTATATGAGAAGCTGACTGGTGAACAAGTAAGTTGATACTTTAAAATTAATACTTTTTAATGCCCTCCTATCCTAATACAAGTAGATGTAATTAACTATGTGAACTGTTGGTCAGACGTTCGATGACGACTGACATCACTGAAGGAAAACAGTGTAATAATAATAAGTCACCAATCTACCTTGAGCATGAATGAATCTATGCCAGTTGAAGACCAAGAGCTAAACTGAGTTATCTTTGAGCTAACTCACTTAACTGAGGTTGGTAGTTTTTCATAGTTTAGTGAATACCACAAACTATATCAGAATTCAAAATGTGCCTATGGATGGAAAATACACCTCAGCTACGCAAACAAAGCTAAACTAACGTAGCTCAGCTCTTGGTCTGCAACCGGCTTCATGCTTTCTCTATATGTGAAGAGAACTATAGAAAATATTACAGACCATATTGATTTTGTATGGTTGGTAGTATTGTTTTTATTTATGAGTAGCTTTATGCCTAGGCTTTTATTTCGCATGTTTCCGAAATTAAAACCTGCAGGACTCAGCGACAATGTAGATTGCTATCAGTGAAATAATTCTCATAATCAGATTACTGCTACCAGAGATAAACTTTAATAAACAAACATCGACACATAAAATTTTACTCTAATTATATTAGTTTACTAGCTGACCTGGCGAACTTCGTTCTGCCTAACAAATTTCTAAAATAAAATATTTTTCTAAAATAAACGTAGGCTAAGTTACACCTTATTACATCAGCTACCTGCCAATAAAAGTCCCTTCAAAATCGGTCTAGCCATTTCAGAGATTAGCCGGAACAAACAGACAGACAGACAGACACAAATTGTAAAAAAAAATATTTTGTGTGTTTTGGTTATTTCAATGTTAAAAACAGACACCCCAATTTTATTTATATGTATAGATATACCTATACTATATTATAGTCTTCATTCGCATCGAGTAGTAACAAGTACCTAGTCTTTAAAATCTACCTAGTCCCGACTAGTCTCGAGTATTGACAGACAGACGAAATATATTCTTGCACAACACGAGTGCAAGTCGCGTTACTTTTATGCCATTGAAATATGGTCCAGCCATTTCAGAGATTAGCCGGAACAAACAGACAGACAGACAAAAATTTTAAAAAAAATTGTTTTGGTGTATGTACCGTATAAATATATACATTTAGTAAAAAACGGTTATTTCAATATTACAAACAGAAACTCCAATTTTATTTATATGTATGGATGTATAGATATACATGTAGTAAAAAACGGTTATTTCAATATTACAAACACACTCCAATTTTATTTATATGTATAGATTAACAAGATAATACAAGACAAGTTTTGTTGCAGTTTGTAACTGCAGACAGAAGACCGCTGCTTGTTTGTTACTTCTGCTGCTCAAAACTAAAACAATGCTGCCGTTTCCAGAGAAAATGTCTAGAAGCCGAAGAACTTTTTGTTCATATGCTGGATGAAGATTATGAGGTGAGGTAGTCTTCAACATAATCCTAATGTCCAATTTCGAAGTCTAACATCAATTCTTGCCAAAGGAATTTATGATAGGTAGTTGTTCCATGTAAAATATTAGCATTTAGCTGCATTCAGTTATTATTACAATCAATTGACAGATATCTACACAGCGTTATGTCTAGCGAGTATGGGGCGTTGCGCTAGTTTGAATTAGTTCTGGCAAAAAGAAGAATACCATATCTCTGCCACCAGGTTACGTGCTTCTTCTTCTTCTTTTATGTGAGGAAGTGACCTCTGGGGTCAGAGTTATTTAAGCCACCTCTGGGAACCCCACATGCCTTAGACTTGGCTATTTTAGACATACGTTAACTATATAAGTTCAGGTTTAATGCTAATAGCAATATTTATGAAAATGTTAAAATTGTCACCCAAGACCATTTCTTCAGACGTGTTCACCAATTTTGCATTTATTCAATGTTATCTTCAATTAATAGCAAAACTGTTGATTGAAGTCATAAACCTAATGAATTATATAGTCACTATATTAAAAAATTTTGATTGTGATGGTTAAAATTTTTTTGACCACTAAAGTAATTTTGACACTTCATTTTTTCAAAAATAAAAGAACTTAAGCACTTAAGGCTAGGCTTTTAATTTTATAAAAATACAATTTTTGCTACGTATTTTTCCAAGCACCCCATATCCGCTTGACGTTGAGTTTTGGGGTACGCGGGGTACTTGTTGTTCCTGGCTGCCATATACATGGCAGCCAGGAACAACAAGTTATCATACTTTCCAGAGATACGGAGGAGTCTCTATATATAATCTATTGTCAGACATCTAATACTAGACTCATATTTTTTACAGCTAAATCTATTAATAAGCCCAAAGAATTTGGCATTTAACAATGGGTTTGTTATATCGCCGATGGAGTACTTAGATATAGTTGGTGAATGTCAAACAGAAAGCCATGCTGTCAAAGAAGAATTACCAGATTATGAGACACTAGAAGATATTATTGAGCCAAAAGAGCGACTTCAGGTTGATGGTATGTATTGCGGAATATGGGCAGAGGTGGACACCAATGAAATACCGTTTTATAAGGGTTTCAATAATACAGTTTAACCCTTTACTTGTTAAATTGGACGATATGTTCAGTTACATTTTGTGAGACATTTGATCCCTAGCAAGACTGACATGATTGTTGTTATATGAATGTGACCAGCTACGTTTTCGGTCTCTACTACCTGACTAGAGTTCGGAATATAAGTTCATATCCCTTATAATTTGTGGCTAGACAGTGACAGACATAGAGTATTGTAGATTTGTTTTTGTTAAACTCCAACAGTAGGTACACTTATTAAAATATATTAAGTACTACTACAGTTAGTAATACAGTAAGTTTTCCTACTGTTTTGTTTCCGTGGTTTGGCTATTCACAAATTCACGATGACGGCTGGATTGATATGTGTAAGCAATCGGACGTGACCCTTGGCTGTTACACTTCACTTCCTCAGTTTCTTGATACTTTCGCACTCATAAACGAACTGAGTTTCTATATAAGGAAGTAAATTAAAAAGTCACCCTCAGTTTCCCAGCTCAAAATTATCGCAGAATTAATGTGACAAATTGTCAAGCACGCGTTATCTGCTGTGATTGGCTGTTGAAAATTCATTTAACCAATCACAGCAGACTCGTGGTTCGTTTATACGGCTGAGGCGAACAAGATGCGAGTTCAAATCTTGCGTCAAGAATATTACTGTTTTGCTTTAAATTTAGAATCTTTTCAATAATAAGTATTTCTTACATTATTGTGAAGAACTATATACAGACACATTCTTCAAATATAAAATTTCTAAATTGGTAATATTTTCGCCTAACTTGTAATAAGACGGTAGCTGAAAGATAAATATGCGTTTTCATTATAAAACTGGTAGTCAAATGTAACTTAGGTAGGGTAATTAAAATGAACTGTGACATTAAAACCAAAGTCAGTCTGCGCACAATTGTGGTGACTACGCGCGAACATTTTTTACCTTGCCTTACTAAATTGCGAAAATGAATAAAGAATTTTAATTTAAAGTTATCATAATCATTACTGTTTGTCAGTTGTGTTGTTATTTGTATTTAAAAACTTCATTTAAATAAACAATTTTAATTTAATATAAATAATAATTTGTGTTCTCAAAACATTATTGAATATTGTAAACATAAGGCAACAAGAAGTCAAAGGTTAGTTTTGAACTCACAAACATGTTGACATAGGTTCACTGATTCAACCGCAAGACCAAACCAACGTTACAAAAACGTCGTCGTTAATGTTATTGTAATACATATTTGTAAGCCGTTATGGTAAAACATGACTGTGATCCTTTCTGCAATTTACTTAACATCTTGCATGCTTTGTCATATTACGAACAAAGAAATGATTTCTCTCTCTCTCTCTCTCTCAAATAATATTTTTTAAAGGCTTGTGTTTAAACACCGCCCAAAAAAGTACCTATTTTACTACCAAAAAAATTCTAAACGGTTACCAAAATGGATAAATGGTCACCAAATAACGTTTCCTAAAATATTATGAAATAAATCCATTTTTTCGTATTATTGACTGCCAAAAAAATATATGGACGCCTTTAAAGTCGACGGAGCCCCGCTGCGCGGGGCTCCTATTTCCGTCCGCAGGGTCTAAAGTAACCTAACACGAACGAGATGACGGGAGCCGAGTTCGCTCGCTTTGCTCGCTCACTTCAGCTCCCGTCATCTCGTTCGAACCTAACCTGTCCGTGTCGGGGTGCCCTAAGCTCCTGAGCTCGCTTCGCTCGCTCTTGGACTAATTCGTTAAAAACACGAATACACCCGGTATATTAATCTTTGAGTTGGATAGAATTTGGTGACCGTTGATCCATTTTAGGAACCAATTATTTTATTTGGTGCCTAAGCTTAGAGTCTTAAAAATATTTTTGATGACCGTCTAAATTATACCCTTTTTTAAATTAACCAGACCATCATGGTGACAAAACAGTATTCAAACGCTTACCTGCCCTTTCGTTACGTTTTCAAGATCAAATTTGCATAACTGTATTCTATAATATTTACCTACCTTGAACAACTTGTCCAAAGTTCGATAAGCTCATGCGTATCGTATAACACTTATCTACTGCTAATTGTAGTAGCTTCATAATCGTATAACTTTTAGTGGTTCGTCTAACGGCAGGGTGGATCAGGTAACAGCTATTAACGACTGTACATTAACTTTAGTAATGCACAATGATGACGAACACTATTCTTCGAGTTGTCCTGATATTGCCAATTTGTTCACGTCTAATTTAGGTTCGGTTGATTTTAATCCTCGCCCTCTTTCTGTAGCGTCAACCCATCAGTCGGTTCGTCAGCTCTCATATATCAGCATAACTGAGAAAGATATCCCTCCTCACTTCATCAACCTAGCGCTTTCGACTGCTTAGACCACAAACTACTTATTAGTAAGCTGTGAAGTCAGTTTGCTATTTGTGGTCCAATGCTGAGTTGGTTTTTATCATACCTCGAAATTCGTAAGCAGGTGGTGGTTCTGGCTGAACTCGAATCTAACAAAAACATTCCACGCATTCATGCCACGTCCGATACTTTTTGCCCATGACATTAAAATCTGTATCAGTAGCTGACGCCGATTTGGTACAAGCTGACCTGGACCGGGTTTATAATCGGGTGTTTAACTAACAAAATGAAACATTAATGCCTCAAAATGCCAGCATATACAATTTCCACGAAAAATAAAGGTGACTGAAGCGGGCTTTTACATTATTAACGAGGTAATCGCTGTGTATTGGCAGTTAGGCGTGATTCTAGACTGTAAATTAAGTTTTATCCCTCATTATAGTAGTATGGTAAAGAATCGCGCAAGAATAATGGGTTTTATAAAACGCAATACCAAAGACTTCAGGCATACTGCTTCTAGGATAACATTATTTAATGCCTTAGTCGTAGAGTGCTTGAATTCGGTAGCGCTGTCTGGAACCCACATTATGCTGTGCAATCCAACCATATCGAGTCACAACAAAGGTATTTCACAAGGCATCTTGGATTTGTTACCCTTGGTGTCAGCATGAGATGTTTGTACGAAGGGAGACTATCTCTTTTCAGACTACGCACCCTACAGCATCGCAGACGAATGTTGGAATTGCTGTTCCTAAAAAAAATTGTGTGAAGTTCCACATCGTGTGAAGGACGTAGTCTTTTAGAGCTTATTGGAATATGCGTTCCTTAATTAAATGTCTGGCAAAATGCGGGAATTTGTTTAGGGGTCACTTAACCAACATAAATCGAAACTTGGTGTAAGCTACTTGTTTATGACATTTGTCATGACCACCCCACTCGACTCAGATGGAAGATCTTGGAAAAGAAAACGATATAATATATTGTGATCCGTGATACATTTTATATTACTCAAAATTTTAATTTAATGCAATTTTGGTTTTATATTAAATTCATTGTTACTTTGAAAGATGAAATGATGATTCAATATTTTGCTTTTTTTATTTAATTGATTTCGAAATCACAATTTCTGTTTCAATTTATAATTATATACACTAGTTTCACTTATTTTATATTTTCTTGTTAAATTACATTTGTGACATGTGTTTTATTTATGAAAATGCTGTGAACGTCTTTAATTTTATTGACATAGACAGATAAGATCCCGATAAATGTAATAAGTCCATTTTTGTGTTTGTGTTGTTGATGGGCCTTAAATAAATAAAATAAACTATTCAGATCAGGATGTTAGACCACTAAAGCGAGGAATGAAAGATAGCTAAAATCAAAATTGCAGGGGGACGTTAGGTGTTAGGCGAGTGGGATAGAATTAGAAATGAGCGAAAAATAAAACACTGTTATATTTACTTATTTTTCGCTATATTGAAACCGATTATAATCGTTTTCAATAGTCACATGCCCATGCATGTGATGAGGAGCGTGTTGTGAGTAAAATTTTGAGTATGAATGTGGATTGTTAAAGAGATGAAGAAGGCCTATAACGAGGGTGAATTTGCGTAAAAGATGGTATAGCCAGCGATCTATTCCGATGCTAACGCCATCTAGGTATGTCGTGCACTACTTTAAATAAATTTGAGGTACCTAACTTATATTTCATGAACCTTTGTGCAGTTTTTGATCTTTTGATTAACTGCAAAAAGTAATTCTTTGGTCCTAATGTAAATCATCGAAACCACTGTTTATTTGATTCTACTTTGAGTTTGGTACTTATAAGATTTATTATTACAGGGGCGCCCGTTGCAAAGAAAGTTAAACTACATATAAGAAGAACAAAACAAGACGATGTTATTACAGAAGAGCAGAAAAACGGTCAAACAGACTCGGAAATTCTCCGGACAGCTCAAAATCATACATCCAAAACCAAAACGAATCAGAATTTTAAAGAACCTTTAATTTATACAAAACCTAGAATAAATAATTTTAGTAGTGTAAATCATATAACTTTAGAAGCAAATATCGGTTATAACGGTAACAAAGACGATACGATATGTAAGATATCGAACAAAGATACAAACAGTAATGTCGTAAATAGGCATCAAAGACTGAGTGTCAAAAAACAACCTTACAAATGTAAAGTATTTCAGCAAGGTTTTAATCATAAAAAAACTTTAACAACACATATCCAGACACACACTGGTGAAAAACCTTACAAATGTGAAGTGTGCCAGTACCGTTGTAAAAACAAGACTGATTTAACAACACATATTCGGACACACACTGGTGAAAAACCCTACAAATGTGAAGTATGCCAGAAACGTTTTAATCAAAAATGCAACTTATCCACACATATTCGTACACACACTGGTGAAAAACCTTACAAATGTGAAATATGTCAGCATGGTTTTAATAGTTCTAAAGATTTAACGACACATATTCGGATTCATACTGGTGAAAAACCTTACAAATGTGAAATATGTCAGCATAGTTTTAATAGTTATAATTATTTAATAACACATATTCGGCTTCACACTGGTGAAAAACCTTACAAATGTGATATATGTCAGCAAAGTTTTACTCAAAAAACCCATTTAACAGTTCATATTCGGAAACACACTGGTGAAAAACCTTATAAATGTGAAGTATGTCAGAAAAAATTTAGTATAAAAACTCATTTAACCAGACATATTTGGCTTCACACTGGTGAAAAACCTTACAAATGTGAAGTATGTCAGAAAAATTTTAGTATAAAAACTCATTTAACCAGACATATTCGGCTTCACACTGGTGAAAAACCTTACAAATGTGAAGTGTGCCAGAAACGTTTTAATCAAAAATGCAACTTATCCACACATATTCGTATACACACTGGTGAAAAACCTTACAAATGTGAAATATGTCAGCATGGTTTTAATAGTTATAGAGATTTAACGACACATATTCGGCTTCACACTGGTGAAAAACCTTACAAATGTGAAGTGTGCCAGAAACGTTTTAATCAAAAATGCAACTTATCCACACATATTCGTATACACACTGGTGAAAAACCTTACAAATGTGAAATATGTCAGCATGGTTTTAATAGTTCTAAAGATTTAACGACACATATTCGGATTCATACTGGTGAAAAACCTTACAAATGTGATATATGTCAGCAAAGTTTTACTCATAAAACCAGTTTAACCGTACATATTCGGAAACACACTGGTGAAAAACCTTATAAATGTGAAGTATGTCAGAAAAATTTTAGTATAAAAACTCATTTAACCAGACATATTTGGCTTCACACTGGTGAAAAACCTTACAAATGTGAATTATGTCAGAAAAATTTTAGTATAAAAACTCATTTAACCAGACATATTCGGCTTCACACTGGTGAAAAACCTTACAAATGTGAAGTGTGCCAGAAACGTTTTAATCAAAAATGCAACTTATCCACACATATTCGTATACACACTGGTGAAAAACCTTACAAATGTGAAATATGTCAGCATGGTTTTAATAGTTCTAAAGATTTAACGACACATATTCGGATTCATACTGGTGAAAAACCTTACAAATGTGATATATGTCAGCAAAGTTTTACTCATAAAACCAGTTTAACCGTACATATTCGGAAACACACTGGTGAAAAACCTTACAAATGTGAAGATGCCAGAAAAATTTTAGTTTGAAAACTCATTTAACCAGACATATTCGGCTTCACACTGGTGAAAAACCTTACAAATGTGAAGTGTGCCAGAAAAATTTTAGTATAAAAACTCATTTAACTAGACATATTCGGCTTCACACTGGTGAAAAACCTTACAAATGTGAAGTGTGCCAGTACCGTTGCAAAAACAAGACTGATTTAACAACACATATTCGGACACACACTGGTGAAAAACCTTACAAATGTGAAATATGTCAGCATGGTTTTAATAGTTATAAAGATTTAACGACACATATTCGGACACACACTGGTGAAAAACCTTACAAATGTGAAGTATGTCAGAAAAGTTTTAGTCAAAAAGGCAATTTATCCACACATATTCGGGTTCATACTGGTAAAAAACCTTAAAAATGTGATAAATGTCACCGAAGCTTTAGTCATAACAAGATTTAACAACACATATTCGGACACACCCTTCTTTTTCGTCTTCATTATGAAGTTCTTGTTCCGGAAATATAAGCCATGTTGAATAATGTATTTTAGATAGTGTACTGTGTACAGATTACTATAACATAAATAATTTAGTTCTAAAAGTACCTTTATAAGTTTTGTAATGAGCCTACCAGGCATTACCAAATTATTGATTGATTCGTATCATTATTCTAGCCGAAAGACGTCCACTGCTGGACATTATACACTTAAACTCTCATACGCGCTTACTCCACATACATCTCTTCATACATCATCACACGCACACACACACCCCAACACTCACGTCCCATTACACTATTACTCACCATTCTTCACACACTAAGGCCCAGTTTCCCAGCCGCTTGTTACATTTGGAATTAGCTGACAATTTGTCACAACTTATCCGACCGTCAGTTGTCAGTGGGTTTCCCAACACTGAATCATCGAAAAATTACGTAATCGCTTGTTACATTGAATAATCGGGATCAATTTATTTCGGTTGGCAACCTTAGCTGGTATTCATTCACTACTATAACGTAATCAGTAACTTTAAGTAGTATTTTATCTTGAGCGGCTGGGTTGGTGTAGCCGCCAAGTTAAGCATACCTCACCAAGGACGGTTTTTGGATGGGTAAACACGTTTTTTTTTGTGTACTTGTTTTTGGATAGGTGACCCAGCACAGGTTAAGCAACACTTACCAAGGCAAGTCTTTGGATGGGTGACCCAGCACAGGTTAAGCAACACTTACTTAGGTTAGTCTTTGGATGGGTGACCACTTGTTTAGGTTCGTTTGTTTTTAGATGGCTTACCCCGCCAGGGTAAGCAACACTTACCAAGGTCAGCCTTTGGATGGGTTACTACTTTTTTCCGGATTCGAACCCACACCTCAAGCACGAGAGGCGAGGTCTTAGCCACTAGGCCATCACGACGATGTGTGATTTACGTGGCAATGGTCACCCATTCCATGACTGACTTTGGTAAAAGTTGCTTACCCTGGTGGGGACACCCATCCAAAAAAATGTTCCAAAAAAAAATTGGTCACCCATCCAAATACTGACCTTGGTATGTGTTGCTTACCCTGGCGGGGTCACCCATCTAAAAACAAGCGAAACAAAAAAAAGTGGTCACCCATCCAAACACTGACCTTGGTTAGTGTTGCTTACCCTGGCGGGATCACCCATCTAAAGACAATCGAACCCAAAAAAAAGTGGTGACCCATCCAAAGACTGATTTTGGTAAGTGTTGGTTACCCTGGCGGGATCAGCCATCCCGGCCGCAAGTGCTAAGTACAAGGTACAGTCAACATGAATGCGTGTGAGGAATTTTCGATTCCCAAATCAGTAACAGTTTTGTTTTTTTTTACTTACATACAAAAAAATCTAGTTTTGATAATAATCGTGTCAAGTTTTTATAATTTAATTAATTTAAAAAGTTTGTAATAACCAAGGAAGGTTAAGGTTTTTTAAATCTTGATTATCATCTATAATTGATCTAGTTAACATATTTTTACAATTGAACCGATATCAAAGATTTCGCGCACCCCTATTATTTTTTAGCGTAATATAAGCATTTAAAATCATAATATAAATTTTAATCTGCGAATAATTGACCAATATCCAACAATTATAAATTAGGCTCGTTGACAAGAGATTAACATTGAAAAAGGTTCTCAGAAACCCAAAACTGATGTAAAATGTGGTTAATTCGAGATTTTTCTCAAATGTGACAAATTGTTGAACGCTTGTCACATTTGGGTGTTGAGAAACTGAAAGTGGATTTAACAGGCGATTATTCGTCGATTACGTTAACAGCCCGATAATTGTGAGCTAGGAAACCGGCAGTAACTCTCAGTTTCCCAGCTCAAAATTATCGCAGAATTAATGTGACAAATTGTCAAGCATGCGTTATCTGCTGTAATTAGTTGAATTAATTTTCAACAGCCAATCTCAGCAGATAACGCGTGCTTGACAATTTGTCATATTAATTCTGCGATAATTTTGAGCTGGGAAACTGAGGATTACTCACTTAGTTTAGTTTTTAACTTATTTTACTTTATTTTATTTTTCTTCTTGAATCGAAATAATGATGTACTCGTTGGCTCAATTTTTGTATGCAAATAGCTTTCTGAGAGGTTTGGCGCTGTATACCGAGATACAGATTTTACCTAGTTCGGTTGCAGATGCTGCTACATTGTATTGAACTTATAATAGATTGCTAGTTTTTATGTTGTGATTTTTTGTACAATCTATTTGGGTAAATAAACAAATGATTAATTATAAAAAAAAAAAATACAATTTGCTTGTTTTATTAATTATTTACAAACCACCTCCTTTAAACAGGTAGGTTTATACTTCAATTCCGAGAACACTGTAGGTCAAGGGGATTTGGTTGTTTATTTATACATTAGTATGGTTCACATGCTTATCACATACAGAGTTTCAGTTGGTAAAAGTGTTAAGTTTCTTAGTCCCAGTTTCCCAGCCGCTTGTTACATTTCGAATTAGCTGACAATTTGTCACAAATTATCCGACAGTCAGTTGTCAGTGGGTTTCCCAAAACTGAATCATCGAAAAATTACATTATCGCTTGTTACATTGAATAATCGGCATCAATTTGAAGTGGTGACCTATCCAAAGACAGTCTTTGGATGGGTCAACACTTTTTTTTGGGTTCGATTGTTTTTAGATGGGTGACCCCGCCAGGGTAAACAACACTTACCAAGGTCAGCCTTTGGATGGGTGACCACATTTTTTTTTATTGCTTGTTTTTGGACAGGTGACCCTGCCAGGGTAAACAACACTTACCAAGGTAAAGTGTTTGGATGGGTGACCACTTTTTTTGGTCCACTTGTTTTTGGATAGATGACCCCACCAGGGTAAGCAACTTTTACCAAGGTCAGTCATGGGATGGGTGACCATCGCTACATAAATCACACATCGTCGTGATGGCCCAGTGGCTAAGACCTCGCCTCTCGTGCTTGAGCTGTGAGTTCGAATCCAGGCAAGTCCCAATGTGACTTTTTCAAATTCATATGTACTTTCCAAGTTTATCTTGGACTTTGCTGACAACGGTGAAGGAAAACATCGTGAGGAAACCTAGACTTATAGTGAGTTTAAAAATCAATAAAATATAAGAAAAACTTACTCTCAAGCGACAGTAGCTTTGATAAACCGTAACCAAAAGCAAAATCCAAGAAAATATTCAGTGTTCGATACAAAAAAAATAAAAACATAAAATCTAACTGTAATCAGACCGAGAACTCCTTTCCTTATAGGCCTATATCAAGACTAGACGCGAAAATGCCAGAACCCTCACTCAAGTATCAGCAGAGCATGGTTGAAGATTATGGTTAGCAAAGATCAAGGAAATTTTCAGTGTTCATTATAAAAAAATAACAAAAATGTTCATAGGTACAGAGGGCTGGGAACTCTTTTATTTTCTAATACAAATATGTTAAGACAAGGCGTAGAAATGCAACAGAAAGCCAGAACTCTCACTCAAGTAACAGCAGAGCATGGTTGACGATTTAGGTTAGCAAAATCAAGGATTTTTCATCGTTCGTAATACAAAATCCAAAATAAAATAGCAGAGGTACTGAGGGCCAGAACTCCTCGTTTTCTTCTACAACTGTATATGCACTTTGTAAACGTATGCTTCAGAAAGCCTCAACTCTCAATCAAGTATCAGCAGAGCATGGTTGAAGATTGAGATGAATAAAATCAAGACACTTTTCATTGATCGTAAATAAAAAAAAAACCGAGGTACTGAGGGTCAGGAACTCCTTATTTTCTACTACGACTATGTATACACTTTATAAAAACATGCAATAAAAAGCTAGAACTCTCACTCAAGTATCAGCAGAGCATGGTTGAAGGTTGAGATAAATAAAAATCAAGACATTTTTCATTGTTCGTAATAAAAAATCCAGAAAAAAATAGTAGAGGTACTGAGGGCCGGAACTCCTCGTTTTCTACTACAACTGTATATACACTTTGTAAAAGTATGCTACAGAAAGCAAGAACTCTCACTCAAGTATCAGCAGAGCATGGTTGAAGATATAGGTTAGCAAAATCAAGGCTTTTTCATCATTCGTGATACAAAATCCAAAACCAAATATCAGAGGTACTGGGGGCCGGGAACTCCTTGGTTTCTACAACAACTATGTATGTTCTTTGTATAAGTATTCTACAGAAAGCCTGAACTCTCAATCAAGTATCGGCAGAGCATGGTTGAAGGTTGAGATGAATAAAATCAAGACACTTTTCATCGGTCGTAATAAAAAATCCAAAATCAAATATCAGAGGTACTGAGGGCCGAAACTCCTCGTTTCTACTACAACTGTATATGTTCTTTGTATAAGTGTCTACGCATCGTCATCAACTGAGCATGTACCTGCGACTCCTGCGAGCCCACTACTACTAGACGACGTCACAAGTGTAGTTCCGAATTCCACCGCGCACCGCGCCTCGTTCATTCTGCAAATCGCTTGACAATCGCGCACACGATATATCAAATTTATTTTTTGTAAAGAAACCCTGATTAAACGCCTTACTGCTATCGAAGAAGATTTTCATTAATCTCCAACAGGACCTTCACCGCCGGATGCAGCAGAAGAAATTGTTGCGACCAGCATAAATCGAACGCACGAAGCCATCAGCGAAGACATCTACGGACCCACGGTACCAGCATAAAACGGTCAGGTCAATCATCCTTCTTTATCCTTAGCCCTTTTTCTTTATTGTGTGCTTCATTTGTGTTGATATTGTGTGACATCTTAGTGTTTAATTCTCGTTAAATAATTAAAAACACGTAATTTTTCCGTTACTCCGCTACCCTCAACTTAAAATACAAAATATCTTTTGCTAATTTTTAAAATAACTGTTTTCACTGCCTTTCACAAACTCCAAAATGACTAAAACTCCTTCAAAAGAAAGTCGTAGCGGTAGTGAGGATTTAATTAGAGATTTAAATAAAAGAAGAGGAGTCGTTCGCGGTAAATTTAGCTTATTCATGAAGTATGTGGACTCTGTAGAAATAATGACTATAACTGAAACTATAAAAACAGAATTACAAACGCGTTTACAAAAAGTAGACTTATTGCTACAGAAATTCAGGACGAAATAGATTTAAAAATACCTGATAGTCAAGTAGAAAAGGAACTATCTGAGAGGGAATCTTTTGAAACCAATTCATATGCTTATGTGACTAAAGCTAAGTGTATTATTAACGAAGATAATGCTCAAAATAGTTCCAAAGTTTTTAGTAAAGTTCAATTACCTACAATTTCACTGCCGTCCTTTGATGGATCTTATGATCATTGGTTGAAGTACCGCGATACTTACCTATCTCTCGTCCATAACTCTAAAGAAATAGATAATGTACAAAAATTCCATTACTTGCGGTCTTCTCTTTCTGGCAGTGCATTATTGGTTATCAAATCATTGGAATTCTCCTCTGAGAATTACAACGTAGCGTGGGAGTTATTAGAAAATAGATTCAATAACAACCGTTTACTTGTGCAAAACCATGTGAAGGCTTTATTTTCTATTACGTCACTTAATAAGGAATCATCGAATCAAATTCGTAAACTTATTGATACCGTTCTCAAAAATATACGTTCCCTCAAAAACCTCGGCGAACCGACCGAGTCTTGGGACACGTTGATTATTTATTTAATTACGTCTAAACTAGATTCAGTTACCGAACGAGAATGGGAGACTCATAAAAGTTCAATTATGAATAGTCATAATCAGCCAAGTTCACGTACAACTGTTGATGATTTAATTACCTTTCTTAAAAATAGGGCTGACGTACTAGAAACTATTAACTTAGCACATAGTAAATCTTCCACAGAAAATAACACAAAGAAACCACCACATTCACAACAATCAAACAAATCACATAGTTACACATCTATACAGAATAAACAACCTAATAATAAAAATTCCAAACGTTCTCGTATTTGTGCTATGTGTCAAGCTAATCATCCGCTTTATTCTTGCGAATTATTCCTTAAATTAACTATTAACGATAGAATTAAATTCATTAACGAAAAGAAGTTATGTTGTAATTGTTTACGCGCTAATCACTCAGTAGATGAGTGTTGGTTCGGTCCGTGTAAGCAATGCAACAAAAAACATAACAATTTAATTCATGATAAATGTGACGATAGTGTGAGTGTATCCACATCGCCAGCTGTTGCGCATAATTCTCAGGCATCGTCACAGGATACAACTAGTGGTAAGTCTTCAAATACTACCACATTACACTCTGCATCTCACACGACACATCAAAGTACTACTCATTCATTATTAGAGACTGTACTACTGTCTACAGCTTTAGTTGAGGTTGCAGATAAAAGCAATAACTATGACACTACCCGCGCTTTATTAGATAATGGTAGTCAGCATTGTTTCATTGCAGAATCTTTATGTAAACGACTTAAACTTAATTTACTACAGTCCACTGTGCAAGTCTCCGGAGTAGGTAACTCGGTGACTAATTCTACACAATCTTGCGAAATTAATTTGAGGTCTAAAACTACACAATATAATACACGCATGAAATGTTTAGTTTTAAATCAAATAACAGCTCAGTTGCCATCTTTAGGTACAACATCAAACATAAATATCCCTGATCATGTACAGTTAGCTGATCCCAAATTTTATTCGCCATCAGGCATCGAATTGTTAATTGGGGCAGATAAATTCTGGGAACTTTTAAATGATGGACTAATTCGCTTGAGTAGTGGTCCATATCTTCAGAATACTAAGTTGGGATGGGTAATATCTGGCTCAGTGTTGAATAGTAAAACTACACGCAACAATCAAGTTCAATGCAATTACTCACAATCATTAGACGCTTAACTTAGGAAATTCTGGGAGTTAGAAGAAGTAACTCCGCAAAATAAATTTACTAATGACGAGTCTTTATGTGAAAATTTGTTTTTGCAAACTACATACCGCGATAACACAGGTCGGTTTTTTGTGCGCATTCCATTAGCCGAGTCCAGTGACACACTAGGAGATACATACACACTCGCGCTTAATCGGTTTCACGCACTTGAACGTAAATTAGATAAATCTACACCTGAATATAAAAAATTATATTGTGATTTCATGAATGAATATTTGAGTTTAGGTCACATGAGTCGAGTCAATCACTATCCATCACCAAATTATTTTCTACCGCATCACGGTGTTTTAAGAATTCATAGTAGCACTACCAAACTTAGGGTGGTTTTTGATGGAAGTGCAAAGTCAACTTCGGGAAAATCGCTTAACGATATCCAGCATATCGGCCCTAGTTTACATAATGACGATTTTTCAATTTTGTTACGATTTCGACAATTTAGATTCGTTGCATGCGCAGACGTCGAAAAAATGTATCGACAAATTAATATTCAACCGGATCAAAGGAATCTTAAATTAATTCTTTGGCGTCAAAATAAATCAGACGAACTCGGTGTGTACCAGCTTAATACCGTGACATACGGTACTGCGTCCGCTACTTATCTAAGCATTCGTTGCATCAAACAGCTGGCATCGGAATGTAAGGATGACGTCATAAAACAAGTTATCGACGAAGATCTGTTTGTAGATGACCTAATTACTGGTCATGATGATAAACAATGTTTATTAAACATTTGTACCAAGGTAAATGATGTTTTAAAATCTGGTTGCTTCCATTTACGTAAATGGTTGTTTAATTCGGAACCATCTACAACAGATCAACCAAAGGAATTATCTTTAGGGGAAAATTGTTTAACTAAAACTCTCGGTCTTGGTTGGATAAATCATTTAGATTAATTATATTTTACGACAAAAATTGATCAAAATTTTACTCATGTGACTAAGCGCCTTATCTTGTCCGTTGTTTCACAGGTGTATGACCCATTAGGCTTGTTATCGCCCTCAATTATAATTGCGAAAACACTTTTACAAAAACTATGGCTTTGTAAGTTAAGTTGGGACGATCCAGTACCTAACGATATTTTGTTTATGTGGAAAAACTTTATTACCTCTCTTCAACACTTAAAAAACATAACAATTCCTCGTCATGTCAGGGAAGTAAATACTAAATACGGATATATATATATTTACATATTTACTCGGATGCGTCACAGGATGCATTTGGTACATGTGCCTTTATAAGTAGGTACATACAACGAAAACTCGCCAGCCACAGTTAGGTTACTTTGTGCTAAGACCAAAGTCGCACCAATTAAACCAGTTACAATACCGCGTCTTGAGCTGTGCGGAGCTTTAGTTGGTGCCAAGTTATATAAAAAAATTGTTCAATCATGGAGATTAAAATTTGATAACATATATTTTTGGTCTGACTCCATGATTGTCATAAATTGGATTAAAATGTCACCTAACTTTTTAAAAACATTCGTACAGAACAGAGTGGTGCAAATTAACGAACTGACTGGTGAGTTGCCGTGGTTACATGTCGCTGGTAAAGATAACCCTGCTGATCTATTATCTCGCGGGCTCACGCTCGACGCGCTTCAAAGTTCAGATATTTGGTGGCACGGGCCAGCATTCTTAAGAGAAATGCATATCAATTTTACACATGATAACCACAATGAAATTATGGATTTAAAAGATTTACCAGAAATGAAATCAAAGGTTAATTCTTTATTTATACAATCAACCTATACTAGTATTTTTACATTTGAACGTTTTTCAAATTTTAATCGCATGAGACGTGCAGCCGCTTACGTGTTACGATTCATTAATAATGCACGAATAAAAGTTAAAACTGAACGTAGCATTGGTCCGTTTACGGCTGATGAATTAAATAAATCAACCTTAGTTTTAGTACGCTTAGCACAACAAACATCATTTCCAGACATTTTTAACACACTAACAAATAACTTACCTGTTAAGTCAATGAGAAATATATCTAGTCTTGATGTGTTTTTAGATTCTGATCGCGTTATTAGAGTGGGAGGTAGATTATTAAATTCACACACCTTTCCATATAATAAAAAAACACCCTATATTATTAAGTTCAAAACATACCTTCAAGCGACTACTTTTTCATTTTGAACATAAACGTCTACTCCATGCTGGACCACAACTGCTCTTGGCCACTATCAGAGAAAGTTGGTGGCCACTCAAGGGTCGTGATTTAGCCAAGCACATAAGTGCATTACATGTACTCGCCAGAAAGGGAAGGCACTATCAGTAAAAATGGGTAACTTACCTTCTGAGAGATTGGAGCCGGGGTATCCTTTCTTACGCTGCGGTGTGGATTATGCGGGACCTATGTTCATATTGAATCGGAAGGGAAGGGGTTCAAAACTTGAAAAATGTTATGTTTGCTTATTTATATGTTTCACCACTCGAGCGATACACCTAGAATTAGTCACAAGCTTAACTTCTGAGGAGTACTTATTGGCTTTGAAAAGGTTTCTATCTCGTCGTGGAAAACCCGCTCAAATGTTTTCCGATAACGGAAAAACGTTCGTAGGCGCACTCAAGGAATTTTCAAATTTTTTAAATTGCTGTGAAAATGATATTTTAAATTTCGCAGCAAACGAAAATATAAAGTTTAGTTTTATACCTCCGTACTCACCACATTTTGGGGGTTTGTGGGAGGCAGGGGTCAAATCTTTTAAATATCATCTCCGTCGTGTAGGAAACGTTAACCTTACGTATGAGGAATTCTCAACATTATTGACACAAATAGAAGCCCTCCTTAACTCCAGACCTATGTATCCCATGTCTTCAGACCCAAACGACCTACTCCCTCTTACACCAGCCCATTTCCTAATTGGCCGGCCGCTCGTTGCACCTGCTTACGAAGACCTCACAGCTGCAAACACATCACGCCTGGTCCACTACGAGCGCATCGAACAGATGAAACAAAATTTTTGGAAGCCCTGGTTGCAGGAGTATGTTTCGGTGCTGCAGACAAGGACAAAATGGCAGTCCAACACCGGCACAATAGCACCTAATACCTTGGTGCTCATTAAAGAAGACAACCTGCCACCTTTAAAATGGCGTCTTGGACGAGTCATAAGCACTTCACCTGGGAAGGATGGACTAGCACGTGTAGCTGACATCAAAACAGCTAACGGAGTAATACGAAGATCATACCCCAGATTGTGTCCGCTACTACAGGAGGAAGAACCCCAACTTCTCCCAACTTCTACTTCTTCTGCGTTGGAGGCTGTCACTCCAAGGCGGGCGGCATGTCTACGCATCGTCATCAACTGAGCATGTATCTGCGACTCCTGCGAGCCCACTACTACTAGACGACGTCACGAGTGTAGTTCCGAATTCCACCGCGCACCGCGCCTCCTTCATTCTGCAAATCGCTTGACAATCGCGCACACGATATATCAAATTTATTTTTTGTAAAGAAACCCTGATTAAACGCCTTACTGCTATCGAAGAAGATTTTCATTCATCTCCAACAATAAGTATGCTACAGAAAGCCAGAACTCCCACTCAAGTATCAGCAGAGCATGGTTGAAGATTTAGGTTAGCAAAGATCAAGGAAATTTTCAGTGTTCGATATAAAAAATTCAAAAATAATATATCAGAGGTACTGAGGACGGAACTCCTCGTTTTCCACTACAACTATATAGGCACTTTATTATAATAAGCAACAGAAAGCCAGAACTCAGTACCTCTGATATTTGATTTTGGATTTTTTATTACGAACAATGAAAAATGTCTTGATTTTTATTAATCTTAATCTTCAACCATGCTCTGCTGATACTTGAGTGAGAGTTCTTGCACTTCTTGCTTTCTGTAGCATACTTATACAAAGAACATATATAGTTGTAGTAGAAAACGAGGAGTTCCGGCCCTCGGTACCTTTACAAATTTTTTTTTTTACTTTTTATTATGAACAATGAAAAAGATCTTGATTTTTATTCATCTTAATCTTCAACCATGCTCTGCTGATACTTGAGTGAGAGTTCTTGCTTTTTGTAGCATTTTTTTGCAAAGTGTATATACAGTTGTAGTAGAAAACGAGGAGTTCCGGCCCTCGGTACCTCTGCTAATTGATTTTGGATTTTTTATTACGAACGATGAAAAATTTCTTGTTTTTTATTCATCTAAATTTTCAACCATGCTCTGCTGATACTTGAGTGGGAGTTCTGGCATTCTGTAGCATACTTATACAAAGAACATATATAGTTGTAGTAGAAAACGAGGAGTTCCCGGCCCTCAGTACCTCTGATATTTGATTTTGGATTTTTTATTACGAACGATGAAAAGTTTCATGATTTTTATTCATCTAAATCTTCAACCATGCTCTCTTGATACTTGAGTGGGCGTTCTGGCTTTCTGTAGCATACTTATACAAAGAACATATACAGTTGTAGTAGAAAACGAGGAGTGCCGGCCCTCAGTACCTCTGATATTTGATTTTGGATTTTTTATTACGAATGATGAAAAATTTCTTGATTTTTATTCATCTAAATCTTCAACCATGCTCTGCTGATACTTGAGTGGGAGTTCTGGCTTTCTGTATCATACTTGTACAAAGAACATATATAGTTGTAGTAGAAAACGAGGAGTTCCGGCCCTCGGTACCTTTACAATTTTTTTTTTTTTACTTTTTATTACGAACAAAATGTATTGATTTTTATTCATCTTAATCTTCAACCATGCTCTGCTGATACTTTATTGAGAGTTCACTCTTTCTGTAGCATATTTTTACAAAGTGCATATACAGTTGTAGTATAAAACGAGGAGTTCCGGCCCTCAGTACCTCTGATATATTATTTTTGAATTTTTATAACGAAAACTGAAAATTTCCTTGATCTTTGCTAACCTCTATCTTCAACCATGCTCTGCTGATACTTGAGTGAGAGTTCTTGCTTTCTGTAGCATACTTTTACAAAGTGTATATACAGTTGTAGTAGAAAACGAGGAGTTCCGGCCCCCAGTACCTCTACTATTTTTTTCTGGATTTTTTATTACGAACAATGAAAAATGTCTTGATTTTTATTTATCTCAACCTTCAACCATGCTCTGCTGATACTTGAGTGAGAGTTCTAGCTTTTTATTGCATGTTTTTATAAAGTGTATACATAGTCGTAGTAGAAAATAAGGAGTTCCTGACCCTCAATACCTCGGTTCTTTTTTTTTACGATCAATGAAAAGTGTCTTGATTTTATTCATCTCAATCTTCAACCATGCTCTGCTGATACTTGATTGAGAGTTGAGGCTTTCTGAAGCATACGTTTACAAAGTGCATATATAGTTGTAGAAGAAAACGAGGCGTTCTGGCCCTCAGTACCTCTGATATTTTATTTTGGATTTTGTATTACGAACGATGAAAAATCCTTGATTTTGCTAACCTAAATCGTCAACCATGCTCTGCTGTTACTTGAGTGAAAGTTCTGGCTTTCTGTTGCATTTCTACGTCTTGTCTTAACATATTTGTATTAGAAAATAAAAGAGTTCCCAGCCCTCTGTACCTATGAACATTTTTGTTATTTTTTTATAATGAACACTGAAAATTTCCTTGATCTTTGCTAACCATAATCTTCAACCATGCTCTGCTGATACTTGAGTGAGGGTTCTGGCATTCTGTTTCATTTTCGCGTCTAGTCTTGATATAGGCCTATAAGGAAAGGAGGAGTTCTCGGTCTGATTACAGTTAGATTTCATGTTTTTATTTTTTTTGTATCGAACACTGAATATTTTCTTGGATTTTGCTTTTGGTTACGGTTTATCAAAGCTACTGTCGCTTGAGAGTAAGTTTTTCTTATATTTTATTGATTTTTATTACTTCAAGCTCTAAACGAATTATTTTTGCCAAAAGAAGAAACGGCAATTATAGTTTTATATAAGTAGCGTCAGTTTTAAAAAACATATTGGTTTATATCAGTTATGAGTTTTAAATGTTTGCTATTTTTTTGTGTGTGTAATTCTGTAGAACTATTTCTAAAATGTATCAGGAACTATAGAACTCATTTTTGTGCACCTAAATCACTTATAAAATTTTGGTTTTGGAAAAAATGATCAGCTACCGGAAGTTAGCAGATCATATTTTCATGTGACTTTTTTTCTGGGAAAAAGGCCAGAACTATTTCCAAAAAGTATCAAGAACTCCAGAACTATGCTGCATGCGACTAGAACTCACATTTTTTTAAGCTCTGCTGGAAAATGATCTGCTAAGTTCACCAGCATCAGACTGCCCGTGTACAGACTTTGGCAATAAGCCTTGAAAAGATTAATCGACGGAACTATAGATAAAACGCATCAAGGGCTGTAGAACTATGTGAAATGCCCTTATATGTGTGTTTATTTGAGAAATTCGATGGGATGCTATGATATGTATTGTGAAGTTAGCAGCTCATTTTTTCAAAATGCTGGTATGCAAAGATTGTATTGTAAAATCGACGGAACTATTGTTAAAACTTATCAAGAACTGAACTTTTTTTCAAGGGATCTGGCTATTGGGCAGAGCCAGCTCACGAAACTGAAGACCGACGATGGCAGGACCGTATCCGCCAAACCGGAGCTTCTGAGGGAGATCGAGACATTCTATGGGCAGTTGTACACATCAGTCAGCAAACCCGTTGCGAGTCTAGCAAACGACCCAAGAGCTAGATTGACCCGTCACTATACCGAAGATATCCCGGATGTCAGCCTGTACGAGATTAGGATGGCTCTGAAACAGCTTAAAAACAACAAGGCGCCGGGTGATGACGGAATCACGGCTGAACTCCTGAAGGCGGGTGGAAAACCGGTCCTTAAGGCCCTTCAGAAGCTGTTTGGTTCCGTCATACTCGAAGGCAAAACGCCACAGGCATGGTGCAGGGGTGTGGTGGTACTTTTCTTCAAGAAGGGCGACAATGCCCGGCTGAAGAACTATAGGCCCATCTCACTTCTTAGCCATGTCTACAAGTTGTTTTCAAGAGTCATCACGAATCGTCTCGCGCTCAGGTTTGATGATTTCCAGCCTCCCGAACAAGCCGGATTCCGAAAAGGCTTTAGCACCGTAGACCACATACATACGCTGCGGCAGGTTATACAGAAGACCGAAGAGTATAACCTGCCTCTCTGTTTAGCGTTTGTGGACTACGAGAAAGCCTTCGATTCGATCGAGACTTGGGCTGTACTGCAGTCTCTCCAACGGTGCCAGATCGACTTCCGGTACATTGAGGTGTTGAAGTGTTTGTACAAAAACGCCACCATGTCAGTCCGTCTTCAGGATCAGACCTCGAAACCAATCCTTCTCCATGGTGGCGTGAGACAGGGAGACGTCATTTCTCCGAAACTGTTCACTGCTGCGCTGGAGGATGTATTCAAGGTTCTGGACTGGAGGGGCCTAGGCATCAACGTTAATGGCGAGTACATCACTCACCTTCGGTTTGCCGACGACATAGTGGTCATGGCTGAGACCATGGAAAGCCTCAATAAAATGCTCGATGACCTCAGTAAAGCTTCCGAAAGAGTGGGTCTTAAAATGAACATGGACAAAACCAAGATCATGGTGAACGCCCATGTAGCACCCACTCCTATCAAGATCAGAGACTCTACACTCGAAGTTGTAGACGATTATGTCTACCTGGGACAAACGATCCGGTTGGGTAGGTCCAACTTCGAGAAAGAGGTCAACCGTCGAATCCAACTCGGCTGGGCGGCGTTCGGGAAGTTGCGTGGTATCTTCTCGTCCAATTTACCGCAGTGTCTCAAGACAAAAGTCTTTGACCAGTGTGTGTTGCCAGTGATCACCTATGGGACCGAGACATGGTCGCTCACAATGGGCCTTATCAGAAAGCTTAAAGTCACCCAAAGGGCAATGGAGAGGGCTATGCTCAGAATTTCCTTGCGTGATCACGTCAGAAATGATGATATCCGCAGGAGAACTAAAGTTACCGACATAGCCCGGAGAATTGCTAAACTTAAGTGGCAGTGGGCAGGGCACATTGCTCGCAGAACGGATGGCCGATGGGGCCGAAAAGTTCTAGAATGGCGACCGCGAACCGGAAGACGATACGTTGGACGATCGGTCCACCTAGTTGGAAGGCCTCCCACTAGGTGGACCGATGACCTGGTTAAGGTTGCGGGAAGGCGCTGGATGCGAGACGCACGGGATCGGTCAATGTGGCGACGACTGGGGGAGGCCTATGTCCAGCAGTGGAGGTCTTTCGGCTGAAATGATGATGATGATGATGATGATCAAGAACTGTAGAACTATGTGGGTTGCCATCATATATGGTGTTAATTTGTGAGATGCTAACATCTGAGATGCTAACTTCACACACATGTTAGTAGCCATAATGTCCTAGTGGCAGTCAAAAATCATGCCAAAACTTACTGACCTCGGGAAAGTATTACAAATTGTAAATAGTAAATATTATTGATAAATAAAAATAAAAATCTAATATTTTTATTTTTCAAATCTGGTCACACTTCATCCTAGTTGTCAACTTGTCATCTCATCTGACATCTCAAGGAGTTTTTGGCGGGATTTTTTCGAGTGTAGTTCAGCGGCTGTTAATATTATTTGCAAATTGATTCCTAGTGGATATTGTGATATAAAATTGGTGTAGTTTTGTGTCTCAACTGTCTATGCAACTGGACAATATGTGAAATAATTGACAGAAGCGATCTCGGGATAGTGGATCGGAGAATTTTATTGTAGTATTGACTACCTCTGCAAAGCTTACTGGGAAGGCTGATTCGATACAATTTGCTGCCAAATACTCCAAAAAAGCATTAGAATCTGTTACATCCGCATTCTAATGCATACTAAAGAATTCAAGAAGAGAAAAATACTGATGACTAGGCAGCATGGTCTCAGACCTTAGCCTGTTCCGTTAGGAACAAATATATAAAAAAAAAAAAAAAAAAATCTGACATCTCAAAATTACAAAACTCTGAAAACTCCGGTCAGCCGGTCAGGTATCACTCAGTAGTCGTAACTACGTCCAAAGATACAGGGCTACATTACATCGTTTAAACTTGATAATTTTCATGATTTTTACCGTCTGTTGTTGTATAAATTTTCTGTGTTTTCGAGTACAAAATGGAAAAACTGCAAATGTGTAGGATGTGTTTTGTTAAGGATGCTCGCATGTTTAAAGTGGTCAACAAAAGTTTACATGAACTCTATGAGAAGCTGACTGCTAAGCCAGTAAGTTGTTTCCTTAAAATTAATAGGTTTTAATGAATCAACGCTCATGTTTTCTCTTTATAAACTTTAAAAAATATTGCTATATTAGAATTTTAGTACAACCAAACTTACGAACGTTGTTGGTGCACATTTTATTAGACAAATGCAGATTTGTTTTTTTCCTCCCTACTAATGTCTCATGGTAGAACAATCTTCCTCAACTCTCACAATCAAAACTTTTTTTTACATTTGCCACATAAATAATCTTAATATCCCTAAATTCATCTCCTCTTGTTTAGTCCATCCAAAGGTTGTCTGTAAGAGAATGCCCTGTGCAATAAGACTGCCCATTGAACAATAAATAAATAATAATATTATTTACACTAATATGCGAGTTAAAATGTGATTCACTAAGTTATGCAAGTTACAATGTAGGTAGTTCGAAAAAACTTTTTGTATGCAAGCATAACATACAAAAATTAAATTTTGCTGACGGAAAAAAAAATCAGGAAATAAAAAAATTTTAATAACGGTATTAATAAATCCTTAGTTTTTATATAAATATAATAAATAAATTTGTATTTGATTAGTGTTCAAAATATTTATATGTTCATAAAACATTTTGGGAATACTTTTATTATGCATACAGCTAAGGAGTGGCATTCCCTGCCAGAGTATGTATTTCCTGATAGCTACAACCTGGGGAGTCTTTAAATCAAGAGTGAATAGGTTTCTTCTAGGCAAGCGTGCTTCACTGTCGACCACATCATTGCTTACCATCAGGTGAAATAGTGATCACGCACAAGCCTATAAAAAAAATGTGTGTTTATGTTTGTGAAAAAAATGTGTATGATAGGGTCAGCTGCAATGTGTCTTCGTAGCTAAGAGTGCTAAAGTATTACTTTATCCATTGCAGTTTTACATAGACAAATAGTCAGATCATGGATACTTGGAAAACCTTTGTGCATACGATGTTCTACATTTCGGAACTGAGTAAACGAAATCTTTTCTATGCTTATTGATGAAATGGGGTAGGGAGGGTTTTGTGTTAAAGTAAAATTAAATTTTGAATAAACATCGCATAACAGTAAACTCTGACATATCTTTGCTTGTACAGGGAGTAAGTAGGATATCAGATTTATCATGAAGGGGGGTAGCCCTCAGCGTGGGCGCATAGGTTAAGCTTTTTGTGCCTGGCTGGAAGCTCTAGTTTAGTCTCTACATGATCGCCCGATTAATGATTGCTGATCACTCTGATTGAAAGTAAAGATTCAAAAAAAAAAGTTTATCGAAATCTTATAAAATTTAAAATTAATAACTTTTAAAACTAAATGTTGCTCTCTCTCCAAAGTAAGCATGATAGTCTTGTCTGTCTGTCCCCATGCAGTAACGCAGTTAGTCAATATAGTTTGACATAGGGCAAAGTAGACCAATCGCAAGAGTTTAGATTGTCAAATGTTTCATGAAAATGTATACTAATTTCCTAACACATGCTGTTAAGGTGATAACATGCTCTTTCCAGTTAATTCTTATCAATAATCAGACCCAACTACACAACTACAGATAACCTGGCCAGTGCGCAGCAGCAACATGTCAAGGTGTTGGTACAAGTGTGTACCCTAAATCTTTACAAGTGTTGCGTCTAATACTGAATGTTATTGAAGTGATTTTTTTAATATTTATTAGATTTTGATCTAGCCTTTTCATAACTAAGGAGCATCCATTGTTGATTAGTTGGTTCACTTCATCCCAAGTTCTTCCACTAAACAGTAATGTATTCTGATATCCTCTGCAAACATAATGATTTGCACTTGTGCCAGTTTTAGGTTGCAAATTCACATATCGTTTATGTATAATAGATGTTTGACTTGTCTTTGAAGATGACTGGGAGATTTTTATTTAACGAAAAATCTGTATAAATACTGTGGTTTCCTGAATCACAGGTACGTAACGTTATAAGTGCTAAGGCTCGTAGCAATACTTGATTATGATCGATATTTCCTTTTCACCATAGTTTAAATTAACGCAGAAGTTATTTCTATTTAGAAAAATATTTTAAATGAGCAACGAAGACGTCTATTCACAGTCGATGCAAGCGCGGCATGGCCATGGATGAAGGGCATGAGTAGAAGTAGAGACGTATAATTCTCGCCAAACTTCTTGGCCGCTCTGAAACTGGCTACAATGGTTGCGCAGTAGTAAATCTCACACAAAAATCAACACCGAACATCGGCAAGCCAACTTCAGGGCAGTCCAGAAGTTTGGCGAGAACTATACCTACAGTAAACAATGCGCCCACCTATTTGTTGTTGCATGACTGGAAGTAGACTCATAAGTACCTTCTCACCTTGCTTTTCTTTGCATTTTTCTGAAATAAAAAGTTTAGGAGACTTAGCAACAATGTAAATTGTTATCAGAGAAAGATTTTTACCCGACTGCCGAAGGAGGGTAATGTGTTTATCAGTCTATGTATGTTTGTTCCTATGTGACGTTCTAGAGACCAAACGCGTTGGTCGATTTTGATGATTCTTACGTCAATCGATTCGTCTTAACCCTGCGAGTGTCACTGGCTACATTAAAATTGGAAAATAGTAAAATGGCGGTTTTTGGGCGCCATATTGTGGGGGCCCAAGTTTTTTTTTCTTCCAAACCCGTCGTGTGGGGTCTCAAAATAAAGGGTCTTAAAAGGTTATTACAAATATATATAACACTTATATGTTTAAATGCACCTAATTCTAAAAAAAAAAATAACAAAAGTTTTAAATAAAAAAGTACTTATTTAAAAATAACAAAAAAGTTTTTTTTTATTTCTAAATATTTTTTTATTTTATTATTTGATCATTATTTCCAAGGATTACCTTTAACAAACATACAATGAAGCATATACACAATTATTGCTCCTTCTTATTAGATTTGTTTACAAAACAAAATAGTTCAAAGCAAGTTTTGTTGCAGTTTGTAACTGCAGATAGAAGACCGGTGCTTGTTTGTTACTTCTGCTGCACCAAACTCAAACAATGCTGCCATTTCCAGAGAAAATGTCTGGAAGCTGAAGAGTGGTTTGCTCAGATGCTGGATGAGGATTATGAGGTGAAGTATTCTCGTATTTGTGCCCGCATTTACTCGACAAAATGTACAGACCGTTTGTTTTTTTGGAGTTAATTTTTGTATAAACCGTTCTTTGATTGATACATGTATGGCAGGAGCGGGGACTCTGGATGCTCAGGGGCTGCAGCACCCACCAGAAGAAAACAGTAGCTACAGAGCACCCACGATCATAGGCATTACTAAGATGTTACATACTGTATGCATAGTAAAAAGAAAATCTAACCTGTCTGATGCAGGGTGTTTTAAGTTTTCTTTTAAAGATAAAGATAATTTATTTGTCAAAACATGCGTTTACATACAAAATTGAGCATGTAAGATCTTATTAAGTAGGGTAGGTCCGTACATGCTTTTACCTGGTGAGGTGTACAAATTTGTTTTTTTATTACAATTATACAGATTATAAAGTTTCTATTTTAGCCATTGTTTTTCTGAGTACATTCATAATAATATTTATAACTGATGTCGGTATTACTTTCTTCGAATTACATTATACAAATACAAATAATAATAAAAAATACAAATCGTCCAATTGTCGTGAATAATAGAATTGAAATATGTCAAAAAGGTAGAATATGTCAAAAGGTACAATATATTGACAGTTGTAATATGTCAAAAGGTATCTGTTAAGAAGTCATTAATATTATAGTAACATTTTGTCTGTTAATAAATTCCTAATCTTTATTTTAAATAAATTTGTAGTCAGTGCTCTGTAAGATTGAGGTATTTTGTTATAAATCTCGATCTATTATTAATACGAATCTATTTTGTTATAATCTAGAATCTCGAGCTCGCTTCGCTCGCTCTTGCATTCTAGAACATTTTAATTGTGTTTCTACATAAGCCAACCGCTTAAACTATCGCTCGTTCTGTCATAAAATTGATGCTTTCTTTTGAAATCATTAGACATTATACCTCTTAGGCCTGGTGTGCCAAATCTATAAATAAACCAATGATATTTTAATTTTTCATTCGTTGGTGCGCATTTTTTATTTCGCACTTTCCTGTTATTTTTTTAACTAGTCAAATGGGTATAAGAGAAGATATTGTTCCTTTTTTTTTATATTCGGCTCCTCTGATGTATTCTCAGCCATCTAATACTTGAGTCATCTTTTTACAGCCAAATCCTTTATTAAACCCAGAAGTCTTGGAGTTCAACAATGGGTTTATTAAAGCACCGATGGAGCTGATAAGTATAGAAGGTGAATGTCCAACAGAAAGCCTTGATATAAAAGAAGAAGAACCAGCTGTTTTCGAGAAACTAGCCGATATTATTGAGCCAAAGGAGGAACTTCAATTTGATGGTATGCTTATTAGAATAACAAAAAACATTTCACAAAAAAATAAATCGACCTCAAAAGCAATTTTTTTTTTACTGTATTATGTGCCATATAATTTGACTTGTGAGAATTTCAATTTGAAAGTGCAGGAATCGAACCCGCGACACGTAGCGCAGCAGTCAATCGCTCAACCGCTGAGCCAACCGCGCGCCCGAACGCTTCATTATTATTGCTTCGTTAATTCAATTTTGTACATATTTTATATTTATATTTTTAATTATTTCTTTATTAAAACAAATCATAAAAATATTAAAAAAATTGTCCGCCGGTGTCGGGAGTAGGGTCCAAGCTACCGGAGGTTAGGACTCCAGAGACAAGAACCTCCTCACAATGCGACCCGTATCGAGGAGTACTGCTTTCTGTATCAGGCCCCTGATCTATCGTGCAATGACAGCCTCGACAGATGGTCGTAGAGGCTCTTGACCATCAGGCCGTTGGCCCTAACGACAATCGGCACAATGATCGCCTAGTTCACATTCCACATGCCGACAACCTCGTGTGCAAAGTCGAGACGCTTGATTTGTTTCTCTTTCTCAGCTTTCACGAGGATCTCATCATGCGAGATGATGACATCGATTGTCATTGTGCTGCGCGCTAATCGATCTATCACCACTATATCCGGCTTATTAGCAACAATAGTCCTTTCAGTGATGATAGACCGATCCCAGTACAACGTGACATGGTCATTTTCGAGAAATGGGTCGGGCGCATACTTGTAATACGGTACCGGTGCGCCGACCCCTGGCAGGCAGCCCCTGTGAGAGACCAAACGCGTTGGCCAATTATGAAGATTCTTGCGTCTTTCGATTCGTTTTAACCTTGCGAGTGTCACTGGCTAAATTAAAATTGGAAAATTGAAAAATGGCGGCTTTTAGGCGCCATATTGTGGATGCTAAATTTTTCTTTTTCTTCCAAACCCATCCATGACGTAAGAATCATCAAAATCGGCCAACGCGTTTGGTTTCTAGAACGCCACATAAGAACAAACATTCGTACATAGACTGATAAACACATTACCCTCCTTCGGCAGTCGGGTAAAAAGTACATACCAACTTAAAGCATTTTAGTCAGTTTTAACACCTTCATCGATAGAATCACTGATTTCTGTTTCGAAACGTGGACGGTAGAGCCTTGAAATATTTAAATCGGCGAATGACGGTGACCACAGCCCGCTCTCGTCGCATCGCTTCGGGATCGTTCATAAAGTCATCCACGGCACGGCTTTTGTAATAAAATAGTCGGCTGTTGTAGCGACTGCGGTGGTTCAAATAATGAAAAATTAAACCACAAACGTGAATATTGTTTTGGGAGACTTTTATCTACTTGGTACTAGACTGTAAAGAATATGTTTTTATGTGACAAAAATAATTAAATAATTGGCGCTGCCATTTCATCCGGCGCCCCTATTGCCCTGGCGCCTAGGTGCGCCGCACACAGGGGTGGCTCGGCCCTGTACGGTACCTCAAAATCCACTAGATTGTATTTCAAAGCAAGTTGCTGGTGAATAATCCTGGCCACTTGGTTATGCCTGTGTAAGTACTCGCCATTAGTCAGACGAAAACAACCAGAGATGTAGTAGTATGTCTTATGGATTCACCCAGACGGTGGCATGCCCGACATATGTCAACCGTCCCGTCCTTCATTACATGTCTTCGGTAGTTATTCGTCAGGATAACTTCGTCCATATTGCACAGACAAAACCTTCAGTTTCCCCGAAAAGGTTGCCGAAACGTAGCCAGGATACGGACGCAGGGAAATGTACAGCGGGCCCATGGAGAGCCCGATAGAAGCGCCCGTGTAGCTTCTTGCCTCGCCATACCTCTTTGCGTTCATCAATTGTTAGTATTACAGGCTTCCGCCAGTTCTCTTTAGCCATGGACAACGGGATGAATCCCTTGTCCACCGCGACCACATCCCGGTGCATATACCCACTTCAGCTTTTAAAAAGTATTCTCTGAGGCTGCACACCTCGCGGTTGTGAAGTCTTGGCGTTTAAAAAGCCTCGACTCCCACACTTCCGCGGGATGTACAGTCTCATCACCGATGATCGTAGGCGATGCATCCAGTTTGCGGTCAGCCGTGTCCGGACCCTCCTATCGAGGGCGTCGAGCTCTGTCTGAGTCCATTTAAGTATGCCGAAAGAGTGCATCAAAACCGGCATGAACCAACTGTTGAAGGCGCGCATCTTATTTCCGCCTGACATCATCATCATCATCATCATTTCAGCCGAAAGACGTCCACTGCTGGACATAGGCCTCCCCCAGGCGTCGCCACATTGACCGATCCCGTGCGTCTCGCATCCAGCGCCTTCCCGCAACCTTAACCAGGTCATCGGTCCACCTAATGGGAGGCCTTCCAACGTATCGTCTTCCGGTTCGCGGTCGCCATTCCAGAACTTTTCGGCCCCATCGGCCATCCGTTCTGCGAGCAATGTGCCCTGCCCACTGCCACTTAAGTTTAGCAATTCTCCGGGCTATGTCGGTAACTTTAGTTCTCCTGCGGATATCATCATTTCTGACGTGATCACGCAAGGAAATGCCGAGCATAGCCCTCTCCATTGCCCTTTGGGTGACTTTAAGCTTTCTGATAAGGCCCATTGTGAGCGACCATGTCTCGGTCCCATAGGTGATCACTGGCAACACACACTGGTCAAAGACTTTTGTCTTGAGACACTGCGGTAAATTGGACGAGAAGATACCACGCAACTTCCCGAACGCCGCCCAGCCGAGTCGGATTCGACGGTTGACCTCTTTCTCGAAGTTGGACCTACCCAACTGGATCGTTTGTCCCAGGTAGACATAATCGTCTACAACTTCGAGTGTATAGTCTCCGATCTTGATAGGAGTGGGTGCTACATGGGCGTTCACCATGATCTTGGTTTTGTCCATGTTCATTTTAAGACCCACTCTTTCGGAAGCTTTACTGAGGTCATCGAGCATTTTACTGAGGCTTTCCATGGTCTCAGCCATGACCACTATGTCGTCGGCAAACCGAAGGTGAGTGATGTACTCGCCATTAACGTTGATGCCTAGGCCCCTCCAGTCCAGAACCTTGAATACATCCTCCAGCGCAGCAGTGAACAGTTTCGGAGAAATGACGTCTCCCTGTCTCACGCCACGCTGGAGAAGGATTGGTTTCGAGGTCTGATCCTGAAGACGGACTGACATGGTGGCGTTTTTGTACAAACACTTCAACACCTCAATGTACCGGTAGTCGATCTGGCACCGTTGGAGAGACTGCAGTACAGCCCAAGTCTCGATCGAATCGAAGGCTTTCTCGTAGTCCACAAACGCTAAACAGAGAGGCAGGTTATACTCTTCGGTCTTCTGTATAACCTGCCGCAGCGTATGTATGTGGTCTACGGTGCTAAAGCCTTTTCGGAATCCGGCTTGTTCGGGAGGCTGGAAATCATCAAACCTGCGCGCGAGACGATTCGTGATGACTCTTGAAAACAACTTGTAGACATGGCTAAGAAGTGAGATGGGCCTATAGTTCTTCAGCCGGGCATTGTCGCCCTTCTTGAAGAAAAGTACCACCACACCCCTGCACCATGCCTGTGGCGTTTTGCCCTCGAGTATGACGGAATCAAACAGCTTCTGAAGGGCCTTAAGGACCGGTTTTCCACCCGCCTTCAGGAGTTCAGCCGTGATTCCGTCATCACCCGGCGCCTTGTTGTTTTTAAGCTGTTTCAGAGCCATCCTAATCTCGTACAGGCTGACATCCGGGATATCTTCGGTATAGTGACGGGTCAATCTAGCTCTTGGGTCGTTTGCTAGACTCGCAACGGGTTTGCTGACTGATGTGTACAACTGCCCATAGAATGTCTCGATCTCCCTCAGAAGCTCCGTTTTGGCGGATACGGTCCTGCCATCGTCGGTCTTCAGTTTCGTGAGCTGGCTCTGCCCAATAGCCAGATCCCTTGAAAAAACCTTGGAGCCTTTATTTCGCTCAATCGCGGTTTTAATACGCTCGGTAATAAAGCGGCGGAGGTCTCTTTTCAAAGATTTAGAGATCTGTCTATTGAGCTGCCGGTATGTGCACGCCTCATCTGAAGACTGCAGGATCATCTCACGCCTCTCCTTCATAAGCTTGAGGGTAGGATCAGAGATCTTTTTGTTTCTGTCTGTACGACGGGTCTTGAAAAACTTAGACCCGACCGTATGGACAGCTTCCACGAACCCGTTGCTATATTCGTCCACTGAGCTACCTAGGCATCCGCCTGACAAATAAAAAATATTTAATACCTTTTTCAGGCAGCCAAAGAAACGCTCCTTGAGCAGTTGCTTCATGTCAGTACTGTTGATGTCCAACGCTTCCGACATACCCAAATACTTGGAAGTTACAGTCGAGGAGAGGTGTATTGAATCAGAGAGTTGAATTCCCTCGGATTCCATAATCTCCCCTTGCTTTACATGCATGACAGCACATTTGTCCACACCAAATATCCATCTTGATAGAGTTACTGAAGGTTTCAGTTACCTTCAGTAGCTCCGTCAGTTGGAATTTGTTGGGGGTACAGGTTTCAGATCATCCATATAAAGGAGGTGCTATATGACCTGACCACCTCTTCTCAACCGACAGCCTAGACCTTAATCCTCCAGCAGTGTACTTAAAGGATTCAGGGGTAAGCAGAACCAAAGTGGACTCAAACTGTCGCCCTGAGATATCTCCCGCTTAATCCATACAGGCTCATCATCCTCCTGAATTGATCGACATCTTGGATATCGAAGGACTGTCTTCCATTGCCCCATACATGTCTCAAGGAGGGTGCATAGAGCTGCATCTATTTTGTACAACTCCAGTACCCTCATGAGCCATGTATGTGGCAAAGACTCCGTAGGCTTTCTTGTAGTCTATTCAGCATGTCGACAGATCCTTGCGCGATCGACTAACCTGCTAGAACCTGCTGCATGTCAATGAGGAGTAGCTCTTTAGTGCCGCGGGACCCATTCCTACATCCATTCTGAGAGGTAGACATTATTGAGTTACCTTCAATGTGTTTATCAATTATTGCTCTCAGGATGGATTTAAGAAGTTTATAAACCGTCGATAAGCATGTAATTGGTCTATCATCATTGGATATGCCTGTTGATTGCGGGTCTACCTGTCTTAGGAGCAGGTGGATAACTCCTGTTGTTAAAAACTGCGGAAGCGACCCAGACTCTAAACATGACTGGAATTGAGATGCCAGAAACGCGTTTGAGCTGCTATACCATTTTAACCAGAAGTTATGTAGTCCGTCCGGTCCCGGAGACGTCCAGTTCGGTAGAGGGCGAACTGCTTTGGCTACATCATGATGCGACTGATTGTAACTTTTTCCATTTCTGGTATAGCTACACACACGCGCTCGACATCATGCATCCAGCCACCCTCAGTGTGACAGACGGGCACCGACCAGATGCTTCGCCAGAATGTAATCGTGGCGACATCATCCGGGCGGCACATGTCAGTCACATTTTGTTCAGGTCGCTCCCAAGTTCTGTATACCCACCTCTCATCACTCTGGAACATGCGATTCTGCGAGTACCGGTTAACCCGCCGCTTATACAGCCAAATACGGCTGGCCCATGCACAATTTTGCCGCTTCAGGAAGTCGATGCACTCAGTGACACGGGACATGTATTCTCGAGGACTGTTTCCAGTCCCCGAAAATGCCCGCCGCACGAAGCGCGTCACACGTGGTCGTACATAAACAGCATAGTTTGCCGATGAGTACCCTGGCCCTATCGATACGCCTTTCGATCCTGCATTGCCAGGCCGGCACGGCAGGCTTTGGTCGAATAGCCTCATTTGAGAACTTAACTTTGGCTAAACAACATGCCGCAACAGCCCAGCCCGTTTATTATTATTATATAACTACAAAAACAAAACAAATTATTTTCAAAAACAAAGTGTACAATGTGCGGCCTTATCGCACAGGGCAATCTCTTACAGACCTTTGGATGGACGGAACGATAGAAGAATTAAGGAATGTCAATGTACAATGGATTATAAATAATATTACTTATCATATGCATGAAATACATACATACTATACTATATATCTAATATACTAATAAATATCGAATATATTATGACACATAAAGGTAAAGAATAAAAATTATAGTGAGAGGTAATTAATGCTCCTTTAACATTTTTAACCGACTTACCAAAAACGACTTTTTTTTTGTATGTTCACCGATATCTCCGTCAATTGTGAACCGATTTTGAAAATTCTTTTTTTTTTGTTTGAAAGAGTATGTTTCGTTATTGGTCCCATTTTAATTTGATGAAGATCTGATGAAGAACTCCTAAGATATACGACAAAACTCTTCAATAAATAACGGCAAATCTCTTGGGATTGCTGCAATCGCATGTCTGTTTATTGATTATACCATTTCATAACATAACATCACGCCAGTACGCTCTTAAGAGGTACGCAGATCTCTCATTTCACCGGTCATGTTCAATTTTCATGATATTCGGGTTATCTAAACTTACTAAACAACTTGCCTATTAGGTAGGTACAACTAAAAAGTGAAAAATAACTTTATTTTTGGAAGTTGGTGTCCATAGCGCAAAAAAATGGTACCTACGAAAGACACCGACTTCCAAAAATAAAGTTATTTTTCACTTTGTAGTTGTCTTATTTGGAAGTCGGTAGTATTTTTTTGTAAAAAGTTTTTTCTTAAATGTTGTCAGTGTTTGAGCACGTCTTATTTCAATAGGATATATTACATTCCACAGCCGAACTGCTTGAATCGTAAAAGATTTGTCAAAAAAGGAAGTGGAATGCATACGAATACTCAATTTTAACATTTCCGATGACCTCGAGAATCTAGAATGGGTGTCACAGAGGTACTGAAAGCGGTTTTTTTTTCACTTACAGAGCTAGAAGCAGAGTTGGACAATCCAGACTCTTCAGATGTAGAATATATACCAGTACACCATTCTGATTCAGAAGACAATGTGTCTATAACTGAGTTTAAAACAGAAGTGAAAGAAGAACAAGACACGAACTGTAAGTATTAGTTAGTCAATCTTTGGGTAAGCAAACATGCCGCCTGTTTTGAAGACAGACACTTAAATTTTAAAAAAAAAGCATATCCTGTCTGCACCCTCTTGAATAGCATAAACAAGCTGCACCTTTGAATAATAAAATTGCTCTGACTGGAGAGCACACTCTTACCCTCAGTTTCCCAGCTCTAAATTATCGGCGAATTAATGTGACAAATTGTCAAGCACGCGTTATCTGCTGTGATTGGTTGAATGATTTTTTAACAGCCAATCACAGCAGATAACGCGTGCTTGACAATTTGTCACATTAATTCTCCGATAATTTAGAGCTGGGAAACTGAGGGTTACTGCTACATGTCTCATAATATATGTGCTGGAATTACTTAAGTCTGATTGTAGATACAAAAGAAAAGTTATGTTTGTAAGATTACTAGCGTCGTTTTGCACTTATACTTAGCTATGCGACCTTCGCACTGCCCTTAAACTGTAGAGGAGATAATTAAAATATTGATCAACCCTGCTGTCTTGTATAGATCAGATTGTTGGACCACTAAAGGAAGGATTGAAAGGAAGCTGAGATAGGGATGCCAAGTGTTTTGTTTGGCATTACATAAGTGGATAGAATGAGAAAAGAATGCAAGGGTCACTTACGTGTTCCTGGGTTATCCTAAATAACCAGCTAGCCCAGGGTTAATCACATAAATCATCTCTCGCCACCAAGAGTTAGAGGTCAATCTAGAGCTAAACTTATAAATTCACTTAAATATTTAACCCGCCGATGTGGGAGAGTTAAGTCGCTAAGTCCTGGGTTAGTGTAAGAATTGTCAAAATAAGTTACGTAACTTGAAAACGTGATTTTTTTGTTTATGGAGATATGTTAATAATTTTGGTTCCCACGGTACGTAAATAAATTGGATTTGTTGTTGAGTTTTGTGAAATATTAAGATTTTCTAGAGTGAATGATGACATAGCTATTAAGGAGGCCATCTTTTGCGACGCCAACGACATCTAGTTACGCCGTGCATAACTTTAAGTAGAATTAAGGTAACTTATTTTGCTTGATCTTTGGTGGGTTGTCAACAAAAAAAAGCAACTCTTCGGTTCTAGTGTGAACCATTAAAACTCCTTTAAATTTGATCATACTTTAAATGTGGTACTTACTAGATTTAAAATCACAGGGGAACCCTTTGCGAAGAAACCGAAACTACTTATACGAAGAACAAAAGATTTAATTATAGAAGAGGAAAAGAAAAATGAACAATCGGATTCGACAGTTATACGGACAACTCAATATGCTACGTCCATACAGTTTCCGAAATTCAAAGAACCTTTAATGTATACAAAACCTAGAGTTAATAGAAGTCTGAATAATCCTAATATAGATAAAAAAAATTGTATTAATAGTGACAAAGATGATATCAGATGTAAAATATCAAACAATGATAATGGCAGTGATGATGTAATTAAGTATCGAAGACAATGTGTCAAAGACAACCATTACAAATGTGAAGTATGCCAGTACAGCTGTAATCAGGAGCGTAATTTAACAAGACATATAAATAGATGCCACACTGAGGAAAAACCTTTTGAATGTTATATATGTCAGCGAAGTTTTAGTGAAAAAAATGATTTAAAAAAACATTTTTGTATACACAGTAAAGAAAGACCTTATAAATGTAAATTTTGTCAGCGTGGTTTTAAACAAAAAAATAATTTAACAAAACATATTCGAAATATTCATAGAAGGGACAAATCGCTCGGGACTCGGGCGAAATCTTACAAATGCGATTTATGCCAGTACAGTTGTAACGAAAAGGCTGTTTTAACAAAACATGTTCGTATACATACTGATGATAAACCTTTTAAATGTGAAGTATGCCAATACAGGTGTCATGAAAAGTGTGATTTAACAAAACATATTCTTAGACGCCACACTGAGAAAAAATCTTTTGAATGTGATATATGCCGGCGTAGTTTTTATATAAAATATGATTTGAATAGACACTTTCGGACACACACTGGTGAAAAACCTTACAAATGTGACGTATGTCAGTATAGTTGTAATCAAAAGGGCACTTTAAAAAATCATATTCTTAAACACCACATTGGGGCAAAACCTTAAAAGTGTACCAACACCGTTGTCGTTGTCATGAAGTTTTTGTTACGAAAATAAATACTATCTTAAGTTATTAAGTGCGCACACTATTCAGTATGCACACTGTACAGGTTTATATAACTTTAATAATTTAGAAAAGTGTACGTACTGTGAACAAATTTATATAACTTTAATCATTTAGTTCTAAAAGTTCTTTTTAGGGTTCCGTACCCAAAGGGTAAATACGGGACCCTGTTACTATGACTCAGCGATCCGTCCATCACCAGGCTGTATCTCATGAACCGTCATAGCTAGACAGTTGACATTTTAACAGATGATGTATTTCTGTTGCCGCTATGAATAAATAAATATTCAATTATTTAAATAATTGAAAGTACGAAAACAACAATCAGCTGCGTGGGTAGTGGTGGCATGACTGTTATCTGATGCAGTAAATACACAGATTACTCGAGAAATGCACAGTATCTTTCAGGGTCCAGGCGACAGAACTCCCCTGCCAGAACCCAGCTGACTGATAGTTTTCGGAAACGTTACTATTAACTTCTTGACTGCCGGAAATGCAGATCTACGCGAGACACAATGGCTTATTAATTGTTTTTGTTAATTATTCCATTCAACCGGTTAAAAACACATAATCAGATACGCACTGGTGAAAATACTTACAATGTGAAGTGTTTCAGTATAGTTGTACGGGCTGTTTGTTCATTACCGCCTCATTCCTTTTCAGGATGTTATTTTCCGCTTCCAGAATTGAGGTCTGATTTTTGTATAAAGAAAGCAGATGATCTTCTCTACGTGTCAACGTGTCGATGTCCTTTTCGTATTGTTGAGCGAATTTGTCGTCTAGAACTCCGAACAACGAATTAGCAATGTTGCCAATCGCGTTAATCAATCCTCTCTTTCTTCGCTGTGTTAATCATCAACAAGTCGTTATAATGATCTATTTCGTTAAGCTCGTGTTCAAACTGCGTCACTACAGATAAACAGAAGCTGTCATTTTGGCAAGCTTTACTTATAGTGTCTATGTATTTCTCTACGGCTTTCATATTATGCCAGTAGGTAGTCATGTTGTAGTATACGATCATTTTCCAGTGATCTTCTATAATTCGAACATTGGAAAGTGTATCAAAGTACAGTGTGTTGTTATTACCTATAGGTTTTATCCTTGTGACTGCTTCTATTGCAGGGGCCAGCTTGAAACTCCGTATTCTGAACTGCTTTGATAATCACTTCATAAGCATTTTCAATGTCAATGGCAGTTAAATACGAAGCCCGATCAGGTGCATCGCAAGCAATTCCCAGCGTGTCGTGTTTCATGCTCGGCGACGATCAGTGTTTCGTCGCGGGATGACGTAGGTTTGTTATGAAACGTAAGACGCGCGCTATGACTCGCACGACGTAAGCTATGGAACTGTGTTTGTTCAATATCTCTTCAATAATCGAGTATGATCTTTGACCTCCATTTGAGGGAGTTAAAGTTTCATGACTTCACTAGGGATGTCATCTTTGATCCACGCAGGGCTTTCCCACCACAGTGTATGTTGTAACAACTGTGACGTTGTTAGACCTCTAGTTGCGCAATCAGCTGCGTTATCACTTGAGCTGACATGCCGCCAGCAGGATGACGGCGCAATGTCAAGGATTTCCTTTGTTCGATTCGCTACGAAAGCCTTACAGCGAGAGGGATTTCCTTGGAGCCATCCTAGTACAACTAAGGAATCGGTCCAGCAGTATTTTTGAACGCCAGTCTGTGGCAACGCTTTCATCACCTTTTCTAGCAGTTTAGACAGCAGCAACGCACCACACAGCTCTAATCGTGGCAACGTCATTGTATTTTTGCGTGGTGCGAGTTTCGTCTTGGATGCCATCATTCTTACGGTGGAGTGTCCTTTAGCGTTGACCGACTTGAGGTATATGACCGCAGCAAATGCTCTTTCAGACGCATCACAGAATCCGTGTAGTTCTAGCGTTGAGTGTATATTTCCGGTCCATCGTGGGATGACAATCTTGTCGATGTTCTGTAAATCACCTAACAATTTGTTCCATTCTCCACGAATGTCCTCCGGGACTATGTCGTCCCACTCCATTTGCACCATCCAGTTTTTTGAAAGAGTAACTTGGCTCTTATCGTTAGTGGAGAAAGCCATCCTAGCGGGTCAAATGTTTTAGAAATATTTGATAACATAATTCGTTTCGTGTACATTTTGTCTGACTCTTCAAATCGATGAAACGTAAACATGTCCGTAGCCGGGTTCCACTGTAATCCGAGCGCGTTTGTCGAGTTAGCATTTTTGAAGTCAATTGTAGACGGATTAATATGTTCATTTGACAACGATGATAATAATTCACAGCTGTTACTACAACATTTTCTTAGGTTAATTTTTGCACCTTTCAGCATCTCGATCAGCTGGTGTTGGATCTCTCGTGCTTGTTCGATAGTATGGCTTCCACTTAATAAGTCGTCGACGTAGAAGTCATTTCTGAGCACTTCAGCTGCCAAGGGGTATTTATGTTGGTCGTCACTTGCAAGTTGTTGCATTGTGCGCATAGAGAATGGTGCGGCTTTCATGCCGTAGGTAACATTGCAAAGTTTGTATTCTTTCAAAAGATCTTGCGGGTGATCACGCCATACATCTTCTCACAATCCGCTGTGTATACGAATTCATAAGTGCGCCATCTGAGTAGTAATTCTTGTATATCACGTTGTAATTTAGGGCCACATTCCATCAAATCGTTCAAACTACTTTTCGTAGATGTTTTAGAAGATGCGTTGAACACAACCCGTAACTTTGTAGTTGTAGAAGATTCTCTGATTACGACATGGTGTGGTAAATAACACATAGGCTCTTTGCATTCGTAGCATTATTTCATGTGTCCTAGTTTCTCGTACTCATGTATAAATTCTTGATAACTATGACACAGATTGTCATTGCTGAGTAAACGATTTTCCAACTGTTTGAACTGGGCCACAGCACGTGCTTTGGAATGTCCGAGATGTTTCTCGAAACCCTCTTTCATTGGCAATCGTACTTCGTATCTTCCGTCTGGTAATCTTCTAGTTGTGTGTGCGTACAGTTCCTCACAGAATTGTTCCTGTTTCGTCATCGTATTCAACTCCGTTGTGATTTCTTCCATCTCCCAATAATTAGCGATGTCTTCAATCCCATTGAGTACTACATTTCATTGGAATGTTTGCACCCGTCCGGATAAAATCCACCCTAATTTTGTTTGTTGGGCGATTGGCTCTGTATCAGATCCTTTTATCAAACCGCTCATGATAATGTCTGAGTAAACTTTGGCATCCAGTAGAATATCAATTTGTTTCGAAACGTAATAATCAGGATCAGCTAGTTGAATGTGTTGAATGTGAGGGTATTGTTTCCTTTCAAGCGTATTGTGTGGCAAGCTGTTCAGTAATTTCGGTAGAACCAAAGCTTCAGCCGAGAACGCGTAGTCGCCGTGAATTGACGTGCAGTCGAGTTTGACCATGCCCTTGCTTCTCTTCATCGAGGCACCCACGCCCGTTACTGAAGCGTTTAACTGGCGGCGGGGTAATCCTAAGCGTTGCGCGGCGTTTTCAGTGATGAGGGTTATTTGTGAACCCTGATCTAAAAGTGCTCTAAACGTCATGTATGTGTTGTCCATAGCTCGCACGCGTATCTGTACTGTTGTCAAGAGAATCTCGTCATCATCGCTTGTCACGTTGTTCGAGCTATTTTGACGCGAGGATTTAACTGTTGTATGATCTCCTGTCGCGTCGGGTCCATGATACGAGTCGTGCAACAACGAATGATGTTTCTCATTGCACATTCTACAAGTTTTCATAGAATTACAACCGCGTTTGTCATGAACATACAAACAATTACTGCAGAGTCGATGTTTCGTGACTATTTTCAATTTTTGTTCTGGTGACATAGTTACAAATTTCCTGCAATGATATAGTGCGTGATTTGCAGTATTACAAATGCAACAATTTATTGTTGTTGAAGCAGCGTTCACGAACTTTGGCAATGAAGTCTTATTTCCAGCACCGAAAGACGATTTTCCTTTGTTGTTTGTCGATGACCAATCTTTTTCCTTTTTTGTAACAGGTACAGTGCTGTAAACTTTCCCTCAAGGAATGCCATAGATTCCTCAAACTCTGGAAGCTCCCGTGGTTTTTTCCGTGATTCCATGTAGTCCGTTCTTGTTTCTGGGTCCAGTTTTTCACCAACAGATGCACGAGGATGGGGTCCCAAGTTGTAGTATCTATTCCCAAATTGTGTATCGCGTGATTACTCTCCATTGTTGTATCATAGATTCGCTTGATCTCATTAGAAGTTTGCTTCTCAATAGCACGCTGATTGAGAAATAATTCGATGTGCTTAGTGAATAACACTTGTAAGTTATTATAACGATGAAATAACAGATCCCAAGCGGTTTTGTAATTGTCCGACGACACGTTCAGATGTTGAATAAGACGATGAGCTTCACCCTTTAACTTCCCTTTCAAGTGTTGCATCTTCTGTGCGTCAGTTAACGTGGGGTTGTCATGGATGCTGCTCTTGTACAGATCCAAAAATGTTGGCCACTGAACGTAGTCACCATGAAATGTAGGTACGTCCATCTTCGGCGTCGACTCGTACTGATGCGCAGTTGAAGATATCTTTTGGTTTAAGACTCTTCTTGTATCTTTGTATTTCTTGTCGTACACAGAAAATACGTGTTCGTAAGTTTCATCCTCACCTTGCGAGATATTGTCAATCTTAAGGTGGAGGTTGTCAATGTCACGCCATCTCGACTGTAGGCGCTTTAGTTCATCCTCCAATTCCCACTTCTCCACAATTTTGTTAATGTCAATGCCATTGATGAGCCTTTGCAATGCTCGGAAGTTTGTTTTTTGCTCACTTATCAAATCGTCAAGAGAAGGTCTTGTTGGAGGATTGGGTTCATCTTCCACCGAAGAGTTGCAATTTTGAATCACTCCTCTGATTCTCTCATAGAGCTGTTGAGTATCCTTGAAGATATCCTTCTTGAAGTACTCATGCCCTCAGTAATCATCACCAGATTGCAGCAGCTGTATGTGGTTTATGTCGAACTCTGCCCATAGGGAGTCAAGACTACTTATCTGTTTCTTGATGTAAGAATCAGTCTTCCTGCTAGCCGAGTCCTTGTTGAAATTGCTGTGAATCTTGTGGATGTTGTCAATGATTTCCTTTTGCCTTGCGATAAGTTCTTGCATCTTGATAGTTGTAAATCACCAAAGTGCGATATCAACGGCAGAAATCACTGAAGTTCGTTCCTCACTTGTATGTTCCGAAGTGGAGTTGTACTTCCAAACACGGTCGTGGTTCAGTATCACTTCATGGAGAATGTATTTTGTTCCTTGTCAGTGACAGTTTTCTAATGGGTTTGCACTTCATGTACAATCACGTTTGCATCAACTTAACTGTTCGTTGTAGTTCCGATAAGCTGACACGTTATATGCACACAAAATACAAACACCACTGCAGTAGTACCGAAGGACCAAAATGTACGGGCTGTTTGCTCTCGTACAAATGATGCTGTGTGGAGTTAGTGTGTGTTGTCGGTAGGATCCCGATGTGTGTCCAGGGAATAGTGATAATAAATCGCTCAATAGTGTCGGTGGTGTTTACATTTCAAATATATAAATTTACATAGTTTAAAAGACTTAATTAACAATAACTATCTATATATACACTTAAATAAAAATAAAACTACGAATGCGTATAAAAGGGCAGGGGTCATTGGGCGTCAAAAAATTCATCCATATCGCTTTCATCGTGAAAAGTGCCCAGAACGCTGGCAGCATTGCCACGTTGGATGGCATGGCCATGCCTTGCTTAATCTTTTGTACGGTTGTCAACAACAAAAACTCTTCGGTACTAGTGTGAACCATTAAAACACCTCTCAAATTTCATTTGATCATACTTTAAATGTGGTACTTATTAGATTTATAATCACAGGGGCACCCGTGGCGAAGAAACCAAAGCTAATAGATGTAATTATAGAAGAGGAAAAGAAAAATGTACAATCAGACTCAACAGTTATCCAGATAAATCAAAATCGTACGTCCCATACGGTTTCGAATTTAGACCCTTTAATTTATACAAAACCTAGAGTTAATAGAAGTGTGAATAATACTAATTTAGTTTTAGAGAAAAAATATTGTATTAATAGTGACAAAGATGATATCAGATGTAAAATATTGAACAAAAATAATGGCAGTAATGATGTAACTAGATATCGAAGACAATGTGTCAAAGAAAAACCTTACAAATGTGAAGTATGTCAGTATAGTAGTCTTCGAAAGGACTGTTTAATTAAACATATTCGGATACATAGTAATGAAAAACCATATAAATGCGAAGTATGCCATTACAGCTGTAATCAGAAGAGCAATTTATCAAGACATATAAATAGACAGCACATTGAGGAAAACCCCTTTCAATGTGTTATACGTCCCTTTCAATGTGATATATGTCAGCGTAGTTTTGTTGAAAAAAATGAATTAAAAAAACATGTTTGTATACACAGTAATGAAACACCTTTTAAATGTGAAGTATGTCAACGTGGTTTTAAACATAAACATAATTTAACAAGACATATTCAACATATTCATAGACGCCACACTCATGGAAAACCTTACAAATGTGATGTATGCCAGTACAGTTGTAACGAAAAGGCAGTTTTAACAAAACATGTTCGTATACATACTGGTGATAAACCTTTTAAATGTGAAGTATGCCAATACAGGTGTCATGAAAAGTGTGATTTAACAAAACATATTCTTAGACGCCACACTGAGAAAAAATCTTTTGAATGTGATATATGCTGGCGTAGTTTTTATATAAAATGTGATTTGAATAGACATTTTCGGATACACACTGGTGAAAAACCTTACAAATGTGACGTATGTCAGTATAGTTGTAATCAAAAGGGCACTTTAAAAATTCATATCCTTAAACACCACACTGGGGAAAAACCTTAAAAGTGCAACACTGTTGTCTTTGTACCAGATACCTAGCAGTGTAAACATCCACGCGCGGTGCGCGCTCATCGATCACTATGCATGCGCGCGCCGGCCGCAGATCTTTTATAGTCTTACGCGTAACTCCACGATCGCGCCGCCACGAAGACAGTAGCGACACACATCATTGGACGGCGGACCCGCGCATTAGCTCGCTCGTGATTGGTCCACTACATTTTAGCAGTTTACGAAAATTGTATATATATGCTGAGCAAACCCTAATAAATTATTCCTTTCTTAAAACCTCACTCGTGTTTCTCTTACCCTTTGGTAAAGTGGTGACCCCGACGAAAGTTCTTGTGCATACCCTCACATCGAAATGGCAACAGAAGGAGTGGAAACCATCTCCGTCAAAGCTCGCATACCTTTGTTTTGGCATGACCAACCAACATTATGGTTTGGCCAATTTGAAACTGTCGTCAACCCTCAGAAGCCCAACGAAGAAGCCAAATTCAGCCTCATGGTGGCCCACCTCGAAAAAACGGACGTGGAGCAAATCAGTGACATTATTATGTCCAAAAACCGCACTGGAAGATACGAGGAAGCGAAGAAAAGGCTACTTTCCGTGTACGAGGAATCTGGAACGAAACAGCTGCACAAGCTTCTCAACGATATGGAACTCGGCGACCAAAAGCCGTCACAACTGCTCAGACGCATGCGAGAACCTGCGCGCGAGAAAGTGCCCGACTCAACACTTCAAATGTTATGGCTACAGCGCTTACCGATGTCAACACGAGCAGTCCTGGCAGTAAGCGAACAAACATCACTAGACGTCCTAGCTGCAATGGCTGACAAAATGCACGATCAAGCAACAGAAGTACAAACCGTGTGTTCCTGTACCTGTCAAGGTCATACAAAAACATCAACGCCACGTGCACAAGAACAGAAAACGCACGGAGAACCGGATCTACGAGACGCCGTAATGCAACTAACGAGGGAGATAGCCGAGCTAAAAGTACAGCGGACGAGGCGAGCGACGCACGGATATCGTCGTTTCGCTCATTCACGGTCCCGATCCCGATCACGTTCAGCCGGCCGATACAATAAATACGACCGCAAGGCGAGCGACGCTTGTTATTTCCACCAGCGCTTCGGCGAGAATGCACGCAACTGCCGATCTCCATGCAATTACAGCAAGCGACAGGAAAACTAACCGAGATCTTGGCTACGACGGGAACCGAGATCAACCACATTTCTGCATACCGTCTATATGTCTACGACGCCGCCAACAAACTGCGATTCCTAATCGACACTGGAGCGAACATATCAGTTATACCCCCGTGCAAGAAACAAAAAACAGCGTCAACCGTACTATTATACGCAGCGAACGGTACACCGATACAAACATATGGCGAACGCAATTTAGACCTCAACCTTGGTCTACGTCGCTCATTCAAATGGAGATTCACTGTCGCTGACGTGAAGAGACCAATCATCGGAGCTGACTTCCTACAACACCATAACCTCCTGGTAGACTTACGAGCCCACAAACTTATTGACAAGAGGACAGGCTTATCTATCAACGGTTGTTTGTCAAACAGTACATCGACGCCAACGGTACTCACAGTCAACGTGAACGACCCATACTGCGACCTGCTGAAGAAATATAACGACATTACGTCCGCCCACTTCAGTAACGCAACCGACAGCGACGTGGAACACCACATCGTCACGCACGGACCGCCCGTGTACTGCAGAGCACGTCCACTACCGCCACACAGATACCACGCCGCCAGAGAGACTTTCCAGCTAATGCTGGAGCAAGGGATATGTCAACCGAGTAAATCCCCATGGGCTAGCCCTCTCCACCTAGTCCAAAAGAAGAATGGTGAACTCAGACCATGCGGCGATTATAGAAAATTGAACGCCGTGACGAAGCCCGATCGTTACCCGATTCCCCGCCTCCGTGACTTCACCTATAGACTGCAAGGAATGGAGATATTCAGCAAAATAGACCTTCGAAAAGCCTACAATCAATTGCGTATTCGAAAAGAAGATATTGAAAAGACAGCAGTGATAACGCCATTCGGATTATTCGAATTTCCTCGAATGTGCTTTGGATTACGCAACGCGGGGCAGACATTCCAACGTCACATGAACAATATACTCGGCGATTTAGATTATGTATACCCATTTGTCGATGATATCCTTCTCGCAGCCCCCGATCAAGCTCGTCATAGACAATACCTAGAAGAAGTTTTCAAGAGATTGCAAGCACACGGACTACGAATAAACGTTTCCAAGTGCGTTTTCGGAAAGGAAAAACTCGAGTTCCTCGGCTATGATGTATCGGCCGACGGTATACAACCAATTGAAGAGCGCGTCAAAAGTATACAAAATTACCCACAACCAAAAACAATACAAGAACTACGGCGCTTCCTGGGTATTATTAACTTTTATAAGGAAAGTATTCCGCATGCAGCACACACTCAAGAAAGATTATTCAAGTATCTTCGCACCTCGAAAAAGAACGATAAAACTGAAATACATCTGACGACTGAAGAAAAACAGGCATTCGAAGCATGCAGGAATAGCATAAAAAACGCCGTCATGCTGTCACATCCATCTACTCATGCAACGTTATCACTAATGTGTGACGCATCCAACACGTGTGTCGGCGCAGCCCTACAGCAGCACACAAACGGAAGATGGCAACCGCTTGGATTTTTCTCGAAAAAACTAAACGACGCACAAAAGAAATACAGCACATACGATCGAGAACTGCTAGCCATCTACCTAGCTATACGTCATTTCCGAAGAATGTTCGAAGGCAAGGAAATCACCGTGTTCACCGACCACAAACCTCTCACATTTGCACTCCAGAGAGATAACAGCAAGACAGAAACTCCGAGGCGGACCAGATATCTACATTACATCAGCCAGTTCACGTCAAAGATTCTACACATCGAGGGAAAAGACAACGTCGTCGCCGACGCCCTATCAAGAATCGACACAATTGCGTCACCGTCACCGATCGATTATGACGAACTAGCACGGCAACAACAAGTTGACAGTGAAATTGAAAACGTCATACGAAACAAAAAGTTACGATTTGAACGCATAAAACCGAACAACTCAAGCCACGAAATATTATGCGAGATGTCAACAGACAGCGCACGACCGTATATACCATCACAGTTACGACGTACAGTATTTACTGTAATCCACGAGATGAGTCATCCCGGTATTCGCGCCACACGACATCTGATAACGAAGCGATTTTTTTGGCCGAATATGAACGCTGACGTAAACAACTGGACACGAAGTTGCATCGCATGTCAACAAACAAAAACGCAACGACATACGGTATCACCTCTCGAAGCCTTTCCAGTCGCTCATCGTTTGTCTCACATCCACATCGACATCGTTGGACCACTGCCTGTATCAGATGGAAAGCGATATTGTGTGACAATGATCGACAGAACGACGAGATGGCCTGAAGCCTACCCAGTCGCTGACATAACAGCAGAAACAGTCGCCCGTGCTGTGTACGAAGGTTGGATAGTTCGCTACGGATGTCCAGAACAATTGACCAGCGACCAAGGCCGTCAATTTGAGTCCGAGCTATTCAGGAACCTCATGAAGCGACTAGGAATTGAGCGCACGCGTACTACTGCTTACCACCCACAAGCAAACGGCATGATAGAACGATTTCATCGCTCACTCAAAACCGCACTAACAGCTCGACTTCAAAATTCAAGCTGGACGAACGAGCTACCGACAGTAATGCTGGGACTACGAGCAACCCTTAAAAACGACACAGATGTCTCCGCAGCAGAAGCACTGTATGGCCAGGCACTCCGATTACCCGGTGAAATGTTAGGCGCGAAGACAACAAAACAAACACAATCTCATTACGAAGACGTGATAACAAGTGCGATGAAAAAACTATACGCTGCACACAACAACACCGATCGCCGGACAACGTACATACCTCGCCTGTTACGTACGTGTTCCCATGTGTTTGTGCGTAACGATGCAGTCCGTAAGCCGCTCACGCCCACATACAACGGCCCACATCGAGTACTACAGCGGAACGATAAGACGTACACCATACAAGTCGAGGGAAAAACAAAGAATGTCTCCATCGACCGGCTAAAACCTGCATTCCTGCTGGACCCCGAGCCCGAAGCTGAAGTCATCCGCGATGCTGCCTACACCACGAGGACTGGAAGATGTTCTAAACCACCAGTACGCTTTGCTGGGGGGGAGCCATGTACCAGATACCTAGCAGTGTAAACATCCACGCGCGGTGCGCGCTCATCGATCACTATGCATGCGCGCGCCGGCCGCAGATCTTTTATAGTCTTACGCGTAACTCCACGATCGCGCCGCCACGAAGACAGTAGCGACACACATCATTGGACGGCGGACCCGCGCATTAGCTCGCTCGTGATTGGTCCACTACATTTTAGCAGTTTACGAAAATTGTATATATATGCTGAGCAAACCCTAATAAATTATTCCTTTCTTAAAACCTCACTCGTGTTTCTCTTACCCTTTGGTAAATCTTTTTCATGAAGTTTTTGTTACGAGAATAGATACTATTTTAAATAGTTATTTAGTGCGCACACTTAACAGTATGCACACTGTGTACAGGTTTATATAACTTTAATAATTTAGTTCTAAAAGTACTTCTTAAGTTTTGTTTTGAGGCTGAAAGATAACTGCCTAAACCACTCCAATGCCAAATATACTGATCGTTTAGTAAAAATATATAATTAAAACTAATCATTACATATTTTTTGATGCTGTTAAATTGTAGTTTGTTTTATTAGGTAGATACCCAAAGAAGACAGCCTGTTTGTATCTCTGAAATAAGGTAAATATTCTCTGGCTCTGACTGGAGAGTACACTCCTACTGCCAAATGAACACATCCGTTCAAAATATTGAAGTCTAATTGCAGATACAACAGAAAAGTTGTTTGTAGGATTACTGGCATCATTTTGTACTTAACCCTAGCTGAAGAGTTGATTTATTAGTAAGTGAATTCGGCAAGACAAAGAGTTTGACCGTCATCAATCGACCAATAACATGCGAGATGAAAGACGCGATTTGGATTTCCGTCTATGTGATTGGTCGATTGACGGCGGTTAAACTCTTTGCCTTATGCTACGGGAGGGAGCGTTCCATTTTAGGTAGTTTTTACGCCGATCGATTGGGATATTTTCGTCTCGAATGACTTAATAACTGAACTAATCGTCAGCTGACGCACGCCCTGTGGTTGGGATTGGAAGGTTTCAGAAGTGGTAAAAAAAGTAATAGCACACCAGTGTGAACGAACTCGAAATGTGTAATACCGACTGTACGCTGTCGCGCGAGAGCCCGAGGAAACAATACATTGAGTTTTTAAACAAAATACTTCATAATTGAACTCAGTATTACAATAAACATCGACCCCGCGGGTTGCTTGCGCGAGAGTGTACAGCTGGCATAAAAATACATAATTATTTTCAAATAAAAATCCTTTTTCATTAAAATTATATTTTATTTCATTTGTTTGACATAATATGTGGTATTACAATGTCTGTCTAAAAGAAATTGCGATAATTTTAGTCATAATTTATTTATTTTACTGTCATTCACTTACGGGCGTTGCTGCTGTGAGCGGCAGCTTAGCTCGGGGCGGTGAGCGCTAAGATCAAAGGAAAAAAAATTTGAAGCACGCCACGAGATGCCGCTCATAACGAAAACGCGCGCGGTGCGGGAAGGGGTGGCAACTAACGTACAAGAATGAGTGCGACGACACGACACAGAGCGGTACGGACAGCCCTGTAGGAGTGACAAACTCAGCGGCGAAGCAAAGTACAAAATATTGTCGATTTTATTACTGAAATTTTAAACCGATCGCCTATATTTATTTCAAAATATTATCAATATAAAAACGCTACTGAGGGTACGTGGCGTTTACAACGCTCCGCTTACCGACGCCACCCCGCGTGCCGCTAAGTCCGAATTCGTGACCATAAGTCCCTTACACACAATCAAAATAGCCTTACTCTAAGAGCTTATGGTCACCCAGGCCGTTACAGTGTTAAAATTGGGGAATCTTCTTGGCATGATATTGTTAAGCGTAATGTTTTCGCGTAACTTTTATTACCATAATGATACTGTGGCATAATAATACTTTTAGCATAATGCAAAGGTTAGCATAATATAACAAAATAACTGTCATTTTTCTTATTTGTTTTGACATAATTTGGAGTTGCATAAATATTTAAGGGTTAATATTTATTCGTCATAATAATTTTATGGGTACGTATTTGAACGTCAAAAATTAAAATACCTACTGGTAAAATTTAAATGTTCAAAATATCGAAAATTTAAATATCGATTGTATCGAAATACCGTCAATTGTTTTTACTAAGCTTAAAATGTCGATAACCATTATACCAAGTACAATATAAGTTCAAAATATTAACATTTAATACAGTTAAGATCATTATATTTACGTTAAAAATATAAATCAATAGTTAATAAGTTTAAATAGTTCGAATCTGTTCCAAAACCGAATTGTGGTACTCCGATTGCATGTAGTCTTTTGGGTACTACCCCTAGAGTGTATATAAAAAAACTGGGGGCGCGAAGGGAAGTGCAGCCCACGCCCGCTGTAACAAAGCATAGCACCCGTGCGAGCCGTAGCGGCTAAGACTGCTCACTCGAGGCGGCCAGCAAGCCGATGCTGCGGGGTGCCTGTCCTTTGTTACGTATGGGAGAAGGGGTTGCACTTCCCGCAGCGCTAGAGAAGTTGCAAAGGCATCTTTACAGTGTCAGAAGCAACTTAAGTGTTTTTTTATATCGATATTTAGGACATTCGATACTCTGTACTTAATATTTAGATATTTATTTATTTTATTAAGTCGGTAAGTCTTACCAAAAAAGAGGAGGTTCTATGTTCGACATCATGTTTTTTTTTTTTTGTATGTTCACCGATATCTCCTTCAATTGAGGACCGATTTTGAAAATATGTGTTTATTTGTTTGAAAGAGTATTTTTCGAAGTTGGCCCCATTTTAATTTGGTGACGATCTGATGAAGAACTTCGGAGATATACAACAGAACTTTTCAATAAATAACGGCAAATCTCTCGGGATTGCTGCAATCGCATGTCTATATATTGTTTATACCAATTCATAACATAACATCAGGTCAGTATGCTCTACAGGGGTACGCAGATGTGTACAGTTCATCTTGGTACACTCTCATTTCATCGGTAATGTTCAGTTTCCTGATATTCGGGTAATCTATTCTGGCATTATAGTCTCGTTACTAAACTACTTTTCTATTAGGTATGTACAACTAAAAAGTGAAAACTAAAAAAAAATTACAAAAAATACTACCGACTTCCAAATAAGAAAACTACACCGACTTCCAAAAATAAAGTTATTTTTTACTAGTATATTTTTGTGAAAAGGTTTTTTTTAATGACTAAGCTATTAAATTTAAGGACTCGTTTGTATTTTGTTAAGGTGCGGCGGAGGTGGCCCTTGAGCAACCCTTGAGCCTCGAATGTGTTCGTTTTATTCCAAAGAACATTATGTGTAAATAAATATCATTATGGATTTGTAACATTTTGCTTTATAAAATTATGCATCAATATTTTTATGCCAACAGTATTTATGGCAAAACATTTATGCCTAATAATATTATACAAAATAATCATTATGCTGTATTTCGTTATACCAATACAAAATATGGGAATACATTTTATGCTTATCATTAGTAAACCTAAAAATTGGTACACTTTTACTTCTTATGTTTACAATCCCGGGCATAATACACAAGATGTAACGGAAAGTTGCGATCAAATTTTAAAAACTTCTGTTCATGTAACACACTTTCTCCAAGACTTTCTTTCTTAAGTATGTGAGAACCATGTTCCTTTAATGAATTAATGAATTTCCCTGTTAGTGGCTTGTAATACTTTATACCTACACGTAGTAGTGTTAGTCTGGGTGCATCGTTCTCACGTATATGAATTAATGTATGTATGTAAATATTGATTTTTTTTTTATACTCAGTTCTCAAAAAGAAATTGTATCTCCAATACAAATTTTGGTCAGATGATGAAAACTTTGTATGGCAACCCTAAATAATAATATTTTGAGAATTGACTATAATTTCCTTGGAGAAATTTGTTCAATTACAAGGGCAGAATCAGTTTACCACACCACGTTTCCGTTCCACCTTGTATAAGGCCTCGTTTCAGGAGACGCGGTGCGGCCCGCACTAAATCAAACATGGCGTTGTATGATAATGTTCACGGAGAATCGATTTTATACGTGTTTGATTGATAAAGCGGCGCCCGCGACGGAGCGGCCAGTTCACGATAAGGCTTACCAACACTTTCTTTATCAACACCAAAAAAGTAGGCAGTTAGGGTTGGGTAGGATAGGGTAACGTAGGATAGGGTAGGGTAGAAGGTAGGATGGGGTAGGTTAGGTAGGTAGGATAGGGTAGGTAGGGTAGCGCGGGAAACCCCCCACAGCGCTTACGTCCTCGTCGTGTTCCCTGGAAACGTCCCAGTTCTGACCACCGTAACGGAGTGGCAGACTGGGTACGGCTAAAGTGCGCTGTGCGTCGTAGTCTTTTTATTACTTTAATTGCGGTATACTGCGACACCTGCGGAGGCTATGCCTAAACCTGCGCGGGACGCCCTCGGGCATTTTATTAAAAAAGGCCCTTCTCAGGGCCAACCCAAAGGCCCTTCTCAGGGCCAACGCGACGCTTCAGCGTCGGAGGAAGGGCGAGCCTTCTATGGCGGGAAGGTGGTCGAGCTGTCGGACTCCGACACCGAGTCCATCGCGTCGGACGCCAGTTCAATGGAGGTCCAAACTAGATCTCGATCGCAGAAACGGGCCTTCCTGAAGGAAGGGTCCGATGGCTCCTCGGGTTCGGCGAAGGAGCCTGCCAGGAAGGCCAAGGTCAAAAAGCCGACAGCGGCAGCGGATACCCACGACGTGGGTCTCGCAGACGCCCAACGTCAGTTGGACGTGGCACGGCGGACGCAGCTCCAGCAGGAGTTGAAGGAGAGTGTGGTCGCCACAGAGCAACGGGCGCGCGTCGCCCGGGACAGCTCAGGGTACGGCGCGTCCCGAGTCATCTATTCGGACCACTCCCTGGCCGAACTGGAACGGATGGCGGTGGAGGACGAGGAGGAGATAGTGCTGGTCGCCTCCAAGTCCTCCAACCTGAAAGGGACTTTACAAAAGTCCCTTAAATGCAGGGCCGCCAGCATGCGAAGTATCATCGCGGAGCTGGTGCAGAGGCAGGCGACCGACGAGTCGCGGCAACTACAGGCGAGGATCGATCGCCTGCAGACAGAGGTCAGCCAGCTGCACCAGAAGCTGGCTGAAGCCACGGCCCCGCCAACACATGCCGAGCCGAGGCCTGCGGCAGAGGGCCCCTCCTCCTTCGACCTTGAGGACACCATCCGCAAGGTAATGATGGAGGAGCGGGCCTTCGTGAGAGCCTGCCTAGCAGGCATAGAGGACCGGCTCTTACCGGAAAAAAGCTACCGGCTGCCTCTTGCAGCGGACAAGAGGAGGGGTGAGCCGGAGCCAGCCTCACAGAGGGAGGAGGACCCTCTTCTGCCCGCCACCACCCCGTCCAATTTGCAGGGGTGGACGAGGGTCGGCAAGGGGAAAGGAAAGGGGAAAAAGACGGCAGAGGTCCCTGCTTCCGCCGCTCCCTCCGACCCCGCCACCACAAACCCTCCCAGCCAGTCGCAGGTGACGGCAAGGGAAAACGGAATGGCAAGGACAAAGGGGCGGCAGCGGTCGTCCCTGCCGTCCCCGCCACCACCACTCTTCCCAGCCAGTCGCAGACGACCGGCAAAGGGAAGGAAAAGAGGAAAGGGCCGCCCACCAAGGCCGCCAGCGCTGCTCCCACAGCCAAAACCGCCGGCACCAGGAGGAAGGGGCGCTGGGCGAGCGCCCCGCCGCTGAAGAGCGGGAGACTGTGCGGCGGGAGGCGAGGGACGCCATTCGTCCTACATTGGGCGGAGGACCTCGCCACCGCCGCCTTTGGACGCCGGACGTTGGACGCGCTCGGGCCAGTCTTGAAGGGCTGGCTCGAGCGGCCACATGGTTTCCTCTCGTTCTGTTTGGTGCAGGTGTTGTCCGGACATGGTTGTTTCGGAACGCACCTGCACCGGATCCGAAGAGAGGAAGCCCCGGCGTGCCACCACTGCGGCGCAGCGGAGGACACGGCGCAGCACACCTTGGAGGTGTTGCCCAGCAGATGTCGCAAAAGAGGCGGCGGAGCGGGCGCGGGAGGACGATCCTCTCGCGCCGCCGCACCGCAGGCGAAGAAGGGGTGGGAGAAGGCGGTTGTACGATCGTCTCCTCCCACCTCCTGGTGGTGACTAGTGGGCGCGGGGGCGCCTTCGCTCGCATTTCACGAGTCACCACCCTCGTCGGGCGGGAACGGCCGAGCACTCGCGGTCGTTCCCGGGCCCACTGAGGGAGGGGCGTGAAGACCCCGCTGTAAAGCCGGGCGGTCGTCGGCGGAGGACTGGACGTAAAGGCTCTGCCAGTTTCCCAGTCCTCCTCCACTTCAAGACGATGCGGGAGTGCCGCTGGGTTGTTTTAGTGGGTATACCGGATTCATTCCGGGGAGACCCACATAACCCCCCCATTCCCCCAATGGGCGGGTATGCGTAATGCATTTTTTGGTAGGGTAGCGCGGATAGATAGGGTAGCGTAGGTAGGATAGGGTAGCGTAGGTAGGGTAGCGCGGGTAGATAGGGTAGCGTAGGTAAGATAAGGTAGGGTAGCGTAAGACAGGGTAGGGAAGGCAGGTAGGCTGGGGTAGGGTAGGTAGGTAGGATAGGGTAGGGTAGCGCGGGTAGATAGGGTTGCGTAGGTAAGATAAGGTAGGGTAGCCAGTTGACGGGAGCGAAGCCGCGGGGGACAGCTAGTTATTTAATATAAGAAGTGGCCGATTCAGATGCCCGTCGCCGCGTTCAACACGACACGCTGGAGTTTCCGCCGCGAGCGCCACCGCCACACTTGACGCCCCGAGCCTCTATAAACAACATCGTACATTGCCATATGTTTGTGTTTACGCGGGCCGAGAAGAGGCCTTTGGCCTGCAGTGAGACAGTAACGGACTGGGCTCACAAGCCGGGCATGATGTAAGCGATGTTGTGCAGCGTGTCCTGCAGCGTGCGCGCGGGCGGCGCGATGGCGGGCAGCGCGCGGCACACGCTCAGCAGCGGCGCCAGCGAGCACAGCAGAGTGTCCAGCAGCACCGACACGGAGCCCGACACTGCGATCTGGCCCTGTACAGGAGATATGCTCAAATTAGATATAGTAAAAGAAGCTCCTTATAAAATTATATTGTACAATGTATTCAACTGTATTTGTTACTGGTTACTGATTGTATACTGACTGCAAGCAGACCCAAATATATTTCATTACGGTGTTCGCAGCTTTGCTCCCGTCAATTGGCTACCTACCCTACCCTACCTAATACCTACCTATTTTTATAGTTTTTAACAGGGAAGTTCCCTATATCTGTCATGTATCAGAGATGACGCTGTGTTCGCATAACGTATGCGAAAAAGAGAGTTTTGAGTTTTTTAATTTAGTTTTCAAAAGTTTTAATAGTTATTCGAGACGGAGATAAATCGAACCAATGAAAAATTATGTAAATCGGTCCAGCCGTTCTTGAGATATAAACGGTGTAACCAACCCGACTTTGTTTTATATATAAAAGAAGATATCGAAAAGAGGGTTAAAAAGCTCATCGCCAATGTGGCACTGGTCGAGTCAGACACACACACTGTTCCGTTGTTGTTGAATTAGGTAAATTATCTGTTTGCCATATTTGTAAGTATGTGAGAACCATGTTCCTATAATGAATGAATGAATTTCCCTGTTAGTGCTTGTAATACTTTATACATATACGTAGTATATGTATTAATACATGTATGTAAATGTATTAATATATGTATGTAAATGTTGTAATTTTTTTTATAAAATTAAATATGGCGTTTCTTGTCCATTCTTCTACATGACAAGCTACTTTTCCGAATGGACGGTAGAATCAATTCTTATACCTTTAAATTTTTGATGTTCAAAAGTGGCGCATAATGGCCTAATTGAAATATAGAATTACGACTTTGAACTTCAGAGCCTTAAAACCTATTTTCCAACCTCAGCAGGCATTGTTTGTTTTTTAACTGTTATGATCTAGCTATGACCACCTTGATATGTCTCATATCTCATCACATAAATACGCCTGTACTTACACAGCTCAGATATAAACTACAACAATGACGATTTACTAAATACTTGTAAATGCTTCGGCCGCATTTGCGTGTATGGTCACAAAGGTTCGCGCCATGACACGATACAGATGTGATCGGCTATTATCGGCTATCGTCGCGAACATTCGGGCTGCGTGTGCGTTATCGCGCGGATGAGGGTACATCAAAGGGTTTTAGCACGCCAACATATCGCGCTACGTGGTCAGACGTTGGCCGTTGTTTTCGATCAGTTTCGAGGAGTCGAGCTTTGAAATGGTACTGGAATGCCTCCAAAATTATGAAGCTGAGCCCATCTTAGGGGATCCAAAAAATGTGAATCACAAAAAAAAACATTGTACACGCATCTATACTATATTACTATATAATATTATAAAGCTGGAGAGTTTGTTTGTTTGTATGTTTGTTTGAACGCGCTAATCTGAGGAAATACTGGTTGGAATTGAAAATATATTTTTGTGTTGGATAGTCCATTTATTGAGGAAGGTTATAGGCTATATAACATCACGCTACGGACAATAGGAGCGGAGCATAAATAAAAAAATGTTGCAAAAAACGGGAAAAAATATTCCTTTTTAGAGCTTTCGTTGCGTGCGCTGTGTAAGTGGTTAAAGTTACGCAACATTCATGTATGTAGGGTAGGTATGGTAGGGTAGGTAGGTAGCCAGTTGACGGGAGCGAAGCCTCGTGGGACAGCTAGTGTAGTAATAAAAAGAAAGTCGTCGTCCATAGTTAAATTTGGGCCATCTTGGATTATTGCACAATAGTTCATGCAAAATATCGAAGCCGTTAATATGACCACAGCTTTTATCGCGATAACTTTTCAGTGTCAAAACGAACGAACCTTCGGCACGCATTACTTCGGGATGATACAAGCAGATGCAGCCGAAGCATAAGTCATACCTCATGCTCCTTGAGTCGTTCTCCTATGATGGCGAGGCTCTCTCCCAACAGACGGAGATGTGCGGCCACTTCTACTGCACCACATCCTGTCACTCGGTACATGCCTGCGCTGGTTGCTGCCGTGCTTGATACCGGCTGTAAAAGGGAAAGATGGTTTAGCCACAGATAATATAATACTAGCATACAGATGCCTCATCACATAAAATGAAACCGTGCCGACGTAACTAGCCTTTTTCGTCTGATTAATCTGATATTTTTTTGTACATCTAACGCGTTCGGTTCCGTTCCACGGATATAGATGGTGATATATCTATCGCCGTGGAACGGCACCGAACGCGATCCATTTACAAAAAATAATCGGTATAATCAGATGAAAAACGCTAGTTACGCTGGCACGGATTCTTTGCATGGGATGAGGCATCTGTATGCTAGTACTATAATATCTGTGGTAAGGGTGTGATTACACACACACGTTGACTGTATGCCATGTAAAACTGTACAAAGAAAAGTGGTATAGCAAGTTTTACGCCCAGAATGGATCAGATCTAGAATTCCAATCTAAATTAAGCCAGTTAGACCCAGACTCCATGCCGACGGACGAGCAGTATTAAATCGGTGAACACACACACAAAAAAAAACATACAGTTGAACATAGAACCTGCACCATTTTGGTATGTCGGTTAAAATATAGCGACTTACCACTAATGCCTGCGTTGGGGGTGTAGGCGGCGCGGGTTGTTGAGGCTTGGGAGGGGCGCGGGGAGGGCGGCCCGGGCCAACAGACGTTAGTGGTCGAGCTGCAAATATAAGATTGTACCATTAGAATGATGCAGTTTGGACACAGTTCATACCTATTTATACCAAAATATGAGGTATATTAAAAAATATGCTGTGCCAAATAGTACGAGGTCCCTCTGCTTAAACCTGCAGGAGCTTTTAATAAAAGTTAATTTGCATTAATGATTCATCGTGGTAGAATAGATTACACTACAGGGTTGCTTGGATATATCTGCAATTAGTAACTTTTTAACATATGTGTTTTATATTTTTGAAATCAACTCTTAAAACCCTTTATTTTGATACCCCACACGATGAGTTTGGAAGAACAAAAAGCTGGGCTCCCACAATATGTCGCCCAAAAACCGCCATTTTTATATTTTCCAATTTTAATGTATGCAGTGACACTTGCAAGGTTAAGACGAATCGATTGACGTAGGAATCATCAAAATCGGCCAACGCGTTTGGTCTCTAGAACGCCACATAACACAAACAAACCAACATAAATAGACTGATAAACACATTACCCTCCTTCGGCAGAGGTAATAAAAAATTCTATCTTTTTTCTACTCATACTCACTTGGATTAGAAATTATGATCTTGTTGGTAGATGGAGTACTTTGCTCCTTCTGCATTGCAAAGCGCTTCGCCTTACGCTTCCACAGGTAACGCTCATTGTAGTTAACCTGAAAAAACGAATAACTAATGGTAAAAAGTGTTATCGCTAAAGAACCAGTGACATTGCTCGCAGAACAGATGGTCGAAGGGGCCGAAAAGTTCTGGAGTGGCGACCAGCAGCCGTATTGCTTAAGTGAATACGGCAACGCAAAGAGTTCGACCGCTATCCAATCGACCAATCACACAGACGGAAATCCACATAGCATCATTCATCTGGCATCACTTCCAACTGTTTACGACTAGAGCTGAGCGTCAAAGCTTGTACTTACTGAATAACTGGCTGTAGGTTAGATATGATCTATGACATCTGTAATGCATTGCACGTAGAAACCTATGTTGAACCTTTTCTATCATAAAATATACTTGTTATAAATTGTCATGGGAGTAACGGACAGCCAGCTCTGCAGAGCATGCATGGAGGAGGACGAGACAGCAGCACATCTGCTCCTAGGCTACTCAGTAATCACTGGATGCAGGGCAAAATACCACCCATTTTCGGGTACCCTACGAGAGATAGTCAGCAACACCAAGGCGCTGCTAGCCTTCTTCGAGGAGCTGGGCTGGATCGAAAGACCACTTATCCCACCCGAACGCAAAATACGCGCTTAGATGTGGAGTTGGAGATACCAGAGAGCTTAGTGCTAGTTTTGTATATCGCTTTTTGCTGGATCGCTTTAACGAAAACGTCAATTTGTATTGAAACTGGATAAGCGTCGTCTGGTGACACTAGGGAGAAAACTCTTTTTTTTGTATACATTTTGACATAAGATATCGTTTAGATATCACGAGTGAGTATGTTAAAAAACTCGGAATCAGCACACAGCCTGTTGCGCTCACAGACATAAATCTAGATAGATAACGCAAGTCCCTCCATCTGTATTAAAACCAAGCGTGCCACTTTTAAACAAATTTACTTACCAATGAAAGAAAACATTTCCAATGGGAACTATATTTCTTGTCACCAAAATTTATATTTGTCATCAAGTTGTATCACCTAATGAATAGATCTATCGCCACGAAATATTTTCGTTCTCAGATAAACAAAAAGTGTTCCCAGGTATGAATTATCAAATTAATGTTAATATATGTGTATAATAAGAGATGGATTACTAATAAAATTTTAGTGAATTAGATAAATATATAAACGTCGTTCTTATAATAATAGTTTTATTACTAAAATAATAGCTTTATGCTCAGAATGGTAGATCTGTCACCAAATAAATCGATTATCGATCCCTGACTGCGACTCCTTTTTATTTGTTACATTTTATTTCGTTCAGTTATTAAAATTTTAGTATTCGTTACCAATTTAATACATCAATTTATAATTTTAATGAAAATGTCAACATTAAAATGACAATGACAATGGTCAATGAATCGGTTTAAGAGCGAGCGAAGCGAGCTCGGGAGCTTAGGGCACCCCGTCTCGGACAGGTTAGGTTCGAAGGAGATGACGGGAGCTGAAGTGAGCGAGCAAAGCGAGCGAACTCAGCTCCCGTCATCTCCTTCGTGATAGGTTACTTTAGACCCTGCATTCAGAAACAGGAGCCCCGCGCAGCGAGGCTCCGTCGACTCTGTTGCGACACTAATCTAACTTTATGAAATTTTCTATTGACATAATATATGATTTATTGGTGATCTCTTTAAATTAGTTTGCTTAAATACTTATTGGGACAAACCTATTATAATACATACAAAAACATTTATTTGGTACTAGACCCTATATCTCCATGATTTTAGGAGATGTATTGTGGAATTAATTTTATATTGTTTGCTGACTACATTTTGGTGACAAATCTACTATTTTGCGGGGAAACTCTATTATTTAAGAAACACGAAACTAATTAAATTGGCGATAGCTTAAATGATACCCATTTCCAATGCCTCGGCCAATTTTTTCTATACATTCTTTACAGCTCAATATGGCATAAAAAGGCATTTTTCTAGATTTCGGTGGATTTCCGGTGCCGATAATGCTAAATGAAAAGCTCAGACTACGATCATTTGTCGTAACTTTAGTCCGTTTTTTGGCACGCGAAGTACATACAATCGCGTCATCTAGTTAGATTTATGCCTGTGGTTGCGCTTAACTTAAACGCAGTGATTCTTGTTCGATTAAAGGGACATCGCAGATAAAAGCTACTAGATACTTAAATAGTACTTACATTAGACCACATCTCGCCCAGTCGTTTCGATATAGCAGAGAAATCCATGTCAGGATGTTTGCGCAGGAGCTCATTGCGCGCCTCTTTGGCCCACATCATGTATGCCGTGATGCGGGTTTTACCTAAGATTTAGAGACTAAAATTAATCCAAATTAATTTTTTAGGGTTCCGTACCCAAATGCTAAAAACGGGACCCTATTACTAAGACTTCACTGTCCGTCTGTCTGTCTGTCACCAGGCTGTATCTCATGAACTGTGATAGCTAGACAGTTGAAATTTTCACAGATGATGTATTTCTGCTGCCGCTATAACAACAAATAATAAAAACACGAATAAAATAAATATTTAAGTGGGGCTCCCATACAACAAACGTTATTTTTTTGCCGTTTTTCCGATAATGTTAAGGAACCCTTCGTGAGTGAGTCCGACTTGCACTTGGCCGGTTTTTTTTTATTTGTTATAGGCTTGCACTATCTCACCTGATGGTAAGCGATGATGTGATGATTTTTAGTTTGCCAGAAGCCTGCAAGTGCGACAACCAGTCTCAAGACTATCAAACAGGCCTTGCAATGGATTATTGTGCATATCTGAACACCACATCCCAAATATAGTTCTCGCCAAACTTCTTGAACGGCCTGACTGCTACTGGGTGTAACTTGTATGTGGAGTTCAGATAGGTAGTTGCAGGAGATTGATCAATTTTTTAATTTAAAAAAACTTGAATAGCATAGCATAATCAGCCTATAACATTCCCACTGCTGGGACACCGGCCTCTATGTGAGAGGAATGGACCATAATTTACCATGCGGGCCCAGTGCGGGTTGGTAGATGTCACATGTCTTCAAATTTTAATTAAAACAAAAAAATAGTAATTTTAAGAAAAACTTAAACATTGTTTATAATTCTTTATTCAATATTATGATATTATTAGTACCTGGGCGACCGAGCTCTGCTCGGGTGAAAATAGAGAAAACGACGTTTTCTAAAAATGAAGCCTAGTTGGATCGATTTATCGCCCCCGAAACCCCCTACATACTAAATTTCATGAAAATTGTTGGAGCCGTTTCCGAGATTCAGATATATATATACAAGAATTCCTCATTGAAAAGTATTAGACTAAATTTTCAAGCACATAAAATACTATCAGTGGTGTCTCATCCCATACAAAGAAACCGTGCCAACGTTCTATGTTGATTATACTGATTATTTTTTGTACATCGATCGCGTTCGGTTCCGTTCCGTTTCACGGATATAGATGGTGATCTATCTATCGCCGTGGAACGAAACCGAACGCGATCGATTTACGAAAAAATAATCGGTAGAATCAGATGAAAAACGCTAGTTAGGTTAGCACGGTTTCTTTGTATGGGATGAGGCATCTGTATGCTAGTATTATATTATCTGTGGTACTATTGAGACATGTGATAAATATATTGAAGTTGTAAAGGAAACTATACTGTCTTGTATAGGATGTAGTTAAATAAAGTTATTTCCTAAAATAACATATACTAGAAACAAAAATGTGAACCTTACAACAATATTTTTACATTGTTGATATCCTAATAGTAATTATTTATTGATTAAAATAAAGAATATTTGAATTATCTACCTTTGTCCTTCCTCTGCGCTTTGGCTCTCCCAACGACCCTCCCGTCCTTAACAATCAGCTTCTTCTTGCTGCTCTTCTCCATCATATACAGGGAGTTAGCAGGGGTCCGCGTGGAGCCCTCGTCTGACGCTGAGCTGTCGGATTCCATGCTGAGGTTTGGTGGCTCACCACTATTGGTAAAAGAGATTTTAGTAGTTTAATAGAAAATTTGTCATCACTTAATGTTAGTAGAATGTATGGAGATTTGAGGTTGCTACAACCTGCTAGCCAGCTTGGTAATATAAATTGAATACTGGCCTTTTAGCGCAATCATGTTATTTTTTTGTGGGCCCTTTTTAATTAATGTTGGGCTACAAAATAAAAAAAGCATTAACAACCTAAAATTAATGTGAAATTGAAGGAATGGGGAGGCCAGGTCTGTCCAGGAGTGGAACAATTCAGTCCAACAATGAAAAAAAAGCTTTAAATGTAAAGGTCCAATCATATAAAAGCTAAAAGGAAAGCAGATCTCTATTTCAAACGGTAGTACTGGTTGGCCGACAGTCACCGCTAAATCTTTCCAATAAACTATTCTGCCGTGGTTACTAAAATGTCGTTATCCGACATCTGGTTGATTTTTAACTTTTGATGCTATATTGATGAGAAACAAAAAATATCGATTGATCTGTGTTTGCGAATTTTCAATACCTTGAATACTTATGGAAATTCACATACACAGATCTACAGATATATTTTCTCATTAATATAGCCTCAAAAGTTAAAAATCAACGATGTTGGATAACGGCATTTTAGTTATACCACAGCAGTATTGGGTTATAAATGTATAATAAAACACTTATAGAAGAAAAAAGATGAAGTGTTTATTCGTCACAAAAACAACTTACAAAATTTTTGATTTAACCCTTAACAAATAGAACCCGGTCATATGGAATTCGGCTCTGGGGAATCTGACAGTAACACAAACCCTACAAATTCCTAAGAGCAATATCAAATGCACCATGGTTTGCAAAAAATGTGGAAATAAATACAAGAATGTGCCCACCACTAAGGAGGAGGTAAATAAATTCACGACAAAATACAAAGATAGGCTTCAAAGGCATCCAAACCAACCCGCCAGGGACCTGGATAATAATAATAACCACATCACAAGGCTGAAACAATGGCAAATATTGCAACTGGACCAGAGACACTAAATTGAGGGTGGACTATTCTGAGGATGGGAGAAGAGTATTTGCTGAAATGCCTCCTGAAACACAAAAAGGAGCCAGAAAATCTGATTATGGCTGAATAGCCGATGGACGATAGGAGTTTTTTTTTCTTTTTTTTTTCATACATTTAAGATAGGAAATGAGTGAAAAAATAAATATATTGTAAAGGTATAGATACACATGCTCATTACTAGCACGAAATTGCTACTCAATGGTATGTGTGTGGAAGTGTTGCTAATAATTAGTGTTTATTATGAGCATGCTCAAAAATCTGCTGTGCGGGTGTAAAGAGGCATATTCTAAGTGTGTCTGAACAGATTTGCTTATGAATTTGCTATTATCGATCTGGTGCGGTAGCATTCATAAGTTATTTTTAAAACCTTGCATAATCTCTTCACACGTTTCTACTATAAATTGAATACCAACTTGCTCCAAGATTTTCTCTTCTATACTCCATTTGTTTAGGTAGTTAACTAAATGTAAACAATCTTAACATGTCTTTTATCTAAAAAAATGTCTAAAAATTGAATCTAAAAATGTTTACAATTAGGTATTTACTTAAACCGATGTTAGGTAAGTAACTAAATTTAAATAATATTTGTTGGTCTTTTATATGATTTATTTTATATAAAAAGACATATCAAGATTGTTTACCTTTAGTTAACTACCTAAACAAATGGAGTATAGTTATCCAATCACGGACCCAAATCATTTTATTCCTTCTCTTTTTCTTTCTTGATGATAGAAGTTTCTGGACACATTGCATTGCAAGCAAATGAATAATTTTATTCAATTCAGTGCAGAGGGCGACCGGGTTTTCCATTTTCCACTACAGAAAACGGTGCACTTGCAGAGAGCTTGCTATTAAATGGCATGTGTGTTTATAGCAATGCTTTGAGCAGGGATGGCGAACCTACAGCATGCGTGCTAGAGGTGGCACACGACAAAATTATTTGGGCACGCCAATAAAAGGTTATTTAGTATCTATGACATGAACTTCTACTTTGATATTGACAAAACATAAATCTGTAAATAATATTATTGCTGTACGAATTTCGGGTTGCAAATAATGAGTTAATAAGTGCCATTGTTTTTATTAAGTCACCAATTCAAGATTCTTTGGCAGCACGGCATTTTCACATTTGTAAAAATATATAATTTAATGGCACATTTTCTAATAAAGGTTCGCCATCCCTGGCTTTGAGCGTCGTGAGCAAATGTATACAGCTTGTCTTACACATGCTAATATTCACAAGTAGCATGTCTATCTGTACCTTTGTTACTACAAACAGTCCTCTCTGTCACACGACTACAATCTTTAAATTGTTATTCACCTTTATACAAATAAAGTAAAAAAAAGGTTAGGTTCAAAAATCTTACCTATCAGCATTTTCGCCAGGATTATCATAGTAATCGGATTCGCTGCCCGATGCTGTTCCTGCTTCCTCAACCTGCCGCGGTGGAGCAGTTTCTTGGGGTTGGAAATCCGGCGTTTCTTCCTGCCTGAACCCGGCATAAGTTTTCACTGGAGTCTGACGGCGGAACCTGGTCTCAATATCATCAGGGGACTCAAAGTCCATCAATTTAGAACTTTTCTTTCTCACACGTCCACTACGAGAAATTCCAGTGACTTCCAAATCTGAAAATTTTGATAAAATTTGACAATTTTGGAGGGAACTCGTAGTATCGTAATAACAAGTTGTTTTGTTAATTTTATGGGATAAATGGTTACCTTCTTGCATTTTGTGTGAACGTTAATTATGTGAGGATTATTTTCGCTGTTTACTAGTTTATTTACGTTTTGAATCAATATTTTTCAGCAATACGACGCTATTAAAAATAAAATTGCCAATTCAATAGCTATTTGACATGACATTGACTTTGACAGCTTTTCTTTTATTTCGACGTTTGTTGGGTCGATAGTGATGCAACTCGAATAACTGGCTTTTGAGTTAGTAATACCAACCACAAATATTTTACTCTCATTAAAATCGGAACTATTTATTTAAAAGGTACTATAAAAAAATGTTATAGTTTCTCTATAATAATTATGCATACTTAAAAAATGTATAGTTATAATAGCCAAATTGCGTTTTTAGCCTATTTGATATTTAAAAATGCTTGTAAGACACAATCTTTTGATATAGAAAATGACAATATGCGTTGATAATATACCTACTTATAATATTTCGTTGAGGAGGATAGATTTATGTTAGTTCTTTAATTCTATAATACTTATAGAATATTTTATAACATTTTTGATCAAGCAAGCAGTGATAAAATTTATTCCTCATATTCTCAGTCTCGCCGTGGGTGCGCCACTGTTCTGATTAATTCCTGGTACAGAATCGTCACTTTGGTACGATTTAGTGTGGATTTGATACAATTTTGTCACTGTGCGGGCCGTTCTCTCAGTATGTGAGTACTGCAAAACCACAAAATTAAATAATCTATTTATTACGCAAATATCAATTATGAGTTCTGTACAGTTATAATAGCCAGACTCTACATTAGAACTAGTCAACTAGTTGCGCTTTCTTGACCTATATTAGAGGAACTGTGTTTTGTTTTTGGGATAAAGATTGCAGTCATCTATCACAGAAAGTTATTTGTAATTGCAGTTCCAAACTTTACCTCTATGTTGAAATTATATTGGTGTAGATTAGGCAACTTGGTCATTTCGTTAAACAATTTGGGTGGAGATTATTATATCCACATTAGTTAAAACTGATTCTTCAAATAAATTGAGAGTGCATCTTCAAATGTGGCATTCCTGTGCCGCCCTAAGACGACCCACTGACGGCCATAATATTATCTCTAATTTTTAATGTCAGAACAGATTCATCTCCCAGCCTCCATTGGTGCTATTACTTAGGCTTGATTTCCTCCTACGTTGACGTCAGTCGACCGCACCGTCGCACATACGGATATTTTATACTAAAAAACCAGCCCAGTGCGAGTAAGACTCGCGCACGAAGGGTTTTCCGTACCAAGGGTGGCGTCAACTATGTATGTATGATTCTAGGTCAACGGGAACTACCATATAGGTTTTCGACCCAAAACCTTTAGAGTATTTCCGGTGGAACTAGAATGGTCAATTTTGGTTAAAAGCAAGGTCTTACGGCACAAGTAAAGGGAAAATTCCAAACCCAGTAACTTGGTAACACGGTAAATGAGTGAGTATACGGTAAATAAAACAAATCTTATACAACAATCACATTTATTTCAGTAACACTGTCTTATTGAATGTAAATGAGTATACGGTAAATAAAACAAATCTCATACAACAATCACATTTATTTCAGTAACACTGTCTTATTGAATGTAGATACATGTTGGAATATTTAGTTGGGTACTCTAAAACAATGGATTCTGGATGACTTTTCTGATTTCAATATAGAAGCGATCTCAAATAACGATTATTTATTGAGGCATTACCATTACACATCTTTACCTTTGTAGTTGGTTCAAAATGGAGTAATGATTAAACTGCATTGCTTGTATGGAAATTTCAGAGAATACAAAATTGTTTATGGCAACATTTTAGTACAATCAATAATAAACAAAAACTTTTTTTAACGTGACATTTGACGGTTAGACGCTGAAAGACATTAATAAATTATACAATCACACAATTAACATTTGTTTAACCAAAGAAAATTATTAACAATTTTAATCACAAGTTTCAATACCACTTGAAACCACGAGAAGAAAACCAAATTAATTTAACCCTTAAAACATTATTTTTGAGATCGCAAATGTAAAAAAATATGTCGCAAGCATATAAAATGGCTATGAGATGCTAAAAAAATAAAAAAGAAATTAGTGGAGAAAGAAAATAAATTAGAATTCAAATATTGTTAGTTGTATGAAATTGTTAATTAACACTGACTGGTAGACTATTACACCCGGTTTCTGAAAGACTAATCAACGCTCTTTCAAACTCATGAACTGCTAAATTTAGGAGACAGTGGGCAGGGCACAATGCTCGCAGAACGGATGGTTGATGGGGCCGAAAACTTCTGGAGCGGCGACCGCGTACCGGAAGACCCTGCGTTGGAAGACCTCCCACTAGGATCTAGTGGGTAGTCCACTTAGTGACTACGTCGACTCATGAACTAGTTAAGGTTGCGGGAATCCTATACATGCGAGACACGTGGGGGAGGCCTTGGTCTTTGGGCCTCGGTTCAGCAGTGGACGTCTTTCGGTTGACTTGATGAAGATGATGATGGAAGAAACTGCGCTGACTTCAAACAAATTGAAAAAAGAGCAGGAGTATGATGACAAATTTATAACTAGGTACTGTTAAAGGGGGCTGACCACAGACATAAATCTAACTAGATGACGCAATTGTATGTACTTCGCGTGCCAAAAAAAGTTACGACAAATGATCGTAATCTGAACTTTTCATTTAGCATTAACGGCACCGGAAATCCACCGAAATCTAGAAAAATGTGTTTTATGCGATATTGAGCTGTAAAGAATTTATAGAAAAGTTGGCCGAGGCATTGGAAATGTTTTCTTTCATTGGTAAGCAAATTTGTTTTTAAATTGTTTGTGAAAAAGTGGCTCGCTTGGTTTTCATACAGATGGCGGGACTTGCGTTATCTAGTTAGATTTATGTCGGGGCTGTCATTTTTTTACCTTTTGTATTTCAAAAAGTGATAATTTAATTTATAATGACATATATATTTTTTATATTTTTCTTAAATAGACATGTCAATTTACGAAAGATTAATTTCGATAGGTCTTTAGAAACCGGGGGCATAGTAATTTTAATAAAATTTCTGCGTTTGACGCTGCGTTAAGGCCTACGACGATCACAATTGAATAGTAAGAGGTTCCTGCATTAGTATAACTTAGGCTAAATGTCTGTGGAGATATTTCACTTAAGACCTTTTTAAGTCAGCAATACAGCTCTAAGGAAAAGAAGTATCTTGTATATAATAAATATTGCACTAAAAAGGACGGTTAGGAGTCTTTGAGCTAGAGAATTTGTCTTACAAGTCTGTAAATTATGGCAGTTGGATATATGAATTTAGGCTTATGTCCAAGATTCCTCCGTTCCTCAAAAAGCACGCTCAGCCTTTGGTCCCGGCTGTCATTTGAAGATCTTTGACAGTTGTTATGGGTAGTCAGAAGCCTGAGATCTGACACCGGTCAGGCGTATCGTGTTACCCAGTTACTGGGTTGTGGAGGTCAGAAAGGCATTCGCTCTGGTATTGATACTGGTATCCAAGTGTTTATACTGGAATTTGATCCCAAAAAAGTTGGGTAAAGATTAGACAGATTGATTCCTTACGTCCAAAGATATATTTGGTAAAAATAGGCCTGCAATGACATCTAGCGGCATACCTCCACAGAAAACTTACCCCAAGATGTACGATAAATAATAAATTGTATCAAAAATATCCCTGTCCACTGTTTATAAGTAATAGTGTATTTATTTATTAATAGAAATATGTAAAGCCAATGGCTTTGACTAGCATCATGTTCACTATCTGTATTTTATTCATGAAATATTATATTTGTATGTTACACGCTGACTTTTAAACCCTCTTTTTATTTGTATTAAAGAAAGAATAAGTTATAAAAAATCACAAATATAAAAAAAATCTAGTCCTTTGCAATTTTTTTTAGAACTTATAAAATCATTTAAATACTTTTTTTTTTTTTAAATCAGCGTGTTTATAAAAAAAGACGAATTTTGAAACTGTGGCCTTTAAGGACACCGTAACGGAGCGGACATGCAAAATCATGTACCCGTTTCACGGCACTAAATATAACAATAAATACATACATTTATAATTTAAGTCCACAACTACATTAATTATTTATAATTCCACCTAAAATAAGCAGGAACCTCGTACACAAAATTTTTGCGACAAAATCAACTGACTCTGCCAATGAAATTGCCGACAATGATGGCCATAGCCACAATGACGCCTATACCGGTCAAGATCTGGTTTGGTTCTAATAAAACCTTATTTTTATCGATCTCCTTAGTTTGGTCATCCTCCAAGTCCTGATGGACTGCAGATAACGCTTTGGTGATTTCCGCATCGGATTTTAAACTAGATGCAGAAGCGTTTACAATGGCGCGCGTTAGATCTCTCAGTTGCGCGTCTACAGTTTTTTCACGATGTTGAAGATGCTCTGAAAATAATTTTATATAATAATTAATAAAATACTTATATTCATTAATTATAGCCGGGTAGATCAACAGTGGTCAGGCAGGGGCTAATACTTTCTTCTATAGTTTTAGGTAATCAATCCACGAAACCTCCTAAACTCATAGCCCAAAAAAGTTCTGTCTACATATTTTGCAATAATCCTGCACCAGCCGAGGATTATCCTTGGGTGCACTTGCGTAGTGCATACAGGGATAATTGTCGGTTGGTGTCATATTTCAAGCTGTATGTCTAACAAGGCTTCTGCCAGTTGGTTTCGGCCCCTGGTACGCCTTTCAAAGGTCCGGGACCCCAACCCGAGAATCTCAAAGATATATAAAAAATATAAATATGTTTTTTTAATGATTTGTTTTTTTTTATAAAGAAATATTTGAATATAAAAAGAAAACAATATAATATGGGATGTGAATGCAGCAGTCATTGTGCCGAAGATAGTCGTGACGGCCAGTGGCATAATAGCAAAGAGCCTCAACGAACACCTGAGGAGGGTCTCGTTGGGCAGCTGGATTAAGGCGATATATACGCCCCATAAACGCAGTACTGGCCGTGCGGCGCCCGCTCGGAGCGAAAATATCAATATTGAACCTCCTTTTGAACAGTTTTGTTTGCATGATATTATTTGATTTACATATGCTATGTCAGTTATGAAGAGATTCCAGCCATCAATTTTTCTGTGTAAAATATTTTTAAACATCCAAGTCGTTGTGGAGGAGTATCCAAAAGATGCAAAAAATATTGAGTTTCTAATTATTTTTTTAAAGCAAAACTATTTGTTATACGAAAAAAACATATTTGAAAAATAATGTACATGAAACAATAATAAATATTTTTTTTCAAACCTTTTAACCTAACCGTTACTAAGGAGTATGCTTTAGAAAGTTACCGTTTTACGGCACCAAAGCGGATGTAGGCCCTTAAGGGCTTGATTCAGAAAGCGATACTCCAGGAACCCGCTTTTTTACGAATTAAAAAAAAAATGTAATTATTAAGAGACCAAAAAGAATAAAGGACAATATTATAAACGTTGAATCTTCTAGAAGGACTTATTCCACGCATTCACACTAAATGTTTCGGGAATACTTTCATTGCGCGTACAGGTAAGGTATGGAGGCTATAACAAGGGGGTCTTTAAGTAAAGAGTGAATAGGCTACTTCTAGGCAAGTGTACTTCACCGTCGATCACATCATACGCGTAGTATAACAAATAATTAAAAAAAAAATGTTGTTCTTACCTATCAAAGACTCCTGTTTGTCGACTAGATGGTTTATATTATCTTGCATTAATTCTAAATTTTTTGCGAGATTGTCCTGAAACAAAATAAAAAATAAATACAAACATGTCAAAATACTACAATACCTGTGTCTTATGTCAATAAAACAAGACTATGTACAAGGTTATAGGATATTTAAATCACGCTATGACACTTAGGAGCCGGAAAAAAATGTCAGTAAGAACTTCAAGTAAAATAAAAAAAAAACATTCGGATTTCTTTTTAATAAAACGGCGGATGAAACCGCGGGGCACAGCTAGTTAGCAATATAATAAACGAATTAGTATTTTCCCCAATCTCAGTATACATTATGGTCTAATTGTTATTCTGATGCGTAAGGGATTTTACTTATGGCTCGATGCAATTCATACGCTATATCGCGCGCGTATTTTCAAAGAAAATTATAAGTGCAAATACTTGCGATTCCGCTTAAAGTCTGTTTTTTATCTGTGAGACAAAATTGACACATGCAAATGTCGAATTACTTCTTTTAGGGCTTATTAGGCCTACTAAGGTATGATAAATATAACTCAAATATTGTAATTGGTCTAAAAGGAATTATATATAGCATACCTCAGGAAGCCTAATAAGCCTTAAAAGAATTTATTTTTGAAATTTGCATGTGTCAATTTTGTCATAGAGATAATTAAAAACAGACTTTACTAGTGTCCGACCGAAACTGGGTTTTACGACCGAGACCGAATTTCGGCAAACGTCTCAGTTTCGGCCGAAACCGAAACTTCCTTACAAGGATCATGTTTTGAAGGAAAAATAAGGAAAACATTATCATAATCAGTCAGTCTTAATTTTTTTCACAACAAACAAAACTAACTGCAAACATAAGCAAGTCACGAAATGATTAGTATTAAAATGTTTAATAAATTATTAAAATGTCTTTGTCGCTTACTAGCTTGGATGGAATTTAACGCGCCGAACATGACCGATCACAGCGCGAGGACTCCCGAATGCAGTTTCGGTTTCGGTCGTAGTTTCGTCAGGTTTGCAGCCGAAACTCGACCGAAACTTTCGGTCGGACACTAGACTTTAGTAAAAATCGCTTATCGGTGGGATATAAATAAAATCGCATCGAGCCATCAGGAAAGTAGCTAAGTTATACAGGTTATAACGAAAAGGTGCTTTATCTATACTAATACTATAAAGCTGAAGAGTTTGTTTGTTTGTTTGAACGCGCTAATCTCAAGAACTACTAGTTGGAATTGATTTTTTTTTTTGTGTTGGATATTCCATTTTTCGGGGCAGGTTATAGGTTATATATCATCACACTACGACCAACAGGAGCGGAACATAAATGAAAAATGTTGCAAAAACGGGTAAAAATATTTTTTTTGAGAGCTTCCGTTGCGTGAGCTGCGTAAATGGTTTAAGTTACGCAAATATCATGTATGATGCAATTGTTCCTCTTTAAAAGTTCTAGAAAAACGGCGCGACAGCATATGTCTATCTTTTAAGATTGACTCACTATAACCTTTTTTATGGTAATCAAATTTGTTCATTTGCGAAGGAGTTTTATCAACATCTATACTAATATTATAAAGCTGAAGAGTTTGTTTGTTTGTAGGCTAGGTAGTGGTAGGTAGATAGATTGACGGGAGCGAAGCCGCGGGGGTCAGCTAGTTTAAAATATAATCGCAACTTTCCGTTACAGCCTGTATTACATAAGGTTACATCAAAATCCGTTAAGTATTTTTTGCGAGAAAGAGTACACACTCATAAACTTTCACATTTAAAATATTAGTAGGACGTTACAATCGTTTTAAGGGTCCCTCAGACAGGTGTGACACGACTTTGCGTAAAGCGTTTTCTATTGACCTATAGATTGAAAAAATGCGTGCAGAACCGTACACGTGATAGAAGTGAGACTTCTTAACAAATAAATTATAAGAAAGATTTAGAGCTTGGCAAATTCGTACATGACACTCCCATGGTACGCGGGCGCGGGGGACTTACGGTTGCCCTAGTCGACGGCACGAACTATTTTGTGCGCGGGGTTAAAATGCATGTTATCTCATCCGCCAACAAGCGCGAAAGAGATAGATGCTGTGATGAGCAGTAAGAAGGTAGTTTACGTACGAATTAGCACTTTTGCAAATTTGTAGCGAAATGGATGATGATTGAGGACGAAAACGAGCGCGCGAAATTTTATAAACAGACCTTTAGGAGTATGGATATCATGAAAAACGATTAAATGTATATTTTCAAAATAAAATTATTTGCATTGTGGAATTACTAATCTATCCCTGTATGGTGGCCGTTTTGCAATATTCCTTCATCTTATAATATTTATTTCTACCCTAAGATGCGTTAAAAGGTGAACGGCAGATTTTGTACCGCATAATTTTTTTTGTTGTTCGTTTATAGAATTTGGTATATAAATAAAGGCAACTAAGCCATTTATTTTCATGTAAGTTTACTATTTTAAGAACTTCGGATTAATTAATAATATCAATAAAAAGATTTTAATATAAAAACGTAATAAAATCGTGCACTCAACGCAGTTATGTTTTTAGATGTTGCCTTACATAAAATAACACAAAATTGAAATTATAATTAATTATTTAGAAATAGAAATAACATTAAATATAACCGAACTCATCATTATCAAACTGTCGCAGTCTGCTGGTGGATATAGGTATTTAGTAATACCCTGAGTAGGTACGATCCTCATCTCAATCTACCTACTTATTGGTAAGGAAAATACTACAAAGATAGCAACAAACAATTTACTTTACACATTACCTATGTAACAATCTGCAACATTTACCTATATGTAACAATTTACATTAGTACACTAGTATATAACCTTAAAAAACGAAACTGGTTATAACTTTTACGTTCCAAGTTCAAAAAATCTAAGAATTAAAAAAAGGATTATTTATCGTATTAACTACCAATTAAAACAAAAAATATCCCAAAACACGAAATTTTATTTGCGGTACGAAGTTCCCATACAAGCCTGCCGTTCGCCTTTGTGTTGAAATATGGAACTTTCGACGCTCATAAATTTCAATTACTATTTTCTTTAGTTTTTTGTTTCTATACAGGGCTAGATAATAATGAGACAAATTGATATCTCTTTTTATTTTGAACGTACATCGTCAAACAGTGGAGTAATCGCCAGACTACGTTTGTATGGAAGAATGATCGACTAGTGCAACCTTATTATGTGCGCGCGGGACGGGGTCACCTGACGGCCCGTCGTAACGTCCCCCGCCACCCGCGCGGACCATAGAAGTGACACGTACGAATTTAACAAGCTGTTGTATGAGATCCGCACCCTAATTACGTATCTGTTTTAACAGCACGGAGCGCACTCGTTCCATTTCATTTGGTGTTTTACGCTGTCGATCAGACGGATTTTCGAACATTATGAAGCAATGAATGCAAGGAAAAATAACCGTATCCTACTCTTTGAACTTACAAAATTAGGGTGCAGGAAAAAGTAAATAACTTTCGTCTCGCTCATATAACGAAATGTTCTTAAATGTGACGCCTCCTAGAAATTTCACTTTCAATTCTTGTCTAATCGAATCATCCGACAAAGAAGTTTCAATTCAATAATTTCTATGGCAACACTTTATTGTAGCAGTGTCACATAGCACCTGTCTGGGAAAGCCTTTAAGTTTGACATGATGAGATAAATTATGTTACATACATAAAATGTGACTAATGCTTCTTCGGTCAACATCCTAAGTTGTCCAGCGTTTTGATTAGATTCCTATAAGAGATGACGAGACTTCAGTTACGAGTGTTAGTAACCTACTATCCTGCTTTCTTAGAGTTTTATCAGACAGAGAGCGGTCACGCGGTCAAACGTTCAAGAGTTCAATTTTGCGTTCGTTGTGTTGTATTACGTTACATAGATTTATCCACACAGGAGGCGTTCTGACCGCGTCGGTCAACCAGAACGCACAAGTTCGCGCGTTCACTGCTGTTTCGGTGACCAAATCGGTAGAAAGATGGAGTCAAGCTAGTTAGGTTAGTACGTGAAAGATGTTTTTTTTATACGATGCGAAGGATAACGATCATAAAAACCGAGGAACAGTAGCAGAAACATACTTGGAAATTGTTTGGAATTTCGTCATCTTTAACACATTCAGAAAAAAGTCTATGAAAATCTCCGTCGTCCGTCTTATATCCCCATGGGAGCTGTCGTGGCTGGGGTGAGTGTGTTTGCGACACTGTTTTTTAATTTAAGACGCCATGTTAATTTTATTACAAATATGAATGTACCTACTCAGTTATTTCGCAATCACACTTTGTCAGATAGGCTTTTTGGGGAGAGTGTGATAATTATGTAATGTATGAGTGGCTACTTTCTAGCGACCTATAGATTTATTCATATTTGTTAACCTGTGAACAGAGCTGTGGGCTGCATTATTACGTATAAAAAACTATTTTATATTTCTATTGTTTTATCCTATAATGTAGTTGTTTACTGTGCCTTATTTTAATAAAATAAAAATAATAAAATAAAAATCTCCATCTTGTCCTCTATCCTTATTTATCGGGCGCACCCAGTATTTCCTTTTCCGTCTTGATGCTGATATTGACGACAATAGTGGTACCGAGTAGACCGTCCAACAGCGGCGTTCGTGAGCAACTGCACACTCGAACGCAAAACCGATCTCCTGAACGCTTGACCGCGTGACCGCTCTCTGTCTGATAGTACCCTTAGTTTATCTTGGACATCCCTGGCACCATTCAAGAAAAAAACAGCGTGAGGAAGTCTGCATATCACAAAACGAATGGTTTAGGTTTTGTTAGGTTCGTTAGGAAGAATACCAAAAAAATAGATTCTGCCGGCAGCGTTATTATGCCAAGTAGTCGGAAGTTGGCTGCAAGACCCTGCGTATTTTTTATTTTTGTGTCCATGTTGAAGTAGAAGATAGCATCGTATAACTGCCTCTTTTACTCGCTTACGTTTGTCGCATCGTACTATCTCGCTTACTCTATGCAGTATACTCGATCACAAATTGTTTCTTGCGCAATAGTTCGCAGAACCAACTTCAGAGACACAAAGATTCGCTGTGACTACTATAGTAGATAGTTTAGTATGAGATTTACTTCTGCGCAACCATTTTTAGCCAACTTCACCCCGGCCAAAAAGATTGGGGATGACTGTAGGCACGGGCTCCCAGCGCTAATAAAAAAAAATTGGTTCAAATAAATGTCACTAGATGGCGCTATATGCATAGATTCGTTATTGAATTATTTGTAATATAAAATTCTTTTTTGTATTTTAATCAAAGTTCTTTTTTAATCAACTCTTCTAAGCACTAAATTATGAAATATTGGGCTCTTAATTCACATTTAAGAGATTATTTGAACGGATAGTTTAAAATTGACTCCAATAGATGGCGTGGTTTTAAATTTCTGAGTCATGCCACTCGATCTTTTTAATTAGTACAGTGAAACTGTAAAACTTGCAAAAAATACTATAAAAATAATCGTCACTGTATTTAAAGAAAAAATTAATCACGAACCAAGAAAACCCTTTTACTTGCAAGTCGCTGCTAACACCATCTATATCCGTGGAACGGAACCGAACGCGATCGAAGTACTTACAAAAATAATCATCTTAATCAGACGCTAGTAACGTCGGCATAGTTTCTTTGTATGGGATGAGGCATCTGTATACTAGAATTATATTATCTTTGACTGTAGGTGAACGTTAACGTTAAAACGATATAATAAGTATAAAAAATAACACTAGCTGGAGATGTTCTAAAGAAACTCACCTGATAAGCAAACTCCGTCTTCATAGCCTCAGTGATATCGGCCCTGCTGGCACTGCCGCCACCAGCGATGGTGTATAACACGCTGGCACTTCGAGCCATTTGCTGTTCCATCATGTCGCGGAATTCGGACATTTTCAGGTGATTGTTGATAGATGAGCCGGCGATACCGAGTACTGTGCCTGAGGAAGAGATATGAGCGACGGTTAATTAAACAAAAGCAACAAAAACCTTTAAATGAAAAACCGGCGAAGTGCGTGTCGGCTTTCTCACATTTAGGGTTCCGTACCAAAACCGCAAAATAAAGTTGGTTGTAATAGAAAAAATGAGGGTATTTCAAAGAAAGAATGTGATTTTTCAATATTTTGGTATTTGTTAGTAAAATATACGTAATAATAAACATTATCACCAAATTTCAAGTTAAAAATTATTCCGAACAAAATTTTGTAAAAAAGCTGAATTTGGTGGCTTCTCATTCCATTGTTCTTCAATAATTTTTAAAACAAAAAATACAGTATTTATCTACACAACGATCACTAAACAACGATAGTCTACTCCATGGGCTAGGTAGAAAATATTTTTTCACGCCCCCCTTAAAAACATAATTTTTTTTTTGGCAAGCAATTTGGGTCAACAAGATGCTTATACTGTGAAAATTTTAAAACTGTAGCTCCAACCGTTTGGCTGTAAAACCTGTGTGCCAGACGATGGACAGACGGACAGATAGACGGACACGTGAGTGACAACAATAGGGCTCCGTTTGGACCCATCGGGTACGGAACCCTAAAAAAGTAAAAAGAGACACTGTTTAATATATTCTATCTCATTCTCTCGCACTGTGTTTGTATATTTATAGTGTCGCTTTTTCTTTTCATCGAGTTTCAAATCGCAACGGGTCTAAAAAAATTTTCACTTCAAAAAAACTCTTCAATTTGGTCACAAAATAGCAATAAATAGCAATAAGAGTTTCTTTTGAAGTTCTAAGGATCCTAATAACGCGACTAATTTTTATTCTATGTCAAGAACACTGTCTACTGAAAATATAGTGAAGAAGAAAATGGTCCACAGCGCAATAAGTGCTAGTACCCCAAATTATTAAGAGAATAGTTAGTAAAGACGTCAGCTGTAACTATTTGACGATTTTAATAGAGAAACTTACTGACAATTTCTTTCGCTAGGTGGCACACTACATCGAGGAGATAAAAACACAAGCCGGTTTAAAACGATGACATAGACGTATGGTTTGGTGACAGTTTTTGAGATTATCCTGCTTGAATTACTCATGTGCATATTTTTACACTTTATTTTTAAAAACAATACATAAAGAAACTTTAAAACAAAAACATACATACAACAATATACATCTCTTCCACGCAACCCGGAATGGACGTGTCGCCACCTGCTGGCTCAGCTTTGCGTAATGTTTGCTATTGAACAATGGTCAAATACTTGTTAATATTCTATAAAACTTACCAAAAATCGAAGCGACAATATACCAATATTTGTTCCGCTCAGCGTGCGCTCTCTCCCGCTCGTGTCCAAGTTTGACAGCGGCAGACATAGTAGCAAAAAGTTCCCTCTCCTCGCGTTCAGCATCACCGAATAATGCGCGGAGGGCACGTTCTTGCACTATAAACTGAGAAAGATTGCCTGATTAGCGAATTAATGACAAATAAAAATATATATTGACTGAAAAATATATTGCATTATTTTTACTGACAATTTAAGAGATAGTTTTGACAAGCAGATTACCCACGTTTTGGTGCAAAACTTTAAAGCTGGTAACATTTTAATGCCAATAGGCGTGAACTCAAGAGCAGTGGCGTAGCTAGTCTTAAAGGGGCCCTGTATCAGATTTTGTTGTGGGCCCTTCTTACCCGAATACAGCAAAACAAAGGCAAGTTTTTTTTTTAAATAATTAAAAAAGCACAATGAAAGCTTAAGCTATCCAAGTCAGGATTCTTGAATCGGAAATCCATCTGTTTTATATAAGCAAAAATTTAGAGCGAGCAAAGGAAACTAGAAAATTGGAGTATCCCCACTAGCATAGATTAGCGTGTCATCATATTAAACAGCTTTCATCATCTTAATTTATCCATTACAGTCCTCTTATCTATTAAAGGGGAGGTTTTGGACATTTTACAAATTGATGCTTCCACATGTTGGGGCTGTTGCCTGTGGGTTAGAGGCCCCGTATCGTTGGCACGGCTGATACCGCGGTAGCTACGCCCCTGCTCAAGAGCGGATTTGATTTTTTTTACATTATCTCTAATGTTGGGTGGTACAAAATAAGCTGTGTCCCGCGGCTTCACTTGCATGGTATATCTCATAGGCATCAAGCATTTTTCCTGATAAAAAACCTACGACATTCTTGTGTATCTTTTCATAATCAGAACCGTCTTCTTCTTTTCCTTCTCCTTCTTATTATAAGAATAACTTAAGTGTTACGATATTTTGTAGCTTTTATTTGATACCCATATCGTTACGTCAGCAAAAAAAAAAAATTGTGTCACCACTTTTTGGGAGAGAGGGGATTTAAAAATGATATAGCCTATGCCACTCCCACAATTGAAATAAATCTAACGACACCTCATCTGTCGTTATCCGTCAAGCCGTTTGGGCTGTACAGCGTACTATTGAAATTGACATACATACATACGCTCGCAAAACATTGCCCTCCCGCAGTCGGATAAAAACCCAACAACACTGCCCGGCCCGGGAATCGAACCCACAACCTCATGCTCAGCAGTAGCGGATGCGACCACTAGATCAAAGAGGGAGTTGTAATTAACACTTCTGTTAAACTGGTTGATGAGTTGTTATTTTTTAACCTCTTGACGGAAAACGAGGGGTTTGACGTGTGTTGCTGTGTATCTGTGTGTCTGTCTGTGGCATCATAGCTACTAAACGGATGGACCGAGCTTGATTTAGTTTTTATTTTTGTTTGAAAAGCGACTTTATCGAGAGTCTTCTTAGCAATGTTTGATGAAAATCGGTTGTCGTTCGAAAGTTATGGACGTTTTACTGTTTGAATCAGGGAATTTTCGTAAGATATCGTGTCATAATAATTACGTGTTCGATAGATTGTCGATCGAAGCGCGTCTACTACTACATAAATTACCTATGAAATCTATTTTTATTTTTTCCATTGGACAATCCCACCGCACTATTCCCAAACCACTACAACTCCTGAAAGACAGAATCAACATTGGCGACTACCAGAAAAGCGCCAAGGCAAGCTCGACAAAGTCCCGGAGAATGAATTTAACTGTCTTGGATCCCGCAACGAAATTAATCATGAAAGAAAATTGGAGGAGTAGGAAAAAACACAAATTTCTACTTCCCTCCATATCAAGCAGGAGACAGAACAAACAAGCCCAATAGGAACAGAGGCTCGTTTACAATTGGGATAAGCCCAGTTGCCTAGCACCACAGATAAAAATTAGGAAATTAATGGGTCCTAACATTGTGAGCTGTTATATTTGGTTCCAATAATAGGTATGGCAAAAACGCTTGAACGCACAGTAATTTGTTCTAGTTTCCACAAGGTCCGTATAGTAAACAACTCCTGATGCTACCTATGTAGTTTAAAAAACATGAAATGTACATGTGCTGGGATTTTTTAAATTTTACTTGCATTAAAAAAATATTAGTTAAAATTAATACCTTATGTTCCTCTGTACATAGATGTAGGTATTTGTCGTCGCCCTTCATCGTGTTCTGCATTTCGGAATGTAGTTCTTTCAGCTTCATTTCTACATCTGCTACCTGACGACCGAGCTCGCGCCTCCTGTCCTGGGCTGCCATGAATCTTTCCTGAAAGATAGTGAAATAAGTACCGTTTTAGAAAATTAATATAGATTTGTAGGCATCTAACCACATGCAAATGAAATCATAAAATCCTACATTGTGGGATTGAACATATAATACAATAGTATGGCAACAACGGTAGGACCTAGCCCGTTACACCATTGGACTTCCACAATGCGATGGCGACGTACGGCGATGCGCCATCGGTACATGGTGGACATCCCACCCATACGCACTAAACGTTTTGAGAATACTTTTACTATGCGTACATCTAAGGAGTGGAATTCCCTGCCAGAGTCTGTGTTTCCCAATAGCTACAATCTAGGGGTCTTTAAGTCAAGAGTGGTTAGGTTACTTCTAGGCAAGTGTCTACATCATCGCTTACCGTAGGCGAGATAGTGGTCAAATGCAAGCCGAAAGGTAAGAAAAAAAAAGTGGGCAGGTCTTGGGCTGGTCCTGTGTAGAATATCAATTAAACCGATTTAGATGAAATTTGGTATGGAGATAATTTGAGAATCTGGCAATGACATAGGATTAATTTTTATTGGGGCAGGGTATTCCTTTGGGTTGATAAAATACTTTTTATGCTGGTGTAGCCACGGGCAGAATCACTGTACTGAAAAACTGATTCTTTTTTTTTTCAGATGTAATCTAGTTAGACTAGAAGCCAAAACAACATTATTAGAAAAAGTCATGAATATTAGTAAGGTTTTTAATTATAATCAAGTATATGACCAAACCTACTATTAAGGAAAAGAATACTCAATTTTGAAGGTTATTATTCCATTGTTTAACAAATCTCTAAAGAGTGCATATCTTCATACAAGATTCATAGATTAAAATCTGTGCAAATAAGATAGGTGCTATGCAGAAAATTCTGTTTAGACTTTATCCGATAAAAACCTTTCGTGTCTATCATCAACAATGATTAAGCATTACTAGCATTAATTAATTAATCTACATCTATAAAAGAGACTATTAATAACATTTAAATGATTTTAATTTGTATGATGTAAGCATATGAATACAAAGTAATTCATACTTTGATCATGATGACGTTTCTTATAAAAAAATATAGGCATAAAACCATTGACCTTCCGCAAGTCTGGATGAAATTAAAAAAATAGATGTGTCTAACCTGTGCATCAACGACAGTGTTTTGCAGAGCCATGATCTCTTCGACACCTGTGAATTTCTCATATCTATGCACTATGTCCCGTATTCTTTTCGTCACAGTCTCGTTTTTAAGTCTTTCAGCGATCTCAGTAACTTTTGTAGCTGGAACATATTTGGTGATCATATGATCGACTTTGTCGCGGCCAGTAAAATTAGGTAAATGCACTTTGTCTTTCAGCTTTTGCGCTATCTGTCTGAGTTTGTCTGCCATATTTACATGTTATTATTGTTGTAGATTTTGTAATTTAATGAATAAATAACATTTTCGGTCTAATGATTTCATTCCCTGATGGGTTGGGATTTGACAGTGACAGCTTTTTTTTTTTTTTTTTTATATTTGTTCCTAACGGAACAGGCTAAGGTCTGAGACCATGCTGCCTAGTCATCAGTATTTTTCTCTTCTTGAATTCTTTAGTATGCATTAGAATGCGGATGTAACAGATTCTAATGCTTTTTTGGAGTATTTGGCAGCAAATTGTATCGAATCAGCCTTCCCAGTAAGCTTTGCAGAGGTAGTCAATACTACAATAAAATTCTCCGCTCCACTATCCCGAGATCGCTTCTGTCAATAATTTCACATATTGTCCAGTTGCATAGACAGTTGAGACACAAAACTACACCAATTTTATATCATAATATCCACTAGGAATCAATTTGCAAATAATATTAACAGCCGCTGAACTACACTCGAAAAAATCCCGCCAAAAAAAACCTTACAGTGACAGCTTGTCCCTTGTCTTGACAGGTTTGACGTTTTGTTGAAGGTTGATGCGATTTTATTTTGTGTTCGGAAACGTACCACAATGGTGTGGACAGTCTAAATATTATGGCATTAATTATTAAATTTTCCACGTAGGAAGTATTTACATAGGTACAAGTATATACAGTGTAAAAATACTTAATTAACTATTGCCTACTATTCCTCATCGTTGTCACTGTGGCGAAGTTGTCAACAGCCTCGGTCACCACGGTCTTTCATGCAGCCGAAGTGCGGGTCGCATAGCGCGTCACGAAAATTTAAACGATGTCATCCGACGTGCTCTCGTCACCGTCGGCGTTCCAGCCGTATTGGAACCCCATGGCCTGGCACGTGACGATGGCAAAAGACCGGACGGGATGTCTTTGTTTCCATGGAAGATGGGCTGGCCTTTATTGTGGGACACTACTTGTGTCGATACTCTTGCGCCATCCCATCTTCCTAGCTCGTCGTGCTGTGCTGGCGCTGCCGCTGCGGCTGCAGAGAACCTCAAGCGGCGGCAATATAATAACCTCACCAGTAGTTATATTTTCGAGCCGTTTGGGGTTAAAACTCTTGGTCCGTGGGGTCCGAGTGCTCACGCTTTGTTTAAAGATCTATCCAAACGCCTAGTTGACACTTCGCGTGACCCAAGGGCTGGCTTTTACCTTGGTCAGAGAATAAGCATTGCCATACAACGTGGCAATGCTGCCAGTCTTTTGGGTACATTACCAGTGGACAACGATGTGGAGGAGTTTTTCGACGCCATATTTTAGTTTAGTAATTTTTTTTGAGCTTTAGTTAGTGAGTATTTTTTGGTTTAAGTTTATATGTTTGTCTAAATATTGAGAAAATTCTTGGCTGCGTAGCCTGGTTGCAACAGCCAAGGCGGGCTTGACTTTTTTTCGATCACTTCGATGTTTCTTTTATTACAGTCAGCTAGAAAATAGAACATCGAATGAAAGGCAGAGGTCACAGTCTCAAATCATACATGAGATTAGTCAATGTCTGAAGTGGTATTTTGAGTAATGGCATGCACATGATCAAGCGAACTCTAAGTAAAGGTATTTGTTGGTACAGTATAATAAATATTCGGCCGATATCGCATGCTACGAGACTGTCGTATTTTAACCCATATTTAAAAACAGCCCCGCATAGCTGTGGCACCTATATGTATTTAGATCTGAAGCTTTTTTTGACAACCTCAAATAGGCCCATGCTCTGAAGGTCAATGCAAAGACTATCTGGGTCTTTAAAGCCAGAAACTTGGAAAAGTGCCTTTGAACCCGTAAGCTCACGCCTTTTTCTCATGGAGGTAGACAGAAACTACAGAATGTCACCTGACGATTCTTATGTGTTTTTTTATAACGTTGCCCCCTCATAGGAATTTCTTCTGTATCGTGGGTGCATTTACATACATATAAATTCACATTATAACAACCAGACCGCAACTATCTGCAGGCCATACAAATATTTGATTCGTATGAGAATCAAACCTACGACACGTAACGCGGCAGCCGATCGCTCAACCACCGCGCCAACCATGTCGTCTATACACCATATCCACATACTCACTTCGTTTGCTCCGTTTTATGTTCATTATATCTAGTAATACAAATACGCCCGTTATAAGTACTGCACACTGGCCCTTTGGATGCAAGTCAAAGTCGGAAACACAATTACGTGTCGTGGCGTGGCGTGGCGCGTGTTCCACCAATAAAACGACTCTATTATAGCCTACATCATAAGACAACGAGTTTTGTAGCCAATCAACTGCGTCGGAAGGCGCCGCGACACGCCACGCCACGTAAGTGTGGTTCCGTCTGAAAACACGTGGATACAGGGAGATTTAAACATAATGCCGACTGCGGTGAAGTGCGTTGATCTCGCGTGTTCAGAGCCGCCATAAAGTTTGAATCGAAATGTAATAGCAGTTTATATATTCTAGCATGTTACGCCTGTATTCTCCGAAGTTAGGGCTGCAGACAGAGTTCTTAATAATAAATAGGTAGGTATACAAAATTAAATCTACGACGTAAAATGTTTTATAATTACGATAAATACGATAAGAAAAACACGCAATTAATTTAGAATAAAAATAGTTAGATACTGTTGATTATTTCGGCAGCCATTTTCTAGAAAACTCTATGTTATCATAGTCAAGTTCACGAAAATAAACGTACGATCGATGACCTGCCGATAGTAATGGATTTTATAACTTAAAAAACAATATAAATATCTTTTGTTTTAAATAAACATCGACGTAGCTTCGCCCCTGGGTTTTACACGCATGAAGATTTTAACAGGAACCCTGCGTTTTTCTGGCAATACAATATAAATAGTCTGTTAAACCATATATTACGTATCTAGCAGTTTATGCGGTTGGTGGCATCAATTCCGAGATTAAACTAAACTAATAGTGTATTAACTAACTATGAAGCGTGAATAGGTAACTTCTAGGCAAGCGTGCTTCACCGTCGACCACATCATCGCTTACCATCAGGTGAGATAGTGGTCAAGCGCGAGCCTATCGATAATAACTGTCACTAACAGAATTGAATCATTGAAAATTGATCTTGCTTGAAATATTTTAGGTAGTCGTTTTTTTTTTTTTTTGCTCTCGGTTTCGTTATAATCACACCATAGAGATTAGAGAATGAGCGAAGCGAGCTCGAAAATTTTGCCATCCCGCCTTGGATAGGATAGATCTCTTTTTTTCCTATGTATACCATGTTTTATGCAAATAAATTATCTTATTTTATCTTATCTTAGAAGCCGTCTTACGGCTTATTTTCCTTTGAACATCCAAATATTATTTTTGTGTCATTTGTTGACATTCCATACAATTAGTAATTGGTCAAATCAGATGAGAACCTGTAGTTTAATGTCTTTGTTTTTTGGGGTCAGAAATCTTCTAATGAATCCCCCTCCCCTGTTTCTGCAACTGCTCGTGCCAGGGCCGCGGTCACTCTCTTTCAAATTTACCACCGACCCAGACAGACATAGGCCCCAGCGAACCCCGTCGGCCCGTTCGTTTCTGCTGACATCTCTTTGGGGCGCGCATGGAACACTACACGCCGTCGCCTCGGGCCTGGACCTGAGATGGTATTTCATGGCACACAGATTTCAGTGAACTCTAGACAATGCAAGCATTTGACAGTTATCATGTAGATGAACTGAAAACTTTAAGGACGTTTAATAGTTAGTCGCACGTTACCACTGTTTCAAAGGCGTGGGATAAATAAGGAAGTATAAATAACTACTTAGCAATAACTCGAAGATCAAGTAATGCATAATATTTGGGTACATAACGTAAATACTGATTACTGGCAAAGACATCAAACAAATTGTCAGCCAATAGATAAACAATCAATGTTGGCGACAACTGATATATAGTGTGTTTCCAACCGACTTCAAAAAAAGGAGGAGGTTCTCAAGTCGTCGGAATCTTTTTTTTTATGTAGGTAGGGGAAAATACATGACGATTCCAATAAGCCCAAACACGACGAGGATAAATTGTTTTATTTCGGAGTTCCAGTGCCTACGTTCCGGCTTCATCATCAGATTCGTTCGATGGTACCATTTTCATCAGTACTATTTATTTATAAGTATTTGCTTCATCATAGTCGGACAGTAGCTATTTATTATAATTTACCATTGACATGCATGTAAAAATAAATTATAATTGTTTAATTATCAATTAATAATTGGTACTTTTAATTGACATTATTTACAATATGACGTTACTACTTCTTAAAATAATTTACCATTGACATGCATGTAAAATAAATTATAATTGATTAATTATTTATAAATAATACCTACATTTAATAGACATTATCTACTTGAACTTGACTTTGTATTGTAAAGATTCATATTTATTACTTAAAAACCTAATATATTTGTACACCAATTTCATTGGTAAGTCATAGAGCTCGACTGAAATGTAAACTTAAGCCCTTTATTGTAATACCTATGTTCACGAATAAAGATCGATTGATTGATTGATTGATAACTATTCGTGATATCTTATATCCGTGATATACCTACATAGCAATAAGGAGTCCCAGTGGTTATAATATTTGAGGAGTTCCCTCGATTTCTCTAGGATCCCAACATCAGATCCTGGTTTCCTTATCATGGTAACACCTTTGGGATATCTCCTTTCCAACAAAAAAGAATCATCAAAATCGGTTCATAAACGACGAAGCTTTAATTTTTTTTTGAAACTTTGCCCACGCTAGGAATTTCTTCCTGTATCGTGGGTGCATTTACAAATATATACTCACATACACAAAACCCAGAGCCGGAACAACTATCTGTAGGTCATACAAATATTTGTTCCGTGCGGGAATCGAACCCGCGACACGCAGCGCAGCAGTCAATCGCTCAACCACTGCGCCAACCGTGCGCCCCAGTTATCTGCGAACACACATAAAAAAAAAATATATATACAGTCGAATTGAGCAACCGCCCCCTTTGGCGGAAGTCGGTTAAAAACGGCATACAATAGGTACCAAAGACACCGAATTCCAAAAAGAAAGTTATTTTTCGCTTCTACTGTTTTGTTTTGGAAGTCGGTTTGAATTTTTTGCTAAAAAGTTTTTACATAACATAATATCACATCACGCTTGTACGTTTGGTACAATGATGTGTTTATGTACCAAGTATGTGAGCACCAAGGTTTGGGAAGAAGTGCACTTAATGCACACCCACATATATGTTTAAGTGCCACGTAATAAGGGCCGAGCCTATAGCCATCTCCCGGGACCTAGGACCTCCTGCTGAGTAGCAGCGCTTGCATCCACTGGACCAGGGGGTTACCTACGGGCAATTTCATTTTAGCCTACTACGGCTAAAATGAAAATGCCCACGCCCACCTTTTGTATTTGTGTTTGTATTTAGGTAACTAACAGCCATTTAAAAAAAACAAAAAACGAAGAAACGAAAACAGGAACACCGACTTCCGTAATTGAAGTAACTTTTCAGTTTGTAGTAATGTTGAACTAACACACTTGTGTGAACACTAATAGGGTTGAAAATTAAATAAAACCAAATTGCGTCCTGATCTAAGCTGGTATTTATTTTCTTAAATTCACTCGACACCAACGAAATCGCGGTAACGAAACCATAGCGAGATCTAATTTGACGCTAACGCCATCTATCGAGCTTGAGGTCAAACTTTGAACTTACTTACAAATTATCACTACGGTTTCTGCATTAACATACCGCCCACCAAGGACATTTAGTGGCGGAATGTCCTTCTTAAAATATCTTAAGTATTAAATTGGCACTTTGTATACAGTATAAGCTATAACACTTTGTAAATCTAAGATACAGTCAACAAAAATAAACAGTCTTTAACAGTTCAAATATCTTAACAATTATAAAAACTAAGTACATAGTTAAAATATGCGAAAATATAAACAAGTATAAGTAAACCTATAAAATGTATAAATAAAACATGGTAAACCTTATAAACATAAATTTGATCTTAAAAATAAAATTAATGATTTGATCTGCAGATGTTTTACATAAACTTGATTAAAAATAAACAATTCATTGAGCTATTGGTAAAACACATAATTTGGATGTTGGTCTCTTAATTGTGGAGGATTTGGTGCGCAATGTGACCACACGGCTGACGTTATCATCACCGGGGTGTTTCTCCACAACCCGTCCCAACAACCAACGGCTTGGTGGTAAGTCATCTTCCTTAATCAAAACAATGTCCCCGATATTGGGCTCTGGAACTTGGGAAGACCATTTATATCTGTTCATGAGATTAGATAAATACTCGTGGGACCATCGTTTCCAAAAAGATTGCATCATTCGTTGAACTTATTGCCACCGAGTCAAATAATTTACATTTGAACCTATATAATTTTTATCTGGCACATTAACTATCGGTTCGCCGATCAGAAAATGTCCAGGGGTTAACGGCAGGGGTTCACCAGGATCAGCAAAGTTAATAACGCTTATCGGTCGCGAATTTAAGCATGCTTCCACTTGGTTGAGGAGTGTAGACATTTCCTCGTATGTAAGCGTTGAGTCGCCGATTACTCTTTTAAGGTGAAACTTTGTGGATTTTACACCTGCTTCCCAAAGTCCACCGAAATTGGGTGCATGAGGCGGTATAAAATGCCACTCAGTATTGTTTGCTTCTAGATGTTCTGCTATTGCTGGCTGTATAGAGGCCAACTGTTGTAACTCTCGGGAGGCACCAACAAAGTTGGTGCCATTATCGCTCCACAATTTAGCACAGTGACCTCGTCTCGAAACAAATCGCCGAAAGGCTGCTAAAAATGCCTGTGTGCTCATATCACTGGCGACTTCTAAGTGAAGAGCGCGGGTGGACATACAAACGAAAAGGCATATATAGCCTTTGTACGAATGATGACCACGGCCTTTTGTCGTTCTTATGCTTATGGGTCCAGCATAATCCACTCCACTATGCAAAAATGGTCTTGCTGGTCTACACCGTACTGATGGAAGATCACCCATCAGTTGATTTCTGACGCTGGCCCTCTGTTTTGCACAAACAACACATTTGCGAACATGTTGTTGGATTACCGATCTAGCACCTATTATCCAATAAGCTGACCTTAAAAAGTTTGACAGCAACTGAGGACCACCATGCAGTGTTTTCTCATGCGCATCTGCAACTATAAGATGAGTCAGATGGCTAGAATGTGGTAGGACTATCGGATGTTTCGAATCTTCGTCCAGTTCCGACTTTGCAAGTCGACCTCGAACCCTTATGATACCTTTTGTGTCAAGAAAAGGGCAAAGTGACTTCAGTTTGCTATTTTTGTTATTTAAATACCCTTTTTCTTGTAACTGTGTATATTCTGTTGTAAACATCTCTGTTTGTGTCTTCCTTATACATGTTTTTAATGCTGCCTCTATTTCTTGATCCTTTAAATATGTACCATTGTATTCGTCCTTCTTTAAAAATCGTCGGCAATACGCAACTACTCTAACTAGTTTGCGTAGGCTTGAATAATTTTCTAGGACTACGTGCTCTGGAATTACAGCTGCATGAGCCTTTATCGTTTGCTCTAAATCTATTTTTAAATCCTTTGGCCTTTTGTACTCTATTATTTTGTTTTTCAGGAATGGCGGTCCAGAAAACCACAACTCATTACAAACCAATGAACTGGGTAGTATTCCCCTTGAAGCGCAATCTGCTGGATTCTCTTTGGTTGACACGTGAAACCATTGAGACGAACTCATTGCACCCAATATTTCAGCAGTCCGATTTGCCACAAACGTTTTCCACCGGCTAGGATGGCTGTTAAGCCATGATAGTACTACTGTCGAATCAGTCCACGCTGAAATCTTTTCTTTTGGTATATTTAAGACTTCTGCAGACTCTGTCAATAGCTTGGCTAAGAGTACTGCTCCACATAGCTCCAATCGAGGAATGCTGACTTGTTTGATTGGGGCAACTCTTGTTTTCGCAACCAGCAATGAAACATGCACCTTTCCTGTGATATCAATTACCCGCAAGTAAACGACTGCTGAGTATGCAGCTTTCGAGGCGTCACTAAAACCTTGCAATTCCAGTTCGTCAGTTGAACTAGTCCCAAGCCAACGACGGATTCGAACCTTGGTAAGCAGTTTTAACTCTTCGCGGTAAGTACTCCACTCTGTTTTTAATTCCGTAGTTAATTCCTCATCCCAACTAACACCTGTGAGCCACAACTTCTGGATGAACACCTTTGCTACAACCACACTAGGAGCTAACCATCCTAATGGGTCGAACAAACGCGCTATGTCTGATATTATAGATCTTTTTGTTACAGGTGCCGTCGTCAACGGTTGCAGATTTACCGCGTACTGAAAGGAATCTTCATAGCGGTTCCAGGTTAGTCCTAAAATTTTTGTAGTACTATCTAGCTTAATTTCTCTGTCCTTATTATTTTGTTTCTTTTCCTTTACTATCATGTCCTGTTTGTCCTTATTTTTAATGTCCTCATTTTTTATCTTTTTTTTATCTGTTTGCAGAATTCCTTCCTTCCTATACATAGGACCTAACTTATCTAATAACTGCTGATCATTACTGTTCCATTTCTGTAATGTAAATCCTCCTTTTTCTAATAGTTCTACCATTTGATTACAGATTTCTACACCTTCCTCGATGCTGTTACATCCTGTCATTAAATCGTCCATATAAAAACAATTTAAAACTCTGTCTGCTGCAAGTGGGAATTTGTCTCCTTAATCATATGAGACCTGCTGGAGCGATCTAACTGCTTGGTATGGTGCAGATGCTGTCCCGAAGGTCACCGTTGTTAGCTCATAATCTCTGATTGGCTTTTCAGGATCGTCTCGCCAGAGTATTCGCTGGAAGATAGCATCTTCATCGGCCACTCTAACTTGACGATACATTTTAATTATGTCCGCCACTATACCAATAACATGCATTCTCCATCTCAGGACAGTATGTCTTAAATCTGCTTGCAGCGTTGGTCCTACCATTAGAGTGTCGTTTAGTGACACTCCGTTCTTATTTCTTTCTGAGGCGTTAAAAACAACACGAACCTTAGTCGTGGTCTTATCATTTCTTATCACCGCATGGTGTGGTAGATAAACGGCTTCATCTTTATAACTATCCTCATCCTTTACAGGTCTCATGTGTCCTAATTTTAAGTATTCCTTAATAACCTCTGCATATTTCTCCTTTAAATCTGTATCCTTACTTAATCTTTTTTCTAATGATTTAAATCTTGTTTCAGCTATATCACGTGAACGTCCGGCTTTACAAGCAGGTTTTTCATCTCGGAATGGCAGTCGTACAACGTATCTGCCTGTCTCGTCTCTCTTAGTAGTTTTTATATAGAATTCTTCACAGCGTTGCTCTTCTGGATTAAGTAATTTCCTTGTACTAGTTTGTTCTTCGATCTCCCAAAATTTCTTTAAAATGTCATCTTCATTGACCTGTGCACAATGCACCTTTATTTTTTTGGTGTGATGCTTTGTACTCTCACTACTTGAACTGACTACACCTGAAAGGACCCACCCTAAAGTGGTGCTCTGTGCAATGAGAGTGCCAGATGGACTCTTGACTATACCTTCCTTCACAATGTAGCAGTAAGCATCTGCACCCAATAGAATATCTATTCTATTGGGTGTGTTAAAATTAGGATCTGCTAATCGTAGATCGTTTATAGCAATCCAATCCAATGAAGTTGTTTCTACACTTCTCTCAGGCAAGTATGAGGTGATTTTACTCAAAACGTAGGCGTTTATTTTGAGTTGAAAATTGAGATCAATTGTTGACTCAATTGTCAGATTCACCATGTGCCTTGCAATGGTTGATCTATCGTCACCTAAGCCTGAAACGAGACCTCTGACTGGAATTTTCTTCAGTCTAAGAAGTTGGACTGTGGCCTCGGTAATAAAACAAGCCTGTGATCCTTGGTCTAATAATGCCCGAACTGTTTGGAACTCACCCGTCTTGGACTCGGCTTTTATTAACGCTGTGGCTAACAAAACCTGTCTGGGTTTAGAGACCTTGCCCGTAGACAAACATGCGACTATCGGATTATCACTAGATGAAGAGCTTGTATTATCTGTAGCCGGGTTTACTGTTTCATCTGGGCTTTCGTTCTTTCCGTTAGGTTCTCCATTCGGGTGCAGCAATGAATGATGGCGCTTGTTGCAGACCTTACAGACGGTCTGCTTTTTACAGTCGTATACTCTATGATTGCTGCCCAAACAATTAAAACAGATCTTATTTTTTGCTACGAATTCGCGTCTACTTTCTGTGGGCTGTTTTGCAAATTGCCTGCAGAAACACAGCTTGTGGACTTCCGAGCAATATTCGCAACGCATATTTGACGGCTTTGTGGCTAGCATTGCTTTAGAACTATGAACCTGTGAGCTATTACCGGCCTGGTGAGCCACGGCCTTTCTCGGCTCTATACATTCTAATGCGCGAAAACGACTTTCAATAAATGTTTTAAGTTCCTTAAAGGTGGGCAACTCGTTGCTTAAATCGTTAGAACTGCTTAACTCCCATTGTTTTCGCGTTTCATTATCAAATTTGAATGTTACTATATGTATGATGATAACGTCCCATGTACTCACATTGATATTTAAATTTGTAAGTGCATTAAGGCAGTCACTTGTGGTATCTAACAGCTCCTTTAATGCGGCAGCTGATTCCACATTTAATCGCCTTTGGCTGAACAATCTTTTCAAAATACAATTGACTAGATATTTTTTATTAGCATAACGCTTTTCCAACTGAGACCAACATTCGCTGTAGTTGGCATCTGTGATTGGTGTATGCCTAATCAATTGTTCGGCTTCACCAGTGAGATGGCCTTTAAGATAGTGCAGTTTTTGCACATTATCTAAAGATGCGTTGTTGTGTACAAGCGACTTAAAAAGATCGTGAAAGGCTGTCCATTCACTGTATTTGCCTGAAAAATTGGGAATTGTGATCTTGGGTAACTTTACTAATGAGTTGGAAGACTTAGAAGAATTATTATTAATAGATCCACTATTTTGTGGTACCGGTTCTCTAGGATTAATCTTATTAAACGTTGCTTTCATCAAACATTTACATGATATATATGTATCTTCGGTGGAATCGTATATATCGACCACCTTTTGACCTATGTCTTCCATCTTAAAACGACCATAAAGCTGAGATTTGGTTTCCTTAAATGAAGACCAATCATTTTCCAATAATTCAAGCCTTGTCTCGATATATTCCACTGTCAATCGATCTTTAGGACTTTTTTTAAAATTAGTAAATGCCTTTTGTATAACATTTTGGAGGTCTTTCAATATATTAATTTGACCTTCCATCATGAACAATAATAAAAATATTCAAATGCCTAATGTTAAAATTGATTTATAAAATAATAATTTAATAAACTAAGTAAAATTCAACAAACGTAATAAAGCGAAAACCTAAAAAGAGCCTTTGACTTAAAACTTACAAGTTTGGTTTTGACCAATACCTGTAGATTTTTTCTAAGTCTCAAAAACACCGAAAAAAATTACAAGTGTTTTAAAACAAACACTGACAGAAATCGGGCATAGATTCCTCGTTCCGTCGTTTTTATAAAACTATTCTAAGTCCTTAAACTACATGCACAATTTTAAAGCTAAGTTAAAATAATTATCTAAATGTTAAAGTAAAAATCTTCCTTAAAATAAAGTTCAAAATTGCTTGGCAAAGTCTTCTTAATCACTGCTACTTTTATTTATTAAATTATAGTACTCACGTTTGCACTTCACTCACACTTCCAAGTAGGTTTCGTAGTGTATCACTGGTGGCGCCCTCTGTGGCGTCACTTGGAACTTCAACTGCCGATTATTGACGTCGATTACGTTCACCTTGCTGAACGAAGCTGCCACCTGAACTTGAACACTGATCTTCTGTTGAACTGCTGGTGCCGCCCTCTGTCGCGTCACGTTGAACTAACAATTCCACAGCGGCAGAGCACTTTTGCTGCCTCTCATTGGTCCATCGACCCTGGATCAGACCCAGAAAGTCTGATCCGGCTCGAAGGACCAATGTTTACTACCGAGCTGGTAATGTTGAACTAACACACTTGTGTGAACACTAATAGGGTTGAAAATTAAATAAAACCAAATTGCGTCCTGATCTAAGCTGGTATTTATTTTCTTAAATTCACTCGACACCAACGAAATCGCGGTAACGAAACCATAGCGAGATCTAATTTGACGCTAACGCCATCTATCGAGCTTGAGGTCAAACTTTGAACTTACTTACAAATTATCACTACGGTTTCTGCATTAACAAGTAGTGTTTTCATTTGGAAGTTTTTTTTTTTTTTTCAAAGGTTTTTAGTTTCCAAAACTTGGTCTCGCGAGCATCGCGATGTGCGCGGGCGACGAGTTCTATTCACTCGCCCCCAGACTCACGCCCCCTTTATAATAAGTTGTCGCGCTCCCCAGTTTGAAAATCACTGTACTAAACCAACGAGGCTAACATTTACATCAACCAAAGACATCAGACAATTTGTTTGTCAATAAACAAACAAGAAATGTTAACGACAACTGATTGTAAAGTGGATATTATTTATTTATTTTATTATAATGGAGTGCAAACACTTAGAAGATAACATAAATATTTAAATGAAATATATATTCTTTCATACAATATAATTACGCTTGTAGGTATTCCAATTGAATGGCAGAGGTTAACAGAAAACTGAACAATATCTAAATAGTTATCTACACGTACACACACTGCCAACCCCGGTGGCTTAATCCGGCATTGTCTTTGAATCAACAAGACAACTCTTCTCTTGCTCTTGTGCTTCACCCTCCCAGCAATTAATCCTCGAAGGACACGTGAGTGGAGGACGCGGCAAAACAGTACTATTTTTTGTAGAGAGACTGCTGATGTAACCTTTAGAATCGAGTTACTGGGTAACAATACCTTTTGTTAAGACCAGTGAGCCAGTCTAATACTTCGCAAATCAATTGAATTGCACAGCAGACTAGAATTACCTAACCTCACGTAGTCTAATAAAATAGAACGAAATCATTACCAGTTTTAAACTTCAGACGCTGATCACGATTCTATTTGACGACGTGCCGACTGATTAGACAAATATCCTTCTTGTTTTTCCTCCTGTTAGTTATGTACTTCGACGGTGACAGATCGCTTAGCACTTTAGCAGTGGCGTGGCAACAGCTGATCAAAGTACTTAGGTATGTGCAAATTAAGGTGATGTTTGGAATAAAACGCAAAAGGCTTCGACATTGATTTTTGAGATGCGAGGTTTTGCAATTATCTAGTATCCTGGCAATGCAGGCTACATGCACTCGAAAATGGAGATCGTAGACGTAGGAAAATCGCTGCCAGGATAATATGGGATCGGGTGGGTTGCGATAGTCGCATGCACTGATGGATGCGCTGGGCAATAAGTAGTCTTCACAAATTTTGTGCCTGAGGGTTGACAGCGCCGCCGAGGCCAGCCCAGAAAATACCAGCGAAACGACCTAGCTGCCTACTGCAAGGGCTGCTTCGACGTGACTCAAGCAAAGAATACCTGGAAGGAATGAAGTATTTGGGGGAGGATTTTAACAAGCATTGGAACAGTGTATACTAATATCTAGGGAAGGATGGATGTGCAAGGCCAAAAGACTCAGCCCACGTTTTACAGATTTTTCCCGTCAATATAAACAAGAGGTATTTTGTCCCTGACCTAGGCTACCTCTCGTCACATTTAACTTAAGTAAATATTACTTAGTTAGTGTAATCTGTGTGTTATTAAGTAAGTAGTATATCGTGTGACACGCAGAGTCTGTGTTGCGTCCAGTGCTGGGTACGGGAAGCCAAGCGAGACGACATAGAACGGGGTCTCAAACAAAACGTAACGCCATATTCCAAGAAGGTATAGAAATGGTTCATAATTCCTTTGTAGAGGAAGATGGGAGGTTCTGGTTTTCCATAGGTATCTTAATAGCAGCCCGGAATCTTAACTTGTGCGGTTCTGGAGTGAAGCAAGCACGCCAAACTATTGCAACTACAATCCCCATCACGTCTTTCATCTCGCATGTTATTGGTCGATTGATGGCGTTCAAACTGTCAATCAGTCTGCTGGAGTCAGAACACCCACCCGCAAAGACTCTAGTTCTCATGTTCTCATGATCATGGCGCTTGTAACGGTGCCGAAATATCGAGCTCTCAACCAAAACCTAAATATACATGGTAAATATCTCGAAACAAATATTAATTGTAATGATTGTGACCATGTCAGCTTAAAAACTTATAAAAGTTTTTTATTTTTCACTTTTTAGTTGTACCTACCTAATAGGCATGTTGTTTAGTAAGTTACCTTAACGCCAGAATAGATAGCCCGAATATCATGAAACTTGAACATAAAAAAAACCGGTGAAATGAGAGATCTGCGTAGTACGCAGATCTCTCATTCCACAACAAATACTAAACATAAATATTTAAGTGGGGCTCGCATACAACAAAAGTGATTTACGTGTAGGTAAGGAACGCTTCGTGCGCGCGTCCGACTCGCACTTGGCCGGTTTTTTATGATTACATAATATATTTGCTATAGATTTGTTTGTTATCCCAAAAGAAAAAAAATATATTGGTGTACCTACTAAAATTGCGACAAACTAACGTGAAAATTCTCTTCAAAGTTTTGTTTCTATTCACCCCTGCATGCCTATATTACCGAAACAATTAAAAGAGGTTACAGGAGCAAAGGCCTTTTCTTGCAATTGGAAAACACAAGGAGATAGAATTCATGCCTCTATTTCCCGAAAAATTAGGCAGAATGTACCTTTAATGCACCCTTTCGTAGTCAGAGCATACGGCACGCCGGGCATGAAATAATCTTACCCACAGATAATAATTTTGACACTCTTAACTATAGACAACCTAAGTGTAATTAGTCAACGGGTCGCGTCAACTCGCGTCACGCACGCCGCGGCCTTCAGCGCGTGCTCCTAGTAAAGTTCTGAACTGTTGCATAGGTTAGTTATGTGGGTCGGTGGCACCGTGCTATAAGTTAATCGTAGTTTAAATATAATGAAATAAAAGATTAAGGAGCGTTAAGGAGGGATTGATTGGAGTAGGCAACACGCCAGGTAGAGTGGAAGGCTATGGGAAAATAATGAGCTTGATGCCTGCCCGTCACATAGGTATATTTTTTAAAAGTTCATCAAAAGAGCCTTCAATATTGACGATACTAAGTCAGATCCTTTCTATGCGGTCATCACCACTACCAAGTACCATTCTTACTGACAGACTCAAATCTTAAATAACGCATAGTTAATTCTCTTACAGCATACCAACACGTCGTCAAAAGCAGACAGTTTGACGATCGTACATCGTACCATCGTATGACTGGTAAATGGTCATATACATGATATGACCATTTACCAGTCATAAAACATTCCAGCGAAAGGAAAGCCTTCACAGATGTCAGGGGAACTAAACAGTCTTATAAATACATCGAATAACGACCGTGAACTCTAAGAGGTTATTATGCAACTTAACGAAACGGAAAATGCCGATATTACCACCAATATGTACTATCAGCTAATCATTGATATTAAGTGAATGTAGTAATATGATATTAAAGTTGAATGCTCACTGTTGTAGGATGTGCCAGGAGATGATTGCCATTACAGTTGTGTGGTTCATTTGTTTAACAGCCTGAAAAGTCTTCTGATGTTATCAACCTCAAGGAAGAAAGACAAAAAATGGAACCAAAAATACACAGCATATTTCTCATAAACCTTCGCTAATTGTTTGTACGACACGGTATGGGTTCTCTACTTGAAATCGAATGACGAGAGATCGAATAACACTTGCTCGAAAACGTTTATTCGATTTTACTTGAAATCGACAAATTATGAGCGTGACAGTTCACTACCTCGATGCATCAAAATCTCGAATAACTAGAAGCTCGAATCATCGGCACCGCGAAGGCCCATTATCTTGAAACATCATTTCTCGACCAACCATTTAATCGATTTACAGAATAGTATTTAACCGACTTTCGAAGAAGAAGGAGGTTCTATGTTCGACTGTATGTATTTTTTTTTGTAGGTGAACGTTCACCAATTTCTCCGTCAATTTTGGACCGATTTTGAAAATTCTGTTTGTGTTTGAAAGACTATACTCCCAAGCTGGTTTCATTATCATCAAGACAGAATCTGATGATGGGATCACATAGAAATCGAGGGAACTCCTCAAATATTATAGTCATACATAGCGTTATTGGTATTTTCATCAACAATGCAATCATTTGCACTCAGAAAGTATAATTTGGTGAAGTACCCTACTTACACGGCATAGATACTAAGTCAACGCCTCGACAGCCTCGTTTAGAGACGGTATTGTCATAACTTTATATAGTAACTAAGCGTATTAGTGAGTGTAAATTGATAGCCCGTGATAATTCTGGTTGTAGATTTGTCAGCTAAAGCTTGTGTCCAGCGCACATTGTCGGTATAGCAATATAAAATAGACACTTGTTTCCCAATTTACTTTAGACATTGGCTGAATAGTCGACATCGTCATTGCCATATGTAAATTTATAATAATTGTATTACAATATTAATATTAGGAATGGCGTCTAGTGTTGCTTAGTTATCGATAGTTGATGTATCGATAGTTGACCTCGAAAAATAGTCACAATATAGATAGCATTATCGATAATAATGCAATACTACGAGTATTGATAAAGTGCAATACTATTGATAGGATCGATACTATCATTATTATGGAATATTTTACTGCAATCACTGTCGAAACTATCGATAGTATCGATACTATCGACAGTTCTACTACGTCGTTATTTTACCAAAATTGTATCGACAGTGATTACAGTAAAACACACCATAATAGAGATAGTATCAATACCCAATAGTATCGATAGTATTGTAAAAATTCAATACTATCGATAGGACTATCGATATTGTGACTATTTTTCGAGGTCACGATAGTATCGACAACCTATCGATAGGCAATTGATAGTAAGGCAACACTAATGGCGTCTCTTAGCCCTAGTGTAGCCGCGGCGAAAAGTAGATGATCCCATATATTTTTAAGAATTACGACAACTTTTCTAACCTCCATTGAAAGGGAAGGATCCTCCGACCAAACAGGAGTTATATCTGGCGAGCAACTGCTCAATTTTTTTGTTGTTGGGTTGCCAAAAATGTGCAGGAAGATGAAAATGTGGCAGTGTAATGTCTCCTCTAAGTGTTTATACAAAGCGAAGCTATTGAAAACATGCGTATCTTAGCCGTGAGCTGCTGTGTACCAGCGCCTTACACTTAACTTGACCCTAACGCAATTCGAAGTGAATGTAATGTAAGTTAAGTAACTTAATCTATCATAAACATAATGAACAAAAATGTGCAGGAAGATGAAAATGTGGCAGTGTAATGTCTCCTCTAAGTGTTTATACAAAGCGAAGCTATTGAAAACATGCGTATCTTAGCCGTGAGCTGCTGTGTACCAGCGCCTTACACTTAACTTGACCCTAACGCAATTCGAAGTGAATGTAATGTAAGTTAAGTAACTTAATCTATCATAAACATAATGTACATGTATTGCATTGAGACCACGCTTATTTCGTTTATTTTGACCGAAGAATACTTGAGTAATCGTTAGTAATCTTACTCATTCATTTTTTAAGTTGAATTGCTGAATCATAGGTTTTCCCATTACTAACACAGAGATATTGCAAAATCAGTGTTGGTCTTACACACAATCAGTGTTGGTAGTTTTTGACCAGTCATCTCGTAGAAGGAGGCTGCGGAAAGGGAGAGGACAAGAGCTCTCCCATCTCGCACTAGGCAAACTGGGAGTCGTCAGACAACGCCCTCTTCCAGCCCCCTTAAACGGGTCCAGGGGCGACGCATTTCGGCTCATTCGTCACCCCCTATCAATTAGGACCCGTAAAACGTAAAGGAGGAGATAACACCTCTTTCCCTATTACGGGATGAAGCCTACGAAGGGCGGACCGGCACTAGTCCGAGGCAGCGAAAGTCATTTACACACCCGCAGCCTCCGACGCAAGTGTGCGAGGACTCACGGGGTGGTTTTATTAGTCAGTTAAAGTCTGACGGACCCCTCCACCCACCCCAGGGGACATCCATGAGGATTCCCACCGCAAAAAAGTATTGGATCAGTATTGGACCAATAGTGAACCTATATTGAAACTTAAATAAATCACCAGCCGAACTAATCGCAGTTTAACTCGCAACATTCGGTGTCACCTGTCCGAATGATTGATGGCTCTTATTGTAAATCAGCGCGTGCGCACCGCGTGTCTAATTCTAAACGAAGGATGTGCATAGCGTACCGTGCCTTATATTAAAGTTGCGTTTGAAGATCAGAAGCTGTTCGTATGAGTACAATGATCGATTATTATCGTGTGCGTAAGATATTCTTTTTGGCGTTTTGACGATACACAGACTCAATCTGCCTACTTACTACTACTTACATACTGCCTAGCCTTTTCCCAACTGTATTGGGGTCGGCTTCCAGTCTTACCGGATTCAGCTGAGCACTAGTGTTTTACGTGGAGCGACTGCCTGTCTGACCTCCACAACCCAGTAACTGGGTAACATGGTACCCCTTGGCAAGACGGGTGTCAGATCTCAAGCTTCCGACTACCCGTAACGACTGTCAAAGATTTTCAAATGACAGCCGGGACCAACGGCTTAACGTGCTTTCCGAGGCACGGAGGAAAGTCGGTATGTTGAAAATGGTCACCCATCCATGGACAGACCTCGTCAAGCGTTGCTTAACCTTGAAGATCAAACCGTGCGGCTGTTATTATTTAGCCACGAGCTCCTCGATGATACATAGACTCTTTTTAGTTAAGTACCATTGTCTGGCCCATTATTCAGCCAAGGTATCGTTCTCGCGATACTTCTGGGCCGCCCTGAAGTTGGCATCCGATGCGCGAGTTACGGATCAGTTTTGTTTTTGTACGAGATTTACTACTGTGCAGGGCAGCCATTGTAGCCAACTTCAGGGAGGCCAAGAAGTTTGGCGAGAAGTATAACGCCTTCCGCTGACGCAGTCATTAGGTCCCAACGTGAACAGGCAACAGGACAAGCGGTGCAAGACGAAAGGTTAGCTGGCTGGTATTGCTGTCATTTGAATTAGATACTGCGCAGAGCTTAGTTTCCTGCGCTACCATTTTGTTTGAATTTATCTGTAACTATCTTAACTCTTTATTCAAATTCTCTTATTTCACTAATTACCTAAATATTTTTTATGAATCAGACTATTAATTTTAGTATAATTAGGATATATAACAATAGGAGAACATTACCAAACAATACATTAGTTTATTGTTTAAACTGAAATGTTTTACTTTAACAATGGAAGACGTGTCACTATTTTGTGGCCAGTTTAAGTTGTTAATTATACACAAACATCACGCCAGTGTAGCGACATATAGATGTAGCCATAGAGCTATGACGCCACGTACGAACTAAATACTCGTAGCATCAAGATAAATAAAAATAAAATTATTCACAATTATTTTTTCAAAACATTCTTTCTTCGTATTCTTCTCAGCAAATCCTTTCATTTGATACCCCTAACATGTCAGTGTACAAAAAAATTACTAGTCTGTCATCTTGGGCCGTTCGTCAAAATGGATTTTCCCTCAGTTTCCCAGCTCAAAATGATCGCCGAATTAATGTGACAAATTGGCCAGCACGCGTTATCTGCTGTGATTGGCTGTTGTAAATTCATTCAACCAATCACAGTAGGTAGATAACGCGTGCTTGACAATTTGTCACATTAATTCTGCGATAATTTTGAGCTGGAAAACTGAGGGTTAGTCACTTAGCTAACCGTGCATCCAAACTAAACGTGTAAGCAAAATTTCATTTTAATCGGTGGAGAATACTTAACTGCTTAAAAAATCAGTTGCAAGATTTGACACACTTACATGCACATTTACATACATACAAGTTAAATGAAAGTTTGTAAAAAAAATAATCCCCCGACACATTTTTATTGCATGCTATATAATTTATCAACTAGTAGACGCGCTTCGATCGACAATCTATTGAACACGTAGGTAATTAATTTATGATACGATCTTGCGAAAACACCCCGATTCAAACAGTAAAACGTCCATAAATTTTGAACATCTGAATCGATTCTTATCAAACAAAGCTAAGAACTTCGAAGTCACCTTTCAAACAAAAAAAAAACGAAATCAAAATCGGTTCATCCATTTAGGAGCTATGATGCCACAGACACACAAAATACAAAATTACACAGAAGCACACGTCAAACTTATAACAACCCTCTTTTTCCGTAGGTGGTTAAAAATCCTACATCGCGCCAGCAAAGTTTTTGCCGCGATTTGAACATATAGGTAAGTACAACAACCGTCCGGGTTGTTGCCCGGACTATTCACAACACCCGTCTGGTCGAAGCGATACCTCCATTGAAAGCGGGTCTTTCTACCCTGTTCCGCATATCTTTATACTGGCGACCCTCGACAGTGAACGTCAGCGCAGCCTTCGTGCAGAGTTACGTCATCGTGACGTCATCATCACTTCCTCAAGCTTTCGAGCAGTGAGTTACACAGCCAGCCCTTACCAGTATTCTGCGAAGGGTTAGGCAGAGGTGCACCAATTTTGTAGCAAACTCACACTAATTTCCCCAGATATGTTGTGTTATGTTATGATATGTTATGTATAAGTCCCAAGTAATAGGGGGCAAGCCTATTGCCAACAACCAGGCACAAATCCTAATTCCGGGTTGCTATTGAAAAATTGCTTTTGGTTGCTGTGACGTAGTCCAGTCCTACATAAATCTTGGCGCTATGATTGTAGGCAATGGCAGTTGCGTGGATGAAGTGAAACGGCGAATGGCGATGCCTGGAGGGGCAATTGAGAAGTTAAGAATGGAGGCATCTCAAATAACCAAAGCCACTAAGATCAGGCTTGCCGTTCGCTTGTATTCCCCACCTATAAATCTTTACACAGCTGAGACATGGACACTACGAGAACTAGAATAGTGATGGTGGAGAGAATTCCGCTCAAACGTCTCCATACTCCAAGAACTCGGCATCAAAGAGCGTCTATCAGCAGTAGTACAGTCTCGAATACTGAAATTCTTTGGTCATGTCTCGAGGAATGACGAATCCATGGAGCGCCTGGTGGTGCAGGGTAAAATGAATGGTAACAGGCCAAGCGGGAGTTCACCTATGAGATGGACTCATCAAATTAAATCCGCCGCTGGAGATCCTGTAAATGAGTGCGCTAAACTTTCATCTAACTGGGCCAAATGGAGAAAGATCGTGAGGCGAGTGACAAAATTGACAAAGATTGGATGATGATGATTGGACAAAATTCACCGTGACCATGACCGCTCTGTCAAGAGCGAAACGAAGAAAAAGAAGTTTGAGAAATTCCTGATGAAAAACCCAACAACATACTTTGACCGACCGGGAATCTAATTCAAGACCTTGCGAACACTAGACCAACGTGACTTGTGATTCCGACGTCATACCGACTCAGTCACTGCGCCCACACCGCATATAAATCTTAAACCCGCAACCAAAACTTAGTATTTAAGTATTCAAACATGACCTGTATTTTACGCAATACACATTAGCATTAGATCCACATATTGATTGATATCAAGGAAGATCTGTTGTTAAATGCAATTAGAATATTAAACATAGGTTAGGTACTTTGTTTAATTTGCGTGAATGACCAGTGGTTCTAGGCAAGGTCCATTCAATCAGCAATGGAGACATCGAAATGACAAAATGGGTTGATCACGAGACGTTTCGATAGTGTTCGGCATGCCCATATATTTTTTTACCTGACTTCGGCGAAGCAAAAGGGAGAGTTATGTTATTGTGAACGGTATGTGTGTAAGTTTGTATGTATGTTCATCTGTTCCCTCATAAATTCTAAACTATTTATCATAATTTGAAAAATTTGATGTCGTTGGAAGCGTCTTGTTTGTCAGCTAGTCTAACCGTGGTCGTATGCTACTTTGCAGAATGCATAGTAGGTTGCATACCACCACGGTTATCCTCTGAACACCACTATGAATATGTATGAAATATAATAAAATACAATTGAATGTTCTTAAATAAAAACAAACCTATATGCAAATACAAAAGGGACGCGGAAAAGAGCTCATTGTGCATCAAAAAATTCGTCCATATCGATGTCAATGGAAAACTTGCCCAGAACGCTTGCAGCATTGCCATGTTGGATGGTAATGCTGATTCTCTGGCCGAAAAGAAAAAAAGGCCAGGCCTCTGGTCACGTGAAGAGTCGACGAGCTTTGTGCTAATTTCTCGAAAAACTCGATGCGCACTCGGACCCCATGGACCTAATGTTTCAACCCCAAACGGCTCAAACACATAACTTCTAATAAGGTTGTTATATTTGCGCCGATTGAGGTTTTCTGCACCGGCAGCAGCCACCTCAGCACAGCCCCCCGTGCTAAGAAGATGGGATGGCGTAAGGATGTCGACACATGTTGCATCCCACACCAAAGACCTACCCACCTTCCATTTGGTTCCATTTTCATTATGGTCATCCCTTCTGGTCTCTACCCATCGTCGCGTGCCAAGCCATTGGGTTCTAAAACAGCTGGCACCCCGGCGGTGACAAGAGCCCGACGTATGATGTCATTAATACTGGCGTGCTGTGCTATCCGGCCAGCGCTCCTACTGCAGGATAGGCCATGGTGACCGAGGCGGTCGACTGCTTCACCACATTGAAAACGATATACATATTTATTACATATAAATTGTTTATTTAGTATCCAATACATATCGAATAGTGTGTACATAACAATTTCAGATGAGAATATTTTCTTGTTTCATAATTTTTACAGCGTGATTTTTCAGTAGTCGGGTTTTAGTATTTTACTTATATTCTATGGTTTTTGCGACGCTTCCGTTGATACAATGTCATTTGTACGTACTCGATTTTGTACTCGATTCTCTTTACCAGGTTGGTTCTGGTCTGGCACCCGTAACGAGCGTCTAAGATCTAAAAATTACATCTGGAACTTACGGCTTGGCTTATCGAGTTTAGTACGTGGATGGGTGCCTATTTATTACATTTCCAGACTCTACCGTACCTCAGAGAGCACGGTGAAGGTCATAGCCAACTTATCAACTCGGAAAAGGTCGACCTTCAACGCTTTATCGAGTTTAGTACGTGGATGGGTCCACGTACTAAACTCGATAAAGCGTTGAAGGTCGACCTATGCAGATGTTATTATTTAGCCTTGAACTCTCCATGGGACCACTACACCACGGACTAGACTAACCAAGTCGACAATTTAATCGATACCACTCAAAATAAAAGTATAGTAATTGGTGGCCTAGTGACAACAGCCCCACTTACGTGTCGTTGCTCGTGGGTTTGAACCCTTTTCCTTTTTTTTTTTTTTTAGCCTGGAGGAATTCTCATGCATACTGCGCTACCACGGGGAGATAGCGCAGTTATGTAGGACTCTAACCCACTAAAACTCCACGGTGTCCTCCTGTGCCGCTTATGGCGGGCACACGGGTACGCGTTAGTACTCACCGCGAACCCGCCGCGGCTGTCCATCACCGGACCCTCCTCTGGGGAGTAATCCCCATCACCGGCGCACCAGAACACACTGAGCGCCGTGACCACCCCAGGGACCAAACCAGCACATGGGTGCCAGACGACCCCGTGTATGGCACCCTTGGTCCCCTTGTGACGGGTCAAGGTCAATGGCCCCGCCACCTACCATTTTTCGGCCGCAGGGGATAGGGAGAGCGACCAACGCAATACCGACAGTCCTCCTCCCCTGCGGCCCCACCGCGTCCGCCATCAGACGGTGGCGACCCCGTCCAGGCCGCGGAAGGTAGGGAGAGCGGCGCACCGCAATACCGGCAATCCTCTCCCACCGCGGTCTCTAACCCTCAACCGCGATATCGTATGGGTTTAGGAGACCCCATACGACATCGCGGCCCGCCTCAGTTGCGATGTCGCCCAGGCAGCACCGCAACCTACATGTTGGCCGCTACGTCGTCGGCTTATCGGCAAAAGCCCTGACGAGCGGCCCCTCCTCGGGTTCCTCTTCGCTTCACCGTGGGTGACCAAGCCACGGTTACTGAGCCCCCCCGCCTCGACAATGGGGGAACCCACCGGTGGGGGTGGGTTTGAACCCTGGCAAGCGTTTTACGTTGTGTAAAAGGTTACTTCTAGGCAAGCGTGCTTCATCGTCGACCACATCATCGCTTACTATCAGGTGAGGTAGTGGTTAAGCGCGAGACGATATATAGAGTGTGTTTTTAAGGCGGCGTGGATGGCAGGACACACACACACATACACAAAACACTCAAAGGAGTCTTGAAGCTGATTTTGAAGAAAACTAAAACTGCATCATTCGATTTTTGAAAGATCTATATTCCTAGCCAGGAATCGAAACCACCGATTTTGAAAAAAACAAAAAAAAACTCATGCTGTATTATTACACCATTCGATGTGTCGCTAATAAGGATCGAATTCTGGGAAGTGATAACGGATAACTTTAGGAAAGGGCACATTTTTAACAAGCGTTATTTTATTTAATAGGCCTCGCCAAAAAATAAAAATGTCATCACCACTGCTCTAAAAACAGCGAAGGAAAATATCTTGAGGAAACCGGCATGTCCATGGAAAAATAGAATTTTTGTTCACAAACAAATACTGAAGCTACCACTACACCAGCGACAATTTGCCCACCCGGAGTATTTGGAAATGTTGCTCACCCAGACAGGTGTGATGGGTTCTTCATTTGTGCTGGTGGTGTTGCCATAGAACGGTTATGCGCCGAAGAACATGAATTTGATCCTATCACGACGGTAAGTTATTAACAATAGAATTTTTGTTCCAAGGACATGCCGGTTTCCTCACGATGTTTTCCTTCGCCGTTTTTAGAGCAGTGGTGATGACATTTATATTTTTTGGCGGCATGTGACATCCACCAACCCGCACTGGGCCCGCGTGGTGAGTAACGGCCCATCCCCTCTCTCAGACAGGAGGCCTGCACGCACAACGGACTAAATGGGAGTAAGTGCGGAAAAGGGGTTCCATCTATCCTGCCATCCTTACATGCTTGCCGAGGCACGGGGTAGTTATACCGACAACTTCTAAACTCCGGAAAAAAGAGAAATTCTAGAGGCAAAGCCCAATAAACTTTTACTCGGGAATAGAATAGAAAAGAATAGAATAGAAGACATTTATTCGACATAGACACAACACAACAACAACAATCACAAAGTAACAGAGAAGAATAGTAAAAAAAAATAAAAACAAGGTTTAAGAATAATTGTGCCGGGCGTGCCCATACCGAAAGTGTTACCTACTCAGCATTTGCTGGGCGTCAGACACCCAGCGCTGATTTTCAGTTGGCACCCCGCTAATGACACACGGACGTGGGTAAATAAAATAGATACTTAAAATAATGTCATAAAATCAGTCATAGTGTCAGTGAATATGTGTTTTTAACTTATAAATTGAAAAATATGTAAAATAGATAATGTAAAGTAGTATAAAAAAAACCTAACCAAACACAGAACTTCATGCTCACGCTCAGCTGTTACGCGTTTACTAGATCAACGAATTAATCAATTCAAACTAAACCTCTGTTATTTAGTATAAGACACACACATTGATTGATAACAAGGAAGACCAAAACTCATGCAATTAGAATATTAAATTGACTGGCTAAAAACAAGGCTCTCTTTATAAAATACGTCATAATGTAATCAGTAGATAATGGGCTTGTGTATTGTTTATGTAGGTATGTTAATGTTTACGCTCGATTTCAGTTGGTGGATGAGCAGAATTGTAAATTATTTGGGTTTGGTATGTCGTTGACATCTTTATTGTAATTCTGCCAAATAATTACATTTAATAAAAAAAAAAATGAGTAAAGCGATCGTGCGATCGTGTGTCTTTTTAACCGACTACCGAAGGAGGGTAATGAGTTTATCAGTCTATGTATGTATGTTTGTTCTTATGTGGCGTTCTAGAGACCAAACGCGTTGGCCGATTTTGATGATTCTTACGTCAATCGATTCATGTTAACCTTGCGAGCGGCACTGGCTTCATTAGAATCAGAATCAGAATCAGAATATTTATTTGTGAAACATAGGTATTTACATAAAGATCTTAGGTTAGATATAATGGGCGCTATGTTTTGCCGTGAAGGCGTACAAATATTATTAAAGACACAAGCAAAAAATAAAAGCAAATAAAAAAATTAACAGAATAAAACAAAATTACATACTAGAGTTTAAGAGAAATAAAAATAAAAAAAACTATTTTAAATGTATTTAAATATGTTAATAAAATCTACAATTAAATCGAACGAGAAAAGATAAACAGATTTCTTAAAAATATTGAAGAATAACAACAAACGCACACGAAATATTAAAAATTATCATTTATAAAATCTTCTACAGAATAATAACAATTTTCAATTAATAGCGAGTAGAGACTTTTCTTAAACTTTAAAAGGGGCAAATTTTTTATGACATCGGGTATATTATTATAAATTTTCGGAGCCATGCCAAAAAAACTCTTTGTCATTAAAGCGGTTCTACATTTTCTGTCGCAAAGTTTGTTCATATATTGAGAACGCATTGGAGTCTTTTTTACTTCGGATTATAATTATAATATAATTGGAAAATAGATAAATGGCGGATTTTGAGCGCCATATAATTGTGTGGGACCAATCTTTTTTTCTTCCTAATCCATCGTGTGGGGTACTAAATTAAAGGGTTTTAGGAGGTGATTTCAAAAATTTATGACACTTACATGTTTATGTGTAACTGAAAAGTTATAAATAAAAAAAGTTAATTCAAAAAATTAAAATAAAACCCGACTGCTTAAGAAGCGAACTAAAATAAAAAGACGTAAACAAGAAGAAAATCATGTAGTCAGTTTTTTTATTTTTGAATGAACTTTTTTCTAGAATATGATTGGGCTACCTACGAAATACATGGATTTTATAACCTAACACCTCTGTCTCTAGATGTATAGAAAAGAGACAAATATTGGCCGCGCAATCACTTTGTCTCTTTCTAAAAAGTATCTACTAAATTTAATAAGGGTAGTAGTGACGCTTGGGGGAATCCTATGGTAACGGTCTCCATTGGTAACGGCCGCGACTAACATGTCGTTTTGGTCGTGGGTTCAAACCTAGGCAGACGCTTTACATTGTGTAAATTATTTCATCATCACTGCTCACAAAACGGTAATGGAAAATATCGTGAGGAAACAGGTATTTCTTTGAACCGAATTTATGTATGTATGTTTACAGGTGTATAAAATTCGAAGACATGTGACCACCAACTCGCATTAGGCCCGCTTAGTGGATTACGGCCCATTCCCGCTCACGGAGAGGATGTCATTTTCTTTTTTTTACTCGACTGCCGAAGGAGGGTAATGTGTTTATCAGTCTATGTATGTATGTTCCTATGTGGCGTTCTAGAGACCAAACATATTGGCCGATTTTGATGATTCTAACGTCAATCGATTTGTCGTAACTTTGAGAGTGTTGAAAAAAAAGGCGGTTTTTGGGGGGAACTCAATTTTTTTTTGCCAAACCTGTCTTGTGTATCCGCCATCAAACAAACAGTCGCCGTCGCTGTGCCGTGTACATCAAATCGAATCCTCCGAATGCACAGCATGATTTTCTTCTTGTTTAATCAAACAAACAGTCGCCGTCGCTGTGCCGTGTATATCAAATCGAATCCTCCGAATGCACAGCATGATTTTCTTCTTGTTTACGTCTTTTTATTACGCTTCTTAAGCCTTCTTAAGCTGTCGTGTTTTTTGATTATTTTAGGTAACTTTTATTTTTATCGATTGGCTCGCGTTAGACCACTATCTCGAAAGATAGTAAGCGGTGCAATGATGTGGTCGACGGTGAAGCACGCTTGCCTAGAAGTAACCTATTCACTCTTGACTTAAAGACCCCAAGATTGCAGCTATCAGAAAACAAAGACGCCGGCAGAGAATTCCACTCCATAGCTGTGCGTACAATGCAAGTATTCGCAAAACGCTTTGTTCGTATGGGTGGGATGTCCACCATGTACCGATGGCGCATTGCCGTTCGTCTTGCATGGAAAGGGCTACGCGGCATCAAATTTTGCAGGGACATCGCACACTCCCCGAAATGTAATCGATAAAAACCGACAGGCTGGCAACACGTCGTCGGGTTCAAGGCTCTGGAGCTTTGTGTCGACCTGTACATCTTTGCCGATAAGCCTCTTGGCCCGTTTGTGAATCGACTCAAGTGCATCAAGTTGGCCAGCACGCACGATTGACCAAAATGGAAGTAGGAAAAGATCGTCCATGTATCCTATCCTATTTTAGCGTACGTCGTTCGGCTCAAAGATGATGGTAGCGATGATTGTTGTCACTCCATTATTTATGCCTATTGTGAGATAAGATCACTGCATATCAAATTCCACATTGATTAAAGCCACCACGAGCGCAATCAATCTGTAGAGAAGATGATACTTGTCAGTTTTACGAATGATTATTAACAATCTAGATATATATGAATTAATGTAGCGACATGTGCAGTGATGACCTCTGGTCTTTGATGGTTTCGAGTCCGTGCTTGTGCATTAATATTGTGTTGAATTATCTAATACCTGGAAATAAGGATCTTCATGGGTTTTCCCAAGGTTTAGAGATGGTTGAGTCAGCTAGTATAAACATGTAATGTTCGTACTGCTATCATAATTATGTCATAACTAGCTGACCCCCGGGGCTTTGCTCCCGTCAATTGGCTACCTACCTACCATACCTACTCTACCTACCTTTCTTTCTTTCTCTACCTAACTTTCTTTTTCGGAGTCGGTGTCTTTGGTAGGTACCAATTTTTTTCGTTATGGACACCGACTTCGAAAAAGAAAGTTATTTTTCACTTTGTAGTGTTTTTAGTTGGAAGTCGGTAGTATTTTTAACCGACTTACCAAAAAGGAGGAGGTTCTATGTTCGACTTCTTGAATGTTTTTTTTTTTTTGTGTATGTTCACCGATAGCTCCGTCAATTGTGGACCGATTTTGAAAGGTTCATCTGTCAATTGTCAATTTCTTCAATGATATTCTAATCAACAGATATGATAAGAGCGCGCGCATTGTGAAGACTCCAATACGTCCTAATTAGGACGTATAGTCTTTAGTGTATGTGACGCATGGCGAAGAGCGATACGCTTTGTGGAAACAAAAACAAACTAAAAAAAATGCCATCGTGTGTATTTAGAAAGTGTTACAAACATACCATATACGTACACATACGTAATAAACCTCAATAATTTACAAATTTATTTCTTTTTTTTTCCTTTTATCTATTATTTATTCTGTGCTAATATTCTGATATTTGGAGGTTAGAAAACGAAAAAGATAGTTAATACATTGGTGGCCAGTATAATGTTTGTTTACATTAAACACGCAAGTGACAAACACTAGCTGTCTCTTTTTTTCTTGTTGGTTTTATCAAGCCATCCCTTTCGACTTGTAGTGAAATGTCAGATGAATGAAAAGTGTGTATGTGTGCTGCCGCTGCTGTGAGGAACACCTTTTTTCGGTTGTTTTGTGAGTGTATAACGTATCTGTTTACTAGAATATCATTGTGTTTTTTCGATCTACATTTTCTTAGTAGCAGCCCTATTTCTAGTATAGAATTGTGTCCGGTTGTTAACAATAGGCTCGCCCTTTATTAAATAGGCCTTCAAACATAACTGGTGAAAAAAATTTCACAAAAAAATAAACCGACTTAAAAAAATAAAAGTGCACAATAACTTTCGTTATTTAATAAAAGTTTTCATTTCTCTCTTTTTAGTTTTATTACACTATCACTAAAATGTGAGCAAGTTCTATAGTAAGGTACCTAAAGAATTGACAAAATACCTATAATAACTCAATTTACACATTCGTGCTGTTTGTTGCTAAGGAGTTCGGTTGTATGTTCCATATCTTGAAAACTGCTGAACCGATTTGGATGAAACTTGCACTTCTCCCTAAGTTGAGAGATACCTAATCCAATAAAATAGAATAATCGTGTTCCGATAAGTAGTTTCGGAGAAATACGTGGAGAAAAATATATACATACATACACTTATGAAATTTAGCACACGCATTTAGAACCCCAATTAGCATAAAATATGTGAATATTGGTCAATTCCAACAATATTACATATATATGTGTCGAATTGATTACCTTCTTTTTAGGGTTCTGTACCCAAAGGGTAAAAACGGGACCCTATTACTAAGACTCCGCGGTCCGTCTGTCACCAGGCTGTATCTCATGAACCGTGGTAGCTAGGCCGTTGAATTTTAAAAACAGAATAAAATAAATATTTAAGTGGGGCTCGCATACAACAATTGTGATTTTTTTTGCCGTTTTTTGCGATAATGGTACGGAACCCTTCGAGCGCGGGTTCAACTCGCACTTGGCCGGTTTCTTTATTTTTAAGTCGTGTTCTATGGATACCCCTCTGCCCAACTCTTCGCGGAATAGCGTGATGTTTTGTATGAATGTGCCTATGAATGATAAATTACTTTCTAACAATCTATTTGTAACTTTGGACTCTACTGTTAAGTTATCAGTCACCCCTGTTATCATTGAGGGGTCACAGAACAATACGATTATTTATAATTCATGCTTTAAAACAATAGTTTGCTTTAATTTTACATTTGAAATACGATACGACGATTGTAACATAGGGTCAGTGGTCAGAAGCGTCAGATTTAGCGAAGCGACCGTTGGTCTTCACAGATTATTCGTGGGCTAACTTAAGGGCCTTCCGCCGCTTTAGTACCGTAAAACGGTTACTTTCTAAATCATACTCCTTATTAGCGGCTAGTTTAAAAGATTTGAAAAAAAGAAAAAAATATTATTGATTCATGTATATCATTTTTGAAACAAGGTTTTTTCGTATAACAAATAGTTTTGCTTTAAACAAATAATTAACAACACGATATTTTTTCGCTACTTTTGGGTACTCCTCTAAAGCGACTTGTATGTTTAAAAATATTTTTACACAGAAAAATTGATGGCTGGAATTTTTTCATAACTGACATAGCATATGTAAATCAAATAATATTTTGCAAACAAAACTGTTCAAAAGGAGGTTCAATATTGATATTTTGGCATCGAGCGGGCGCACGGCCAGAACTGCGTTTACATTGGGGCATATATATCGCCTTAAATGGCGTGTGATAAGCCTAAAACTATACCTAAGACCTGCAAGGGACAGTTATCTGAATATGATACCATAACAGTCAATAACAGAAATCAACATAAATATATCTTTTTTTTTCGAGTTTGGATGCTTCTAAAGACTTCTCCCGCTCTGGGTGCAGCGGGAGGGCGTGTCAGACTTTTACTTACCACCCGTGTTCTTTCAGTTGCTTGTACCAGGGCTGTGGTAACTCTCTTTCAAATTTATCCGCGACCCAGACAGGTACATATATAAATCCTCCAAAACCAACAAAAAAAATAATTGCGGTACAGAATAGACCATGAAAGTTTGGGTTTTACTGTCAAGAAATTCGCAGTAGTACTCCAGGTTTTATAAAGTTGGGGTTGGATGGCGGTCGGACACCTACGTAGCTTGCTGACTACGAAAGCCGTCAGGCCTGCTCTGTGCGGCCTAGTATTGGAAAGTTAGGTCATTTTTAGTTTTATTTTTTTAGCACGTTAGTAAATTTGTAACGAAGTAAATAATTCATCAGTCGACGAGCAAGAAAATTTTTTCACAGCTAGACTTGTCGAACTTATCGATTTTCACGCACCAGTGCGAGCAGTAAAACTAAGACATTTGCCGGCACCGTGGCTGACTGATGAGATTAAGAAGTTGATGAACAAAAAGGTCACGGCAAAGTCTAAATGCAAGCGACGGCCTACTGATGCTAATAGAGAAAAATATGCCTCCATTCGCAACCACTGCAATAAAGTGTGTAGGAATGCTAATCGCCAATACATTCGTAACTCTGTCCAAAATGGGGACGCATCCAAAGTTTGGCATTTTCTAAGATCATTGGGGATCGGTAAAACCCGACAAGAGTCAATACCTAAAAATTTAGACATCGATTCAATGAATAATCATTTTAAAGCATCGTCCAATTTCGATATCTACATAGATTCATCTCTTCCGAGCCCCAGCTATTCTCCATTTGTTTTTAGTCAATTCTCTGCATGTGATGTTAAGAAGAGCATACTATCGATTACTTCCAATGCAGTAGGAAGTGACTGTATCAGCCGTAAAATGTTACTCCCAGTGCTGGACATAATCCTTCCGTCATTTGCCACATCCTCAACCTTTCTGCGTGCAGTGCAGTCTTTCCATGTTCATGGAAAGATGCTTAAATTATTCCATTACACAAAAAGTCCAATCCCACATCGTTTTCTGAATAACGTCCAATATCCGTCCTACCATTCCTGTCCAAAGTCCTAGAGCGATTAATCCACGACCAAATTAGCACTTTCCTATCTAAAAATAATCTCCTTAATTCCTTCCAGTCCGGCTTCCGTCCTGGTCACAGCACTACCACAGCCCTTCTTAACATTACGGATGATATAAGGTCAGCCATGGAAAACGGTAATCTGACGGTTTTGGCATTGCTAGACTTCAGTAATTAATATATTCATTTCAGGGAAAACAAACAGTTACACAAAACAATACAAAAATTTAAAAACAAAAACAAAAGTAACATATGTGTAGCCCACGACGTTATCCACATCTTAGTTAAATAATATTACCAATGCCCACGACTGAGGCGGAGAGTAACATAAATAAACCAAGTTAAGTGATCACAATTGAAAAACGAAAATAAGGCATTTAAAAAAATAGAGATATTATCTTAAAAATTCTTAATCAAAATTCAAAGTAAATAATAATTCAGCAGATAATTAAAATTCATAAAGTCAGTACTTAATTAAAATTTCATAAGTTATTAAATTCATAAAAATTTTAAATTCAAAAATAACTAAAATGTCAAAACTAGGCAACTAATTATAGTTGCCTAGTTTTGACATTTTAGTTACTTTTGACATTAGTCAAAAGTAATTAAAATTCAAAAATTATTTAAAAATGTAAAAAGTAATTAAAATTCGAATACAATTTAAATGTAAATCTAAATGATCATTAAGCAAAAAATAAAACAGGAGAACATAAAAAAAAGAAAAGAAATTAAAATTCAAGCAACAATAAAAACAATAAACACCAAAATTGAACCACATTCATACAAAAACAAAATTTAAGAAATTCAGACAAATTATCTAAAACTTCAGTTCTTGTTGTACTTATCTGAGCCACTATCTAAAGTAATCATGGAGATCCTGAACTTTTTCGATGACAATGTAAATAAATCCAAGTCTACAAATACGTCATAGAATTTTTTTGCCATACGTCGAAGTGGCGCGCGAACTCCAGCGTTGGTGCGGCAGGAGGAGACTGCGAATAGTGGACGTACACGCACACCCCTCGTACAATGACAGTCCTCGGAGCAACGTAGCTTAACTTATTAGCAAGATCTATGCAGTCATACCTGCCATTACACAAGTCATAGATAAACATAGTTTCCATTATAATCATAATCATTTATTTGCTAATATAGGTAATTACATAGAGTTCTTAAAATATAGCACAGTCCAACCATATTACACCTTGAGGCATGCAAATCACAAGCTTTATTACACACATTTAATTGCATAAAATAATTTATAATTAACAACACACTTCCAATTTATTTGTTTTCTTAATTTCATCGCGTGGCAAATAACAATGATACATAAAAAAATGAAACTATCAATAATGTCAATAGAAGAATTAAATATAGAATGTAAAAAGTAAATTTATGAAAAATGTCTAAGTAATAAAAATATATAATAATTAAATTCTTGAATTATTTGGTAATTTCACTACAGCAAATAAAATGAAACACAACAATCATGAAGCAAATATAAATGTCACTAGATTAATCAAAAATTAAATGTCCTGTATTAAAAGTTATATTTGTAAATAAATGTCAAAGTAGATGTCAAAGTAATAATATTAATAATAATCGGGCTATCGGTTGAAGAGAGGTAGTCAGGTTATATCTCACCTCCTTTACATGGATGACCTGAAGCTCTTTGCCCCCAACAATCTTCAACTGATGGAGCTACTAAAAGTAACTGAAACTTTTAGTAGCGCCATCAGGATGGAGTTTGGTGTGGACAAATGTGCGGTCATGCATGTAAAGCGAGGGGAGATTGTGGAATCCGTAGGAGTTCAACTCACGGGTTCCATAAACCTGAGATCCCTCTCTCCAAACGAAACCTACAAGTATTTGGGTATGTCGGAAGCGTTAGGTATCAGCACTACTGACATGAAGCAATCGTTGAGGGAGCGCTTCTTTGGCCGCCTGAAGAAGGTATTCAATAGCCTTCTTTCGGGCGGAAACAAGGTGCGCGCCTTCAACGGTTGGGTCATGCCGGTATTGATGTACTCTTTCGGCATACTCAAATGGACTCAAACGGAACTTGACGCCCTGGATAGGCGGGTCCGCTCACTGCTGACTGCATATCGAATGCATCACCCACGATCATCGGTCATGAGATTGTACATCCCGCGGAAGTGTGGAGGCCGTGGCTTTTTAAATGCCAAAAACCTCCACAACCGCGAGATATGCAATCTCAGAGAATATTTTCTAAACACCGACGTGGGTATGCATCGAGATGTAGTGGCAGTGGACAAGGGACTCACCCCGCTCTCCTTGGCGAATGAGAACTGGCGCAAGCCTGTAGTGCTTGATACTAAAGACCGCAGGGAAGTATTGCAGAGTAAGGAGCTTCACGGACGCTTTTTCCGGGCCCTACATGGGCCCGATGTAGATCAATCAGCGTCCGTAGCCTGGCTGCGTTTCGGTGACCTCTTTGGGGAAATTGAAGGTTTTGTCTGTGCAATTATGGACGAAGTTATCATGACGAATAACTACCGGAGATTTATTGTGAAGGATGGCACGGTTGACATCTGTCGGGCATGTCACCGCCCGGGTGAATCGATCCGCCACATTATCTCTGGTTGTTCTCGTCTAGCTAACGAAGAGTACTTGCATAGGCACAACCTTGTAGCCAGGATTATCCATCAGCAACTTGCTCTGAAATACACTCTTGTGGCATCGGAGGTACCGTACTACAGGTATGTGCCCGACCCAGTTCTCGATAATGGCAGTATCACATTGTACTGGGATCGGTCCATCATCACTGACAGGACTATTGTAGCCAATAAGCCTGATATTGTGGTGGTGGACCGAATCGAGAGGCGTGCAATGATTGTTGATATTACCGTCCCGCATGACGGGAACCTCGTGAAAGCCGAGAAAGATAAGCAAATCAAGTATCTTGACTTGGCTCGCGAGGTTGTCGACATGTGGGATGTGGACACAGCGATCATTGTACCGATAGTCGTGTCGGCCAATGGCTTAATAGCCACGAGCCTCGACCAACACCTCAGGAGGCTCTCGTTAGGCGGCTGGGTCAAGGGCCTGATCCAGAAAGCAGTACTGCTGGACACGGCTCGTATTGTTAGGAGGTTCCTTTCTCTGGAGCCCTGACCGCCCGCGCCGGTAGCTTGGACCCTGTTCCCGATACCGGTGGGCCTCTATTTTTTATATTTTTAAATGTTTTTTTGTATGTTTTATAAAAATATTTAAAAATGTATTGAATAAGAAAATAGTGAAATAAAGGAATTAATAATAATACTAGTCACATCAACAATATGTCCTTACATCCTCTTTTAAATAATCCTGAATACTAAAATTACAATTATACACGGTGAAATTTAATTGGTTGTTTTCCCGCGGCAGAACGACTTGCCTTAAGGAGTACTTTAGAAGTATAGAGTTAAAGTAAATAAATAACGATGTTTCTGTTTTAAAATAATTAAAAAAATATTCATCAACTCGAAAAAGTGAGTAACAATAGTAACTCTAGACGTAACTTGTAGGTACTAGGTACTACTCGTGTCGGCATAATCTAGCCCGCGCGTAACATGATCAAACGGAGCCGCCTTCGAACCTAATCCTTTCGACGGTGACCTAGCACCCGGGTCAACGGCCTGCTGTCGTTCGGCAGTAGATATCGGGAGGTATACTATTGGTTCGTGATCGCTTTCGAGTTTAGTTTTTCACAATGTTAAATATGCCAGTTTTTGTTTCTAATATTTTATATAACTACGAAACGATTGTATTACATAGACAAAACCATTTCGCTGCGGGAAAACAACCATTTAAATTTCACGGTGTATAGCAAGAATCTCTTTAATGTGTTTTTGAATTCATCGATGGATGGAGTTTCTATTATGGACTTTGGCAAGTGATTGTATACACGCGGCGCCATACTGAAAATGCTTTTGGAATATAAGGCTGTCTTCTGAGATTTGCAACAAATTTTATCTCTATGCCGCCTACTTCTGTACATATCAAAAAGATGTTTGTTAGTTCTTACAAAGCTAGCAGTCACATAAATGTAGAGAGACGGCAATGTTAATATATTATGCTTTATAAAATATGGTCTGCAGCTATCAGTCTGGTTGATATTAAACATACCCCTAATACACCGCTTTTGCGCCTTGAATGCCATATCCTTATTGGTGGAGTGACCCCAGAATATAATACCATACTTTATCAAGGATCCCACGTAGCCATGGTATGCTGCAAGTATAGCAGAGGTGTTTACCGTTTTTGCCAGCATATGTAAGGCGTATGATTGTTTATTTAATTTTTGATTTAAAATATCAACATGTGCCTTCCAATTCAAATTATAATCAATTGACATGCCTAAGAATTTTGTAGTTGCTATCTCATTTATTTTGTTCCCTATATAATGTATAATAATGTCAGTAAATTGGGCTTTACGATTGCGAAATATCTTAATTTTAGTTTTGTCAAAGTTAATTTTCAAATTGTTATTAGTTAGCCATTTTATAATATCACTTAGAGTGCTGTATATATCTATTTCTAGGGACTCCTTATCCTTACTTGTAAAAAAGACAGTACTATCATCAGCAAAAAGTATAGAGGGATGATTGGTTACTTTTGGGAGGTCATTTATATAAATGATGAATATTAGAGGGCCCAAAACACTTCCTAGCGGGACGCCTTGTTTAATTTGTCTGTATTCAGACGTGTACTTAATTTCTTTTCTGGTTTTGGTGCATACTCGAGTAACTAATGTGAACTGCTTTCCGTTGGTGAGATAAGAAGGAAAAGACGTCTAGATTCCAAGCTTAACAGATTAATACTCTTGTGGGGTGAATTGGGCGAACTCAAGTCGTGGCGGCACCGATACTTTAGGGCTTTTAGGAATTTGTGCTGTACCCTTTCCAAGCTGTCGATGTATTTCTTATAAAGCGGATTCCAAACTTGTACAGCGTATTCGAGTTGTGACCTAACTAACGACTTATACAAATGCATGTAAGTATCTATGCGCTTGAAGTCACTGGAAGCTCTCATGACGAAAGCCATACATACGGAAAGCGTTACTTATTATTTTCTGAATATGTTGATCAAGATGCAGTTTAGAGTCCAATAGTATTCCCAGATCCTTTACAGACATAACTCTTTGCAATATAGTGTTATCTAATTTGTAACTACTATTTACAAAGTTAACACTTAGATGAGCTTAACTGAATTTTATTTTCTACACAGTAACTAGAAAATCGGTTAAGATCCTCTTGTAGTAGCATAGTATCAGTGTGGTCACGAATTGGTCTGTAGATTTTAAGGTCATCTGCATATAGCAAACATTTTGAGTGAACGAAACAAGATTCCCCTACCAGGTGGAACTTATGACGAACCATAAGAAGCCCAGCGAGGTTAACCAGCGTCAGAAGTGCCGACTTGGACGAACCTACAGAAGGGAGTCTTCTAAAATCTCCTGCGTTACTTGAGTCTCCGACTACAATGGCCGACAGAAAATCGGTAAAGATTTTTTTATTCATATTTAATCCATCGATCATACCTAAGTTATTCACTCACCTTCGTGTCTACACCTTATTAAAAATACAGTGTCTTTAGAATACATTATCTAACACTTAAGTACAGCTCAGCCGCTAGGTCAAAGCTAACGTAACCAGTTAGGTTGGTGCTCAAAATGCATGTATCTATCCAGCTGTCATTGACCGTTAGACAGACTGACTCACACATGCTGTTCAGGTTAAACACAAGTCAAATTTAAAAAAGTCCCCCGAAACATTTTTATTTCATGCTACATAATTTATCTAGTAGTTGACACGCTTTGATCGACAATCTATTGAACACGTAATTATGACACGATATCTTGCGAAAACACACCGATTCATACAGTAAAACGCCCATAACTTTAGAACAGCTAAACCGATTTTCATCAAAAATGACTTAAGAACACCCTCGATAAAGTCACCATTCAAACGATAAAAAAAAAAGAAATCGAAATCGGTTCATCATCTGTTCAGGAGCTTTAATGTCACAGACAGATACGCAAATACACACACGTCATATTTATAACAGCCCTCTTTTTCAGTCGGTGGTTAAAAATACATAAAAGGTTTGAATCCCACGTGAAATTGGCAATAAGAATTTAAACCCGCACAAATTCAAACTCCTTACTAACTGCTACTGAAAATATCGTAAGGGAAAACCCGAATAATAGTTTGCCTAACTTAGATATCGAACCCAGGACCTCCGGCCGGGGGTTCCTGCATTGTTGAGGCGGGGGAGCTCAGTAGCCGTGATTTGGACCCCCACGGTGAAGCGAAGACGAACCCGAGAAGGGGCCACCCGTCAGGGCTTTTGCAGCCGACGAGTGACGTAGCGGCCAACAAGTAGGTTGCGTTGCCGCTTGACAACAGAGGCGAAAACGCTATTGAGGCGGGAGTCGTATGGGAGGCTTCGCAGCTGAGGGTTGGAGACCGCGGCGGGAGAGGAGTGCTGGTATTGCTGTGCGCCGCTCTCCCTATCTTCCGCTTCCTGGACGGGTTCGCCATCTTCTGATGGCGGACGCGGTAAGGCCGCAGGAGAGGATAAATAAATAAGTAAATTATTTTTATTCCGTTAAGTCGTTATTTTTATAGTTTACTATGATCATTAACACTGACCATGAAACATAAAAACTTGGAGTACTACTTATTGTGGTTAGCCACACTTGTATCTAAACATTTAGGAAATAAAGTAAAGAAATGAAGGTTAAAGAAACATTAGAGGTTGTAAACGTAAGGTCGGCAATTAAAATTGTAGGCTTTTGTATCTTCTTGCATTTGTTACTTCCATATTGTATCTAATGATGATCACGAGAATTCTACGGCAAATACTGTGTAAATTATTGGTAGGTATAGGTATAATGTACCTATACCTCCATAGTCGCTGTCTGTCTGTCTTGTCTGGGTTAAGGCCTCTTCATAAACAGTGTAACGTTGTACGAAAGTTATTAACGTAAATTCTTTATCTTAGGATAATAACCAACATAAGTGGGTACCTGAATCTAAGCAAGTATTATTTTGCGTTTGCGCTGATCAACGAAAATTTGCGATCCTAGTGTTTTGTCTCATTCGCTCACCTCCCGTTTGACCGACGCGTGAACATTGCGTCGGAGAAGCTCGGAAGGAGTTGCTAATCTCGATCTCCTACCGGTTTACCTGAGCAGCAATTTCTTCCGTGCGACTAATAAGTTACTTATTCTATTTAAACGTCTATTTTTTAATCGAAGTTACTCCCCGTATTGGGTACGTGTTGACAAGATTCATAAGTTGCTATACTCCATTTGCGATAACATTAGACGTTTTAAAATTAGCCCATTTTACAGCCCGCTCAACCGATTTTGACTTCTATTGCGTTGGAAATACGACAAATTGTAGCTGCAGTAAACAGTTGGTTTTGGTAACAGGTTTATGGTTTGTATGTCATCCTTATGTTAACGGGATAGAATTCAAAATCGGTTGAACGGACTGTAAAAAGATTTGGAAACATGTCTAATGTTATTTCAAATGGAGTTTAGCTCATATTTTTTGTGTGTTTTAGTAGGTAGGTACTTTCAAAATTTTTTGTTGTTGTCTTTTCTTTTTTTTTGATTTTTGGTTTCACATAAACCACGAATGCTTTCCATTCACTCGTTTAAACAAATATTTAATATAGAGCTTCACATTATTATTTTTTTAACTTCCTTGTAAACTCTGTGTAAAATCCGCATCTGATGGTGACCGAACACACAAATCGCCTTAAGCGCTGTACTTCCTACGCTTTCACGCTTTGCCCACCGTCAGTGGAGGATTGCAGAGGACTCTTTTTTTCCGCAGGACATCAATACCAGGGTTCCAGTTTCAGAGTGGAAGTGTTGGACTAATTGAGTTCAACCTTCCGGAACGGTCGAGGACGGTTGCCGCGTCATCTAGCGGCCCTTACCAAACCTGCCAGCGCATCCCAGCATCTCAACCCTGCGGGTCTTCTAGCCTCGGAGTCAACTCCACGGCTGTCGCGACATCACCAGCTTCGCGTTAGCCAGGACAGTACTTTACGCAAGATACAAATAGAAATGAATTTGACGGGCTTCTGTAACTCGCGACCACATAACAATAAATTTTATGAAAGTGTTGCTGAGTTTTATTATTCTTATCTATTAGCTCACGCGGTTCAAGGAATGAGCATGGACCCTCATCATCAAGCATGGTGGCACAAGCATTCAGCATTATCCTGCTCTAATCTATCTTACGAGTAGAAAGTTTCTACGTAGCACCGGTTGTGATGCGAGCACTTCGCACCTGGACTTCCTTTTTTATTACAGATAGGCTCAAGCTTGACCACAATCTCACCTGATGGTATGCGATCATGTGATCGACGATGAAGCACGCTTGACTAGAAGTAACCTATTCACTCTTGAATTAAATACCCCTAGGTTGGGATGCGGTGCGTATGGGTGGGATGTCCACCATTTACCGATAGCGCATCGCCGTACGTCTTTTTGTCCTATAGTATGATGAAACGCGCTAGGCGGAATTAGATCATGCTGAAGAACATCTCACCAGTAAGACCTTTATATGTCCTCAGGTCGTCTCTTGCCAGCGTTTTCATTAACATCTGTTAGTTACATTTCATTCATTCTCCCAACTTGACGAAACCAACACATATTATTAATATTATAAAGGGGAAAGGAACTCTGTCTGTCTGTTAGCTTTTCCCCCTTAAGGGCCTTCCACCGCTTTAGTGCCGTAAAACGGTTACTCTCTAAAGCATACTCCTTAGTAACGGCTAGATTTAATCAGGTTTGAAAAAATATGTAGGTATTTATTTTTGATTCATGTCTATTATTTTTGTAACAAGGTTTTTTCGTGTAACTAATAGTTTTGCCTTAAAAATATAATTAACGGCACGATATTTTTTCGCAACTTTTGGCTACTCCTCCAAAACGTTGGATGTTTAAAAATATTTTTACATCCAAAAATGGTGGCTGGAATTTCTTCATAACTGAAATAACATATGTAAATCAATATTTTGCAAACAAAACTGTTCAAAACAAGGTTCAATATTGATATTTTGGCATCGAGCGGGCGCACAGCCAGTACTGCGTTAACATTGGGGCGTATGTATCACCTTAACAGCTGAACGGATTAAGATAAAACCATGAACTGGATTAGGTCATAGGATGCTTTTTATCCCGGTATTATAACCCTATCTTGGGATAATAGAACACCTCTCACGAGGGCTATAGTTTTTAGTCTATACCAATAATATTAAGAGGAAAGATTTGTATTTTTGTATGTAACGAATAAACTTAAAACCACTGGAGCGATTTCAAAAAATATTACACCGTTGGGAAGCTACACTATCCCCGGGTGACATAGGCTACTTTTTATCCCTGTATTCCCACGGGAACGGGAACTACGCGGGTGAAACCGCGAGGCGAGCGCTAGTTTTTTTTTTATATATGATTGGTTTGCGCTTGATCACTATCTCACCTTATGGTAAGTGAAGCACGCTTGCCTAGAAGAAACCTATTCACTCTTGACTTGAAGACTCCCAGGTTGTAGCTATCAGGAAATACAGACTCCGGCAGGGAATGCCACTCCTTTGCTGTACGCATAATAAAAGTATTCCCAAAACGTTTGGTGCGTATGGGTGGGATGTCCCATGTCAAATAGAACAAACGTAAAATTCACTGAGACGTGTGAGATTATCCAATCTCAATTTAGAAAGTCTAGAACGAGTCCTTGATGGTTGCTATTTAGGACCTAGCTCGCTTAGTGAAAGGCTACACCAGTTAAGTAATACTAGAGTCATAAAAACGATGTTTCGGTCAACCACCTGATGGCCTACACCCAATTTCTCGATCTTACGATCCGTTTTTCTTGTAGCCAGTTATAACTCGACAAAATTTATAAAACAGCAGATGTTTTTTTCTGTTGTAAAATTTGATTTTTGATTGAAAATCGTGTCTTTGATTTAAATACCTAATGCCTATAAAAACTTTGGATTGTAATCAAAACAATCAGGCAGAGTAAAAAATAAATATATCAATTACCTAATTATATTAAAAATAAATCTATACTAATATTATTAAGAGCAAAGATTTGTATTTTTGTATGTGTAACGAATAAACATAAAAACTACTGCACTGATTTCAAAAATTCTTTCACCGTTGGGAAGCTACACTAACCCCGAGTGACATAGGCTACTTTTTAGCCCTGTATTCTCACGGGAGCGGGCACTACGCGGGTGATACCGCGAGGCGTCCGCTAGTACTTAATAATTCAACCAGCAGTGAACAGTCTGATGATTTTTTGGTTGAAGTTTTCCAAGACCTGAGCTGGGCAAAATACATAATTTGTTTCATTTAAAATAGAAACAACAAAATACTATCTCGCGAAGCCTTCTTTGATGAATGCAAACACTGTTCTATTAGTAATTAATTCTTTATTAACAGAGGGCCGACATACCAGCTCCTCTACACAAAACACAAGGCAGAACGGAAGGTAGAGTAAATACAGTGTTACCACACTATTTAATACTCCTCCATAACACAATAATCTCGCATGTATTTAAAATACGAGCATGTATTAAAAGTCGTGTATTTGAAATAAAAAATACGGTTCTTTTATTATATTTTTTTATTTGCATTCCTGTATGGAGGGCGTTTTGCAATTTTCCTTGTTCTTATGGTATTTATTTTCGCCCAAAGATGCGTTAAAATTAGTATTGAAATATGGAACTTTCGACGCTCATAACTTTCAAAAAAATTTTTTCATTTGTTTTGTTTCCATACAGGGCCAGATAATGATGAGACAAATTGATATATTTTTTTTATTTTGAACGTACATCGTCAAACAGTGGAGTAATCGCCAGACTACATTTGTATGGAAGAATGATCGACTAGTGTTACCATAAGCCACGAACTTCTCCGAGAGTTTATTAATTAAAATAAAATAAATAAACCTGACCTCCGTTACATGAGTTTATTGCCCTACATGAATACTGCTATCCGTTAGAGATCTTGAATCATTAAGTATGTTTTTAGTAATTTAGTTTTACTTAATTAAGTATTATGCAAATCGTATGCGGCTTTACCGGCCATAGAGTTGAAATGTAAAGAGGCGACGCTCTTGATCGAACGTATTTTTTATTTAAAAGCTTTTATTGAGTTTCACCTGTGTGTCTTAAACCTGTTTGTTTATGACACTTTCACGCCTTAACTATTCGACCGACCATCATATTCGCATACATGTTGTCAGTGGAACAGAAAAGGACATACCTATCATCAAGGTAATCTATACTTATGCGAGTGAAACAGCGGGCAAAAGCTAGTGATAGGTACGCCTGTACATTTCAGCGACGTAGTCGTAGTTACATTTATTTTAGTACACGAGTGTGTTGGTTTCGAATTTTGAGCTTTCATTGCGCGCGACGCTAAGGAGTGGAACTCCCTTCCGGAGTCTTTGTTCCCTGACAGTTACAACCTTGGGGGTCTTTAAGTCAAGAGTGAATAGGTTTCTTCTAGGCAAGCGTGCTTCACCGTAGACCAAATCATCGCTTAACATCAGGCGAGACAGTGGTCAATCACGAGCCTAAAGATTATAAAAAAATGTGATTTTCATAGAGATATTATGAGTGGGAGAGACAACGATTTTAAAAGCTAAAATTTTTAATAAACTCGCACGCGCTTCGAGCGGGCGAACCGCGCGGTGTACGTACGCAGACAGCTGGCTCGAAGCACGATGCTAGAAACCCACAGCTGTAGTACAGGACTGCATAGAAGCGCGGGGACAGATGATTGTCTGACAGCTGTAAGCGCGTAGACAGCTGGTTGCCTGCTAGCTGTCGGCGCGTGGACAGCGAGTAGCTATCTACGTTTAAGACAGTATTGTGCTGGAGCGGTGTCATGTAAGCGAGCTACGACCTTAATAGTCCACCTGACTGATTTCGACCACGGCGGCGGCCAATCAAACGGAGACCATCCATTGTCGCAGGAGATATTATAGTACACAAGTGTGTACACAAACACACGAGCACTTCCATGCATTTAGCTTGCAACCGCGAGACCAACGGAGCAGATAAAATAACACTGCACACGAAATTATCGCATCTATACCTTTTATTACTCTATGCCCTCTTCGATACAACCTGACCTAAGCTGTTGAGTAATTCAGTTTTAAAATATATAAATGTTAATTTTAGATTAATAATAAAATAACACTAAATACTTTTTAATATGCTTAAATTATTTCTTTTTAAATGCCCTACTTAATGTGACCTTTTTATAAAACTTTTTTTTAAGTCTGCCAATTTTTTTTTTGTTGGTAAATGCTGGGTTGCGGAGGTCAGCGGGGTGACCATAACCTCTTAGAGTGAGGCTACTTTCAGTGTGTGTAAGTGACAAATGTATATGACTTGTATACATCTGTCACTTATAAACACTAAAAATAACCTTACTCTAAGAGCTTATGGTCACCCCCAGATAAGCAGTCGCGCCATTGTAAAATATTGGTACTTAACTGCATTCAATGAGACTGGAAACCATTATATCCGACATAGTTGGAAATAATGGAATACAAAAAAAAACACAAACTACTTCCAAATACACACACACTACAAAGTGATAAATAACTTCAATTTCGGAAGGCGGTGTTCCTATTTTTTCCTTCGTTTTTTGACACCGACTGCCGAAATTGAAGTTGCTTTTCACTTTGTAGTGTTTTTATTTGGCAATCGGTTGTGTTTTCTTGTAAAAAAGTTTTTATTGATCACTTTTTAGTTGTGGTAGGGGCAAATTCTTTAGTAACATTAGTAAGGTAATGCCCAAAGCTATGCCAGAATGGATTACTCAAATAGCATAGTTCAAGAAACTTGAACAGAACCGGTGGAATGCGATTATACCAGGGTGAATTGTACACATCTGCGTAACCCTCTAGACCGTATCGGCGTAATGTTATGTTATGAAATGGCGTAAATAATAAACAGACATCCGATTGCAGGAAACCCGAGAGATTCGCCGTCATTTATTGAAGAGTTCTGTTGCTCCGAAGATCTTCACCAAATATAAAGGGGACGAATTCGGGAACATAACCTTTCAAACAAAACAAGAGTTTATTAGGGATGTTTCTTGGGCAGAAAAATGATAATTCTATTTAGTTCGTCAGTGACTTTCATTTTTTCGTGGCATAAGTATAAATATGTGTCCAATATTTTTAGTTTGTCTAACTGAAAAACTGTTAAAAGTTTTTTTGTCAATTACCTTATTGACGGAGAAATCATTGAAAATACACAACAAAAAAATACAGCCGAACATAGAACCTCCTCCTTTTTGGAAAGTCGGTTAAATATGCTTGACAGATTGATTGTTGGTCTTGTGGTAGCTAGTGATACTCAATGATAGGACAGGATCTCGCTTGAGATGAATCCCCAGGTAAAGTAACATTTAAATATCGATCGACCCGACTTACATGTGGTACATCGTGGGTTCGAACCCAGGCAGATGCTTTTCTTTGAGTAAATTATTTCATCACCGCTGTTCTAAAAATGTTGAAGGAAAACATCGTAAGGAAAACAGCATGTTCTAGAAGTCGAAGATATGTAACATCTACCAACCCGCACTGGGTACAAGTGGTAGATTAAGGCCCATTCCCTCTCTCACAGAAAGGAAGCCTGTGTCCCAGCAGTGGGGACATTAAAAGGCTGATGATTATGAACCCAGACTGGCAATACTTAGTGCAATTTTAATTAATCACCGTTGCTCTCAAAACACACGCACACCCTAACTCACACTTGTACACACACGCACACTCTAACTCACACTTGCACACAACACACATATCTTATCTCACACTTGCACACAACACACATATCTTAACTCACACTTGCACACTCACATACCTTTGGTAAACTGTTCTATTAATTCAATAAAATCTATACTAATATTATAAAGCTTAAGAGTTTGTTTGTTTGAACGCGCTAATCTCAGGAACAAGGGTAGGAATTGAAAAAATATTTTTGTGTTGGATAGTCCATTTATCGAGGAAGGTATTAACATTACGCTACGACCAACAGGAGCGGAGCATAAATGATAAATGTTGCAAAAACAGGAAAAAATATTCTTTTTGGAGAGCTTCCGTTGCGTCCGCTGCGTAAACGGCAAATATCATGTATGATGGATTTGTTCCTCTTTAAAAGTTCTAAAAAAAAGTCCGCGACAACATAATGTCTATCTTTTAAGATTGACTCACTATAACCTTTTTTATGGCAATGAAATTTGTTCATTTGCGAAGGAGTTTTATCAACATCTACACTAATATTATAAAGCTGAAGAGTTTGTTTGTTGGATAGGTAGGGTAGGTAGGTAGTGGTAGGTAGATAGATAGCCAATTGACGGGAGCGAAGCCGCGGGGCTGAGCTAGTAGATTCTATAAATGTAATCAAGTTAAGGGAGTGCGGCCTCTCCTAGCACAGGTGTTATCACACTTAAAAGGAGAACTCAACCTCAATATTGTTAAACTAACTTTTGTTATCAAATAGAACATTTTTTATTGACGTCACGCATTTCAATCTGAGTAACCTAATACTTAAGCTACTGCTTAACCGGGCGATCCTGTGGAGACCAAACTAGAGCATCCAGCCGGGCACAAAAAGCTAAACCTAAGCGACCACGCTGAAGGTTACCGCCACAGATATAAATCTAACTAGATGACGCGATTGTATGTACTTCGCATGCCAAAAAACGGAGTAAAATTACGACAAATAATCGTAATTAAAATTTTTCATTTAGCATTATCGACACCGGAAATCCACCGCAATCTAGAAAAATGCCTTTTTATATATATTGAGCTGTAAAGACTGTATAGAAAAAGTTGGCAGAGGCATTGGAAATGTTCTCTTTCATTGGTAAATAAATTTGTTTTTAAGTTGTCTCTGAAAAAGTAACACGCTTGGTTTTCATACAGATGGAGGGACTTGCGTTATCTAGTTAGATTTGTGTCTGTGGTGTACTGAAAAATTATAGATGGAAAAACACAATAACACTTTTCCCGAACCGGTAATCGAACCCAGGACCTCGTGCTCAGCTGTAACGGCTGCCACCACTAAACCAAAGAGGCAATATTTTTGTTTTTTTTTCCCCGTGGGTAGTTGAAAAAGATACACATAGAAAATATTGCTCATATTTTAAAATTGAATATAATTTATTAAAAAACATATTTGCAAGCATTTTATGCCATATATTATCAGTTAACTGTTTATACCTGCTGGTCAAGCGTTATCAGTTATCACTTTTTTCTTATTTAAAAATACAAACTACAGTAACTTTGCTTCACTGACATGGAATCACTGTCAAGCACACTGAGTGAACTGAAGGAAATGTTCCACGCAAGGATGTTGGTCTTTGAGGAGGAGTTGCAGAAGACCCCTCAGTCACCCATCACAGCATCTGGCCTGGCTTCGGAGTTCACTGCGTTTCGAGCTTTCATCACACAGGCTCTCAACAGTCTTCAGCAGCAGGTGGGACTTCTGGCTCGAAGCGTCGATCAGATAGAGATGCGAGGAAGAAGGAAGATCTTGCTGCTGCATGGCATTCGTGAAGAGCAAAAGGAGGACACTGCCAGGGTGATTACCGAAGTGATCAGAAATAAGCTCCAGCTAAGCGACTTCACTGTCACTGACATCAGCCGTTGTCACAGGATGGGACGAGCGGTAGCCAATAAAATCAGGCCAGTCTTGTTCAAGGTTCGCAGTCTTGCAGTCCGGGATAAGATTTGGTTTGCAAAAACCAAATTGAGGGCTTCAGGTGTCACTTTGTCAGAGTTCCTGACAAAGGGGCGGCACGACGTGTTCTTGGCTGCGAGGGAAAGATGCGGCGTCACCAAGAGCTGGACTAGAGCAGGCTGCGTCTACGTCCTTGGTCTCGACGATACGCGGCACCGAGTGGAGTCCCTCGCTGAGTTGGACAAGATTGCGCCGGTGGAATCGAGCGACCCAAAAACGGCTGTGCCAGCTACCGCTGCTGCTGTGAAGACCGCAAGATTGAAGCGTACTGCGGCTTTGAAGAAGTGATGTTAGCTAAGTGTTGATCAGGGGGGGTCGACTCATTGGGTAAATCTTGGCATACCTACGGGGGCTAGACCTGTGTTGCCAACCTCTACTCTATTATGTGAGACCTAAAGATTTCGGTCTCTAATAATGACGTTTTCTACGATGGCAACATAGGTAAAACTGAAAAGTTGCTTATATGTTAAAAAGCTACCATCTGGTAGTTTTAACAACATTTTTGTTTAAATTTTTAATCAACAAATTTGCAGCTATAATGTTTCCGCTAATTAATTGAATGTTAATATTATTGAAATTGAATAAATTTAATATAATTCATGCAGACTATAATAGATATACGCTCGCATAGCATAGGTTTTAACAATAAATAAACAAAAGGGTTAGCAATTAAGCCGATGAATAAATAATTCTTTTAATTTACTGAAACGCGATCATACAGAGGCTACTTAATTTCAAAAATTATTATTTTTTCAAAATTATTTGAGTAGGCTTTTGTTTAATGCACTTGGCAACCCCACTTTACAAGAAATTTGATTGCCGGCTTATGAGCATGTTATTTGAAATTTTGAATTTCTGTTTTCTTGTGAATTAACTTGTCCTAATTTCTGTGTGTTATCCTTGCCATTATCGACGTTGAGTAGAGCCTAAGTTCCTCCGTCTGTTGTGTGCTGAAACACTTGTGTTGTGTACGAGATAGTGACTGACTAGTTTGTGTTTTCAAATACGAAAGAAAATAAAAGAAAATGTTTTAAGTGTGGTTCTTCGCCTGTCAATGACCCCGAAACCACATTATTTAGGTTTCCAAAACCTGGTTCTACGAATATTCTCCGGTAAGTGCCGCCTCTAATACTGGAAATCCTGCAACGCGATTTTTATTCGCGCGTTTTTTTCGCCCATTCTGCGACCTATGGAATATATGTTTATCTTGTTAATTATGCCGCCTCATCCAGATTTGTGATTGGACTAGTGATCCATAATATAATTTTAGTGTACGTACTTAATTTACTTTATTCTTTTCATTTCAGTTGTGAATTGTGGGCAAAATATTGCTGTCCGGACAAGTCCTGGTCAAGTAAGGAATTTCAGTTGAAACTGCACACTGAACACAGAATGCTTAGATGTCATCAGCATTTTAGTGAATCAGCATTTGTGGATTTCCCATCAAAGAGATTGCGACGTTTTGCTTCACCAGATGTCAGGTCAGCTAATCCCAATGAGAACGAAATTTAAAGTAAAAATGGTGTGAAGTGTCGTGGGTTACCAGACAGAAGAGGAGCTTCTCTTGTGCATTCTATATAATATATAACATCTATTAAAGCTAAACATAGTTTGTATTGGATAAAATCAAAAGCAAATTAACTGATTTTGAAAATTCTTTCACCAGTAGAAAGCTACATTCTTCCTGAGTAACATAAGCTTTTCTTTTATCCCGAAAACGGGACCCGGGCTGAGAGCTGATAGACATTTATGCCAACTCAAAATAAAAATCTCTACTAATACATTAGAATTTTATATATAACTAATGCTATACTTTCTTTGCAGGATATAATCTTGCCGTTTTTAGAAGATTTTATTATTAGAGAACCTGTAGCTGGTCCATCACGGCCTCTTGTGGATATATCTAATAGATGTTACCCTTCCAAAGTTATTCTCCCTGGTCAATCTGAAATTAGTTCCAAAATTCCCGATGAAAACAAAAATTTTATGAAATGCAAGAAATATTTGCGAAAAGTTTGCCTATTGAAAAAGCAATTGAAGCAGATGAAAAATAAGAAATATCTGCAAAAATTAAGCATCAGTGATGCTGTGATGAAACTCAGTAATAAAATAAGCCCGAATTTTGCTTTATTATTGCAAGCACAAATTAGAAATTTTAATAAGAGTGCTAAGGCGCGTAGATGGACTGCTGAAGATAAAATTACTGCATTAAGGCTATATAAAAGATCTCCCACGTGCTACAGATTACTAAGGCGAATGTTTTGCCTTCCGGCTCAATCAACTTTAAAAGTACTATTACAAAAATGTAAACTTAATGTTGGCATCAACAAAGAGCTCTTTAGAATTGTTGGGAAGTTTTCATCAGCCCAAGAAGCGGTTAATAATGAATATGTTTTAATGTTTGATGAAATAGCATTAAAAAAACATTTGCAATATAATGTGAAACAAGATAGCATTGAAGGCTTTCAAGACCATGGTGTGCAGGGTAGAACAGCACAACTAGTGTCTTATGCACTAGTATTCATGGTTGCTGGGATTCGAAAGAAAATAAAACAACCCATGGCCTATTATTTATCGGGTTCTTCAGTCACTGCTGATAGATTAGCAGTCCTAATAAAAGAGGTAATTACGGTCACTGTATGAATTTATAATGTTATAAATTTACTCTATATTGCAGTTGCCTTGCCTAAACTTACCCAATATAGCTGACAATTTTTTATTTTTTATTTACAGGTGCTTGAAAAATGTCATGAACATGGCATTAATATAGCGGCCAGTGTGTGTCACATGGATGGAGTTAACAGAAGTGCATTAAGCATTTTAGGGGCAACTGCTACCTGTCCAAGTTTTAAAATAAATATATTGTTGCACTTTTTGATACACCTCATTTAATAAAGTGCTTCAGAAATTTATTTTTAAAGTATGACATACAATGCTCAACAAATATAACATCAGCTGATGGAAACCAGGGAACAGGTAAACATTACATTTTATAGATAACTGACAGTTTTTGATTCAAGAAGAAACCTATTCAATGTTACAATGTATTTAAACTGGACATGTATAAATTGTTTCAGGTGTAGCCAAATGGCGTCACATTGTCGAATTCTTCGAACTGGACAACTCAAATCCAAACTTTGTGTTTGCACCCTGTCTCAGACAAGAACATCTGAATCCCAATACTAAACAAAAGATGAAGATGAGGGTAAAACTAGCTGTTCAAGTGCTGAGCCACACAGTTGCTGCTGGCATGTTTGCTAAAATATCACAAGGTAACTTGGTTTATTGATATTTATGCATTTAAGGGATTCTTAGATAAGATTTAGAATTCTGTGACTCTAAACGACATAAATGGAACCCTATAATTTCTCACTGTTCATCTCTCCGTAAGTCACAGCCATTTTGCTTTGAGATTTTGGGCACTAAATAATTTGAAAAGCTATTTGTTCTAAAAACCTACTACGTATAATAGTGCAAATGTGAACGTAGCTCAGTCTCTCTATCTATCTGACTGTTTATTACATTTTCTATAATTCTGTAAGCAAAAACCCACCAAACCAAATTTTTTTTTGGTATGGACATAAATTGAACCCCGGGGAATGACATAGGGTTGTATTCAGCCACGGGCGGAAGGCAGTAGTAAGTAAATTGATATATTCTTATATGTTAAATCATCATAATAAAATGCAATATTATGTTCTATTACAGGTCAAATAACTGCTGACGCGGCTGTGACGGCGGATGTTATATCCAGAATGGTAGTTCACACACTGTATTGCTAATTGTGGTGGCTTTAATTACCTCACAGTTATTTCTGTATTGATAGATGTAAGCAACTCAAACACAATAAAATAAAATAATTATTGATGCTAAATTACTGTTATATTGGTAACTAATTGACCTGTTTGCTAATGTTATTGTTTAGCATTGGTATATTATGTTAAATTTTTGTGGGTATTTTGGGCACTCTTAAGCACAGTAAAGGAGGAATTTTTAAACATCACTCATATTTACTTATGTTATGTTGTTGTTTGTTAGATATACATTCGGCTGCCCATTTATAGTTTCTATGTCTGTGATACCTATTGCGTAATTTATAATAAAGTTCTTCTGAAACAAACACTACTGTTTTTATTATAAAAATACTAGTAAGAAGCTTTAACTTTTACGTATAAACCACAAACTTCTGATTTTTGTTAAAATTCAAAGTTTTCTACAAGCAAGAATTGTCTCCTATTCACTTTATAATAAGGCTGCTTGACCACCAAAGCGAAGCTGGGAAATTTTAACCACTGAAATTGCACAATACTGCACACGAAAGCAGAACTGGGCAACTGTAACCGATGTTAAATTGGTTGCAGTTTCCCAGTTCTGCTTTCGTGGGCAAATCTTTAAATAATTATCTGGAAGAATTCCGATTTTGAATTTCCCGCTTCCGCGAGTTTTCGGGGGCATCCACCAGGTGGCGCCAAAACCGTGCCATTTTTTTTGTACGTACTTGACATTCTTCTCGCTAGAGTAATTTTTTTTCTATGGTGTTGATTGATGCAATGTCCGGGTAATGTTGTTTTCTTATTCACTTTCACTTGTTTTCTTTTGCTACGCTTTGGTTCTATTGTTGACCTTTTATGATTTAAATATTTTATTCAATTTAGTGTCCTTTATAGTATATACTTTAGTATCCAATATGTCAACAAACAAACAAGAAGTATGAACAATAGGATCTGGTAAAAGCTGGGTACTTTAAACTTTAATTATGATCTTTAAAATAGAAACAGAGAGTTGTTATTGACAAGATGACAAATGACAAGTTGTCAGTGTCAGATGTCAGTCAACCTATTTGTCATCTGCGTTCCGTTTCAGCACTGTTGCCTGAGACGTTACAACAAGTTGGGAGAATCTATTTTTATTTAATTAATATATTGTTTTTAAGTTCCACTTGTTGGAACGTTTCGTTACATGTTGTTTTTTTGTTTTTTACATTGTTTTGTTTTGTTCTTTGTTACCCGGACCGCTAGTATTTGTAAATTGTATTTTTTTATTTTTATAACGTCTTAACGCGACCGGCAGGTGTTTGTACCTGATACTCGGTGTTAGTAGATTAAGACAGGATTTTATATTTAAACTATATATATTTATATATATATATATATATATATTTTACATAGGTATTTTTTTTATGAATATTGATCATAGCAGTGATCTTGGCAGTGATAGTATTAGCTTTTTCTCTTTGTCAAGTGACGATGACAGTTTTGTGAGCATTCCTTCTCTTGCAGACAGTCTTACGGCACAGTTTTCTGATGTTCCTAAGAATTTTAACGTTATTCATATCAACGCCCAGAGTATTCCGGCCCATTTCCACGATATGCTGGCAAGTTTTGACTGTAAACACATTCATGCTATTCTTGTATCTGAGTCATGGCTTAAACCTTGTCTCCCTTCAACAAGTTACTCTCTTCCCGGCTTCGTGCTCATAAGAAACGACAGGACGGTTGGTGGTGGTGGTGGCGTTGCCATATATCTCCGTGCGCACATTCCCTTCTCTGTAGTTCATGTGTCGGCGCAGCCACCCCCATCAAATGCTGGTGAACACCTTTTTCTTGAAGTCGAACTACATCACTCGAAATTACTTCTTGGCGTATATTACTGTCCCTCCTTACGCATCAATTTCTTTTCTTCTTTTGAAAAGCTCCTAGAAGTTCTGACCCCTTCTTACAGTCATAGCATAATTAAGGGTGATTTTAACACTTGTCTCCTGAAAAATGACCATCGCTCTTCTTCTCTGACTAATGTTGCAGCTTCTAGTAATCTTTCTATTCTGCCACTAAGTGCCACTCACCATTTTCCAAACTGTACACCCTCACTTCTTGACTTGATCTTTGTCACCTCTCTTGATCGCGTCGCTAAGCATGGCCAATGCTCAGCCGACGCCTTTTCGTATCATGACCTGATTTTTCTTTCTTATAAAATTCGTCCTCCTAAAGCTAAAGCCAAATTCCTCATGCAACGCAATTTTGGTGGTATGAACGCTGACAATCTTTGCGAGGATGCCAGCAAAATTGATTGGTCTCCATTGTTTGCGTCTTCGTCAGTCGACGAGCAAGTAAATTATTTCACTGCTAGACTTGTCGAGCTTTACGATGTTCACGCACCTATACGTGCAGTTAAAGTAAGACATTTGCCGGCGCCGTGGCTGACGGATGAGATTAAGAAGCTGATGAACAAAAAAGTGACTGCAAAGTCTAAATTTAAGCGACGGCCTACTGATGCTAATAGGGAAAAATATACCTCCATTCGTAATCATTGCAATAAGGTGTGTAGGAATGCTAATCGCCAACACATTCATAACTCTGTCCAAAATGGGGACGCATCCAAAGTTTGGAATTTTCTAAGATCATTGGGGATCGGTAAAACTCGACAAGAGTCAATACCTAAAAATTTAGACATCGATTCAATGAATAATCATTTTACAGCTTCGTCCAATTTCGATAGGACATTAAAATTGAATACATTGGATTATCTTTCATCCCTTCCGAACCCCAGTTATTCTCCATTTGTTTTTAGTCAATTCTCTGCATGTGATGTTAAGAAGAGCATACTATCGATTACATCCAATGCGGTGGGAAGTGACTGTATCAGCCGTAAAATGTTACTCCCGGTGCTGGACGTAATCCTTCCGGTCATTTGCCACATCCTCAACTTTTCTGCGTCCAGTGGTGTCTTTCCTTATTCATGGAAAGATGCTCAAGTTATTCCATTACCAAAAAAGTCCAACCCTACATCCTTTTCTGAGTTCCGTCCAATATCCGTCCTGCCATTCCTGTCCAAAGTCCTGGAACGATTAATCCACGACCAAATTAGCACTTTCCTATCTAAAAATAATCTCCTCAATCCTTTCCAATCCGGCTTCCGTCCTGGTCACAGCACCACCACAGCTCTTCTCAATATTACGGATGATATAAGGTCAGCCATGGAAAGCAGTAATTTGACGGTCTTGGCATTGCTAGATTTTAGTAATGCTTTTAACACTGTCGATTTCGATGTTTTGCTTGGCATTCTGCGCTCTCTTAATATATCTCCATCGGTGATTGACTTTTTTCGTAGTTACCTGTTCGGTCGCCGGCAACGTATATGCATTGGAGAGACTTTGTCTTCCTGGTGTAGTACTTCTGCTGGGGTACCACAGGGTGGCGTTTTATCCCCTTTACTTTTCGCAGTTTTTATAAACTCAATCTCCAGTGAACTAACTTCCTCCTACCATCTTTATGCGGACGACCTACAAATTTATGCGCAAGCTCCTCTCGGACATCTGTCTGAGGCTATTGTTACAATAAATAGTGATCTGGCCCGCATTTGCGACTGGAGCAAAAGGTATGGACTAATGGTAAACCCCACAAAGACGCAGGTTATAGTGGTGGGCAGTTCTAGGATGGTTACAAGAATCGACTGGACGACTCTTCCCCAGGTTTTTTTCGATAACTCATTGATTCCGTTCTGCAAAAACGTTAAAAACCTGGGGATATTCATTGATGGGAACTTCTCTTGGACCACCCAACTGCAGGAGGTTAGCCGCAAACTATTTGCATCTGTTGCATCTTTGAGGAGACTGCGTAATTTTCTTCCGATTGCCACCAGGATTGCGCTTGCACAATCTCTTCTTCTTCCCATCCTTGATTATGCTGATGCCAGCTATCTTGACCTTACTCAAGAACAACTTGATAAGCTTGAGCGGCTTCAAAATGTTTGTATAAGGTTCATATTTGGTTTGCGCAAATATGACCATGTTTCCGAATTCCGTGTGAAGCTCAAGTGGTTGCCCATTCGCCTTCGCCGGAATGCTCATATTCTTTCCCTTTTATATAATGTACTCTTTACTCCTTACACCCCTTTTTACCTCAAGAATCGTTTCCAGTTTCTCCGCGATTCCCACACGAGATTTCTTAGGTCATCAGAGAACTTACGACTTCAAATGCCAGCGCATTGCACGACTTTTTTGGATAAATCATTTACTGTACAGGCTACTCGTCTATGGAATGCATTGCCAGATCCAATCAAACGTGCTCAATCATTGCCTGTGTTCAAAAGACTTGTAAAGGAACATTATCTGTCGCTGTCTTCTTCCTAGCTTGTCAATTTCAAACTGAACTGTCATTATCAACAGATTGTCGTCATTTTTTTTTTTTTTTTTTTTTGTATTTCTTTTTATTTGCCTTTATATTAAGTGGGTATGTATGTATTTATGTATCTATTACATAGCTTATGTATTTATCTGTGTATCTATTGCAGTATATGATTTTAGCACTCTTATTGTTACACCAATGACCGCCCCATGTCATGTCCAAGCAATTACCGTCCATACCAGGTTGCCTGGAAGAGATCGCGGTATGCGATAAGGCCGCCCATTGTATGTGTATTAGACTTAAGTTTCTTTTTATTAATGTTTTTTATGGTGTACAATAAAGCGTATAATAAATAAATAATAAATAAACAATACTTGACACAGTTATTATTTATGTCGCAATATGGCGGAAACCAGTTTTAATTTTATCATAATGTTATTAAATTATTGATATTATAATTTGTTAATGTTTATTGTTAATTATAATTTTGTCTATTTTTACAGGGCCTCAACCGATTAAAGATAACACCATAATAATTAAGTGATACCGGAAGAAAGATAAGACATATTAACATATTTATTTGTGATTAAATTTCATAGCCCATGATTTTTTTGTAAAGACAGATTGAATCATTTTGGCCCTTGTATGGGCTCTTGAAACACAGTGTTCAGCAACCGCTTAGTAATGTCTAATTCAATCCATACAAAAATTGAATTTAGAATCTTTTTATCAATTGCTACACTCCGCCGAGATTTTTTTTATCAATAAGGGTATTAAATATATATACAAATACAGTATTATATAACTGTACAGTACACTTGTAATACTTACTTGTTTTAATACTTTATAACTGTATGTAGTAAGTATAGTGTGTAGTGCTATTCTGGGTGCATCGTTCTCACATATATGAATTTATTAATGTATGTACCTACTTATGTAAATATTGTAAACCACTTATTATTTTTAAAAGAGTAAGTATGGAGTTTCTTATGCGTTCTCCATAACAAGCTACTTTTCCGAATGCACGGTAGAATAATTTTTATTACTTGTAAATTTTAATTGTTGACGTTCAATAGTGCTGCATAATGGCCTAGTTAAAATAAATATATTTGACTTTGACTTTGATTTATGTAAAGATGGTCACTCTTCCACGAATCGACCTCGAGAACCAACCGCACAGGTTGCTGTATATCGACGTCTAATCGTATTACCCTCCAGTTGATCAAAGGGCATAGTGGATCCTTAAGCAATGATGCCGCAGCTGAACTTGCGAAGAGAGGCTCCGATATGATAGTGCTAGACCCGTACCCACTTCTACCCTAACCTTTCTCATAAATTCGTTCGTGGATTCGCCAAAGATTAACCGAACTTCATAACAACAGATGGTCACGGGCAACAGACTGCAGACAGTCAAAACTGGCTATACCGAATGTATACCCGCGATTAACCAAAAAACTTCTCAGCCTGAGCAGAAATAACTTAAGAATAATCATAGAAAGAATTACGGGCCATAACTTCCTTAAATTCAAATTTCATTTATTTCAATCCAATTAGATCATATAATGCTGTACATTTGAAATTAACACAATAACAATTAATCACACTAAATATATCTATATAAAAATAATTAATTAAATTATATGTACAAAATTAAATCATTATTTAAAATTAAATTTCAGCTATAAAAACAATAATATATATAGGTAATAATACGCCTGCCTCTGAGTAATTTGTTTGTTTGTCATTATATTAATCATATAACAATGTTTAATGTACTGGACAACCAAACCTGTTTGCAAATACGCTCAGGATGGTGTTGGAGATAGTCCGGAGCCTGCGCCCCAGAGATGTGCACCGCTTTCGCATCGTCGTGTAGAAACAGTCAACACGGACGTCGGCGAACATCCACGACGCGCTGCAGTGCCGGGGCAGACCTAACAGCACCCTGAACAAACATCTTTTTAACATAGGCCCTCTTTGCAGGGGCTGCCTTGACGCCGAGGGATCAGACGCCCACGTAATCCTGGAATGCGAGACCGTGGCTTCTCAACGTGAGGAAATCCTCGGAAGTTTCCTGGAAGCCTGTGAAGCTCCCAGGAAGCTTCTGTGCTTTTGGGCGGAGCTAGGCTGGTTTTGTTATACAGAATCCCCACGCACAACGGACCGAATGAGAGTCTAATTTTGGAAAAAAGAGTCCCCATCATCATCATTATATACCCGGTTACCTCCGGACCCGGATTTAAGCCATGGCGACCAATATCAGGAACAAACAAACTAGGAAAATAGCCCACAATGATTTAGATAAAAATGTTATGTCTACATACTATGTTGATTTATTGTTGTGTTTGTATAAAAATGTGGATAAGAATAATCGTTTCAGCAAAAAATTACAAATAAAAACTCGTACAGGTGATATGATATAAAGAGTTCAATACACGTTCTAGAACATTATTTATTATTTATCTATACATATAAATAAAATTGGAGTGTCTGTTTGTAATATTGAAATAACCGTTTTTTACTACATGTATTTGAATACCTATATATACGGTACAAATATCAAAATATTTTTTTTTAACAATTTTTGTAAAAAATGTTATTTTGTTTTGTCTGTCTGTCTGTTTGTTCCGGCTAATCTCTGAAATGGCTGGACCGATTTTGACGTAACTTTTATTGGCAGGTAGCTGATGTAATAAGGAGTAACTTAGGCTACGTTTATTTTAGAAAAAATCTTTTATTTTAGAAAAATAAAGAAATGTTTCAATGTTCAAGTACTGTCCAGTACCGCGCGCAGCTCATTGTCATTAAAAATATAACTTAATTTGGAATAAGAAAAAATAAAATGAAACTAAGTAGGTATAATAATAAAAAAAAAATTAAGAATCGATTGCTAGGCGGAACGAAGTTCGCCGGGTCAGCTAGTCTATACTAATATTATAAAGCTGAAGAGTTTGTTTGTTTGTTTGAACGCGCTAATCTCAGGAACTACTGGTTGGAATTAAAAAAATGTTTTTGTGTTGGATAGTCCATTTATCGAGGAAGGTTATGGGCATGTAACATCACGCTACGACCAATAGGAGCAGAGCATAATAAAAAAAAATGTTGCAAACGTGGATGCAGCTTCATGTTAGCGCCTCTCCTCGTTTTATTTGACATGCGTTTATTATTGTGTTGTGTATGTCTAATTTTGTTATTGATTGTTTCTATGTGTAATATTTGAATTTAATTTATATATTTAATTTAATTGTGACATTGGTTATGTAATTCTAATGTGTATGATTGTGTAATTTTATTTTTGTGGATTGTTGTAATTTAATGGTTTTTGGATTTTAATTTTAACTTTTGTAAAATGTATGGACTATGTCTGAAATAAATGAATTATTATTATTTATTATTAAAAACGGGAAAAATTATTCCTTTTTGAGAGCTACCGTTACGTGCGCTGCGTAAGCGGTTAAAGTTTCGCAAAAATCATGTATGTAGTGTAGGTAGGGTAGGCTAGGTAGTGTAAATGCTTCTAGGTACTTCTAGGCTTCACTCGCGTCGAAGTCGGTAATAATCCCAAGGGACTCCTCCCTTGGGATAATTATCGACTATGAGGATCTTGGTCACTCGCCTCCATCGACTCCGATCCAAAGTTGCCATCACCATCTGCTGAAATTTGCTTGAGGACGTAGCTTCGTTCACTTGGTCAGACCATCGTGTTGGCGACCGTCCCCGTGCTCTCTTTCCTTCGTTATTGCCAACAATGACCAGCTTTCAGCAGACTATCATGAGTCCGACGCTGCAAGACTAAAATAAATAAAGTGCAGCGGAAAATGCCCATTCCTATCGCACGAGGTTACCGAACGGTTTAGTTCTCGCCAAACTTTTGGGTCGCCCTGAAGATGGCTTTTTGATGCGCAAGGCTCGGATCTGTACTGTATATGTATGAGATTTATTTTTGCTCAGCCATTGTAGCCAACTTCAGGACGGCAAAAAGTTTGGCGAGAACTTTGAGGCGGTAACTCTCCTTGCACGCTTGCCTCCGCTGGACATTCTGGTGGACATGGACGCGAGGGTTTATAACCGAATTCGCGCCATCCGCCAAAATAGTGATAGCGTGCGAGGAATTGCTTTAGTAAAGCTATGCTAGATGCTAATATTATATTATCTGAGGAGCTCGTGGCTAAATAATAACTGCTGCTGTCGATCTTCAAGGTTAAGCAACGCTTGACGAGGTGACGATGAGTGACCATTTCAATATACCGAGTTTCCGCCGTGCCTCGGAAAGCACGTTAAGTCGTTGGTTCCGGCTGTCATTTGAAGGTCTTTGACAGTCGTTACGGGTAGCCAGAAGCTTGAGATCTGACACCAGTCTTGCCAAGGGGTACCGTATTACCCAGTTACTGGGTTGTGGAGGTCAGATAGGCAGTCGCTCCACGTAAAACACTAGTGCTCAACTGAATTCGGTAAGACTGGAAGCCGACCCCAATATAGTTGGGAAAAGGCTAGGCAGATTGATTGCTAGTATTATATTATCTGTGGTAAATCTGAGGCGGCAGGAACGGCAACACGCGCTCGAATAGTGGCGCGAGCAGCTACAAAAGCCGCAAATTTTTGCACAAGCACGTTGCCGAAGCCGTCCTGCCGCACTTTGAAGCCTGGCTGAAAAGAGAGGAGTGCTTCTCATATTGCCTACCCGTGTGCCTAGTTTTATCTAAACCCAAGACGTGATAAGGTGACAGTCAGACTGAGTTACTGTCGCATTGATAATGCAACTAAGTACCTATTATGAATAAATATGTTTTTATTAGGAAAGGTCAGTAACACGCATGATATCACCACTTTGCACCTAGCTAGATAGGTCTATCATTATTTATTACTAGTAGCTCTGTGAGCTGCAGACCTCGCTAGTCTGCCTTTTTAGGGTTCCGTGGTTAACAAGGAACCCTTAAGGTGTTTCCACACATATCAGGGCCGTGCCCGGGACGTGGACGGACCGTACCCCGTCATGTGCTCAAAAAATATCGGTGTGTACATTTTATATGAAGTCGTTCACACACGTTCGTGCACGGGCCAGTGACGGAGCTTCAGGGCCTGGGCTGACGCCGTGACGAGCACGGGTGTGCCTATGTTTTCCCTGCACGTTGTCGATTTTTTCTTTAAAAAATATGAATGACGGGTTGTTAATAGAGGCAGAACGCATATACAGAGTTTTATACGTCTTTTATCTCTTCCATTTCCTCTTCATCTAGAGCAATTGCAATAGCAATCAACTCATTTGTATTAAACAAAGACATGACGTATATTGCGTATTTTAATTTATATTTCACTAGACTACACTGAAGCGATACTCTGATACGAAAACAAAATGCACAGATCTCACACACACACACACGAGGAACACAGATGGAAGGTCTGCCTGTTGTAACGTTACGTTTAGCTCAGATGAGCTAAGCGTAAGTCACGTTATTAAAATAAAAATAAAAAAAGTAAGAAAAGGTAAAATAAGGCCGGCTTCATACGACGCAGATGATGGTCGTCAGCCAGGCAGGCAGCAGGTAGGAAAAGGCGCCGGCCTCGCACCTCGCAGATGGTGGTCGTCAGACAGGCAGACAGCAGGTCGAACAGGAACTATGAGCAGGTAAAAGATTTCTGCGCGTGCTGCTGGCAGGCACGCGGTTGAGCTCGCAGATGGTGGTCGTCAGACAGGCAGACAGCAGGTCGAACAGGAACTATGAGCAGGTAAAGATTTCTGCGCGTGCTGCTGGCAGGCACGCGGTTGCCTCGCGCTACTCCGAAGGCTTAACTGATGCAGCTCTTGTACCCTTTACCGGATTGGCACATCAATTTAATTATAAGTTAGAGTATGTCCAGGCTATCAATTTATTATATATAGAGATTGTTTTACACAGCTGAATATATTATAGTTTAAGAGTTAAAGTATACTTGGTTATCTCAAGTAGTCAACCGACTTTCGGCGTTCTCTCACCAAATCTGATCTTTAAAAAAAGCTGACGCCCGTTTTTTTACTCGTTCTGTCATTTCTTCTAAATTTTGAATTCAAAATATCAATTATATGACCAGAACGAATAAAAACGGTTTACAGAGGGGGCAGTCTACGCTGCCCTTATTATAATGTACAACTAGCTTAAGGAAGGTCTAGTCCATGGTATATTATGTCTATGGCTTAAGAAAAATAAATTGGAGAGACAGATGTCAATTCAGATAAACATGTCAGAGTATAAAAAATTACAAGATTTTACAATTTAGCGATATAAATAAGTTATGGAATATTAAAACAATCAGAGATAACTAAAAATATGCTTTTCAGGTGTTAACAGTAACAAAGAACATATAAAAATGAGACATGAGTCGATAAAATATCAGAAGATATGAAGGTGAGATTGTATAGTATTTATTAAACTGTAAATAGACTAAAGACGTGTGTCTGCACAGCAGAACACCACACTGTCCACGGTGTAGTTACATCCATGACGTGTGTGAACAGAAAGTCCCTGACGGGATGCACGGTCTTAGCACGGTCACGGCCCTGTTACGTCCCGGGCACGGCCCTGATATGTGTGGATCGACCTTTATGGTTTCGCCATATCCATGTCCGTCAGCAGCTTAGCAGCTCAGAGACTCTTAGTACTAGAAACCTACAATTTCCATTTTTTTTTTGCATATCTACCATTTTGCCGGTGTGATTAATATGTATACCACATATTAATAATCACGCCGGCACAGTGGTAAAATAAAAACATGAAAAAAAATCGTTTTTGTGTTATCACACGTAAAATGGTGATGTTTTTTTTTGTCTATGGTGTGGGATATCGTTGGATAGGCCATTCAAAAATATTTTGGGTATGTGTAGCTAATTTTTGTTAGAGTCACGTGTCCCTCCCCCTGCCAGCTAAATGGTTGCTTTTGGATATGTGAAAAAATGTACAGTACTATATATTTATTTGAGCCATATATTTATCCTTAACATACAATAAATGTGTTATTTTTAGTAAATCATGTAAATTTAGTTATTTTTTCTTTATTAAGGACCTTTTTTCGAGTAAAGGCCTCCTCCAGTTTACTCCAAAGTATTCTATCTTTGCCTTTTGACGTCCAGGGAGGTGACCATAAGCTCTTAGAGTAAGGTTATTTTGAGTGTGTGTAAGGGACAGATTTATATGACTTGTATACAACTGTCATATACGCGATAACAAAATAACCTTGCTCTAAGAGCTTATGGTCACCCCCCAGTTGTCTCCTGCTATCTTTCTAATCTCATCAAGCCACTTATCAGGGGGCCTACCCTGTTTCCTTTTTCCAAACGGGCCAGACCAGTGATTTACTTTGTTGGACCATCTATCTGAGTTCATACGTGCTACGTGGCCTGTCCATTCCCACTTTAGTTTTTTGCAATGGTTTAGAGCATCTATTTTTTGTGTCTTTGTTTGTTTCTTTTTATCTGTGTTTCTTTGTTTGTCTATACGTTTTAAGTTTAGAATACTCCTTTGAATTGCTCTTTGGCAAGTTTGGATCTTTCTTTCGGTTTTCTTATTATATATCCAGGGTAGTAGACTGGAGCCCAGAATAAATAGATTTTAGGTTGATTGGTAGACTTGACTTTAATATTTCCTAGCTCCAAAATTTTTTCCATGTTAAGTTTACGCGTCTGTTCAATTCATCTAAACACATCAACACGGTCTAGGGATATTTCATACTCAATTAAATAACTCGAAAATTACTGGCCGCATTGGAATCTTCTAAACACCGATTTGTTTGTAATTTATCTCAGATTAATTCCAAATTCAAATTTTTGAAAATTCTTTTGTTTCGGTGGCATAAAAACGTCTTGATGTGTAGGAGAGGGAATTTTCATTTGTGCGAAATTTAGAAAACAATACGAATTACGTTTAGTGACAGTTTTTTTTTTCATTTTTAAACGAAAGATAAAGTTAAAATTGAGGTAATGTAGCCATGCAACGCCAACATTTGACGAGGGCGGAGATGTTACGAGCTGTGGGAATGCTGGAAGCTGGGTCTGTTCAGCGTAATGTTGCTGAGGCCATAGGGACCCACCAAAATGTAATTTCAAGATTGTGGACACGCTATCGTGCCACAGGTGAAGTAGCGGAGAGGCACCGGGGGCCAAGTCGAATCACTACCCCCAGACAAGACCGGTTTTTGCAAATTACTGCGCGAGCTCAACCAAATGCAACGGCGACTCAATTGGTCCAAAGGCTGCGAGTGGAACACCAAGTGCTTGTGAGTGACCAAACTGTAAGAAGGCGACTGCATGAAAGCAATCTACGCTCTCGTAGACCACTCCGGGTCCCACCTTTACGGAGAGGCAATCGTGGACGACGATTAGAATGGGTTCGGAACCACGTGGACTGGGGCCGTGAGCAATGGTCCAACGTGCTGTTCACGGATGAATCCAGGTTCGGCTTCCATCCAGATTCACGAAGGACGCGTGTTTGGCGAGTTCCTGGACGATGGAGCCGTCTTCAGAACCCTCAGGAAGTTCACCCATACCAAGGAGGAACAATTATGGTTTGGGCAGGAATTCGTCTTGGAGGACGGACGGATCTCGTTTGGGTGCGGGGCAATATGACGGCAGAACGATACGTCCAACAGGTGCTGGGGCCCGTAATCTTGCCCCACAGAACACAAATGGGGCAAGATTTCCTGCTCATGCACGACAATGCCAGGGCACACACGGCGAGAACGGTAGCAGCTTGGTTACATACACACAATGTTAGGGCCTTAGACTGGCCTGCTCAATCGCCGAATCTAAATCCCATTGAGCATGCGTGGGATCTGCTGCAAAGAAGAGCTCTGAAGGAAGTTCTTCGCGCACCTCAGAAGGACATGGGACAATATTCCGCAGCAAGACATTGACAACCTTGTTCTGAGCATGCCGAATCGTTGCCGATGTGTTATAACATCATGGGCGCTTTCTCAGACTACTAACTTCAAGTTTATAAACACAAATTAAATGATTTTTCTATTTTTTTCAGTTTTTACTCATAAATTAAAAGTTAATTCATATACGGTTTCCGTCTATGCTTCATTTTTTTTCCATAAAATCCTGAAATTTTAATCGAAGTACCTTAACCATTATTAAAAAATGGTTGAATATTAAATAACGTATCTTTTAAATATATACATGTCATATAAATAATTATCACATTGATAGTAATTCGCTTTTTTAAAAATATCCCTAGAGCGTGTTGATGTGTGTATATGTGTGGATCTTTTTAAGGCGATATATACGCCCCAATGTAAACGCAGTACTGGCCGTGCGCCCGCTGGATGCCAAAATATCAATATTGAACAGTTTTGTTTGCAAAATATTTTTTGATTTACATATGCTATGTCAGTTTTGAAGAAAATCCAGCCATCAATTCTTCTGTGTAAAAATATTTTTATACATCCAAGTCGTTTTGGAGGAGTATCCAAAAGTTGCGAAAAATATCCTGTTGCTAATTATTTGTTATACGAAAAAACCATGTTTAAAAAATAATGTACAACAATAATAATGTGAAACAATAAAAAATATAACCTAGCCGTTACTAAGGAGTATGCTATAGAAAGATACTGTTTTCCGGCACTGAAGCATATGTAGGCCCTTAAGGAAATTTGTTTGCCCAGGAAGATGCATTCGTGTAAATATCTAGTAGACTGCCATCAAATATGATTGGTTGTTCTACACTATTTGTCATAACCTTCGTTTTAGTAATGTTTAGTTCTAATCCTATATTTCTACTGACATTTTTGAGGTCGTTAATCATCTTTTGTAATTGTTTTGGTATTTCTGGGAATATTACTATGTTATCAGCAAATTTGAGATTATTCAGATTTTTTCCGTTTATGCAAACTCCTGTCTCAGTCCATTTTAGGCTTTTCATGATATATTGAAGAACAGTTATAAACAAGCTAGGTGACAGCGGATCCCCCTGTCTCACTCCTCTTCATATTTTTATTGCCGGACCTTTTCTCTCTAGTCTGACTCTGCTTGTACTTTTACCATAGATGTCTTTTAAAAGCTCTATTGTTTCATTTGGTACGATACAGTCTTCTAAAGCTTTCCATATGCTTTCATGAGATATTGAATCTAACGCTTCAGCATAATCTATGAAGGCCAGGTAGAGTGGAGATTGTCGATCTTCATATTTCTCAATTACTAGTTCAAGGGTATATATATGGTCAACAGTTGAGTCGCCTTTTCTAAAACCTGCTTGCTCAACTGGCTGGTAGTCTTCAGTATAGGGTACTAGGCGTTTTTTGAGACTCGAGGCAAATAGTTTGTATATATTTGGTTGGAGGCCAATGGGGCGGTAACTGCCAATGTCAGTATGGTCACCTTTTTATATAAAAGTATGATATCAGTTTGTGCTCACTCTATTGGTATTTCTCTATTGTCCAGTTTTTTGTTGAAGAGTTTAGTTATATAAGTAATTAGTACATATTTGGCTGATTTCAAGGCTTCATTTGGTATGCCATCTGGTCCATTACTTTTACGTTTTAGGTTTTTCGATTCTTAAGAGTATTTCTCGTTCTGTAAATCTCTCAAATAATGTACTTGGAAATGTAAAAAAACATCTTTTCGTTAGAACAATGTTCGATGCTATTGTATATGAACTTCAGTTTTTTTACCTAATTATGTTGGTGAACGTAGGTGTTTGTACGAAACCCTCGATACGCGAATCCGACTCGCAAGTCGCACTTGATAGGCGTTTAATTTTTATCGATTCAGTTTTCCAAAAACTGAATTTATCGAACCTGCTCACAAAATTTAACGAGAATCCGTTGAGAAGTACCATCGTGTTTCACCTTTCAGTTCAAAAAGCTTGTCTGAAAATCCTATACTTATTTTACGATAGAGTGACAAGCAAGGAGGCGGCCTACCTGATGGTAGGTGGGCACCGAGGACTATTTATATATTTTATCTGTGAATGAATGTTTTTATTCGGGTCAGTACTGCCATCAATTCGCCTGTAAAACTATAAATAAAAAACATTTATTGTTTACCTCTTTATAATATTAGTTTACATTTAGATATTCAAGTTTTTATAGTGCTTAGGTAGGTATTTTTAATAATTCACTCTTGTAAAAAGCGATTGTGTTTTCGTCATTCAAAAAGCAAATAAGAGATGGATCGCAAGAAGCAGTAAACAACGCAAACGCAGGGACGATGATATAGTGGCAATAAGATGAGTGTCCAAGGAGTTTCTGGCACGTCATAGAGAACTACTGACGCTTGCGAATGTGCAACTAGATAATTTTATTTTGTATTCTAAAGTACTTCTAAAAGGTTTAATTAAAATATTTATTTGAATTTAAATTAGATGCCCGAAATTTTTTGCACTTCGGATCGGTTTTCTTTACACCTTTTTGAACGAAATAATAGTTTCTTGCAGAAAAGTGGGACAACCAAGAGGCACTAAGATACAAGAGCGAGCGAAGCGATCTCAAAAATTTTAAGAACTCGACATCGGAAATGTTAGCTGTCTTTTGATAGTTCATACAAAAATTGAATTGAGAGAAACTGGGTGCAAGAGCGAGCAAAGCGAGCTCGGATAATGTTAAGACCAACTATGTACATACACAATCCACTAAAACTACACGTGATATAATATGCTTCATAGCTTGTGTTTTTGTTCATCCAAGCCCCAGAGCGCTGGGCCTGAAGGCTAGTAGCCAGCGCTCTGGGGGCCATAAGAAGCCATTGGCTACGTTGTTAATTTGGCCCTGATCGATGACTATTCAAATATTAGGTAGATAAACGGTGGGTGTACATCTTCATCTACCTAACCCATTGAAAAACCACATGCGTGAAGTTATGTAGGGATGTTAGGTAATGATAATAAAAAGTATAGTGAAAAAAGTCACAAATGTTATCAAACCGATATAGTAGCTCACTCAGAACCTTGGCTGCTCCGTGCCAGGATCTGCCGATGGTTGTCAGCATTACAAACAGAAAAATAAAACAAAATATTGATAAACTTCCCAAACTGGAAGTCACAGTAGGTACCAAAATTTTTTTAATCATGCGTAATAAAAGTAACAACTTCCGAACTTTGTTTTAAATAATCTTTTTTTTAAATTGTTTCATTTATTTTTAACTATCGAGCCGCCCCGGCTTCGCACGGGTGGTAGAGCATATTATGTCTACATGTTTTACTGACGTAGGGCCACATCACCGGTGTAAAACCCGCGGTTGAATTTATTTTCGCGCTCGATAGTTCATTTAAATTATATGGAGTAAAGCATGAAATGCATAAGGTAACTAAAGTATTTAAGTTGATAAGGATTTGTACCGTATCCGTGTAAATAGCTTTCGTTGTACGTGAACTTTTTTTAGGGTTCCATACCCAGAGAGTAAAAATGGGACCCTTTTACTAAGACTTTTGTCTATCTGTCTGTCACTAGGCTGTATCTCATGAACCGTGATAGCTAGACAGTTCACAGATAATGTTGCCGCTTTAACAACAAATACTAAAAACAGAATAAAAAAAATATTTAAGTGGGACTCCCATACAACAAACGTGATTTTTTTCCGGTTTTTGCGATAATGGTACGGAACCCTTCGTGCGCGAGTCCGACTCGCACTTGGCCTTTTTTTTTGAAGTTCGAATGTGTTACTATACCCTTAGCTATCCTTAAATTATAGAGGGCATATGCCATCACAGATTTTTCTGAAGACCTATGAAAGAGATCTCACCATACATTGTTTTGTTATATCTCAAAGGGATCAGCATTTTCGATGAATGCTCTCAGGCGGCTTGACGTTTACCGAAATTTTCAAAAATTATCGTCATATTTCAACCAATTTACACAAATTATACACCTTAAATCTTCCTCATGAATCACTCTGTCTATTGGTGAACACCGCATGACAATAAGTTCAGCAGTCTTTGAGTTTAGACAGACAGACAGACGCGGCGGGGGACTTTGTTTTACAATATGTAGTGATTTTTTAAACCGACCATGACCTTCTGGAATTGTAACAATGACGTCATGTGACTTCCTCCTTTTCATAAAAAAAATAATTCTCGGAACCGAAATCCGTAAAGGCTCATTTACACGAGGAGAGTTTCTCGCTTCGAAAGACTCGTGTCGCAGATACAATAAAACAAAAATCTAGACGAACATATTCTAAATTTTAATTCAATCGCCGGTAGAAACAAAAGTTGGTTAAATTCGTATTGTAGTATTAATTCTTATTTAAATAAATAGATTAACGAATTGGTAGGTAGGAACTAGGAAGGTAGGGCACGTGAGTAGGTGGGTAGGTAGGGTAGGGAAGTAGGGAAGGGTAAGTAGGGTATGTAGGGTAGGGTAGGCCAGTTGACGGGAGTGAAACCGCGGGGCTCAGCTAGTATAGAACAAATAAATACGATTACTATTTAAACAACAAAGTCGACGGAGCCTTGTTCGCTCACTTCAGCTTCCGCCGTCATCTCCTTTGAATCTAACCTATCCGTGTCACGACTTCAGCAAGCCCTAAGCTACCGAGCTCGCTTCGCTCGCTCTTTGACTAATTCATTGATCTGAATTATCGAATTGCCCCGTTACGAAGCTATATATTTAAATCAGTATTCATTATATTGCCCGATTTGACTTGACTAGATCCATATTGCCCGGGCATTATACATGGTGCCCTAATTAATTACTTGGTCTATGACATATACATTATTGAGAAAACGAATCCTGCAAATCAACTCTGTGATGATTTGGTGTCAATCAATCAGTTTCAGAACATACTCGTTTATCGCCAGGCGAGAATCTTGCCCCATATAAACCGGCCCTCGCGATATCGCTCCAGTTTTTCGCTTTTATTTTGTTGATTGTTGGTAATGGCGAAATATTTGGAGCGCATAAGGTCAGCCTCATGAGAAACCTGTTTACCCGACTGCGTACGTAAGAACCGTCATGAGTTTTCGGTTTTTTCACTATCACTTCGTGAAGTGGTTTGATCGCGTCCTTGTTGTGACATTTAATTTTTTTTTTTTAAGTCTTGCCAGGGGGTTTCGTGTTACCCAGTGACTGGGCTATGAAGGTCAAATAAGCAGTTGCTCCGTGTAAAATACTGGCTTTCAGCTGCATCCGGTTAGGTTGCAAACTGACCCAAACATAGTAATTTATCAATCTTTGATTTTTTATTTCGTAGACAAAACTGACATTTGGGGGGTTGCCACTTTATCGTTACAAAAAAATTGTGTCGTATTCTGAGTGATCGAAAATCGAACATGGAATTATTTGACGGCTAAAAATTACAATTGTTATGATGATAGCGGTCTTTATTTAATTTCTACTCATTTGTGGCAGACGTTGATTTATCGATCGTATTTATTTTATTGTTAATTTCTTATAGGTACATTACAATAAAAGTTTATAAACTATGTGTAAGTAAATACTGTTACATTATAACGTCTGTTTTGTTTACGTTCATATTCATAAGACATTTATTTACACCAATTAGTCTAATTAAATTGATTGAGTCATGCATGTCACTTCGTATTTTTTTAAATCTAATACATTTAAACGAGCAATTCTTGTAGGTACCTATATTATATGTATATATATAATCTGAATCTCGGTAACGGCTCCAACGATTTTAATGAAATTTAGTATGCTGGTGGTTTCGGGGGCGATAAATCGATCTAGCTAGGTTTTATATTTAGAAAACGTCGTTTTCTCTATTTTCACCCGAGCAGAGCTCGGTCGCCCAGGTACTAAGAATTAATACTACAATACTAATGCGCGGATAAATTTGAAAGAGAGTTACCGCGGCCCTGGCACAAGCAACTGAAGGAACACTAGTGGGTTTTAGTCAGTATAAAAAACGTTTTTTACAAAAATTACAACCGACTGCCGAACAAAAACACTACAAAGTGAAAAATAACTTCAATTTCGGAAGTCGGTGTTCCTGTTTACTTTTCTTCGTTTATTGACACCGACTTCCGAAATTGAAGTTATTTATCACTTTGTAGTGTTTTTGTTTGGAAGTAGGTTGTAATTTTTGTAAAAAAGTTTTTTATTTTTCACTTTTTAGTTGTGGTACATAATGTTCCAGTTCTATAGGCTAGGAACCTACGCGTATAGTGCCCAAAGTGAAGCCAGAATAGATGAACCCAATAACATGAAACTTAAACAAAACGGGTGCAGTGAGAGTATACCAGGGTGAACTGTTCACACCTGCGTACCCCTTTAGAGCGTACCAGTGTGATGTTATGTAATGAAGTGATGTAAACAATAAACAGACATGCGATTGCATCTATCTTGAGTGTTTTACCGTCATTTATTTAAAAGTTCTGATGTATTTCTTCGAAGTTCTTTATCAGATCTTGATGAAAGATCTTGATTAAATGGGACCACATGCCAAGCACCGGCTTTCAAATAAAACAAGAATCATCAAAATCGGTTAAACCAATAAAAAGTTCTGAGGTAACAAACATAAAAAAATAAAATAATACAGTCGAATTTTAACCTCCTCCTTTTTGCGAAGTCGGTTAAAAAGTCTTCCCGCTTCACCCAGAGCGGGAGAAGTCATTGAATGATTACCCACGCAAAAAAAAAGTTACTTATTTATTAAAATACAAAATTTATAAAATCTTAACTTAAGAACTATGTATGCCCCGCAAAAGGAAAAAGAAAAGAAAAAATAAGGTTTATTAGTATGGACACTTAATTTTCACTAATTGTACTTAAATAAAATAACTAACAATAATATCTTATCTTATGGCAAGTGATTAAAGGACATGTCTTATCTTATATCACATGACTTATATTTTATAAAACTAGTTAATTACTCAACAATCTGCAAACCACTTTCCTAAGAACAATATTACAAAATCTTGAAAAAGAACTACTTAAGTAATTTGGCAAATTTACCTTTTTTTACTGAGTTGACTTTTTTGGGTTCCGTACCCGAAGGGTCCAATCGGAACCCTATTTCTGTCACTTACGTGTCCTTCTGTCTGTAATATCTGTCCGTCTTGCCGTCTGGCCGTCTGTCCATCTGTACGTCTGTCCGTCGTTTGTCACACGGGTTTTATGGTGGCCAAACGATAGGAGCTACAATCTTCAAATTTTCACAGTACAAGCATCTTGTTGAGCCAAAATCTTTTTATGGGTAGCTCCCATACAGCAAAAGGAGGGCGTAGAAAAATATTTTCGACCTACCCCATCGAGTGGGGTATCGTTGATTAGAGCTCGTTGAGAAGATAAATACTGTATTTTTTTTAATATTGTAAAACAAAGGAATGAGAAGCCACCAAAGTCAGTGTTTTTTCAAAATTTTGTTCCGAAGAATTTTTTAACTTTCCATTGACCTATGAACTTTAAATTTGTTGATAATGTTTATTAGCACGTACATTTTACTAACAAATACCAATTTAATGATTAATCAGTTTTTTTTTAAATTTCACTCATTCTTCCTATTACAACCAACTTAATTTTTCGATTTGGTGGAACCCTAAATGTGCGTAGTCCGACACGCACTTGGCCGGTTTTTTTATATCAGTAGACAATTGGTTGAGAAGGTACTCTTTTATCAAACGATCGATTGCTAAAATAATTCCTTATTCTAGGTACTATAATTCCATAAATCACTTATGATTGAGCCCTCACTTGCAACATTTAAAAAAATAAAGTAATTGACAGGTGTCAGTTTAGTTTGCGAAATTAAAAACCAGCCAAGTGCGAGTCGGACTCTGTTCGACTCGAGTTCTGTACCATTATCGCAAAAAACGGCAACAAAAATCACGTTTGTTGTTTGTCACTTAAATATATATTTTATTCTGTATTTTTTGTTATAGCGGCAACAGAAATACATCATCTGTGAAAATTTCAACTGTCTAGCTATCACGGTTCATGAGATACAGTCTGATGATGACAGACAGAAAGACGGCCAGTGGAGTCTTAGTAATAGCCGTTTTTATCCTTTGGGTACGGAACCCTAAAAATCATAATAAAATTAAACGCTAAGCAGATGAATCATCTTTCACCCAATATTTTTTCCAACTTCAAAGAATACAAATAGTCTATAGTCCTTTTAAAAATATTTTACTAAATATTTCCAATCGAAAAGAAAAATACATATCGAACATAGAACATCTTTTTTTTGGAAAGTCGATAATAAAACAAATTAACCGACGCAATTTTTTTGTAATATACCTATTTTTGTAAAACAACCAAAAAACATTCTTCTTAAAAATGATCTTACAAAATAAATAAAGTCAAGTAAGTAATTCATCTCATAATTTGGAGAAAGTAGGTAGTCCATACCTACCTAATTACAGGTAAGGAATTATTTCCGTTGAGCTTTCCATACGAACAAGAAATAACCCGCGGCTATCTGAATGACTGTCAGAATCTAAGACGATTCTATTGGACAGTTTAATTTGAACACAGATTAAAAAGGGATATATTATTTATTTTATCCAGCCGTAAAGAACTGTCAAATATTTTCAAATGACAGCCAGGACCGCAGTGGGATAATCTGTGGCGGGAACCAACGGGCATCGGGTTTTGGTATGGTAACCCATCCACGGACCGACCTCGGTAAGAGATGAACCTTAAAGATCAACACGTGCGGCTGTTAAGTAATAATTAGGTACCCACAAGCCTCTCATAGTATACCAAACTAAAGGCACCCGATTCATGTTCCACAAATAGCTTCTGCAACGATTTTATCACATGTAAAAATGATTTATTATTGCACATGGCTAATGGCTAGATGCTCACAATTGAGATCTTTATGCAGAACACAATTTATCTGTATCTCCATACTATGACGCCCACAGACATAAATCTAACTAGATAACGCTCCATCTGTATGAAAACCAAGCGTGCCACTTTTCCACACACAATTTAAGTACAAAACTTACCGATGAAAGAAAATGTTTCCATTGTCTGGCCAACTTTTTTTGTAGAGTGTTTACAGCTCAATACAGCATAATCAGGTATTTTTCTAGATTCCTCCGGTGCCGATAACACTAAATGAAACAGCTCAAAGTAAGAGCATTGCTCTCACTTTTACTCCATTTTTAATGGACTTCCCATAAAGGAGGATGTTCTCAATGCGGATGTATTTATTTTGTGTATGTTCGGACATAACGCCTTAATATAAAATTCTCGAGGTGGCCCCATTGCCACCAAATCAGAACACTACAAAGCGAAAAATAACTTTATTTTCCGAAGTCGGTGTCTGGTACCTAATATTTTTCGTTTTTCGACACCGACTTCGGAAAACAAAGTTATTTTTCGCTTTGTAGTGTTTTGCTTTAGAATTCGGTTAATTATTTGTTGTTAAAAATTTTTTTGTCACGCGATGTACATACATTTGCATCATCTAGTTAGATGTATGTCTGTGATGACGTTTTTGTAAACAATGTATGCACTTGTGTTCATTTATTTCATTCCTCTCTATCAATTTATTCCTCAGTATCTATGTTTTTTTTTGTGGTTTCTCTCACTTGTTCTACAACACAGAAGCAGTGATTTTCTCCGGGATAAAAAATAGCCGGTCACTCAGGATTCAGAAAAAAAATATCTTTCCGTAGGTGAAAGAATTTTAAAAATCAGTTAAGACACTTTTTTTTGAGTTTTTACATTACATTTTTTTACATTCATATCTTTCCTCTTTTTTAATAGTTTAAATAATTCAAAATAATATAAAAGACTTGAAAGGACCATACATGTGTCTGTGATCTTATTCTTGTTGGAGAAGTATAGTTTCCGAGTTTCTCAGCTCAAAATTATCGCGGGATTAATGTGACAAATGGTCAAGAACGCGTTATTTGCTGTGATTGGTTGAATGAATTTTCAACAGCCACATAAATTCTGCGATCATTTTGAGCTGAGAAACTCAGGGTTAGTATTTTGTATTTATTGTTCACTATGTTTGTAATTTATTATTTGATTTAAAACTGCACCAAGTGCAACCCCATATCGTTTCTAGGCTATCGCTGTCCATTCTAGATTGCCTGGAAGAGATCGCAGAACGCAATAAGGCCGCCTGTGGTATTTGTTTTTATTTTAAGGTTTCCGTATGTATTATTGTTTTTATCTTGGTGTACAATAAAGTACAGTGGCCGCCAATATTCAATATAAATTATTTTATTATTAATTAGTTAGATTAGTGTTTAGTTTATTGGCAATTATCTGCTTCAATTCAAAATAAAAATCAAGCGCACCTCAAAAAACAAGACAATTATTTGTATCTAACCGCCAGTTATAATCGCGTTTACTTTTGATTCTAATCACAATAACATCTAACAAAGATTGTCTTTATATGAGCGGTCAACGCACCTCATAGTAATAATTATAACCGTTCTATTGTCAACCTGTCACATCCTTGTGCCAACCTTGACATTGTTTTGGGATCATAGTGAAACAAAACAACGGATCTGTCTAAACTGTGTTTTTCCAATTGTCTCGTTTAAAAAAAGAATTACAACCATGTCAAGTTTTAGAAAAAATAAATTGATACTGTAAACTGACATTTTAATTCTATAAAAAAAAAAACAGAATTAAATATTATACTGCAAGGAAAAGAAAGAAAATTGTTGAACGACTGTAAATATCATACTAATATTATAAATGTGAATGTAAGTTTATTTGTTACGCTTTCACTTTGTCATATATAAAATATATGACATATATAAAAAAAAAATAGAAAAAAAAAACTACTAAACCTATCATCATAAAACTTTGTACATATATTCTTGGAGGTATTAGAAGTATCATAGGATCTTCTGCCTAGCCTTTTCCCAACTATATTGGGGTCGGCTTCCAGTCTTACCGGATTCAGCTGAGTACCAGTGTTTTACATGGAGCGACTGCCTATCTGACCTCCACAACCCAGTAACTGGGTAACACGGTACCCTTGGCAAGACTGGTGTCAGATCTCAGGCTTCTGACTACCCGTAACGACTGTCAAAGATCTTCAAATGACAGCCGGGACCAACGGCTTAACGTGCTTTCCGAGGCACGGGGGAAACTCGGTATGTTGAAAATGGTCACCCATCCACGGACCGACCTCGTCAAGCATTGCTTAACCTTGAAGTTCGATCCGTGCGGCTGTTATTATTTAGCCACGAGCTCCTCCAGAGTAACATAGGAGGAAGTAACATAGGATAATTTTTATTAAAAAAAAAAAAAAAAAATTGGCTTCACTGCGAGCGAAGCCGCGGGTAGAAAAGTTAGTAGTATATAAAACTACTCCCACATATCACCAGTAACACGAGCCTACTTTAATCCGACTTAAAATATTTTGTGATTGATGCGAAATCTCTTGATTTACTCACTGTGTTTGTTGATAAAATATGCATTGTAAAGTAAAATATCAACAATGTAGTAATAAATACACGTAAAATTCTTGACAAGATGAAATGATAATACCTCAACAACTGACGTTAGAAGGACATGGGTTCAAGTTGTTTTAAACTTTGATGCAATGATGTGTGTGCATTACTTTTCCTTTTTGAAGGATAGCGTAGTAGCACTCGGCGCCAGTAATTACTAAAATAGTTAAAGTAACCTAACCCTAATCCTCAAAAAAAAAATAAAAAAAAGTATTTTATACTTTTATATATAAAAAAACACAGAGGTGGTAAATAAACTCAAAAAAGTAAACCTATTTATTTCACGTAACTAATTTTATATTTACTTTACACAGCCAAAACCCAAAATATTTAATTACATGTACCAGTAACATCGAAAAAGTATTAAATTCGCATTAAAAAAAATGTTACAAGGTAGGTCAATAAAATTACATCCTCAATTTTAACAGTGTCAACAAGTAAATTAAAAAAGAACAATCCCATAAGGCCGTGCATTATTTTTTCTCAGTCCTTCGAAATTCAAACTCACTGAAGAATAATACTAAGTAGCGATTCGTGGATTAAAGTTTAAACTGAGGCCGTATGACAGATGAATGGTGCTGAGCTAAGGTTAAACGCGGCATTTCGCAATAGACCACGGCAAGGCAGGCCGGGCGCGCGCGCGGATTCGAAATTTAAATACTTTAATCGAGTATACGATTTTATTTTTTTTGTGCTTCGAATTTTGTATTTTAAGTTTTGTTTTGTGCATGGACTTTTTTGTTATTATGACTGTTTTGTGAGTTTGTTTGTTTTTTGTTGGTGGTTCTATTTTTGAACAGGTTAGTTTTTTTTTTCTAGTTATTTTTAATTTATTTCTTAACTACTTACTTTCTCATAACACTTAGAATTTTTTTTTTTGTAAATCACAAATATTTTAGTCAGCGAAAATATTTTTTATTTGCCAAATAAAACAAAGATAAATCACTAATTCGGATTCGTAATCTGCAAAACTTATTTATTAATTAGTAATGAATGAGATGAAAACACGACTGTTTAAATTATTTTACTGCATTTTAGAATAATAACTACACAGCTCTCGGCTTAAAATAGCATCATAATCATTCTAAATGTAGTTAGGTAAACATAGATAAGTAATTGATTAACAACTTGAGAGAACAAATTAATTTTGGGGGTACTTTTAGTAAAACACTGGACGGCAGCTGCATCCTGACTGGAAGCCAACCATGGCTGGGCAATGTGCACATTGATTAATTTTTAATACCTACCCCCAAAACTTAAGCATGGTAACCTACATAAGTGTTTAAAAAACAAACAATATTATCATTAGTTTAAACACACATAACGACACGAACAGTTCTCTAAGTAATTAATGTTTTCATAGCAAATTAGAAACAATTAAAATGCAAAGAGCTAGTCGGACTCACCCACTGAAGGTTCCGTACCTTTGTAGGAATATTATTTTTATTTTTATAAAATAAAATATGAAAATACAAAGAGCGAGTCAGACTCACCCACTGAAGGTTCCGTAACTTTGTAGGAATATTATTTTGCTATTTACAAACTAAAATTTCATATTTTATTATGAACGTAAATGAAACTAAGTGTGTTGTAAAGAGTTTTTTTTTCTGATGGCTAAATACAGTGCTAGATAAAAACATCGTTTTATTTTTCCTGTAAATTTTACGTTTAACCTTTATCAACTAGATTTATTAAAGGTTGTTTGCTTTGAAAACTTCGGAGATAGTGGGAATTATTGATAATTTAAAAGGAATTTTTTCCTCGTTTTCAAATTATGAAGTATTTATTAATAATAATTATTTTAATAATTTAATATTATTTATCCATAATAAAATATGTTTTGTAATAATAACGCAAAACAACGTCAAACCTAATTTCGCCCCCGTTCATTGATAAATAACAAAAATATTTATACCCTGGCCAAGATGAAGGTACAATAGTTACTAACAAAGCACTGACAGCTCAGTCAGCTATTAGCAGGGGTGAAAATATTAGGTTTGCTGTATTCAAATCTTCCAGTCCTAACTCAGTTATATCGATGTACATACATATGTATACGACAGATACAACACTCCATAAATATTAAAAATAACAAAAAAACCCGACTGCTTAAGAAATGAACTAAAAAGAACCTATGCGCGAACTGGTTGACCAAAACCAGGTGTATCCTCCGACTGCACAACATGATTTTCTTCTTGTTTACGTCTTTTTAGTTCGATTTTTAAGCAGTTGGGATTTTTGTTATTTTTTAATATTTATTTTCTATTTACAACTTGTTAGTTATTTTTTTTGATTTAGGTACATTTAATAAGTGATTTATATTTTTGTAATCACCTCTTAAAACCCTTTATATTGATATCCCACAAGATGGGTCCGGAAGAAAAAAAATTTGGGCCCCCACAATATGGCGCCTAAAGTCCGCCTATTTTTCTATTTTTCCATTTTAGAGTTGGTAGCCAGTGACACTCGCAGGGTTAAGAAGAATCGATTGACGTAAGAATCATCAAAATCAGCCTAAACGGTTGGTCTCTAGAACGCCACATAGGAACAAACATACATGCATACATACATAGACTGATAAACACATTACTCTCCGGCAGTCGGGTAATTATCGAATTCGTTTTATTTTTGTAGTTGTGTAGAGGATAGCCCTAAAAAAATATTGTTAACTTTATTAGTAAACATTGTATATTCAAAATGGCTGGAGTTAAGTTATAATTTTCTCACTTGCTTACTAAGTGCACTGGTGTGATTCACCAAACCAAATGAGACCTTTCCAAATTTCAAGTCCATAGCATTATATATTTCTTATTAAAAGATGCATCAGTGACTGATTGTTCTGTTGATGTGAAGTTCTTCCTGATGGCGCGACGCAATTTAAATTGCGTTGTTAGACTATGTCACGCACGTATTTTTAACCGACTTACCAAAAAAGGCAGGTTCTATGTTTGATTTTGTTGTAACTGTAGGTACGTTCACCGATTACTCCTACAATTATGAACCGATTTTGAGAATTCTTTTTTGTTTGAAAGGGTCCACCTCGTGACACTCACGTCCCATCGTCACCACGTCAGGATCTAATGAGGAGATCCCATGTAAATCGAGGCAACTCCTCAAATTTTATAGGTATACATATAGCGATTTTGGTATTTTCGTCAACGCGGCAAGCATTTGCATTCAGAAAGTATCATTTGGTGACGTGGAACTGATGAAGAAGACCACAGCTGGCCACTGGAACTTCTCAATGTTAAGCATGTTTTAAGAATAAAGATATCCCGAATAATTAAATGTCTGTTATGAAGGAAATTTAAATGAATGGTTCTAATGAAAATGATACCATCGAATTGCTCTGGTGGTGAAGCCGGAAGATAGGCATCGCAACTTCGTAATAAAACAATGTATCCCAGTGGCTTGTTGGAATTGTTATGAGAAGCCTTCTGGCTATAAATGATTTCATGGTAATATAAGGTACCTAAACTAAAAAGATAGAAATAAAAACTTTTTAACAAAAAAACTAAACCTACTTCCAAAACAAAACACTACAAAGCGAAAAATATCTTTAAATTTTATTCTTTTCATATATCTTTTCGGAAGTCGGTTTGTAAAGAAAAGAAAATTAAAGACTTCCGCAAAGAATGTTATTTTTCGCTCTTTAGTGGTTTGTTTTGGAAGTCGGTTTAGCATTTTTGTTAAAAAAAAATATCGAAGAAAATTTCAAGTGTACATATGATCGTAACGTACTTGCAACTTCGCTGAGTATAAATCGCTCATCGCTTTGATATAAATCGAATCGCAACGTCAGTAATGGTGATAAGGGTTCGGTCTTATCGTTATGGTATGGTACCCTAAAACTCTAAACAATACTAAACCTTATCAGAATAAAACAAAAAAGGTATATTTACCGACTACGTTGGAATTCTAAGGTTGGGATTTTATGTAGGTAGGTACTATTAAAAAAATGAAAGTACGTACGTATGTTTCATAACTATACGAGTAGTAAAATTGTATGTAAAAATTGTACAGTACACGGATTTATTACCGTATCGTTATATCGTTCAATAATAAGTTTTGTCATCAAAAGTCATCGATGTAATAAAGTTATTCAAATGAAACTAACGAATTGACTAACTACTTTCGTAGTTTAATAAAAAATATTTAATTCAAAAGTTTTTTTTTCTTAAAAAGCCTCCTAGGTCCTATTATACTTAAAATAAGCCAGTATAACAAAAAAATAACATCACGGCCACACACAATTTGCCAGTTTTGATGAGTCGTGGAAAGTTTGTACTAAATCAATATTCCAGTAGATTAGGTAAGTATTTGTAGCAAAAATACTTCAATTTTTTTTATATATTTTTTTTAATATTCCAGATCATTATAAATAATATACTCGTAAAAAAAACGCTAAAATAAGGCATAATCATAAAAAAAAACAAACTAGATTTTTACAAACCTTTGTAGCAAAATTCATTGGTTCACTGGTACAGTCAACGTAAAAATAAAGTGTCAATTGGTATAGTGACTCTGTTAGCCGTGGATCAAGGCTTTATGGATTTCATAATTCCACATTGAATTTCTCCTTGAATCCACAAGCATCCTGCCTGCTTGACCCGGTAAAACTGTTTGTAGGGCATACAAATATGTTTTGTGTGTTGCCCAAATTTTAGAAAGCCAGGCACAGCGTGGTGCAAAGCCATTTGTCGATGATGAAGTTATTACTAAAATGAAAAAAACCGGCCAAGTGCGTGTCGGGCCACGCGCTGTAATTGGGTTCCGTAATTGCATAATAATGCGGACTAAGAAGAGGGTTTTTACAAAAAAAATACTGTAAAGCCTACTTAGCTGTGATGGTTTTTTCTTTTCATTTCGTTATATATACTATTGCCGTGATTTTTTTCACATAGCCAAAAGCAGCCATTTCGCTGGCACTTGACTCTAATAAAAATTGGGGTGGGGGGTACACTTGACACTAACAAAAATTTGCAAATTACAGCTCAATTTTAGGCAAACGGATCTCTGAATCGAAAAAGGATTTTACCAGACCCTTAATATTTTTGAATGGCCTTTCCAACGATCGATACTCCACAACATGAGACGAGAAAAAAAATCCACGTCTCCAGGAGGGAAACGAAAAATTTCTTTTTCTTATTTTTATTTTACCACTTGTTGGAATTATTATATCCATGCCAAATTATATCTTTCTAGTAGTAAGAGTCTCTGAGCTAAGCTGCGGACGGACAGACGGACATAGGGAAACTATAAGGGTTCCTTGTTGACTTCGGAACCCTAAAAAGGAATGTATTCAAAATATAGTATTTACATTAACCTACATGCGTTCTCATGAAACGTCAGAGTTTATTATGGAGAAGAACCGCCAAGAAACTCCACTAACCCTTTTGAAAATATTAATTGGCTTTTACAATATATTAATATGACAATGTAAATACTAAATAGATATGAGAGGAAACTGTAAGTAAAAAATACCTTCAGTGAAATCTGTCATTGTCAACAATCACCGGCATAGGTATTTGATTTGGTATCTATACTTCTAGCAGCAGAGATCAACTGCGACATATGTCAAACTGACGTATACGTTAAGACGGAACCACACTTAAGTGTCGTGGCGTGGCGTGGCGCCTTTTGACACAGCTGATTTGCTACAAATCTCATTGTGTTATGGTTTATAGTTACAGCCTATGTAACAGAGTAGTTTGATTGGTGGAACACGCGCCACGCCACGCCACGACACGTAAGTGTGGTTCCAGCTATATTGTTAACCTGACAAGTGCTATTGTTACTGTATTGATACTGACAGCTGTCGCAGATATCAATCTTTTATGAAGTATAGAATAACTAACTTTATAACGTTTGCAAACAGACTTTCTAGAATTACAAATTCAGAGGGCATCGTTAAAAATATAATTTGTCAGCGATAACGAATGTCAAAAAACTGTTTTATTTTTCTCCATTTTAATTTGTACCATAAATTCCCATGAAAATAAGCATTATTATGTATACCTAATTTAAAAACTACTCGTCAGATCTTGGTCAAGTTTAAAATTGACCACAAGAGAAGCACCAGCTTTAAAATAAAAGAAGAATAATCAAAATCGGATCATTATTGGCGGAGTCATTGCGTAACAAACATACTAAAACATGCAGTTGAATTGAGAACCTCCTCTTTTTTGAAGTCGATTGAAAACATCCAAAATGTTTGGGATTGACAAAGCGACATTTCAGTAGCGCAAGTCAATCCCATTGTAAATTTTTGTAAATTGTTTCAATGCCCAGATATTTTTCTTTACAATCATCAGTGCTGTGTGCAATATTAATTCTGTTTTCGTATTCACCGGTCGTAAACCTTTGAATGATATAATATCACGTTGTTTTTTCTAACATTTCATAACGATATTGCGTGATTAAAAGAATTGTTAGAAAAAAAATAGATAAGGTCATGCTTATTTTACCCAATTAATGTTAGTATAAATACTTTTGTTATTCGACTTAGAGATAAGGTTAAAATTGTTTGTAATGATTAGACCAATTAAATATTTAAACTATGGCATCAGGAAATACTGAACTATGTGTAAGCCGTTGGTTCCGTCTGACATTGTAAATCCTTAACAGTCGTTATGGATAGCCAGACGCCTGAAAATCTTACAGCCAGGCTTTTTTATTATAATTAACAAATCTGGTTTGCAATGACATGAGCAAAACATCTTTTTAACAAAAAAAGTATCCGACTTCCAAAAAAATCTTTCTTTTCGGAAGTCAGTGTCAATAATGAAAAAAAAGGTACTAAAGACACCGACTTCCGAAAAAAAAGTAATTTTTCACTCGTCGGTTTAATTTTTTTGCTAATATTTTTCTGTTTTTACTTTTGATACCTTATATTACCATGACAATACGCATTATTAAGGATAACTTAAAAAATACTAGTCAGATCTTGCTCAAATTTACATGGGACCACATGAGAAGCACCAGCTTACAAGTAAAAAATAATCATCAAAATCGGTTCCAAATTTACTACATATCATTGATCGTACGTGTGACATTCACCAACCCGCACTGGGCCCGCGTGGTGGATAAACGCCTATAACCTTTCTCACAGAGAGGATGCCTGTGTCCTAGCAGTGGGAACATTATAAGGCTGATGATGATGATGATGATGATCATTATATCAGTTGAAAGATGTCCACTGCTGGACATAGACTTCCCCCAAGCGTCGCCACATTGACGTGTGCGTCTCGCTTCCAGCGGAACGAAAGCGGTAGCGAAAATTAAATTAATTTCGAACAGAATTCAGGTAGACCGATGAAGTAGCATGCCGTACCTACGTTTAGAAATGTACTTTTACGGAATTTTACCTGCAGTCTGCAGTAGTAATTATGACATAACTGTAGGTGCATTGTAAACTCGTGTTACTCCAGTGTTATCTTCGAAATAATCATCATAATTGGACACGGTTTCAGAAACTGTCAGTTTAGTGAAGTAGGGTAATGCGTTTGCAATCTAATAAGAAATATTATAAAATGTCTATTGCCGAGAAAATATTTGAAATATTTACATGTTTTAATTTAGACTGCCTGTACTCATTTTATTTATCAACTCCATGATATTTCGATAAGGTATACAATATTTAAAAAACATGGAAACTGACAGCAGCACAGACATACATTTAAATAGATAACGCAAGTCCCTCCATCTGTATGAGAACTAAGCGTGCCACTTTTTCACAAACAATGTAAAAACAAATTTACTTACCAATGAAAGAAAACATCTTTTTCTATACATTCTTTACAGCTCAATATGCCATAAAAAGGCATTTTTCTAGATTTCGGTGAATTTCCGGTGCCGATAATGCTAAATGAAAACCTCAGATTACGATCATTTGTCGTAACTTGAGCGGACTCAAGTAACAAGATGACGCGATTGTATGTACTTCGCTTGCCAAAAAACGGATTTTTTGGCAAGCGAAGTACATACAATCGCGTCATCTAGTTAGATTTTATGTCTGTGGTCACCAGTTTTTTTTTATATTGTCTAATTTTTAGTAGGTACTGTAAAAGGGGGACGCAGCCAGAGGCTGGAAAGAAATACTATTGGACTTCTACGACGTATATTTATTCAAACGTGCCGCTCGTAGGTCGGCTCTCATAGAAGTGCCCGCTAAACAAAAAACTACACGCGTTTGATATATTTCTAAATATTCTGTATTCGATTTCCTTCCAAACTTAAAATAAATATAAGTCGCCAGCTTTAGGTGTCAGCGGCCGAACAGGCTGCTCGTCCTATGTGGAAAGCCTCTACAGTACCTACAGGAATTTACGCAAAAAATATAGTTTCAACCCTTTTAAAACAAAACTGAAATATGCCATTTGCGCAATATCTAGTTAGGTACCAACTGGCAACCGTTACCGCATTCATAAAGGGAAAATAAGGGCCTTCTGTATTATGAAAAACATATAACCCCGCTTTTCACCGCGGTCGCAATCGGGTAATATTTAATAGCACACCAAAAATTATGGATCCAGCCACAGAACACGGAACTACTAGAGACATCATTACTCATTCATTATATTCGTGCCCGTTCATTTGCGTAAAGCCCACGTAATCACGTATGGCCATAATGAAACAGTGTTTTTTTTGAGTGGCCTCTTGCAGGTTAGCTTTATAGGTTGAGACTAGCATGCGGTGGCCTGAATAAAAAGTAAAGTTTCTAGCCAGCGTAACAAAAAACTTAAAAACTAAGCGACAACGCTAAGAACAACCCTTGTTGGATACAAACTTGGGCTTAGGGTCGCTGGTGGAAGGCCAGCAAGGGATCGAATAAAGCTAAACGCTTGTACTGGCACGCTTCATCATCATCGTTTGAGCCGAAAGACGTCCACTGCTGAATATACGCGTCTCCCAAGTTTCGCCAAATTGACCGGTCCTGTGCTTCCCGAATCCAGCGGATTCTAAGTAAATAAAAAAGTTGGTTTATAAATAAAGCTTTGGCAATTCCGTCCCTAGCAGTGGCCGCCGAGTTGTCGCAGTGGTCTGTGCGCCCAGCCCACTACAGGTTTCTTTTACTTTCGGAACAAAACCCGTTTTGAAAAGCGAAGTTGTTCCACTATAGGTACTCGTATTAAGTACTAATTTTGGTCAATGGACAATCAATGGATACGCCTTGCAATTTTTTTGTTTACAGTTCCACGTGAAACTTTACGATTTCATCTTTTTTGCGCGCTTTTACTTATATGTAAAGGCATTTTTAAAAGAACGGAGTATTGTATATTTTATTTCTCATAATTGCTCGGGTCACTTAAACTTGAAGACAACTAGAGCGAAGAAGGTTTAATTTTAAGATGCAAACGAGCGTTTATACTGAAAGCATTTTTTTAAACAAAGCTTTTTACCCGACAGCGCGACGCAAAGGAGGGTAATATGTTTATCAGTCTATGTATGTATTTATTATTATACATTGTCATGAGAATCAAACGCGAGTGCAAAACGTGTGTTTCAACTCGATCGAATATCGAGAAGAGGGTCAAATTTAACTTGCTAGCTTTGATTACATACTCACAGACACCGTGACTGGTGAAATTAAATAAAAAAATATTTTTTAAAGGTGGGTACAATCAGTATCAAAAATATGTACCTAACAACTTTAAATGAGCCAATCAGCAGAAAAGGGTTTTCATTCATTTATTTTAATTAAATCATATTGAAATCAAATAATTGCCTATTAAATCTATTAGGTAATAATACTATTGTTTCTAATTCCATTTCAATAAAGAAAAAAGTAAACCGACTTCCAAAAAGAAACACTAAAAAGCGGAAAATAACTTTCTTTTCCGAAGTCGGTATCTTTGGTACCAATTGTTTTCCGTTTTTCGACACTAATTTCGGAAAAAGCAAGGCAAAAAAATAACAGGCAAGTAAATAAACAATAAGTTGTTGTAAAGCATGTGAATAAAAAAAAAGAAAATATTATTAAAATAATGGTGGTTGTTTGTACGGTCGACAAGATTAATACATGACCTACCATAAACAAAATTTTCTATAGACACTAAGTAATACAGAAACGGTCGACTTCTGACTTATTTTTGGCTTAAATGTATATTTCCTTAGCAACAAACTTGCTATCGATTTAATAAGACAGTGTCAAGTAGTTTACCTATATTTCTGTCATTTTAATGACATGCCACCATTTTAATATCTACGTGACGTTTTATTATTTAGCATAAATCTTTCAATTTAAAAAAAAGCTTCTGTCACCGAAATAGTTCGTTTATTTGTTGAAATGAAATATTGTTCTGTACTTCTTTCTAATTAATTCCAAATTTATAACATAATTTCTGTTTTATCTAAAAAATAACTTTAAATTAGTTTTAAAATCTACTGCAATGAACAAAATAGTCAAAATTGCACGACCGTTGTTTTCAAAGATAGACCACATTCACGATTTAAGACAAGTGCTTCAAAAATAAAAGGAATACAACAAAGAACTTATACTACTTAGGGTTTGTGGACTTTAACAAAGCATTTGATTCCTTAGACCACAATCAAATTTTGATAGTACTAGAAAGTCAAGGAGTTGAGGCCAAATACATTCGAATACTCAAGACTATCTACTCAAAGAGTACGGCCCAAGTCAAACTGGAAAGAACAGGAGAAAAATGTCCTATTGAAAGAGGTGTCAGACAGGGCGACCCCATTCGCGCTTTTCTCTGCGGTTCTAGAAATTATCTTCAGAAATCTGGAATGGGAAAGGAATGGACTCAACATTAATGGTGACAAACTTCGCAACCGCTAAACGCTTCGCAAACGATATTATTCTATTTTCTGAGAACTCTGATATCTTTTATTTATTAATTTTAATGAACAACACATTGACAATTTACACAAAGTAAGATGTAACAAACAACTGGCACTGCGATGTTTGTATTAATAATTTTAATAAACGAAATGAGACCGGCTCTGAGGCAAATTCATTCACCCTTGAATTTCAATGTTAATGTGGAAATTTTGTGCTATTGATATTTGTTTATACCGCTAGTCTCTCTTTCACTTTCTATTATATTTTTGACGCCTTTTAAATACTCAATTGTAATTATAAATGTTTTCTATAATCCAATCCAAATCCATGTAGTTTCTTGCATGTTCATCTCCATAGTGATACCTACGCTTTGGAATGTGCAATAGTGCAAGTATAAATTCATCTTTTGGACTGATCGACTCTTTGACAATTCAAAAGTGTCTGTAAAATGGATTAAAATATTTTTTGAGTTTATCAAATTGCATTCATTCATAGTTAGAATATACACATAGACTATTTACGAGTTTCGTGAATACATAGACAAAGGAAAATGAAGCTGATTTTTAATACGCTTTTATAAGCTTGATATGTATGTATCTATGTAACGAAATCTTGGAACGTGATTTTCACTCCCATCAAAACGTAGGATTAATTTGAAACAAATTTTTTATTTGTTTTAGTGTCGCGTTTGACCACTTTCTCGCCTAATGTGGTCGACGGTGAAGCACGCTTGCCTAGAAGTATTCACTCTAGACTTAAACATTGAACACTTATCAAGGACCGATGACAATGTAATAATTTAAAACGTTTGTCCCATTATCCTTACCATGATGTTCAGGATCAGCGATTGAACAAAAAGTAAAAAAAAATAGCTAAAAAAAAACACGATTTAATAGAAAACCAAACTAAAAAGTAGAAAATAGTATTCAATAAGTTTAAATTAAGAATAGTGTGGTTAACAAAAAAAAAGTGTTTTATTGTAAAAAGCGTGGGGTTCATGTCAATTATTATAATATTTTATTGACAGATATTGGTAAAAGTAGAGTCATTTTGAAAATATTTTAAAAAGCACCCCACGCTTTTTTACAATCAAATAAATTTTTTTGTTAATCACACTATTCTTAATTTAAATTTATTGAAAATTATTTATAACTTTTTAGTTTGGTTTTTTATTAAAGCGTGTTTTTGTATTTTTTTAACTATTTTGGTTTATGCTCGCCAAATTACGCTCAATATTTTAATTTTGTGTACACACTACAAATATGGATTGTAATGTCTGTAATAAACAATTTTGTTTTATTTATTTATAAGTTGTATTTTAGAAATTTAAAATAATATTTATAGGTTCGATTAAAAACATGTAATTGCGTAACACGCTCGGTATAAAAAAATATTACGTTGTTTTGATATTGTAACACCACTTTGTTTGTCACAATATTTTTTATTGTGATGCTTGTATTATTAAATTACGTAAACCAATTACATGCTAATTGAGAATCTGTACTAAATATTCCACATTTGAACTTAAGTTTATCATTAGGAACATACTTATGTGTATATCCGCAATCTATCAGAACAGAACTATTGATTCATTAGCCATAGATATCAAGACATTACTCTGGAGAAAGATCAACAGGTCTATTCACTGTAAGTTCCTTCACATTTAAAAGGGTTGATTTTGTTTTTTTTTTAAAGATGTGATGACTGCACAGACATAAATCTAACTAGATGACGCCTATTATTTCACAAACAATTAACGAAACCAGTAATAGCATGCCTGATTTGTCCGAGGACAAAGATGAAAAGTGCTCTTTTTTCTGTAATTCTTCTTTTCTGTTTTAAGTGTTATGTGTGTACATAAATAAGTAAATAAATAAATGACTCACAAATCAAAACATTAACAAATTAAATCGAAAAATTGACATCCCAATTAAACGGAGCGCACAAAGAAATTGAACAATTGTAATTAGGAAATAACAACTTATAGCAAACAAATGATGAATTACGTAAAAGAAACGAGCTAGATTACTCGTAACAGCCCAGCTAAACTAAAAGCTAGCCCAAAAATCCATAAAAAGATGTTCAAATACAAAGAAGACACAAACATAAACAAGTATAACAGGTTTTCCTAGAAAAAGTTCACAAAATGTAACTTGTCAGAGAATCCCAAATAAAATCACAGAAAAAGCAAAACAATAAAGAGCAATAGGCAAAACAAACACAGCAAAGCTCTAAAGAAGGACACAGAGGCCACTAAATCAGAATCCACTAGGAATAAACTATGCTTAGTTAGTGCCAATAAAATAAATTATATTCTATCCATTGCAGAGGACACATTACAAAACTGTCAGATATGCCACTGCATCTCACCAAATTGTGAACTATTGCAACTTATAACTGTGAACTATTGCAATTACATCAAAAAGTTATAGATTACACAATAAACGATCACTGTGTCATTTTAGTTGGAGAGGAAGACATAATAAGAGATACCCTCAGTTTCCCAGCTTTAAATTATCGGAGAATTAATGTGACAAATTGCCAAGCACATCGTTATCTGCTGTGATTGGCTTTTGAAAATTCATTCAACCAATCACAGCAGACAAAGTGTGCTTGACAATTTGTCGCATTAATTCTCCGATAGTTTAAAGCTGGTAAACATACGAATGTTATTTAATGTGTGCCCGCGTTTAAATTAAGTAATTACTCGAATATGTTCAATTGGCGTATAGAGACTTTTATCAATTTATTACATCTTGAATTACAAACATATGGTTACGCAAATGCATTTGACTTTAATTTGTATTTGATTTATAATTTTATTATGTTCTCAAAAGTCAATAGAAAGATAAACGACCGTGGCATGCGCAATATATTTCACAACTTACTGCTATATCTGAGATCTGATCGACAGAATGTGAAGCTATAGTCAATGAAAATGCTAACACTTTGCCTCCAAGTCGTGAATTTTTTCGTTGACTACATGTTTGTTCTATACCAAAACCTTGCTGGACTTCTAAACAAATCAGACTTATTAAATACAGGAGTTAAATTTAGGAATTGTCAAGTAAAGAGAAAGTTGTGGACGTAATATGTATAACCGAGCATTACATTAGCAATCACAAGTTAGCGGCATGCTATGCTAGGCAGAATAGAAAACGTAGTGGTGCCTGTATCCTAATAAGAGGTAGGCATGAGTATAAAGAACTACCTGACGTAATGAAGTGCTCGATATCAGGTATTATAGAATGTTGTGCCGTTGAATAGCCTTTACAAAAAAAAAAACATTTATATGTGTCTATAGACCTCCAAAACTGTGTAACCTAAAAAAGTTTTATGAAAATTTAGATCTCTTGTAAAAAAAGTGTGTAACCTTTCAAAAAAGTAATTTTATGTGGAGACTTTAATAAAGATGTTTTAAACAGGAATAGAATGACGTTGGAATTTGAAAACTTTCTTAGGAGTAAACTAGAAATTAATCAACCGACTCGATTTATCAGTAATACTTGTTTAGACAATTTCGCTCATAATTTTAAGCATAACTGTTAACATGAAGTAATCGATTTCGGATTACCTGACCACACAACCCAAATAATGAAGTTAAAAGTTAAAAAAACCAGCCAAATAAAATCGTGGCGAACATTATGTTCAAATCTAACTGAGGAAAATCTTATTAAATTCAGAAAACATCTCCAAAGCCAATCGTTTTTTGATGTTTATGGCACAGAAGATTCTAACAAAGCCCATGATTACTTTTTGGAAATGTTCCTTAAGCTTCAGCTACTTAAAAAATAACTCCAAAAATAAATCCAAAACTGCCTGGCAAAAATGATTAATAACAATACAATTGTGAAATTTTGTTGTCATTTCTCAAATAAAAAGGAGATAAAATAATATCAAACCCTAAAATAAAAGCAGAATCTTTCAATAATTTCTTCTATAACCAGATTTCGAGTATACCAAAACATACGTCAGGGGACACAGTTAACATAAATATCAACCCACAATCAATATTTATGATCCCATTTATTCTTCAAGATGTCACGCATGTAATAAAAAACTAAAAAAAAAGCTTTGGCAACGATGGCATTTCAACCATAACTGTGGTTGAAATGCCATCGTTGCCAAAGCATTTTTTGTATAGTTGCGGCCCTTGTTCATATCATTGACGCATATATTCTGAAGTATTTGAAGAAGGTCTAAAAACTGTAATAGTTAAACCAATAAATAAAAAAGAATGATAAAGACGAAATAACAAACTATAGACCAATTGCTTTGATTCACATCATCTCAAAGATCATAGAAAAAAATATCTTTTAATCTCACTACATTTTTGTGAGGAACAAAAGGGTTTCAGGAAAAATAAAACCATCAAAATGGCTATTTTCGACTTTACCCAGAGAATAATGCCAAAAGTAGACTCTAAAATACGTGTATGCGCAATATATGCCGATATGTCGAAGGCTTTTGACTGTGTGGATCATGATACCCTTCTAACAAAATTTCACGCATTCGGTATTCATGGCAATGCCTTTAATTTAATGAAAATATATCTAAAAGGACGTAGACAGTGTACGGAGATATCGAGCTTGTGTTTAGTATCTAGAAAAGAATTACAATCTAGATCGTCTTTCAGATACATAAAATATGGTGTCCCGAAGGGCGGCGTCCTTGGCTCTTTTTTATTTATATTATATATAAATGACCTGCCACGTCATATAACCCATCCTATGGTATTATTTGCAGATGACAGCACATCAATTGTTTCATGTATCGATAAAGAATCATATGTAAATGACATTAACAATACAATTAGTAGTCTAATAAAGTGACTTGAAAATAATAATGTAGTTATTAACCTCCAAAAAACTAAAATCATGCACTTTTAACAAAGAATATCTGTGGGAGATATGGATATAAACTACAATGGTCAAACTATAGAAAAAGTAAACGTTGCAATTTTTTTATGAATCATAATTATCAGTCAGTTAACTTGGAAGTCGCAAGCGAAAGATATATGTTAACGTTAAGCACAACCGCGTTTTTGTTGCTTAATTTATCAAAAAAAGTAAATTTACCGACAATATTAGTGGCTTAACATGGTCTATTAATTTCCATCTTAAGATTTGGTATACTATTTTGAGGTCACCGTATTGAACGAGAAAGCATTTTCAGAGTTCATAAGCGCTGCCTAATCTATTCTATTCTAAAGTTCAGAAAGAGGATTCTCTTACGAACGAGTGAAGAGTCGCTATAACAATTCAAGAAAGTTCAAGGCACAATACATAGAAATAGGTTCATACAGAGTTCTGTATGTCGCAGAACACATAAATTGGCGAGAGCATAGTAGTCGTAACGGGTTGGTAACCGACAGAGGACACTGTGGGTGGAAGGATATATCCGAAAGCTCGCAGTACAGTGTCACAGCAGCTGTTGAGGTCGTCATCGAGAGCGTTCACCAGACATCAACCGACACAATATCGTAAACGGCACATATTAATGTGCCGTGAATTTCTGTCGACGGTGTAGTTACTGTTAAGAAATGATAAATAAATAAATATAACAATGTTTTATGTGTATCATCTATGTTTGTGAAATAAATTAATAAATAGATTGTGTGGGTAGATAGTGTACCCTACAAGTATACATTTTGTTAACACTGACGAGTGGGCTGCCTGTACCAGTATTTTTTTTATGTTTTAAGGAAAACAATAAATAAAGAGTGTTCCGGCCTGCACTATCGCGTAAAAAGTGTTTTGTCATCCCAAGGGATGCTACTATCCAACTATCATATGTCCTTTCCAGGGTCTCAAACTACCTCCATGCAAAATTTCTTCTAAATCGGTTCAGTAGATCCAGACATTACCCCCTACAATCTCATAAACTTTACCTCTTTATAATATTAGTATAGATAAGTATTTAAATAATAACTGAATACCAATGCTGAGAAAACAACTTTCAGTTTTCCACTTTTTCTAAAAATACATATATATGTATACTTGAAGTGGTGTAATTCCGTCAATATTACAAAAATAGGTAAGTTTTGTTATTGTTCACCTTGATACCTAGATATGAAGGGCAGAAATTCAGATTCTGTTGTTGTTGAATGAAAAAAAACCGGCCAAGTGCGAGTCGAAATCGCGCTCGAAGGGCTCCCTACCATTATCGCAAAAAACGGCACAAAATTCACGTTTGTTGTGTGGGAGCCCCACTTAAATATTTATTTTATTCTGTTTTTAGTATTTTTTGTTATATCGGCAACAGAAATACATCATCTGTAAAAATTTCATCTGCCTAGCTATCACGGTTCATGAGATACAGCCTGGTGACAGACAGACAGACAGCCGGACAGTGGAGATTAAGTAATAGGGTCCCGTTTTTACCCTTTGGGTACGGAACCCTAAAAAAGATCTTATCGTCTAGTTATCCACTTTTTCTAAAAATAGCATAACTAGAACATTACTTGAAGTGGTTTAATATGTCAATATTACAAAAAAAAAATAGGTTACTTGGATATCGTTTTTTTTATTGATTACTCAATGAAGGGTCTCGTAAAAGTTAAGTGGGGCGTGTCGTGGCGTGGCGCCTTATGACGCATTTGATAGGCTACAAGACTCGTTGTTATATGACGAAGGCTTGAACAGATTTGTATGATTGGTGTAACCCGCCCCACGACACGACACGACACAGTAATATATAGGCAGCTTTAACATCCTGTTGTGAGTGAATGTACCTGCCAATATTGCTATAAAAAGATTTACTTAATCTGTCATTTGTTTTTAAAAGTTGTTTCCTGACGTCAATGTCCCTGAACGAACTGAATTTATACCTCAATCATTTACACAATGTCAAGATGGTGCTAATTATTTATATCTATACATACCTCTAATTGAATTGTAATTCGGCGATGTCTGTGTTTTGAAGATATTTTAGAAAATTTTGTACGGGGGTGTTTATATCAGCAGATGCCAAAAATAATATTTTTGGTTTTTTTTTTGTCACGGAAGATGTTTATACGTGCGCAAAAACGACTGTGCAAATTTGGATGCGGTTTTCGCAGTTTTATTATTGCTGGTCTAACTTAAAATATGGTACATGTTTTATCGTGATACGCCGTCTAGAAGTTGTGTTATCTACTAAAGAGTGTTTTCCTTGACTGGTTCACCCTCAGTTTCCCAGCTCATAATTATCGCAGAATTAATGTGACAAATTGTTAAGCACGCGTTATCTGCTGTGATTGGTTGAATGAATTTTCAATAGCCAATCACAGCAAACTGAGGGCAACTGAGGGTCAGTAGGAGTACGGGGTAATCGAAATCCATAGGAGATACCAGGAAACTGCCTGAGGAATCTTAGGTGCTTTGTTGAGAGAACAATTTTTACATAGTCAATTTTTTGTTCAAGCGTGAGTTGTCCATGAAAATTGCAATTTTTCTACATTTAACCACAATGTTCTTCAAATTGCGCGGCAAAAAGAAGAAGCCAAAATTTTACAAAATTGCAATATACGAGTTTACCACATAAATTATTAGCATCATGCTATACCTTTGAGGAGCTAAGCAGTCAATCTTTATCACATTATAAAACCGTCTATTTTACACACATTGCCAACGGAATCCGTAGACTGGCGGTGCGATGTTACGGAATCCGTAGACTGGCGGTGTTATAGGTCTGCCTTCCAAACCGTACGTTGAGGTTCGATCTCCAGCTTTCGCAATTCTGTTCCAAGTATAGTTAACTGATTTTTATGTTTTTTTTTTTTATACCTATCTAATATTTCCAAATAATAATGATTTCTGCCTACTTTTAATGTTTATGGCAATATGATTTTAAATATTCTTATGAATATTCTTATTCTTATGTAGTCTGATAAGTACGTATCAATTTATGCCCGTGCTACTGAAGGAACGACGGTCATAGATTAAGTGCCGTGGGAAGCTTCGATTGATCGAAGGTGGAATGTAAAGAAAGTATGAGACGAATTCAAGCTTACCATCGACAACTGCGCAAACTAAACTAATCTACCTACCCAGGCTTCCATAAAAATTTTTAGGGTACCCTTCCTCATAAAGAAAAAAACAACCCTTATAAGATCACTTCGTTGTCAAAATCTTTTTCTCAATAACACGAGGAAGGTATCAAGTTGAAATTATTATCAAATACTCAGGTCTGTCTTATCTTTGTAACTAATCCGGTAGTTGGTTTCATCATCATTCTTTCGAGTTCTCACGACCCTTAAAGCCGCCTCCACATACTTGTTGTTTGCCACAAACAGCGGCGAACGCCAAACACGTGCCAAACACTGACCACAATCATCAAACACAAACACGACATGCACAGGCTTGGCGAACGTGCTAGTATATTCCGGTTTGGCAAAAATGGCCGACGATGAGACTGTTGTGGCAGCAAACCGGGTTAACCTCCTCAGACCAATCAGACATTTTAATAAATTTGACCACCACTATTAACTCCGTCCGCCGCCCGCAAGCTCGCGCGTACAGTAGTAAATCATGATGCCGATGATTAGATGATTATGCTCAGTAGAGCTGAACAAGCGTCTGGTTACATCGCAAACATGTTTGTCAATCACCCTTTGATTTGTGCACAAAAACCGACACCGATGCCGAATACGGGCAAATACAAACAAAAATAGGCAAACACAAACAAACACCCATCCACACGTGTGTTGTTTTGTGTTTGCTGTTTGCAATTGTTCGCCAAGCGTGTGGAGGCGGCACAACGAGAACATCTCTCAAACAACCACGAATGACACCCCGGTACCTACTAACGGCTTAGTGCTTTCCGAAATAAGGATGTCAATATGGTTACCCAACCATGGATCGAACTGCTGAGATCTTTATCCATGCGTGCGGATATTACTTCTGTGATTTAAAAAAAAGAGGATAAGACAAATGAGATTAAGTCCCAAAGAGGAGGAGGCAAAGCGCGTGTCACACTTTAACTAACTAAAACCCACCCGTGTTCCTTCAGTTGCTTGTGCCAGGGCCGAGGTAACTCTCTTTCAAATTTATCCGCGACCCAGACAGACCTCGGCCCTAGCGGATCCCTTCAGTACTTTGATTCTCATGCCAATGTCTAAGTAAAAGGTCGTATCTCTATCAACACAGACTATTAAAATAAATAAGATTTTGCATAACTTGAGTGACAATGACCGCGATAGTACAACAATGAAAGATTATAAGGTAACTACTATAATGACACTAAATTCTTTGCATAAATAACATAACGTCACGAACTCACGAATGTATTCCTCTTATTAATAGGCAGTAGTGTAAAGTTGGTAACGCTACTTCTGAGCATGTAATTGATTCCGAATTAGATTCCCATTGGAATTTCTCTGGATAGTGTGTGCCTGTTTAATTGAAATAGGCTCGACCACCAATTGGTACCTAACAAAAAAATTGTCGAAATGTTAATAAATCTACAAATCTACATACGAGTCCATAGTACACTTCTCTGTTTTCTCCTTCATGCAATATACTGCCGCCAGAACGAAGAAGCCCACAACTAACAATTTGTAAATCTCCTGATAAATGAGTTTAAAGTTTTTAGATGTTTTTCGAAAAAGGAAACCATTTGAATGTTTTTTTTTTTAATATTTATGAATGCAGTTACATGCAAACCTATCGAATTGTATGTAGATTTTTTATCTTTGCCTATCTATACATATAAATAAAATTGGAGTGTCTGTTTTTAATGAAATAACCGTTTTTTACTACATGTATATGAATATATATACGGTACATACACCAAAATAACATTTTTTACAATTTTTGTCTGTCTGTCTGTCTGTTTGTTCCGGCTAATCTCTGAAATGGCGGGACCGATTTTGACGAGACTTTTATTGGCAGGTAGCTGATGTAATAAGAAGTAACTTAGGCTACGTTTATTTTAGAAAAATTCTTTTATTTTAGAAATTTGTTAGGCGGAACGAAGTTCGCCGGGTCAGCTAGTCTATACATATAAATAAAATTGGAGTGTCTGTTTTTAATATTGAAATAACCGTTTTTTACTACATGTATATGAATATATATACGGTACATACACCAAAATAACATTTTTTTAAATTTTTGTCTGTCTGTCTGTTTGTTCCGGCTAATCTCTGAAATGGCTGGACTGATTTTGACGGGACTTTTATTGGCAGGTAGCTGATGTAATAAGGAGTAACTTAGGCTACGTTTATTTTAGAAAAAATCTTTTATTTTAGACATTTGTTAGGCGGAACGAAGTTCGCTGGGTCAGCTAGTTATTAGTAAAATTATAATTTTCTCTTTCATCATAAGAAAAAAACATTTTTTTAAATGTCTTTATTACATTGAAAAGTCACAACTAACCAAATGTGGCCTTTAATTTTAATACTATTTAATATGAAAATGAAAAGTCACATTTGGATTTAAATACTAAAATGAAAGGGCACATTCTACTCAGTTATGTCCTTCATAAGTAATAGACCCCACCACGTTTCCGCACAATAATATTACACAAAATAATCCCAACTGATCACTTGTGCCCTTTATTTTTATAATATTGATTTTATTTAGGAATGTTCACTTTAGATAGAAAAGGAATATCTTTAGGTCTTTTCAAACTAACACCTATCAATGAAGCCATTTCTACTTAGCAAGACATTTAAATTCCATTTAAATAAAATTCAATGCATTTGTTCCCTTTCAGCTAGATTGTCGTCTAATATGTCTTTTGAGCTTTATTTTATTTCTGTGTACAATAAAGACAACATTTTTCGTCAATCAGGCAGATGCGCCTTTTTCTTGAATCCGAATATCAAGAATATGTATAACTCTAGTTTGAAAAAAAAATAGATGTGACCTTTTTCGTTGACGCGGCAGTATATTCGTAAATAAAATAATTAAATAAATAAATTTATGAAAAGAAGATATTTCTGCATCAGATATTTCTCAGGAGTTCGGAAACCGTAAATGTACCAGTTTGATGGCAGTGTGACATAATAAACATAACTAGTAAAATACATGTGTATATACTATAGGTTTACCTCTACCTAGCGGTTCAGAAATTACGGTCATGATGATGACGTTAATAGTAGCAATCCGGAGCTTGTATTTGCGCGCGATTGATGACAATATTCTCGCCCGCTTCTACATAGGCCTCAAACTAACTATAGTAATAAAAAAGTTAATACGATTAAAAAACACGACTGCAAAGATAATCAAGAAGAAAATCATGATGTGCAGTCGAAGGATACATATTCGCGAGCTGGCTGACCAAAATTAAAAATATCCTCCGACTGCACAGCAATTTACAACTTTTTAGTTACCTGAACTTTTTTTGCGTATGACTTTTAAACATATAACCCTCAGTTTCCCAGCTCAAAATTATCTCAGAATTAATGTGACAAATTTTCAAGCACGCTTTATCTGCTGTGATTGGTTGAATGAATTTTCAACAGCCAATCACAGCAGATAACGCGTGCTTGACAATTTGTCACTGAAGTGTCTCTCTTTCAAACTGAGGGTAAGTGGTATATATTTTTGTAATCACCTCTAAAAACTCTCCATTTTGATACCCTAATCGATGGGTTTGAAAGAAAAACAATTGCTACCCCTAACAATATAATTTTTTAACGTAACTTATCTAAGAACACTTGGGCGGTCAAGACCTATTTAAAGATGTCTTAATTATAAAAGCCGTCAAAGTAGTTTGAAAGTTAAGAGTTAATAAAAGTAGATTATTGCATCGAGCGCAAAGTGAGTTATTAATGCATAAGTGTTATGCATTAGTAACTGCTCGTGTTAATTTAGTGTACTAAATTAACACGAGTGCATTAATTACTCACTTTAGCGATGTGCGTAATCTACTTTTCTTTCAAGTAGATACCAATCTACCGGCCGTGATAAAATATACCTACTCAAAATAAAAACTCAAGTTAATGAAAAATATTAATCCCGCGACTTTTGCGGTAAAAGGTTATTAACAATATAATTTGCAGCTGTATTTATACTTTCTGGAGTTGAATTCATATCTCTATCGTTGTCTATTTCCATTTTTTTAAACTTTTATTGCTAAATATGAAGTATCAAAGTTTTACAATGGTACAAAATGCGCGCCTTTTGTTTTTTTTTTTTATCGAATAGATTTTATTGAGCCGATTTTTATTTTCAGGCAGTATCTTTTTGATCTAATGCATACATTTTATATTAAACTTAATGGGTGACATTAAACCTCTGTGGTAAATTTATATCTAAATAAAAACAGTGCATTAATGAAAAACAGTGCAACAATGAGATTTCATATAACCTTTCTGCACTGTTTTGGTTCTAAGCAAAAAATTACGTCCTTTGTGATCGGTTTTGTAGAGATTAATGATAACATTACTACGTAGTTGAAAGAAAAGTATATTAAAATCATACAAGATAATGCGCGAAAAACATAACCTTTTCTCTTAATGCTCTAAGGGAATGCTCTAAGCATTTTCCTTGCAGTCGGGTAATTAGGTATACCTCTGTACCCTTCGGGGAATACAGTTATAATATTATGTAAGGAGGGCTGCGACCTTCAACTCTAAGGTTCACAGAGGTTACTGGGTTCGGTAGAACAACCACACGGCACGTCAAATACTCGAGGTCAACCACTCTGAGCGACTGTAAGGATACTCGCGATGAACTGTTCATATGTTATTAACGTTAAAATATGATGTTTGCTTACGTACTTGTTTTGTACTTTAAAACGAAGGTAGGTTTAGTAATCGTTAATATCATAAAAACCGGCCAAGTGCGAGTCGGACTCGCGCACGAATGGTTCCGTACCATTATCGCAAAAAACGGCAAAAAATTCACGTTTGTTGTATGGTAGCCCTACTTAAATATTTATTTTGTTCTGTTTTTTTGTATTTGTTGTTATAGCGGCAAGACAGTTGAAATTTTCACAGACCATGTATTTCACATGGTCTGTGAAAATTTCAACTGTCTAGCTATCATGGTCCATGAGATACAGGCTGGTGACAGGCAGACAGACGGACAATGAAGTCTTAGTAATATATGTAGTTTTTTATTATGCGTACTGCTAAGGAGTGGAATGCCCCTGCCGGAGTCTGTGTTTCCCGATAGTTACAACCTCGGGGTCTTTAAGTCAAGAGTGAATAGGTTACTTCTAGGCAAGCGTGCTTCACCGTCGACCACAATCATCGCTTACCATCAGGTGAGATAGTGGTCAAGCGCGAGCCAATAGATAAAAAAGAAAAATAGAGTCCCGTTTTACCCTTTGGATACGGAACCCTAAAAATCAGCAGTTCCATTAAAATTTTGTCAGTAGGTATCTAACTCCCGACTTCGGAATTAAGAATTTGAAGTTGAGTTATCTCACTCTAGCTTGAAAACCTACAAACCACAAACCTACATTGATATTGTTGTTAAAGAGTTTGCTACGTGCTTAACTCCGAATTCCCAATTTAGAAATTGATCCTAAGTATCTACAATAAAATATTAATTTCCTTACTAACAGCCTAAACCGCTGGGTTCAAACATGAAATTTTGCACAAGAGTCTCTATTCCTACCTACATAAATTCTAAGACCCACTTACACGAAAAAAAATACTCAGAGTTAGTTGTTAAGGGCCTACATACGCTTTAGTGCCGTAAAACGGTAACTTTCTAAAGCATACTCCTTAGTAACGATTAGGTTAAAAAATTTGAAAAATATATATATTTATTATTGTTTCATGTAAATTGTTTTTTAAACATGGTTTTTTCGTATAACAAATAGTTTTGCTTTAAAAAAATAATTAGCAACACGATATTTTTCGCAACTTTTGGATACTCCTCCAAAATGACTTGGATGTTTAAAAATATTTTTACACAGAAAAATTGATGGCTAGAATTTCTACATAACTGACATAGCATATTTATGTAAATCAAATAATATTTGGCAAACAAAACTGTTCAAAAGGAAGTTCAATATTGATATTTTGGCATCGAACGGGCGCATGGCCAGTACTGCGTTTACATTGGGGTGTATATATCGCCTTAACACGAGGTTAAATGGACTGTATAACCAACTGTCAATTTAACCTCGTGTTAGCAACTAACTTTGATTTAAGTGTTAAGTACAAGTGGGCCTTATAAGATATATCTATCGAAGACTGTATTAAAATAGGTGATGAAATTTTGTATGGACGACTTTTTTTCCGATTGGTAAGATTGAATTTCACTTGCATTTTATAAATCGACAAGGCTCTAGACAAGTGGCATTCGATGTCAGCGAAGGCGATAGTCAAAATCTATACTAATATTATAAAGCTGAAGAGTTTGTTTGTTTGTTTGTTTGAACGCGCTAATCTCAGGAACTAATGGTTGGAATTAAAAAAATATTTTTGTTTTGGATAGTCCATTTATCGAGGAAGGTTATAAGCTATATAACATCACGCAACGGCCAATAGGAGCGGAGCAAAAATTTTGCTAAAACGGGCAAAATCATTCCTTTTTGAGAGCTTTCGTTGCGTGCGCTGTGTAAGTGGTTAAAGTTACACAACATTCATGTATGTAGGGTAGGTAGGTGGCCAGTTGACGGGAGCGAAGCCGCGTGGGACAGTTAGTGTCAAAATATAAGGGATTGATCACGTGATTTTTCGATATCGTTTGTCAATCCCATGCAATTTTGCCTTTTTGACAATCGCTAACGCCACGCTTTCGATGATAGAATTTCACTTGTCTAGGGCGTAAAGTCTATTTGTCTATGTGTCAAACTGACAAGCAGTAAACAATACATATTAAATTAGTTATTCATTTTTTTTTAAACTTTCCTATTTTTCTCAACAAACCATTTTTCATTGGATATCAAGGCAGTGCACAAAAAATTACTAGTCCGCCATCTTGGGCAGTCCACCATATTGCTTTTAGAATGACGTCACTTAGCTAACCATACATTATCATCCAAACTAAACGTGTATGCAAAATTTCATCTTAATCGGTGGAGGACAACTGCTTTAAAATTCAGTTGCAAGATTTGACCCGAACACACTTACATACTTAGATAGCAAGTTAAATAAAAGCTTGTAAAAACAAAGTCCTCCGCCGTGTCTGTTCACGATGAACTCAAAAATTACTGAACGGTTTATTATGCGATTTTCATCAATATAGAAAGAGTGAGAAACGGGGAAGGTTTTTGTATATCATTTGTCACGGGCAAAGCCGAGGCGGGTCGCTAGTTAAAAACATAGTTCTTTTTGTCTCACTACAAGGCAAATGCCTATCTTTCAACAATATCAGTGAAACTTTAATTAGCTGAAATTAAAATAGCGGTGGTGGCCCAGAGGTAACGGATGTGTCGTAGGTCATGGATTCGAAAACAGGCAAGAGATTTATTTGTTTGTAATTTATTTCATTACCACTGCTCTCAAAACGGCGAAGGAAAACATTATGAGGAAAATAGCATGTCCTAGAATTGGAAATTTGAAGATATGTGACGTCCACCGACGCGCACTGGACCGGCGTGGTGAATTAAGCTCCATTTCCTCTTACAGAGAGGAGATTTGTGCCCCAGCAGTGGGAACTTTTCCGCTGATTATGTATGTTATATTATCTATGCCGTCAAAAGTTGTACACAGTTAATTTCGCCCACTTTACCTGTGGAGTTCAATATTATTATTGGTTAACTTTAAGCGAACGAAAGTCTTAGTCCCGTCGGTTCATCGCACTAGCCATTGAAATAACTGTAAACCGGACTTTTGGAAACAACTTTATACTTACTTGCTCCAGATATCGTTTTCACCTTCAACTGAAAATTAGGGTTGTCAACATTGGTTGGGTTGTTATTTTTATTGATTCTTCGTTCCTTCGTTTTTTGACACTGACTTTTGAAATTTACCTACATGAGTTGGGCACAGCCGCAGATGAGTTGAGCGAGGAGATTGGCCCAAGATAAACCTCCATGTTGTCTCCTATGTCCAGCAGTGGGGTTAATGGGGCTGTGGATGGTAATGAAGATGTGGTGAACTATTTTTTTTCTATAGGCTCACGCTTGACCACTATCTCACCTGATGGTAAGCGAAGATGTGGTCGATGGTGAAACACGTTTGCCTAGCAATAAACTATTCACTCTTGACTTAAAGGCCCCTAGATTGAAGCTATCGGGAAATACAGACTCCGGAGGGAACTCTACTCTTTAGCTGTACCTACGCATAAAAAAGTGTTCCCAAAACGTTTTGTGCGTGTGGGTGGGGTGTCTACCATGAACCGATGGCGCATCGCCGTCCGTCTTGTAGTCCGATGATGAAGCGGGCTAGGTGGAATTAGATCGTGCAATTCCATCGCACACTCCCCGAAATGTAACCGATAAAAAACCGACAAGCTGGCAGCTCTTGCTGAGTTCACCACATCTTGTTACGAAATTAGAAAAGCACTGTTTACCTCTTGGAAAAGTGTGCCTTTCAACCGACCATATTATTGTACCTGAAATTTAAACTTTGTCAAGTTTGATAACCCTAACCAAAACTGTATCAGACGTGCTGACGTAAAAAACAACAAAGAATAAAATTTTAAGGTATCAAGTCTCTTATTTCAGGTTACCGTTGCATGCATTATGACGCATTATCTCAACTATCTGCCAATGAATTAGAGATATACATATATACTACACCCGTACCCGTACTGTACCGTGTACCCGTAGACGTGCATTGATGAATATCATTGGAAGATCTTCAGCAGTCGTTGCGGTTGTCAAAAGCCATACACTCTGACACCGCAGTCTTGCCAAGGGTTATTGTGTTACCCAGTTACTGGGTGTGGAGGTCAGATAAGCAGTCACTTCATGATAGATACAGGTACTCAGCTGAATCCGGATAGGCGAGCCGACCCCAACATAGTTGGGAAAATGTTAGGCCGATTAATTGTCTTAACTGTAGTACAGATAATATAATACTAGCATACAGATGCCTCATCCCATACAAAGAAACCGTGCCGGTAACTAGTGTTTTTCGTCTGATTAATCTGATTATTTTTCTAAAAACATCGATCGCGGTCAGTTCCAATCCACGGATATAGATGGTTTTAGCAGCGACTTGCAAGTAAAAGGGTTTACTCGGTTAGTTAATACTTTTTTTTTAAAAATAGTGACGATTTGTTTTATAGTTTCATTGTACCAAAATGTGTTACAAAACAAATTTAAAAAATCGAACGCTTGCCTCAGAAATTTAAAACCGCGCCATCTATTGGAATCAATTTTAAATGATCCATTCAAATAATCTATGAAATGTGAGTAAAAGCCCAATATTCCTTAATTTTGTGCTTAGGAGAGTTACGAGTAATTAAACAAGAACAAAATCTTTTTGTGATCGTGTCTAGAAAATCTTAATATTTCACAAAAATCATAATAAATCGAAGCTTATCACGCCATCTAGTGCAATTTAATTGAACCAAATTTTCTTACTTCGCGTGGGTGTCAGTGATTGTAGGTATATACAATTGAAGACAGCATGACAATCTTAAATCTCGTTTCAATCTTGTTTGTGATGACAGTATTACTTCGATTTTTCACAGTCGAACTAAGCTTGACTAAAGCAGATTACAACAATGATCACGACTGTCATCACTAGAGACCGGACTATATGTATTTGCATATGAATTTGCATATCTACCCTATCCTCAGCGGAAATTGCATATAATATCTATTAACTAGTGATGATGTATACTTTCGCTATGTTAATAATAATTTTCGGTAGTTTACCCTATTGATAAGTATAATACCTAATTAACTGTGACTTATGACCAAAATTTCGCCCCACACAAACAATTTTTACTTATAAAAATATTTTGATTGATTGAAGACATTTAAAACACCTACCTACATGATTGTTTACGTTTACAAAAATGTTAAGGGCCATTCACCGCTGTAGTGCCGTAAAACGGTTCTTTCTAAAGCATACTCCTTAGTAACGGCTAGGTTAAAAGGTTTGAACAAAATATATACTTAGTATTGATTCATGTACATATAGTTTCGCTTTAAAAAATTAATTAAAAATACGATATTATTTCGCAACTTTTGGATACTCCTCCAAAACGACTTGGATGTTTAAAAATATTTTTACATAGAAAATATGATGGCTGGAATACCTTCATAACTGAAATAGCATATGTAAATCAAATAATATTTTGCAAACAAATCTGTTCAAAAGGAGTTTCAATGTTGATATTTTGGCTCCGAGCGGGCGAACGGCCAGTACTGCGTTGACATTGGAGCATATATATCGCCTTAATTTTTTTTTTTTTGACATTTATTTTTGTATTTCTTGGATTTTATTGTGGACATTCTAAAAATATTTGATTGATTTATTTTGACATTCTTGTACTAATTTGATTCTGACATTAGCCTATTTTTATTTGTTTTACTATTTTGGTTTTGACATAGTTTTCACTGAAAATTAATTAATTGTCATGAGAATATTAACTATATTGATTTATTCAACACTAATTCTTTCTATAATTTTGATATAATATTGTGAAATTAATTATGAAACATTTATACGCCTAATGGCAGAGCATAGAGAACTTACAAAACTGTAACATCTCACACTCCTATGTATCTGTAACCTATGTTTACAAATAAAGAATCTGAATCTGAATCTTAAGTGATTTTTCAGTAGTCGGCTTTTTGTTTGTGAACTTATTTTTTTAATTGATTATGTTGCTAAATGTAGCTGTTACTACTATTCGCACTTGGCTTGTTTTTCAACGTAACATAAATCGGTATATCACAAGGAACTCGGAGCCAGTCCGAAGGGCTTTCGAAGGTTGAAGTCATTTTCTCACAAATAGCACAGCAAAAGAAAAGAATTGGAATTGCAGTAGGGTCAGTCGTACAGAAGCATTTTAGGACAGATAGGTACGGCAATTCCAATAAGTCTAGGATGGTTAGGAACTGTGGCTTAGATGATGGCAAGCCAAGAAGGGCTGCTCGTGCGCGAAGTCACATGATGTGGTGTAGCACACCCCAGAATGGGGAGAAGTGAAATAGATAGACAGGGACAGGAAAAAAGAATTTGTGGAGTTTACAACCCACACTCCGGTAGAGCAAGCTGTAAAGACATACGCAGTCTCGCAAGTCGGAGTGTGTCTCTACGGTCCGTATGCCGCAAGGCGGGTAGGACCTACAAGCGGAGGGATTTATCATAAATGGATAGACATTTCCTTTCCTTGACTCAAACATAGACCTTTTAAGCTTCCGGGACACATCTAATGGAAGAAATCGCACTCAATCATTAGCGACCATAAGGTTTCTATTACAAAACAACCATGGGAACCTATTTATTTTAAATAGTGCCAATTTAGTTGCATATCAATCATCGATACTTATTAGAGTGACCCCAATAGGAAATTGGCCCAAATTTTATATGCAACAACCAATTCAGGCAATTAATTTACGATCTGTTTGTATTATGTCACTTGATGCAATGCCATTTGTTTTTAAATAGCCATTTGTCTTTGGTTCCGGTCTTCTTTTTAGTGTTCCGTAGATACCCAAAAGGGTAAAAACGGGACCCTATTAAAAGACTCCGCGGTCCGTCTGTCTGTGACCAGGCTGTATCTCATGAACCCTGATAGCCAGACAGTTGAAATTTTCACAGGTGATGTATATCTGTTGCCGCTGTAACAACAAATACTATAAACAGAATAAAATAAATATTTAAGTGGGGCTCCCATACAACAAACGTGATTTTTTTGCCGTTTTTTTGCAATAATGGTACGGAAACCTTCGTGCGCGAGTCGCACTTGGCTGGTTTTTTTATAAGCTTTATCTTGCTTTCCGTGTGTCCGGGCACAAGTTATCCATTTTCCAACTTCCTGGCCTCCAATTAGCTGAAACTTGGCTTAAATAATATGGTACTATCACAGATAATATAATACTAGCATACAGATGCCTCATCCCATACAAAGAAACCGTGCCGACATAACTAGCGTTTTTCGTCTGATTAATCTGATATTTTTTCGTACATCGAACGCGTTCTGTTCTGTTTCACGGTGATAGATAGATGGTGTTAGCAGCTATTTGCAAGTAAAAGGGTTTACTAAGTTCGTGAATATTATTTTCTTTAAACACAGTGAAGTTTCGTTTTATAGTATATTTTTGCACGTTTTTACAGTTTTTTTGCACCAAAATGTGTTACAATGCAAATTTGAACGATCGAGTGGCATGCCTCCGAAATTTAAAAATGCGCCATCTATTGGCATCAATTTTAAATAATCCGTTCAAATAATCTTTGAAATATAAATTAAGAGCCCAATATTCATTTTGTACTTAGGAGAGTTGATTAAACAAGAACAAACAAGAACATAAAATTTTTATGTTCAATTCCAGAAAATTTTAGTTTTACACACATTCAGATACCGCGCATATCGCGCCATCTAGTGAGATTTATTTGAACCAAATTTTATTTCTTAGCAATGAGACCCCGTGGTACTATAAAGCTGGTCTCATGATGGAGCCAGCAGTTGGCGAAAACAACTTCACAACCAGACAAAATAACACAACCGTGTTTGGTTTGTGTTGTATTATTATGTACTGGATCGATATTACATTTCGAAATTCCATTAAAAGCTTGTTTTGAAACGATTTTACTTTTAATTATTTTGTTAATGCTTTAATTATAAAATTATTTAATGTCTTGCGGAGGTCAGATGGAAATTATGTTTTTTATACTATTCCGCTGTTTTTTTTCTGATTGATTTCGTTGCGGTATTCACACCCTGCTCTGTTAGGAATCTAAGTAGGTGGTCGATTCGAGAATTTATGATAATTTTATCAATCATGTTATTTCTAACAATCATTATCTACCTATAAATCATCCCAAAGGGTCATGATAAGGTCGAAGAGAGGTCATCGCGCTCTACATACGCTATCTCCATCACATGATCCCTTATTAGATGAAAGTAGGTAAATATCTAATAGTAACATACAATGTTGTTATTAACTGCCATTTAACTAATCTTTTTGACGTTTTCCGACGTCATGAGACCAATGGCGCAGTCGGAAACTAAGTAAATAAATCACTAAGTAAATACCGGGTATGTATGTAGTATGCGTATAGTATATAGTTATGCGTATATCGAGCACAGCTTCGCGAAAAACGAGCAAAGCGAGCCCATTACCGCCAAAAATCAAGCGATGAGTGAGCGAAGCGAGCCCCCTACACGACGAGCGATTGAAGCAAGTGCACTCTTAAATTTCGTGAAACATGTAACGAAAGCTAAACAGCGGGAATAATCTAATTAAGAAATCTTGTAATTCCCCACGTATTTGTCATACATAGGTACAACTGTTAATAACTTGTACATACTTTATCATTAAGTATGGAAAGAAATAATGAAACTGTTTCTTAATGAAAATGTTGATAAAATAAAGCACTTACGCACCTACTACCACTTATTGTAAATAATTATGCTGAGCACGTGCCAAAAAAGGATTGGTTTGACATTTATACAGGACTAGTTTTTGACAGCGTCTTCCCTCCCGTGCGAGTCGGATTTTTAGGGAACGTAGTATTGGAATAAAAAAAATATCCGGAGCGTTTAGACGTGGCTGATTTACTTACATCTAAAGATCCTAGAAGGACTAGAGAACCATTGCTTTGCACGGTTTTTACAGCTTGAAAAAACGTCGCGCGTCGGCCGTATGTTTATTGTTTGATGTGATTTCCCACATCTTTGACGTGGAAACAAACAGACAGAATTTCCCTTTAAGGTTCCCCTAGTCGACGGCACGAACTATTTTGTGCGCGAGGTTAAAATGCATGCTATCTCATCCGACAACACGTGCGAAAGAGATAGATGCTGTGATGAGCAGTAAGTAGCTAGTTTGCGTATGAATTAGCACTTCTGCAAATTTGTAACGAAATGGATGATGATTTAGGACGAAAAGAGCGCGCGCCAGATTTTATAAACAGACCTTTGGTAGTCTAGATATCATGAAAAAACGACTTAATGTATTTTTCAAAATAAAATTATTTGCAATGTTGAATTACTAATCTATCCCTGTATGGAGACTGTTTTGCAATTTTCCTTTTTCTTATGGTATTTATTTCCGCCCAAGATGCGTTAAAATTTGTGTTGAAATATGGAACTTTCAACGCTCATAACTTTCAAATATTTTATATTTTTACTTTTTTGTTTTCATACAGAACTAGATAGTGATGAGACAAATTGATATCATTTTTTTATTTTGAACGTACATCGTCAAACAGTGAAGTAATCGCTAGACTACGTTTGTATGGAAGAATAATCGACTATTGTAACCTTAAGTATGCAATGGATATGTAAACATTATACTCTGTATACATTATATAAAACCTAAGGAAATAGAAAGTTTATAGAAACCGAGTCGAAAGAGAGACGAAATTTCGAGTACGGTTACCCGTAATTTGAAACCCTATTACGGGTACCAAGGGACTACTGCTAAGCACGAAGTCCGTAATTTCGGCCTTTGTAACGGGCGTTTCCTACTCCGTATCATCTACGGACGAATGATTCGTTCGGGGCCCGAACTAAGAATGAATGACAATACAATTTAACAGTTGTACCTACCCCCGATGTGTTTTTACCTCCGAAAAATTTAACTTACATTCGTTTTTTTCACTTCGAATTCTCGGAGTACTTTCTGACGGGGCCCGTTACTTCGATGACAGAAGTATCCCTACTTCTGTCATCGAAGTAAGAGTTAAGAGTAGATCCTCTGAGCCGGGAATTTCAGGATATTAGAATAGAATATACTTTATTGTACACCATAAAAGTTATACATATCTTTTACATAAAAAACTTAAATATACGGGTGGGTACAAAGGCGGTATGTTAGGTATGTCTTTTTTATTATTCAGTAAATATTAAAACCTAACCTAAACGTCACCCTCCTGATGGCGAGTGCATATCAACTGCCTATGAAAATCTACCTACTCATGTCAGATTGCAGCTTATTACAGAATTTGTTGAAAATTCGGAATGATCAACCCAAAAAAAATATGAAGATAATAATAATCCATCAGCGAAAATACGTTTCAAATATTGTCTATCCAAGTGTTCATAAAATGCATTTAAAAATGATTTATGAATATATTAATGCTAGTATTAAGTCATAGCAGCGCTTGCAATGTTGTTTTTACTTGGTCCGATGTGAACGGACTGGTCAATAACGTTCGCTTTGTTATATAAGTTAGAATCAGAAGTTTAAGTTATTTAAGTCCCTGAATTAAATACTGCCTCGTTGGACTCTCTAAAAAGAACCCGGTGGCAGATAGATGGAGTCAAAGTCAGTGGTCACAAGATTGTTGTACGTTCGTTACCAACGTGTACCTACGTGTTGGGCCCAAGGTACGATAGGAATTGTACCGTAAATCTTCCTAGGTCTCAGGAGAAATTTTGCAGTAGCAAACAGAAGTTTGAATTAGAGCCCAACAGGGATGTTGCCTGGATAAAGAAATGATAATTCTATTTAGTCCACCAGTGGGATTATCAAATACTACTGGACACGTTCTTTTTGCTTTACCAAATCAATAAATCTTACAAAGATACAGCGCATCAAAGTTCAGGAGTGGGGTCTTGTGACGTCACTATGTCCATATAAAGTGTACTAACGGCGTGACGTCACACGATATTCTAACGCATTATATCGTCGTCACTTTATGTTTACGTGTCAAAAGAAAAATACGTGTCCAATATTTTTTATTAATCTACCTGACGGACAAAAAACTCATTTTCGGTTAACATCCTTGTTGCAATATGCAATAGGAACATCGTCATCGTTACAATTTTTTTATTTTTTGTTTTGCTCCCCACTAAGAATTTCTTCATGTATCGTGGTTGTGTTTAGAAACATTTAAACTCACGTACACAAGACACCCAGATCCGGAGCAACTATCTGTAGGCCATACAAATATTTTTTCGGTGCGGGAATCTAACCCACGACACGCAACTGACGCAACACAGCAGCCGATCGCTCAACTACTACGCCAACCGTGTCGCCATTACTTAACTAAGAGAATTCCGTGCCCCTAATAATAAAGATTGTCCGCCGCATTCTCGGGTTTTGGGAAGTCATCCTCGCCTCCGAAACTGACAGGCAGGCTAATCTTATCTGTAGACACGCCAGATTTAGTACCAAAAACCTTGCTAGAAATTACGAAAGGTTGCGAAAAAAATACACGTTTCATTTGAAGTGTAGGTCAATAACACCTGCAGTTACGGGGTCATTTTTTACGTGATATAATAGATATATACAAGAGAAGCTCGTGGAAAAATAATAAATGCCGCAAGGGTCGATCTTGAAGGCTAAACAGCATTTACCGAGGTCGATCCGTGGATCGGACATCATTAAATACATACCAAGACCCCTCCGTCCCCGGGCAACCACGTTAAGACCATTGGTTCCAGCTGCCATTCGCAAATCTTTTTCAATGCTCACGGGTAGTCAGAAGCCCGAAGGTCCTGACAACTAGATCTGCCGTGAGACATATCGTGTTATCCAGTTAATGGGTTGTAGATATCAAATAGGCAATCGCTCGATGTAAAAAACTTTTTAGCAAAAAAATTAACCGACTTCCAAAACAAAACACTACAAAACGACAAATAACTTTCTTTTCCGTAGACACCGACTTCGGTAAAGAAAGTTATTTGTTTTGTTTTGGAAATCGGTTTGATTTTTTGTTAAAAAGTTTTTTTTATTTTCGTCTTTTTAGTTTTGGTAGGTACCTCCAATTAACATGAAAATCACTTATGACAAAAGTACATCTCATGACAATGCCAATAAGCCCAATAAAGGATACATTGTTTTATTTCGGATTTCTAGTGGCCATTGTGGTCTTCTTGATCAGTTCCACTTCACCAAATTTATTTATTTATTTAAACCTCATGTACAATGGTATCACCATTGTACATGAGGTTTAAATAAATAAATAAACTTCATAGGCGGACTTAATGCAGCAAGGCAATCTACCAGTCAACCTTTGGGTTAAAAAGGACACAACAATGGTAGGAGTACAAAATAAAAAATAAAATGAACAAATATTAAAATCGGATATTAATAAACTATCTAACTAATAAAATACATAAGTATTTTCTAAAACAATAGACTAATAAATATTATAATAAATACTATATTTTTATTAAACCAGAAAGTACCGAAGGGTACTTTCTGGTTGCAAATGATTGCATTATTGATGAAAATACCAAAATCGCTATATCGCCTATATTATTTGAGGAGTGCCCTCGATTTCTCTAGGATCCCATCATCAGATCCTGGTTTCTTTATCCCAAGATTTCACATTGATTTTTTTAAAGAATTGTGCTACAGTTGAACTTCTGCTATCTTCCTGTTTAGTTGTTACTCACATACCCGTTACAAGGCCAACTCAAAGTTTCGATAGAGTATTGCAAAACCAATTTATATCTATATGTATAATTTGTCGATTATATGTTTATTTTAGATCAGCATTACCCCGCGGCTAACCGAACGAATTTCTAGAGGTTATGTTTAGTGACGAAAAAACCGGGATCCCGGGATTTTCAAAAAATGTGACACATATTTTATTTTATTTGTTTCTTTTTTTTTGTTATAAGCTTGCATTTGACCACTATCTCGCCTGATGTTAAGTGATGATGTGGTCGAACGTGAGGCACGCTTGCCCAGAACTAACCTATTCACTTTTGACTTAAAGACCCCTAGGCTGTAGCTATCAGGAAACAAAGACGCTGGCAGGGAATACCACTCCTTAGCTCTGTTTCTGTTCTAACCAGTGGGCCAAATAAAACAAAATATTGCAGTGGCAGAGCAAAGACCTCATTTCCTCCTACCATTCCGCCCGATTTATTGGAATTGTGGACCAATATTGTCGATAGGCGTCAATCTCGTCCCGCCATCTTCACCTGAGTCTGCTGCGATGTCGACGGACATTTGCAGGGACTCACGTGATCATTAATTTTAAATATTCATCTCTCGTAGTAGACCTTTCAGACTTTCAGTTATTTCAATTAAACCTTGTATATAACCAGGATTTGTAATAACTTGAATTAGACGAGTGTCCAAGTCCTTGAAGATTCTTGCACGCTCACTTGCATGTTCTTCTGGTTGGGTAGTACAGCTAACACCTATTAGGTGTGGTAAATCATTATCTTATACCACTATATTTGGGGTCTGCGCGTATGTCTTAATCATCATCATCATCATATCAGCCGAAAGACGTTCACTGGTGGACATAGGCATCCCCCAAACGTCGCCATATTGACCGGTCCCGTGCGTCCTGCATCCAGCGGCTCCAAGTCATCAGTCCACCTGATGGGAGCACTTCCAACGTAACGTTTTCCGGTTCGCGGTCGCCACTCCAGATCTTTTCTGCCCCATCGGCCATCCGTTCTGCGAGCAATGTGCTCTGCCCACTGCCAATTAAGTTTGGCAACTCTACGGGCTATGTCGGTAACCCTGGTTCTCTTGCGGATCCCTACATTTCTGAAACTCCGAGCATAGCCCTCTCCATTGCCCTTTGGATGACTGTTAGCTTTCTGATGAGGCCCATTGTGAGCGATCACGTCTCAGAGCCATAGGTCATCATAGGCAACACACACTGGCATAGAATTTTGCCTTGAGAGTGGTAAGTTGGACGAAAAGATACCGTACCTATGTCTTATTTTTCAATGTATCTCTATTTGCCGTAACCCAGAAGTTATTAAATATGATGTCGTCTCTTTTATATTTAATTATATAAATAACCACTAATTTTATAATGTCAAAATAAATATTCATAATGTATGATTATTAATAAGCGTTTTGATGCATTTCCTCATGTTTCGATCATTATTTTTTTGTAAAGTGCAAACCGCAAGTTCTTAATTTTAATCAAATTAATCTACCATCCGGAAGCTACAGATGGATAGCCAAAAAATCTCTTAACATCTCTGACTTCCTGGTACTAAAAATATGAATACTGAAGGTTGGACGACCATTAACTCGCTTGCCGATACTCCTCCGTGCCTCGGAAAGCACTTTAAATGATGAATCAAAGATGAATTATGCCAGACCGTAGCGGGCGCGAGCCGAGCCCCGTGCGAGGCACGGATTCAAAACTTCACGAACATTTTATATGTTGCGGTCCATGCTACAACGTGCAGCGTCCGTGTGGAGGCTCGGACGTACCCCGACGCCGCACGGTATAGCACTATGACTAATATGATGCGGTTTATTACAGACATAAATCTAACTAGATAACGCAAGTCCCTTCATCTGTATGAAAACCAAGCGTGTTTTTCACACACAATTTAAAAACAATTTTACTTACCAATGAAATAAAACATTTCCAATGCCTCGGCCAACTTTTTCTATACAATAACAGCTCAATATGGCATAATTAGGATAGCATATAACAATTATTACATTTTTCTAGATTTCGGTGGATTTCCGGTGACGATAATGCTAAATGAAAATCTCAAAGTACGATCATTGATCGTAATTTTACTCCGTCATTTGACACGCGAAGTACATACAAACGCGTCATCTAGTTAGATTTATATCTGTGCGGTTTATGCTATACCGTGCGGCGTCCGAGCCGTCCAAGCGTGTCTGGGACGCGGACGCCGCACGGCGTAGCATTCGCATCTTGTAAAATGTTCGTGATGTTTTGAATCCGTGCTTCGCATGGAGCACGGCCCGCGCCCCCCACGGTCTAGCCGTTCATCCCTAAGCCGTTGATCCCGGCAGCCATTTGTACATCGTCGATAGTCGTTACGGATGCCAGGAAATCTGACACCATAGTCTTCAAAGGATATCGTACTATTACCCAGCTCAGACAGACAATGGTCGTGGGGGTCAGATAGACAGTCGCTCCATGTAAAATGCTGGGTGTTCAGCTATATCCGGTTAGACTGAAGCCAACCCGAAAAGGGTGGGCAGATTGGTTGCTTGTAGAGGGATTTCTTTTTCTTGTCTTTTTTTCTTATGTTTACGTTGTGGGTCATGGGGCTTTTGGGACCGGGAACGCGGTCCCAGATTCCACCTAAAAGTAAAATATTATTTTTGAGTAGTATTTTGGGACCACAAGAAAAAAGTAGTTAAAATGAGTGTGCCCTGCCTTATATAATGAATTCGACAAGGCAAGGAGTATGAAAAATCGAACAATCACATAGACGGCAATCCACGATTCCGTCCGCATTAGGTCGTCTATTGATGGAGCCAAATCCTTCGCCTTGCCGTATCCACTTACGCAATATCGCTACAGGTGGCGTGTGACAATTATGTGTTTTCTTTATGTTTTTCTTTGCTATGTTTAACTACATTCCATAATGATATTAATTACTGATTGATGAATGAATTGCATCGTGTGAGTTTATCACAAAATCAATATTTTATTATGTCTGTATTTTAATTAATGCTCATTGGTATACTAAAATTCGCTAGGAATAATTGATTTTTCATATACGTAATTAAAATTTGTGTAATAAAATGATAATAGTGAGATTTTATGCAGGATTTTGAAATGATTAATTATTTGGAGTTAAGAAAGGGTCAATCCCTACTTTATTGTCAAAGTTTGACAGTTTTCTAGATTTAAGTAGAGTATGACAAATACTCAACTTCAAATTCTTAATTCAATATATATTACCATGCCTAATTATAGCTTCATAGTATTAAGAGTCTGTGAGCTAAGCTGCGGACGGACAGATGGACATGGCGAAACTATATTGGTTCCTTGTTGACTTCGGAACCCTAAAAATCGGAAGTATAGTTCGTTAGAAATACTTAGGTGAAAACTACTGGTTCGAAAGAAATATTCGTAGCATTTGTAGTCATAAAACGAGCGAGTAGGACAGTGACATTTTAGATGATTAAAAAAAAATCTATACTGAGTCCAGTGCTGCAAACTCGTCTAAGCAAAACTGTTTAAAAAGGCGCTTAAAAGCGCTAAATGGTCATTTAAAAAAAAGCGCTATATTTGGCGCCAAATTCAAACAACTAAATACGTTTATACATCGCTATGTATAAACGTTTGTAGTTGTTTTTTTTAAGGGCACATCCATTTTAATTATCGTCTCACTGCACAACTCCTAAAACTTATTCAGAATAATAGTCGGAAAGTTATAAATTATTGTCGAACAATAGAACAAAATTACAATTAGCGAGGAATCAGTGCTGCCAACTCGAGGAATCCCCAACTCATAAATTAAGACACCAACATAAGAAACGAAGCAGCATTTAGGTGTATTAATTCTTAAAAAAAATAGTGATTCGTTCCATAATACGCACATCACAGAATAAATAATAGTACCTAGATGTGCATATCATAACATGATTTCAAATTTAGCGCTATGCGCTATAACGCGCTATTGAACAAAAAAAGCGCTAGATCTGGCGCTGAAAGCGCTAGGTTGGCAGCACTGACTAGTGTCATATTGCTCCCACTTTTTATGACCGCGGCTGTAGTAAACATTGATTGCTATTCTGCTACTAGATATTTTTTTTTTATATTTTACTCTGATAGCCCAACAAATCTAGATTCTAATGGGCAATGGGTACGCTCCATAAAAGTTATTACTAGATTGTACGTAACCCGTAGGTAACTGTCGGGGTCCGCTAGGGCCAATGTCTGTCTGTGTCGCGGATAAATCTGAAACTGAGTCACCGCGGCCCTGGCACAAGCAACTGAAGGAACACGGGTGGGCTTTAGTCAGTAAAAGTGTGACACGCCTTCCCGCGTCACCCAGAGCGGGCGAAGTCATTGGATGATTTTCCATCTCAAATAAAAAAAAAAACCTAGTACGCAGGTACTTATTCTAATATCTCTGCATACCTCTTCAGATATCTGACAGACCTCATTCAATTTTACCGTTTTAGTGAAAATATTATTTTGGAAATTATCTTTCCCCAAAAACATACGATTTCACGGAACTAGATCATGACCCATGCTTCCAAACAGCGGGCTCTGGAACGTAGCCAAGAAAGCTATGGGACTGCAAAAAGGAGGTTAAATCAATAAGGTTCATAACAGTTCAGTTCTGGACATCAACAGTATAGTGCCTGTAAAGTTCCTCATAAGCGAACTTATGTATTTTTAAAAGTAAATCATCGCGGGTTCACAACGAGACACCGTTCGAATTTCGAACTTTTCAAAATTCAATTGGTCCATTTCTATCTGCGTTGACAGACTGGCTACCAACATTTAATCACCACCCGTCAAAGCTTTTTAAATGTACGTGTAATGGGAGGGTATCTCGACTTTTGAGGGGTAAGCCAGCGAGATTCGAGAGATAGAATCACCAGGGCTCTGTACAAAGTGATACTATGTCAGGGGTAACGATTTTCAAAAGTCTTATTGTGAAAACATTTGAAAATCGTTGTCGCTTTAGAATTTCACTTGTGGCCCTTCATATCGCACTCATGTTTTAAAGCGCCGTTTAAAAGCAGTGTTGCCACATTATTGCTAGCATGCCATACACAAGCGCTACGTTTTTCCCGCCAATATTATTAATTTTAAAGTATGTCTCAAACTCCATGTCTTTTCTTCTTTACAGAAACCAAAGCATACAAGATGTCTTCGGAAAAGATACTTCACGAGGACAACGGGTCTTCTTCAGGATCCCTAAGATCTGAAGACAGTGATTCAAGGCCAGGCAGTGCCACAGACTCTCTAAATAGTTTATATAAGACCAAAGATAACAATACTTGTGTGGAAAACTGCATAGAAAAGACAAATTGCGAGGCGAATAAAAAGAAGGGGACTTGTTGCAGTAAGTACGATTTTAAATATATTTTATCTATACTCACAACGTAATGTTCCAATTATGAATTCAAAAAACTATTCTATAAACACGTACTTTACATCCGTGGATAGGTAAAATTTAAAAAAACAACCATTACAGTGCAGCATTTTCCTTCGATTTTCAAACAACTGCATCTTAAAATAACTTTTTAATTTTTATAGCACACTTTTACTTTTTAATTTATTGGCGCTTATGGGCTCCTCGATTTACTGTCGAAAAGTAGTGTCATGTCTATGGAGGCGCGCGCTAATGAGAATTTGAATGGCCCGCCATATCACATATTTTTTCCGTTTCCACTTTTTGTTTTATTCCAAATGTATGTGTGAAAATAAAATAGTGTATGCAACGGCATATAATTGGGTATTAAAACACTCGCGTGTTATTATTATCACATTCGGCTTCGCCTCATGTGATAAACCCACGCTCGTGTAACCCTCATTTTATGACCATTGCATAAACTACTATTATTGACATAACATTCAGAAAAACTGGCATGTCCTAGAACTAAAAAACATCTAAGACATAGTGACCTTTTCCAACCAGTACTGGGCCCGTGTATATTACGGCCTACTTCCTGTTTCTACATTTGGAGGGCAAAGCTTTAAAAAATGTAAGTAATTGTGAAAAATCAAAAGTCCAGTGCAAAACCAAAAAATGTATTTGTAAGAAACTAAATGTTTTATGTAGGTAATTCAAGGTGACACAAATGGCTGCCTTGTTTAATAAATAAAAATATTAACCATTTATAAATGATTGCGACAAAACGAATTACTCGTCGTTTTAAATGATAGTGGACCACGAATACATTTAGTCGGTGTTTTTCTTTAACTTCTTTTTAAAATTATTTTTGTTATGAACGAATTCACATAATAGAAAAAGTTGAAATATGATCGTCAGAATAAGTTTAGTTGATTGAAACTTTAATATCTAATAAAAATGCATGAATTAATTTGAATTTTACACTTTTCACATTTTACTACATTTAGTTCAATGAGACGACAAAACACAAATTATTAGTATTTTGTCATTTTAAGAAACATTTTTAGTAAGAAGACGTAATAAACAAGAATATTAGTCATCTGACGTGATTTCGTGGTATCCCTAGGGACTTCAAGAAATCCCTGGCGGATCCAGGAGGGTGACTCAGGGGACGTGCGCTGCCAAGGCTCTGAGAGACTTAGTATATCGCTATGATTGATCATTCATTTCTTTTTGCGTACATTATTTTCAGTATACTTTTATTACAAATACATACACATACATGATATAACGTTTGTGTCTTCCGAAGGGTTAGGAAGATGTGCACGCATAGTTCCTACATTACACCATTTATCTACCTAATATTTGAATAGTTATTGTATGTCATTGATCAGGACCAAATTAACTACTCTAGGGGCCCCTAGCTTGGACGAAAAAAAAAACACAAGCTATGAAACCTATCATATCACGCGCAGCTTTAGTGGACTTTTTATGTACATATGATTAGTCTAAACATTTTCTATGCTCGCTTCGCTCTCTGTTGCACTCAGTTCAGTTCAATTTCTGGATGAACTGTCAAAAGAAAGCCTAATATCCGACGCTGAGTTCTTAAAATTTACGAGCTCGCTTCGCTCGGTCCTCCATCTTGGTATGTCTTTTTAGTTCCCCTTTTCGGCAAGAAACTTTTATTTCGATCAAAGAAAATTTTAGAACTTTGCATCGATTTTCTTTTCACCAGAAAAGGAAATCGATGCAAAGTTCTAAAATTTTCAAGCTCGTTTCGCTCGCTCTTGCAGCTCACGGCCCGCTTTAACGACGGGTTACCTTTCAGAAAGTTGCAAGCCTAGAGTCACTGAAAGAGTGCCGCTGGAAAGGCGCCAACAGGATTGTTCGAAATGATCCCGTATTTCTGGAAAAATCCCTTTCGTAGGTTTTACAAAGCTGCTAACATGTAATTAGTACCACTGTAAAGTAATTTTAGTCAAGTACAAGTACTGCATGCCCCAGTTTCGTACATTTTCAATTTCGAAATTAGCTTACGAAATGTATAGTCTGGAGCATACGTGCAATTTATATTCAAACAAAGAGAATTTTCTTTTTCTCAAGACTTCTAGTACAAATTCTCCACTGCTGGGGACACCTTCGACGATACCATCCAGGTTTCCAAGCTCGGAGTGGCAAGAGATGTTCGGTCAGCGTTGATTCGAGAGCTAGGGTTAAAGATACTTACTGATAGCGCCTCATAAAATTGAAGCGCTGCCGAAGAGCAGAGAGCCAACCGGCTCGTTAGTGACAATAGGAGATGCGCAAGTCCAAGGTTTGACCATGTACGGTTGGGCTTCGAGGCGCATTTCGAGGGCCTTTTCCCCCGCATTGGTGGGCCAGACTACTTTGCATAGACTGCTGCCCTATCTCGGAGGCAGAAATAGACTGCCAGCTGTCCAACGCTGCAGGACTAAAATCTACAGCCTGCAGCGGAAAATGGTTATTTGAATAGCACGTGGCTGGCTGAAAAGAGCGGAGCGCATCTACTACAGGCGCATTCGGGTACTGATTGGGCACGGTGAGTACCTGAATAGGATTGGGTCCGCTCGCTCGCACGCGTTCGGAGGCTTCACTCGTACTAGTCCTCGGAGTCAATAAATCGTCGATTAATCCAGATAACACAGAGTCCAAACTATTGGTCCGAACGCGTGCAGTGCTCTTCGTGCACTGCTCTTCGCATAACCAAGGTGGCGAAGAGCGTGAAATTGGATTCGTGTCAGCTTTAGCCATCTCTATAATATAAACACAGCCAGCGGTTGGATGTTTGCCAAAATGAAATCTTGTTGATACTTAGATATACAAGTTCCAGTAACTCTTGTGTAATCAAATAATAATAATTACTTCTTTACTTCATAATCATGTACAGCATTCTAGCACCATATGAAAAAAAGTCCACGGTATATTATCATCATTGTAGACGCAACTTAGATGGAGGAGTCGCCAGGATTGGGCGAGACCTGTCTCTGCCAGTATTAGTGCCTCACTAATACTGGCAGATAATATGCCAGCATATGGCGGGCACAGAAAACTAGAGTGAAAAACCCACCGAGTGGAATTGGGAGAAGGCCAATCCCGCTCGGAGAAGAAGGCATCGTGGAGGCAACCACCTCGATGTAGACACTCCGAAACCCTGCTTGTATCATTTAAGGCAGGTGGAACTCCGGGGTTTCGGGCGCTCAGGGTGGGAACTCTGTCCGTCCACCGAGTGACATCAGGAAAGACAGTGACTGTTGAAGGCCTCCTTCTTCTGACCCACGTCGACACGACGACTTTGTGCGATCGAGCGTTGACCCATGCCAGGTACGCCTCATAAAATTCGGCGCCAAACCATAGCTGGTCAACGCTGGACATTGTTACGTCAGAGAACGGAATGTATTACTCCATTCCCTGACGCAACACATCCGTCACAGCTTGGTTTGGGATGTAATCTGCCATCGTCATCTTTAGCCTTAGGGAGGAGAGCTCAGGAAGTGACTAGATGAGGAGATCAACGCCTTTTTTTTCATATGGTGCTAGTAGTGATGTACATGATTATGAAGTAATGAAGTAATTATTATTTGATTACACAAGTGTTACTGGAACTTGTATATCTAAGTATTTATTTATTTATTTATTTAAACTTCATGTACAATAGTGTTACATAGGCGGACTTAATGCCACAAGGCATTATCTACCAGTCAACCTTTGGGTTAAAAAGGACAACTTTGTGAAATGGGTACAGAAAAAATTTAAAAATTACAATAAATATTAATAATACACATATACACATAAATTAATACATAAATATTAATAATACACGTATACAAATAAAATAAACTAATAAATACCAATAAAAAAAAAACGACATACCTCAACAAGACAAGAAGTGTCACGTGCTGCCGTGCACAGCGAGGCTCAAGGGAGACTCATTTATAGTCTCCCCTAGGATGTGGGTATTTTAAGAAGTGCTGATGGTGATCACCGGTTTGGTTTTAATAAGGTAAAAATACCACACCGCCTGGTTTTTTTTTCCACAAAAGCTCAGACGCGAGTTCAGGCGATGATTTAGACATATATATAAAGCAAAAAAAATATGGTCATTCCCAGCAAAAGATTATAGACCTTGGCAAAGAATTCCCATCACTGGCCACCATTATTATAAAGCTTGGCTTTTTAAATGGCCGAGCTTCTTTATTTATTTAACACCATGGTTAGCCTTTGTTTTATTGTAATGTTAGCACACATGGTCACAAGGTGGCCCAACGCAACGGCTTTAGATTCGTATTCAGACTCATTTTCAGATGAACCTCTTTTGGTTTTAATAATAAATTTCATAATTGTATAAAACGTTCATAATATTCAAATTAAATCCAGTTTCGAAATTTCAAATTTAGGGGTGTCAATTTCAAAATTAATCATCATCTGCCTAGCCTTTTCCCAACTATATTGGGGTCGGCTTCCAGTCAAGCCGGATTTAGCTGAATACCAGTATTTAACGAGGAGCGGCTACCTACCAGACCTCCACAACCCATTAACTGGGTAACACGGTACTTCATGGCAAGACTGGAGTCAGATTTACTGGCTTCTGACTATCCGTAACGACTGCCAAAGATCTACAAATGACAGCCGGGACCAACGGCTTAACGTGCTTTCCGAGGCACGGAGGAAACCCGGTATTATAAGATGGTCACCCATCCACAGACCAACCTTGGCAAGCGTTGCTTAACCTTGAAGATCGAACCTTGCAGCTGTTATTATCTAGCCACGAGCTCCTCAATTTCAAAATTAATAAAACATGCAAATATGGTCCGAAATTTCGAAACTATGAAATTTCGAAATGCATGCCCAAGAATCGGCTTATTGGACGATTCGCACGAATTTAACTCGCACAAAACGTGCGAATCGACTCCTTTAAAACATATTATTTTTTCTGTAGTCGATTCGCACGAATTTCATTTATTGGCGTGCGAATCGACACCCTCACAAATATGTAGTAGACTATTCGCACACATTTCATTTTAAGGTTTAAAAAAATTAAAGTACAATCGTATTCAGCCATCACTGAAATAAAAATAAAAAATAATCGAAGTTTAAACAGCATATATTTACTTGAAAGTAAAAAAGATCTGTATGGAATAAGTGATAATAATAATTACTTAAAACGTGGCATATCTACATTTTTACTAATACAAAACAATATAAACATGACCGCAAAATTCGCCTATTACAGGATAAAATGAAAGAGAAAGCTATATATATGCTATCACGCTCACTCGGGTTGGTCATGGGTCTACATTTGGTTTAGTTTTGTATTGTAACTGTAGAAAGTACACGTGCCGGACGGTAATTTAAGATAATTATTGTGATGTGACACAGTGTTGTGTGCTGGAAGGACATCAAAGTAATGTGCAGGCGTTAAGCATGTAAGTAATAGAATAATTAGTATTAACTGTGATATAATTATTAACCCCTTTATTCTGAGCGACTGAGAATTATGAGAAATCTTTCTTAATTTTTAATTTATTATTTATTGCCTATAAAAATATATTTTATAACGATCTACTATAGTTCAAATATTAATATAAAAAAAGCTTTTTATACTCCGGTTTGTATTTAATACTGCATATTAATAATAAATAATTATAAACTGTGGTCGTTGAAGAGCAATTGACGCCACCTAGTGGAAGCGTCACCAAAACATCGATTACAAAAATGAGTCGACATAAGTTTGCTTTTAGTATTGCATAAATGATGATGGATACTATGCACAACTTTTATTTACTATCTGCTCAGCAAAGAAGTTAATTATCTTAATAATGTTTAATGCGATTAAAGTAATTCAGGTAAAAGCTCCTTGATTTTATTAGTATCTCATTGGATACTTATTTTAATTTTCAGACAAAATAGAAAGCTTCTTAAAAATACCTAAGTATGGCGGCAGAACCATCGACGAGTAGAGATGTAAGGGCTGACATTGGTTTTATAAAATCAGAAAGAGGTCAAGAACTTCTATTAAGGCATGGATATAGATATAATAAGCAGCGCAAGAACAAAAATGGTGTTACAGTCTGGAGGTGCGTCAATAGACAACGTTGTAAAGCACTCTTACATACAAATAATGATCTCCTGTTAACAAAAGAAGAACCTCATTCATGCCAACCAAGCGTCATAGAAAATGAAATGAAGTATCAATTAGACAAATGCATTAAAAGATCGGAGAAAGAGCTCACAACTATACCAAAAATTTATGGTGAAATGGTTTCGGACTTGCATAATGCTGGATATGATCTCATACAAAAAGTTCCTGATTTTAAAAATATTAAGAAAAGACTCTATCGACACAGAAACATATCACTACAGGTAAAAAAATTGAGATTCAAAAAAGTTACAGATCTTATTATTCCTCCATGCTACGAAGATTTGAAGTTTGCTGATTATACATATAAGAAAACAAGAATTACACTTTTTGCAAACCAAAATGTTATAAAATATATTGAAACAGCAGAAAGCGTTTTCTGCGATGGGACGTTCAAAAACTGCGTACCACCATTTTTGCAAGTATACACGTTACATATAGATTTGGGAAGTACCCATGAACATACAAATATTTTACCAGCCATATACGCTTTACTACCGGACAAACAAGAAAAAACATACGAAATTTTTTTTTACCTTATAAAAAGTCGAATTCCTCAATTTTTTTCCACGAATATTCACCACAGATTTTGAAAAAAGTGCGATGGCTGCTATTGAAAAAATATTTCCTGACGCACGTATTCAAGGTTGTTTATTTCATTTCCAAAAGTCTTTATGGAGAAATGCAAAGAAGTTAGGTATGGATAAATCATTAATTGATAAAATGCATGTTAAACGTTGCATGGCTCTAGCATATGTACCTCGAGAATATAGATCAGATGGCTGGTTATATATTGAATCAGAAAATGAGCCTGATAAGAAAATTACTCAATTTAATGATTATTTTGTTCGTACTTGGTTAGATGAAAATGCTTATTTCTCAAACAAATGGTCATTTTTTGATGTGTGTCATAAAACAAATAATGCCATCGAATCATGGAACTCGCGTTTTAACAGATTGGTAAAACCTAAACCAAACATTGCAATGTTTTTGGATACTTTACGTAAAGATTCCAATTATTATTTAACCCTTTATAATAAAAATCAGTATATTTCAATTAAAAGTCCCGAGAGAATAAAACTTCAAAAAAGAATCGAAGACATCGTAAGCCAATTGAATCGTGGCGAAATTAATATACAACTTTGAATTGAAAAATTACGAAATTAGTTGCTGGTAATATTTATTGTATACATATATAACTGATTATTTTATTCCTAAAAGGTAACGACTGTGATTTTGATTGTGATTAAAGCCAAATATCTATTTTTATAATTCTCGTAAGTTTATTTTTTAACCTGTTATATATAAAGTAGAAGTAAGCATTTTATTATTGTTATGACTTGATTTATTATTGTTGATTTGTTAGTTGTATATAAAAATTTAGTCACTTTTATACGTTATTTTAAAGAAAAATCTGTGATTCAAATTGTGATTATAGCCCTAGTTCTAGTTTTATGATTAAAAGTTTTATTGTTATAATTATGAGAACTGTGTATTTTAGGTACACTTCTGAAAAACATTAAAACATGTTTTTGTTGTACCAAATGTTCGTCAATAATAAATATAAGAAAAAGTTGTTAATTATATAATTATATATATTACCTACCTTATTAAAAAAGTAAATGTTTGTGTAATGTAAAAAAAATGAAAATTTTTGGTACTTTTATTTTTTATTACGCGGTTAGTGGAGTTGACGCGGTAGTTTGTTAGTGACACTTATTTATTATTCTGTGATCGATATTTGCTCATTTTTAATCCTCAAACCACGAGCTTAGAAGATGTTTAGTACTTAGTTTTAATTTTAATACAGATATTGTTGATTATAGATTGTGTTTTTATTTTCTACCTATTACGAGTAAAACATATTTGACCTTACTACTTCTGTGCTCAAGTGTACTTTATCTTAACTGCATTTCATAAAAAAACAATATGTGTGCGAATAGCCTATTACATATTTGTAAGGGTGTCGATTCGCACGCCAATAAATCAAATTCGTGCGAATCGACTACAGAAAAAATAATATGTTTTAAAGGAGTCGATTCGCACGTTTTGTGCGAGTTAAATTCGTGCGAATCGTCCAATAAGCCCAAGAATCAAGTAAGTTAGGGCCATTTAACCGGCTGGCTTAATCCGGCACAGTCTTTGAACCAATAACTTTTCTTAACCCCGGAACTAATCCTAGATCTGCCCCTGTTGGTATCTTCATTTTCCTGCGAAATTGTGATTTGGTCTGTTAATTGCAAGTGTTACTGTTCAGCGCGAGGTTCTGAGTTAAATAAGAATAAAGTGGGGCAAAGAGATAGATATTGGATTTATCATCTGACATTTTTCAGTAGCAAACCAGAATCTGGATTGCCCGGTTAATGGCAGTGGCTTTTCTTCTGTCACATGGGACCTAAAATTTGAACTGGTAAAATGTGGATAGGAAGATACAGGCGTGATTGGCTTTGAAACACTAAACACCTGTCAGCCCAAAAAAGAAAAAAAAAAACCATAAACAAATGAAATAAATATGTTCTTGTTTAATTTTTCACAATTGTGTAATACGTCCAATGTGAATCTTTATAAGTGGTTGACAACAGCACACCAAACTTCCTTGTCCCATTTTCGGCGGTCAATAGACAAACTTATTCTATTTTTAATTATCATTGCGATGACAAAGGCAAAAGCATCATTCAAATTGAGCCTGTTACGATCTTTTACAATGAATGTCCTAGGTTTCAAATACATAAATAGAGTTCTGTCATGTTTTGCATACTAAAACAGATGTCGGCAGAGTTAGAATCGCGCATAATATTAATTGGGTTCCGTATATCTAAATTTGGATCTACAGGATTAAATGATAAGATCAGACTATTATAAAAATACTGGTTGATTAATTGATAGCTTTTGGTCCTGGCATAATTAATTGTGACATTAAGGAGGTCACAGAGTCAACCAGTACGATTTACTGACTTGTAAGATGCCCGGATCTAATACTAAGTCTTCAGGGGCTCAAGATAGGGACTGATATGCTGTGAGAATTTCAATCCTACAGTAATAAAGCTATGCGCAAAATTTTTGCGGCTATGCGGGGGTACACCACAATTGTCAGGGACCTCGGTTTATAACAAACTAGCTGTCCCACGCGGCTTCGCTCACGTCAACTGGCTACCTACCTACCCATTTACCCTACCTACCCTACCCTACCTACATGATTGTTGCGTAACTTTAAACGCTTACGCAGCGCACGCAACGGAATCTCTCAAAAAGGAATAATTTTGACCGTTTTTCAACATGTTTCATTTATGCACCGCTCCTTTTGGTCGTTGCGTGATTTTATATAGCCTATAACCTTCCTCGATAAATGGAGTATCCAACACAAAAAGAATTGTTCAATTCCAACCAGTAGATCCTGACATTAGCGCGTTCAAACAAACAAACTCTTCAGCTTTATAATATTAGTATGTATAAATGAAAAAAGCAAACAGAAAAAAAGAGTTTAGAACTCTCTGCAAGCGATTTTGTTTGTCAGCCTTAATAGCAAAGAGTGAACAGATATCTTCTGGTCATCATCATCATCTTTCGGTTTCTATCAGGCGAAATTGAAGACAGGAACCAGTCCACCCGGAAAAATAAAACCCAAGTTTATTGATAGGCTCGCATTTGATCACCTTCTTACTTGATGGCAAGCGATGATGTAGTCAACCATGGAACTCGTTTCACAAAGAACCCTAAAAACACGCCCTTGTCGCTCTATATCTAAACTACTAATCAATCAAATGTATTTCCTAAGACAACGCGATAAGAATCATGTACGAGTTTATCCTCAATAAGTTTCCCATTAACACAAATCACATTAGAAATTTCTACAACGCTTTTTTACAGTCCGTTCAACCGATTTTGAGTTCTATCCCGTAAGCATAAGGATAGCATAAAAATCATAAACCTGTTACCAAAACTAACTGTTTTACTACAGCTGCCTTTTGTCATATCACTAACGCATTAGAAGTCAAAATCGGTTGAACGGACTGTAAAAAAGGGTTGTAGAAATTTATAATGTTATCTCAAATGGAGTATAGTTGCCTCTGAAAAGTATTTTATTATCCCAGAGCACAAGAGTAACATTACGTTCCAGACTATAATCTACCTCTGTGCAAAATTTTATCCAGATCCGTACAGCCTTTCTGGCGTGATAGTAACAAACATCTATCCATTTAAACTTTCACGTAATAAGTAATAGCATAGTAGTACAACAAGGACAAGCAATGCCTACGTCACGTCAACCATTCTTAAGGCGTTACTACGTCATAAGAATGACGTCACACGTACTCTAAAAGGGTATTGAGGTCAGGCAACTAATAATCTTTATTGATTAGTCTTTAAGGAAAACTTCTGTCGTCTAGGCTTATAATTAGGTGGGTGACATTATCATACAATGTCGGATTGGAAACAGCTGTTACTTGTATGTGGATGACCCTATGGAATTGGTTTTGCGGCCTTGAACTCAACTTGGTGTAAGTTGTGGGTCATAATTGTAAATAGAATTCTGGTTTAAAGAGGTTTTATTTGGATAATCAGTCTAAATGGTCCCAATGTTGGGACTCAGTCCACGCGAGTCCAGTGCGAGCTGGTTTGTTTTTTGTTTCACTAATAGTCCGGGCAAGTTAGCCCGAGAAATAGGGGTACCCTTGCATAAATTCCAATCAATCATTTATTTCGGACCAAGATCCATAATTTGTTAGTAATCACTTATGACTATGTTAGTGAATTTACATAATTTAATAATGTCAACCTAATAAAAACATTAATCCATACAAACAATAAAAATAAAATAATAACAAATAAATTAAGAAATAATCCAAATCAGTTCATATACCTATTTCCCGTTGCATTGGAGCCGCCGCCGCTGTGCAAGCGGGTCCAGAGCCCCAGGAAAGGGCAGTCTGGTTTATCCGCAATAACCCTTAGGATACCGTTTACGCTCCCCCGCATCAGGATGCTGCACAGGTGCATCAGGGATGCTGACCTCTTCCGCATTATCGCCTGAAAACGATCAGTTTTTGCTACTGCAAACATTCCCGATGCACTACAGAAACGTGGGAGCCCCAACAGTATCCTAAAAGCGTTATTGTATTGGACCCGGAGAACGTTGTAAGCCCTCAATAAAGCTAAAAATTTACATAAATGTTAGGGATATGAAATTTATATGATCTTGTGAAAAATCCTCATCGATCTCTGCGTTAGGCTAGTTAAATTATGTTTTTATGCTCAAGAGCCATTTAACATTCAAATTGACGTTTTGCTGGTATGTTTTCATATTTTTACAGCAATTTTGGGCACTTAAAATAAGTAAAATCAGAAAGTTAGCGGTACTGAAATATGTAACACCCCATTGCAGAACTTTTCACTGACAAAAAAAAGTAAAAAAAATATTTTGGCTCATATCTCGAAAACTAATGAATAACAGCGAATGATATGTAGAACTATTATGTGCACAATTGATCAAGGAACAAACTTGCACTAGCACAAATTGCATTAAAATCATAACTTGCCGAGAATTAAGCAAAATACTGTTTTTTGTGTACTTTGACATTATTTTTTTTTTGCACCCATGGAATCGATGAGGATTTTTCACTATTTCTTTGTAATAGTATCCCTAACGTTCATGTAAATTTTAAGGCGGAACCACACTTACGTGTCGTTTCGTGGCGTGGCGCCTTTTGACGCCGTTGATTGGCTACAAAACTCGCTGTGTTATGACGTAGGCTGGATTTGAGTAGTTTGATTGGTGGATCCCGCGCCACGCCACGCCACGACAAGTAAGTGTGATTACGTCGTTAGCTTCTTTGGAATTTATGCAAGGGATAGTGTCTTTCGGAATTTATTGTCAGGACTATTTATGTAGGCTTAACATTATTTGTTCTTCTTTCGTCGGTCATTGTCCTAGTTACTTGGGGGCTGCAAAAAATCTTTTACTTTTCCAATTCCCTCTGTCAATCGTTACGTTATCATTCACTCCCTTTTCATTAGTATCTCTAACAATCACGAGTTAATCCTTGCTCAGATCTTGACCCGTTTTCCATTTTGAAAATTTTTGGAATTCGGTGTCCATAACGCAAAAAATAGTACCTACGAAAGACACTTCCAAAAATAAAGTTATTTTACACTTTGTAATTTTTTTATTTGGAAGTCGGTAGATTTTTTTTGTAAATAGTTTTTTTGACAATCGCAATTGCCATGCTTTCGACGATAGAATGTCACTTGTTTAGGCCCTCAGGTGTAATGCCTGTTTAGTAATAAAACGCATGTTGATTTGTCATGATAGTAACGATATTAGTATTTATGTATAAAGACGGTACCACACGTGTCGTGGCGTGGCGCGGGATCCACCAATCCAACGACTCTGTTCCAGCCTACGCCATAATACAACGAGTTTTGTAGCCAATCAACTGCGTCAGAAGGCGCCACAACACGCCACGCCACGTAAGTGTGGTTCCGTCTTAAGTCTCGAGATTCCCGGGACTGCATTCGATACACTCACGAGCCGGTTTTCCGGGAGACAAAATCCCTTAGTCTCAAACCTATTACTTTTTGCCGGCCATTTAAAAACCTTTATCATTATGTAGGTATCTGTTGTATAACTGTCAATTCTATACTCATAATGATGCGTTCCAACGAGCGTTTTGACCTCGGCAGGCATTTTGATGATGCGAGAATTATTCATTTGGATAAGTCAATGTATAGACTGTGTTCTTATCTTTTGCTTAAATATGCCTGTTTTATGTTAATTAACCGACTGTCGAAGGAGGGTACTGTGTTTATCAGTATATGTATGTATGTATGTCTGTTCCTATGTGGTGTTCTGGAGACCAAAACGCGTTGGCCGATTTTGATGATTCTTCCTTCAATCGATTCGTCTTTTATCTTGCGAGTGTGGCTACATTAAAATATATATTTCTTTTGGGCGCCATATTGGAGGGGGGAAGAAGGGGTTTCTTCCAACCCCATCGTGTGGGATATCAAATAAAGGGTTTTAAGAGGTAATTTCAAAGTCATACCGAATTCAAAAAAAAAGTGTTAACTAAAAAGCTTTTTAATAAAAAAAGTTATTTAAAAAAAAAATTAAAACCCTACTGCTTAAGTAGCGAACTAAAAAGATGTAGGTAAAGAAGAAGAAAATAATGCTATGCAGTCGGAGGATACATATGGTTTTGGTCAGCCGGCTCGCGAATATTGTATCCTCTGACTGCACAGCATGATTTTCTTCTTGTTTACATCTTTTTAGTTCGTATCTTAAGCAGACGGGTTTTTTGATTTTTTTTATTAACTTTTTTTATTTTAATAGGTGCATTTCTGTTATGTTAATATATTTTAGGGCCGGTGTTTGAATTAAATATTTGGGTATCTACTCAACTTTAAATTCTTAATTCACAAATCGGGGGTAAGAATTTAAAGTTGGGTATTTGTCAAACTACTTTGGCCGGCAAATCTGCCATACCAACATTGAAATTAAAGTAAGATTAAAACCTTCTTAACTCAAATAAACTTCTCAAAATATTCAATTGAGAGACCGGCCCTTAAGGCGGAGATATCCCTCAGTATCTGATTTTAAAATGAGATTCACGACTAAACGGCTGGTCGTATTATTTTGAAAAAATAAATGTTGCACTAGCTTCTGCCAGCGGCTTCGCCCGCGTGAAAAGTGTTTTCTTATCCCAAGGGAACATTCTACCAAAATGAAAAATAGCCTATGTGCTATTCCACACTATAATTTATGTCTAAGCCAAATTCCATCCAGATCCGTACAGCCGTTCTAGCGTGAATGAGTAACAAACATACATCCAAACATCCACACACACATTTCTTAAGAAATGAGATTAGACGATGTTCTTAATCTTTGACAATTTTGAATTTTATTCGTATTACGTAGTGTAATTAATTTGTTTTATGTCTAACACGGACAAAAAAACGACAATCACACCAAAACTGCTGGGCGTATTGTAATGAAATTTTCACCATCTCAAAGAAAATTTAATTATCTACATTTTGTTCTCAGGCTTTTTTTTAAGTCATAGAATATTAAGGAAGGTACAAAAATCTACTGGATTTTGGGTCGCGCGAGTGTTAAACGAGTGCGCGTTTTGTTCCCTCAAGGTCGATGGCGACTGTCGGCGTCTTAATTCAAAAATCGGAGGATGAATGCACATGGAACGGGCTTTAGCCACGTCTTGAGGCGGCATAACGACTCCATTGAGCACCTGGTGCAGGGCAGAGTGGACGGTAACAGGCCACGCAGGAGGTCCCCAATGAGGTGGCCCGAACAAATTACATCCGCCGTTGAAGGTCCTGTAAACGAATGCGCCAAATATGCATCTAACCAAGCCAAATGGAAAGAGATCGTGGGGCCAGTAACAGCACCAGAGATTGGACAAAATTCATCGTATCTACGACCGCTCTGCTAAGAACGAACCGAAGTAGAAGCAGAAGAAGCACGTGGAGCATAAAGTCTCTAGGTTCTATATCCGGGATGGTTAAGTTTCATTGGGTTTTTCATCAAGCATTTTTTCTTAGAAGTCCGGAGTTGGCCAGTTGTTGGTATAGGCTCAATAATACTGTTGATGTAAAATACTGGTGCTCAGTTACATACGGCTACTGGAAGCAAATCTCAGCATAGATGGGAAAAAGCTATGCACCTTAAACCTCTTGATTTAGTAGGGTAAAACCAGGCTAGTTGCCTCAGGGGTACAGTTGCCTCAGGGGTATAGTTGCCTAGATTGTAAATTATTCTTGTCTAGTTTCATGGATGAAACACATGTTATTTTATTTATCTATCGAGAGACTCTACCACTACCACTAAGTTGTTTTAAGAGTTTTCAACAAGATTGGGGAGGAGAAGGTTATCTAGGGGACCACAATAGATCCCAATGGGTCGAAGTGTCCGAGTTATTTCTCGGCCCCTCCACGACGACGACCATATTACTTCTCTGTGTGATTGCATGGGATGGCTAAGAATCTTGCTTTTTGTACTAAGAGATATAAAGTAATTTCAAAAAGTGTGGCAACTATCCGGGTTTTACCTTGTCTAGAGGCATACTAAAGTTTCCCTAGGATGTGCTTTAACAGCGTTGCAAAGTGGGTATTACCGGGTGTTCTCTTAAGAGTTACGGCCCCCCTCTAAGTTGTAATGGTGATCATCGGGATAATTTTAATAAGGTAAGAATCCCACACTCCCTGATCTTTATCTAAAAGTCCAGACGCCTTTTGAAACTTTCCTTTCCCCCCGATAAAAAATAAACCGGCCAAGTGCGAGTCCGGCTCGCGCACAGAGGGTTCCGTAAAACAGCTACACTCTCCAAAATAAATAATTAACATTACTAACGTTCATAAACAATGAAAGCACCAAGAACATTGCTCTGACGAATGGACAAAATTAATGTTGCCGTTCGAAAACTATTGCCTCCCTACATCAGTATACAAAATGTTTACTTTTCCAAGTATATATTTTATAAGTTGGTCGACTATTACTCGTAAACTTGTAACTTCTACTTAGCTGTGATAGCCCCAGAAGGGGGGATACTTGACTCTAACAAAAATAAGCAATTTAAAGCATAATATTACGCAAACGGATGCCTAAATCGAAAAAATGTTTTCACAGACCCGTAATATTTTTGAATGGCCTATCCACCCCACACCATGGGAAAGCCGAGAAAAATAAACATCCCCATTTTAAGTGTACAGGAGGTATCCTAAAAATCATTTTTTTCATCATTTTATTTTACCACTTTGTCGGCGTGATTAATACTCCAATTTATAGCTTCCTAGTACTAAGAGTCTCTGAGCTAAGTTGCGGACAGATGGACGGACAAACGGACATGGCGAAATTATAAAGGGGAACCCTTGTTGACTACGGAACCCTAAAAAGGCCATACTTAAGTTTGACAAACCGGACATTAGACAGTTTCCCTTGGAATTAGAATATTAATTAAAATGATTTCTTAATTTTTACTGCTCAAGCAAGTTCACAGGGTCGTTGCTAGTCAAAGTTACATAATCAAATGTGATTGATTTATTTATTTGTTGCATTAGGTTGGCCGATAGATGCAAATCATTGGGCAGTCAAGATTTATTCTTAACGAATGAACAAATTCGAATGAAACTTGGCAGACGGCCAGATCATGTTCTGGATTAGGACTACTTATCATATATTATTTTAGGTACTTTTATCCTAGAAGTTTGTTCTCTGGTAAGTAATGTCCAGAGAACAAACTTCTAGGATAGTGATATGGGGCACCACTGTCAGCAGACGTTTGATATAAATGTGAAAGTTGGTATGTCAGACTTTCTATAATATTTTAAGCCTAAACTGCGGCACAAAATTTGATAAAACTTGTAGTACACGGTTAGATTTTGATCTGAATCATCGAAACACATATCGGGTTAACAAAGCTTTTTGAAAAATGAAGTCTAAAAAGGGGGAAAATAGAAGAGAATATATAATTTATTACGAATACATAAATATACATAGTTTAAAATACTTAATTAACAATAACTACCTATATATACATTAAAATAAAAATAAAACTTCGAATGCCTATAAAAGGGCAGGGGTCATTGGGCGTCAAAAAAATCATCTATATCGCTGTCAACGTGAAAAGTGCCCAGAACGCTGGCAGAATTGCCACGTTGGATGGCAATGCTGATCCTCTGGCCAAAGAAAAGCCCAGCCCTCTGGTCACGTGAAGAGTCGACTAACCGTTTGCTTACATCTCGAAATACTCGAAGAGCACTCGGAGCCCATGGACCTAATGTTTCAACCCCAAACGGCTCAAATATGTAGTTTCCAATAAGGTTGTACTCGTAGTATTTGCGCCGTTTGGGGTTTTCTGCTTCTGCAGCAGCTGCCCCAGCACAGCCCGCCGTGCTAAGAAGATGAGATGGCGCAAGGGTGTCGACATACGTTGCATCCCGCACCAAAGGCCTACCCATCTTCCAAGGCATTATGGTCATCCCGTCTGGTCTCTTCCCATCGTCGCGCGCCAAGTCATTGGGTTCTAAAACAGCTGGCACCCCGGCGGTGACAAGAGCCCGACTTATGATGTCATTAATGCTGGCGTGCCGTGCTATCCGACCAGCGCTCCTACTGCAGGAAAGGCCATGGCGTCCGAGGCGATTGACTGCTTCACCACATTGACAACGATGTGTAGCTTCGCTGGGAGCACCCAAACGCAGACATGTAGCGATCCGGAAGGTATTGTCACTCAACATAGTTCCTATGTTGGGTGACGGTAGTGTCTGTAGCCAGAGGCCCAACTCTCATTCTCCCACAGCCAGCAGGCGGGCACGCTCTGCAGTATTGGTGGACGTACGAGTATCTATAAGTTTATTCCGTACCAACCTGCAGAGAGACAGTGGGATGGTCTCTGGGAAAAAGGGGTCTCAGGCAACGCTGTAAAAAAAAGTCTTATTATTGTATCATTAAACATCTATAAATAGAAGTAACAGGCGTAATACCTAAACATAATTATATACAAGAATCTTGAATTCCGTTCTTAACTCCCGCTCACAAAATTATAGTTGAAACAAACCGGAACCGAATATTAACAAACGTAAACGGTTTCGTAACTATATCAATTAAGTGTGTAGGTAAAAAGGATTTTTTATTCTTCAACGTTGCGAAACAATGTCTAACCAACTAAGGTCTCTTCCTTGGGGCGCTTAGAATTAAGTCAGTTTGTATACAATGTTTAAGTAATTTTAAACTCATTTTTATAAAACAGAGCTTTTTCTTTGCAATTGCCTCATTTTTAAAACCCTAAGTAAACAAGTAAGTAATTGTTCTTTTTTTGCATTTTTTTCTGTTGCAACTTCAAGTTGCAGTAGGTACTGGCAAGGTTGTTACACATTGCAAAGAATATGCAAAAAAATATATCTACTTAAGTATGATTAAGAAATGTAATGTATCTACTTTGATTAGTATTGCCCTCGTTACAATTTCAGTAAGGTCATTCTCTACACATCACCTCTAAATTCGAACGATATCTCGTGAATCCGCGATGATTTACTGCAAATACAATTGCGTTCACTTTCGAATTGTGTGCGCTCTCTTGAGTGAGCTGAACTGTGAACTTTACAAAATGGCAGTTTTTCAGAGATCCTTTGCGATCGAAACTCGGTCACATGTTCATCACGGTAGGTATTCAGAAAACATGTACATACACAATTACAAGTGCACTCTGTGTTCATTTTTAACCCCCAACGGAAAAAGAGGGGTGATATAAGTTTGACTCGTGTACCTGTGTGTTTGTATATTTGTGTATCAGTCTTTGGCATCATAGCTCCTAAACGGCTGAACCGATTTTAATTTCGTTTTTTTTTTGTTTGAATGGTGACTGTATTGAGAGTGTTCCTATGTTTGATGAAAATCGGTTCACCCAATCTAAAGTTATAGACGATTTACTGTTTGAATGGGGGTGTTTTCGCAAGATATCGTGTAATGTCCGTCCGAAACTTCAGTTTCGGTTTCGGTTTCAGTCGAGATGCGGCAAAAAACGAGTTTCGGTTTCGACGGCAAACCTGCCGAAACTACGACCAAAAACGAAACTGCATTCAGGAGTTCTCGTGCTGTGATCGGTCATGTTCGGCGCGTTAAATACCATCCAAGCGAGTAAGTTCCGAAGAAATTTTGCCGCGTCCACGTGCCTAATCATGTCGTGACTTGCTTGTGTTTGCAGTTCGTTTTGTTTGTTGTTTAGTTTTCGTGTGATTTATTTTGAATTCGGTAAGTTTCATTATGTGATATAGCATTAGAGTAGGTAGTAAACATTAAAAAAATGTTGAAGACTGCATAGCTATTTGATCTAAAGATAAAAAAAATTAAGACTGACTGATTATAATAACGTTTTCTTTATTTTTCCCTCAAAAGATGATCCTTGTAAGGAAGTTTCGATTCCGTTTCGGCTGAAACTGAGACTGTCGCCGAAATTCGGTTTCGGTTTAGGCCGAAAAACCAGTTTCGGTCGGACGCTAATATCGTGAAATAATTCCTAGATACATTATTTAGCAAGAAATAAAAATGTGTCGGAGATTTTTAAATTTTACTTGTTGCTCTCATAATCTGACACGACTGGCGAAAGATATGGCGTTGAACCAATAGCTTTACGTTACGTGCTGTCATATGAACGGGGAGGTCACACCACTCCAAACTCCGGGCTGCTAATAAATCCCTAAAGGGAAAACTCATACCACTTTAGATTTCCAGCGTAACTTTGCGTCAAGAGCCATATCGAGACATTTGGCTGTATTCTCATATGAGACTTGTTTATTATTATTATAAACTGGAGAATACTGATGTTTTTTGTTGTTAAAATCTATGTGAACAGATTTGGATTCATGGAGTTTAATCCAACATTTTTTGGTCCAGTCATAAACATGATTAACAGCCATTTGAACCTTTTTTACTACTTCTACGTGGTTGTTTCATCAGCAAGTTTTGCTCTAATTCAGGCATATCACAAGTGTATAGTAGGCAGGACTGGAGCTAACACACTTTCTTGCGGTACGCCAGCTTTTACTTGCTTCGGTTATGAGTAAGCATCTTCTTGTCTTATTCTAAAGACTCTGTTTAATACGTAGGATTCCTAATATATCTGCAAATTGCTTCGGTAACAGGCTCTTCAATTTATGTAAAAGGCCTTCATGCCATACTTTGTCAAATGCTTGCGCCACGTCTAGGAATACAGTAGAACATAATTTCTTGTCTTCAAACTTGCTACCAATAATGTCCAAGCTATTTGAAAGCTGTTACTCAGACAATTCAAACCTATAATAGATAGCAAGAACATAAAACCATAACACCTCTTTGGTTTTCCAGAAAAACACTCTACTTTATTCAAATGCTTAGGATCACAAACATAATAGAAAGCAGAAAACATGCGTGACCAACGTTCGTTTTCAACTTCGTTTTTGACGGGGGTCCTCTTGAGTGCGCACGTTTTTCTGTGAATAAAATCTTGCAGATATGTGCCTCAAGTTTGTGTTGTTTCTTTACTTATTTCTTTCTGTCTTTATTTAGTTAAATTAAGAGTTATGTCGGTTATTACGCCACAAGACCATCACACGAACTGCATAGATTAACAACGTACAAACGTGTAAGAATTTCGACCTAAGTATATTTTCTAAGTAACTATTACAAAGTCGACGGCACGTACTTACCATATGGATTGAAGCCAATCTATCGATCACTCACACTCTTGATATACCCGTTACGACATACGAGCGCGATGGCTAGAATTTCTAAAGAAAATTGTATCAAATCAGCCTTGAACTTGACCGTATTTTTTTATTGCACCGGTTTCGTACTTATGATCCTTTATGGTTGCGTATAGGAAGATAAGTACGTAACCCTGTCACAGATTAGAACAGTTACTATGTAACAGATATTTCACTCTCAAGTCCTATACAATTTTGAGCTCAATATCCGTGACGGTTGGGTTGATCCGTACCGGCTCATTTCTTGCGAGGCTGCCGAATCGCCCACCATCCACGCACTCCACCCGCACGCGCGAGCTCTTCGCGCGAGCATTGACAACCACAGACAACCGACTGGCGGAGCGGTGCTGAGAACGCACCTTTCGTGCTTTGTAGGCATTAATCGCTGTAAAGCCTGGTGTAGGATAGAGTTAACTGTTTAGTAGCACGGTAGGTACAGTAGGAACAATAGAAGTAGCATTGTTCCTACTCTACCATGATATTATATCGTAAGCTCTACCCGTGTACACAATTTACGGTCGAGTGAAGGAGGCCTGATCCTGTCCATAATCTAACTGGACCAGCCGGTCTATATCTTAAATAATGTCACCGTAAAAACATAGGTGGTGGTGGAGTGAGCTTGAAGGCAACTGTCATTTTCTCCTGGTGATATTATTACAGTTTTTTTTTTTTAAATGTTTTATAGGCTCGCGTTAGACCACCATGTCACCTGTTAGTAAGCGATGATGTGGTCAACGGTGAGACACGCTTGCCTAGAAATAACCTATTCACTCTTGACTTAAATAGAAAAGCGCTACGGTGGTCTAAACAACGTGATATAAATTTTTCAGCTAATTCCATTGTCAAATTACAAAACTCCAAAAAGTATGGGATTGTCATCACACACCAAAATCTCACTAGATTCAAAATGGACAGACTCTGTTGCCGATATAATGCGATTTTGAGTGAAAGAACACGATTATCGCAAAGATAATACGGTGCAAAGGCTAAAATGGCCGGTCAATCAAATTCAAAATAATTTAATTCAATTAAACTATTGATAGAGCAGTGGTGGCCGAGTGGTAACTGCCCTGACTGTCGTGAGTTCTAACTCAGGCAGGAGGTTGACTATTTGTAAATTATTAAATCACCACTGCTCTTAAAACGGTGAAGGAAAACATCGAGAGGAAACCGACATGTCTTAAAACCATAAATTCGAAGACATCTGACTTCCACCAACCAACCCGCACTGGGCCCGCGTGGTGGATTAAGGAACGTTGTAATGCTGATGATGGTTTATAGATACTTTTGAATTTTCAAACAAAAAAAGATGAATCTATACTTCATAAAAGATAGCTTGATCTCTGCGACAGCTGTCAGTATCAATACAGTAACAATAGCGCTTGACAGGCTTACAATAACGTATACGTCAGTTTGACATATGTCGCAGAGATCAAGCTATCTTTTATGAAGTATAGTTGCACATTCGCAAGCGTCAGTCTCTATGGAGAATTACGTACAACGTGAAACTCCACGGACATTCTTTTTCATTAGGTTTAATAACAAGTGTTTGGTTACATCATTCTTGTTGGAAAAAAACATATATGTGAAAAACGATGTAAAAAGGACGTCCACGTAAAAGCGTCTAGAGTCCACGTTTACTTGCTGGATAATCTTTTATTTAGGAACCAATGCTTACCGTGTATGTTTTCGGGATCAAACGTATCATAAAACACTTCGCGATAGTGGGTAGGTACTTTCACAGATATCCCCCTTTTAACAGACAAATAATTACCTTTTTTTACAAGCTTTTATTTATTTTGCAATGTATGTATGTATGTAAGTGTGTTCGGGTCAAATCTTGCAAACGAATATTAAAGCAGTTATCCTCCACCGATTATGATGAAACTTTGCATACACGTTTAGTTTGGATGGCAATGTATGGTTAGCTAAGTAACGTCATTTTAAATCCAATATGGCGGACGGCCCAAGATGATGGACCAGCTATTTTTTGTGCACTGCCATGATATGGGTATCAAATGAAAGGGTTTGCTGAGAAATATACGAAAAAAGCTTGTTTTAAATAAGATTTTTAAATGAATAATTTTATTAGAGATATTATTCTAGAACCTAGACCAGATTAATAATTATATTTTTGTTTTGTTGCAGGTCCTGTAGTCCAATGTGTGTGGGGCATCCTATTAATACTGCTTTCAATAGGCAGCTTTATATTCACTCCTTTAGACTTCATGCTACTGGAGAAAATGAATATGCGACCAGGTGAGTTTACTCGAAATAGTATTGACATGGATAGTTGTTTGGCCGGATACTGGATACTGGGTATTCGGCCATCTCACAAGATCGGTCATTGTTCTAAGGTACTAAATAGAATATTATCTGGCGTGATACTAGATTCTGATGATGATAATGTGATTGGATACCAGGGGGGTCGACCATAAGCTCTTAGAATAAGGTTATTTTGAGTGTGTGTAAGGGACAGATGTATATGATTTGTATACATCTGGCACTTACGCGATCTCAAAATAACCTTACTCTAAGACCTTATGGTCACCCCCTGGTGTCAAGGTATCCGATCATCCTATAAGCCGGATATTCTAGAACGGATTGAAAAGAAGAATTATATGTATAATAACAACACCAAAAAAATGTCCCCAAAAAGAGAACGTATAATTACATCATACATATATAATAAATGACTATGACAGGTCATAATTTTCTCGATCGCAAATTGTTTTTTTAACTTCAATGGCAAGGGCAACGTTTTTCGGGTTCCGTGGTCAACAAGGAACCCTTAAACTTTCGCCATGTCCGTCTGTCCGCAGCTTAGCTCAGAGTCTCTTAGTACTAGAACGCTGTAATTTGGCATGGATGAACATATTAATTATACCGACAAAGTAGTAAAAAAAAAGAAACATTTTTGTGGTTCCTCCTGTACACGTAAAGGGGAATGTTTTTTTTTTTTAAATAGCAATTTGAAGGTTAATTTTACGCAAACGGATCTCTGAATCGAAAAATGGTTTTCACAGACCCGTAATATTAGCTCATCTATCCCACACCATGAGATAGACGAGATAATATTACGGGTCTGTGAAAACCATCTTTCGATACAGAGATCCGTTTGCGTAAAATTAACCTTCAAATTGGTATTTTTTGTTAGAGTCAAGTCTTCCCTCTGCTAGCTAACCATTTTTTTTGTTTTCATAATTGTGAAAAACACGGCAGTAGTAAATATGTTACAGTTAAAACCCGTTTTTCGTTAGAACTCGTTTTCCCTAGTTAAAACTAGTTTTTACTAAATGCCTTTGTTAAAACTAGAATTAACTAATTCTCAAAATTGAATATCAGTTGAATGTCCAATATGAGTAGACAATGTGATAAATAGGATTATAATGTTATATTTTAATGTTGACATTGGTATTAATACAGAATAGGTAAGTACGATTACTATTTTAGCAACAAAGTCGGCGAAGCCCCGCTGCGCGGCGCTCCTATTTATGTCCACAGGGTCTAAAGTCCGTGTCAGGGTGCCCTAAGGTTCCGAGCTCGCTTCGCTCGCTCTTGGACTAATTCATTGACCATAATTATCAAATTGTCCAACCGTTACTTAGCAATATTCATAATGACCATACAATTTGAAAAATTTAGAAATTTAAATCAGTATTCATTACATTGCCCGATTTGACTTGACTAGATTCATCATGCCGGGGCATTATACTTAGTGGGCACTTATTAATTACTTGGTCTATGATTAGTTTCTCTAGTACTAGTTTTAGCTAAAGCTCGGAGTGATAACTAGTTTTATCTGAAAATCAAATATATCAGTGGTAAATTGTAGTTTTGACTATGTATTTCTAGTTTTAACAAAGGCATTTAGTAAAAACTAGTTTTAACTAGGGAAAACGAGTTCTAACGAAAAACGGGTTTTTACTGTGACATATAAAGCTAAATTAAAAGGAAGCTAAGTAGGCTTAGAAGTTTACGAATAATAGTCGAAAGTTTAAGAGTAATAAAACCAACTTATAAAATGTATTTGGAAAAGTAAACATTTTGTATATTGATGTATAGGGACAACAGTTTTCGAATGACAAAGTTAATTTGGTCTCCTCGTAAGAGCAATGTTCGGTGCTTTCATTGTTTATGTAGTTAGTTAGTAATGTTACCTATTTATTTTGGTGAATGCAGCTGTTTATACGGAACCGTCTGTGCGCGAGTCAGACTCGTACTTGGCCGGTTGGTTATTATGACGCATCGACATTCGATTATTGAAAGGGATTCTAAAATTAGAATAACCAGTTAAATCGATTAACTAATTAAGTAATTAAGATAAGCAGTTCTTGGCATTGTGAAAACGTCATAGGAAACGAAAGGACACCCTTCCAGTTTGCATACAACACACACATTTAGGTAGTAGCCAATCTCATACATTTTATCTGCTAGAAGAATCTATGGTCGACCCGAGGCGGCACCCAACGCGACGAAAGGAAATCGATTGTTATTGAGCTTTGTGATTTATTAAAATTTTCTAGAAACAATCATAAAAAAATTATGTTCTTGTTTAATTACCTCTTCTAAGCACAAAATTAAGGAATATTGGGCTCTTAGTTCACATTTCAAAGATTATTTGAATGGATCATTTAAAATTGATTCCAATAGATGGCGCGGTTTTTAATTTCTAAACTCGATTTATTTAATTTGTTTTGTAACACATTTTGGTACAATGAAACTGTAAAAAAGTTCAAAAAAAATCTATAAAATCGCTCGCGTCGCTGTAAAAAAATAAAAAAAATACAAACCGAGTATTTTACTTTGCAAGTCGTTGCTAACACCATCTATATCCGTGGATCGGAACCGAATGCGATCGATGTTTTATTTTATTTTATTTATTTATTTTATTTATTTTATTTATTTTATTTATTTTATTTATTTTATCTATTTTATTTATTTTATTTATTTTATTTATTTTATTTATTTTATTTATTTTGTTTATTTTATTTATTTTATTTATTTTATTTATTTTATTTATTTTATTTATTTTATTTATTTTATTTTATTTGTTAGGAACAAAAAACAGTTACATGCCAAGCTTAACTAGATATTCTTAAATTAGTACAATATTTAGAAATACATTTATACAATTATTTCCATATTTATGTTGCTACACATGTAACCCACAACATTTTCCACGAATTCTCAAAAAAAATGTCAAAAGAAAACAAATAAGTAGTGTGCATCATAAAAAATAAGAAGTAGAAACAAAATAAATTTATACATACTTAAGTATTCAGTAACTCTATATGTGCCCGCCTTAAAACGATGTTTGGAGAGTGTAAATATGTCAAGCTCCATGAAGTGAGAGTTGTACGCATCAACGAGGCGACGAAGAGGCACGCGCACCCCAACGTTAGTCTTACACGAATTTGTGTGGAATAGCTGAGGCACACGTACCCCACGAAGCATGACAGATCTAGGTACTATATAATGTAAGCTATTTGATAAGGGAATGCAGTCGAATCTATTAATGCATATACCATGCAGCATCAGTACACTTAAAAGTACCTAGTCGTCTAGATTCCAAACTAAGAATATTATAATGACTCAGTAATTGCTCATAGGAGACTTTAAAACGATAACATTTATAATTCAAAGTACGTAAATACTTTTTCTGTACAATTTCTAGCCTATCCTTGCACTTATCATATAGAGGATCCCAAATTTGGACGGCGTATTCCAATCGCGACCGAATCAGGGTTTTATATAATATTAAGAATGTAGAGAGTCGCACAAAGTCACTTGAAATTCTCATCACGAGTCCATACATTTGAAAGGCTTTTTTTACTATATTGTCAATATGAGTATCAAAATGCAGACTGGAATCTAGTGTAACACCCAAGTCACGAACAGATTGGACTTCATTAAGAATATTATAATTATTTATTGAATAATCAAATTTGATCTTATTTTTATTTTTAGTAAAAGAGATTGTGTAACATTTAGGAAGGCTAAGAAAGAGTTTATTTTTGATGCAGTTATCATAAAATCTATCAAGGTCCTGTTGTAAATAATGGCAGTCTCGAATATTTTTACAGGAGTTATAAATTTTCATATCGCCTGCATACATCATGAAATTTGAATTGATAAAACAATGTTTAATGTCATTAATAAACAACACAAATAGAAAGTATCCAATACTGATCCCTGAGGAACCCCTGATTTAACAACTATGTAGTCAGATTCATTCCCATTAATGACGATCTTTTGAGTCCTATTGAAGATGTATGAAGCAAACCATCTAAGTAAATTGCCGCGTATACCATTAAAGGCAATTTTTTCCATAAGCAGTGTGTGATCCACCTTGTCAAAGGCCTTCTGAAAAGCCGTGTAAACAGCGTCAACCTGTACCCGGCGGTCCATATTTTCAAAGAGATAGTTCACAAAGGTCATGAGGTTAGTGATGGTAGAGCAACGTTTAAAAAAACCATGTTGTTCGGGTATGATAAGATGACGGATATTAGGATATAGCGCATTGTGCACTATTCGTTCAAAAACCTTTGACAAAGTGGAAAGAATAGAAATGGGCCGATAATTCTCCACGATATTTTTATCGCCACTTTAGTACACAGGGGTGACATAGGCATGTTTCCAAACTGTAGGGAAGACCACTTCCTTCAAACATTTATTAAAAACAATATGTAAGGCGGCAGACAAGTGGTCAGCTATACTTATGAAGAAGGAGGGTGGTATGCCATCGGGTCCAGCTCCTTTAGAAGAATCCAGTGACTTTAATGCTGTAAATATTGATTCCTTTGGCAAGTAAATGTCAGAGATACATGGCGGTTGTCTTCATAGCAACTAGACGGTTGCCATAGGTCTGGGTCAAAAGTAGAGGGTTCGTATACGGAACAAAAGAAATTTGAAAACAAATTGCATATTTCCTTGGGGTCATCCGAAGAAACATTTTTGTAAAACATATTAGCAGGGTACTTAGCTTTCCCTTTCTTGGAAGAGACATACGACCAAAAATACTTAATAGATTTGGGAATACTGTCTTCAAATGATGTCATATATCTCTTATAACATTCAACGATCTTATTAGAAACAATTTGCGATAATTTGAAAAATGCACATAATCAGAGTGATTACAATATTTCTTCCACTTAATCCATGCATGTTCTTTACTTTTAAATATTTTTATTAGAGAAGGTGAAAACCAGATCGGAAATTTTGAGGTTTTAGTATAAGTTAATGGAATATGTGATCTGAACTCTATATATAGTTTCATAAAAAATATCAACAGCCAACTCAGAAGAATGATGAGAGAGTGACTCTTCCCAATTTACATTGCCTAAGTCGCGTTCAATGTAGTCATGCTTTGTAAAAGTTATACCTGCGAACCGGATGGCATTTCATCGGTTTGAAACGTACATCTAGGTGAGTTAATATAGAAAAAGGCTATCGGGATTCACCAAGATATTGCAAGGAATCATTTTAGGGTCCGCGTTAGAGATTATCAAGTCTAGCGTAGTGAAATTGTGAAACATTTATTATATTTATAAAATTAAGCAATATACGTCCCGTAGAGTCCGCGCGACGCGCTGTGGCATGGTTGCCTTGCCTTGTTAATCTCAGGCAAGTTATAGTCACCAAAGAAATGATATGAATTGCAATTGGGACTATTAGCTAAGCCTTGCAGCATGTCTAAGTATTGCTCATATACCTCTGCACGAGACGCTCGAGGTATATATACGATATCAATAACATGACATCTGTACTAATACTTGTTCAATCTCAGAGTTAAATAAATGAGTTGTCAATATTGTCGCCCGCTATTCACTAAGCACGGCAATTAGAACACCACCTACATCTTTTTTATTCGTCGCGACACGATCACGGTCACATCTAAAGACGACATATCGTTCATCAATAAATTCACCATCACAGATGTCAGGGATGAGCCAAGTTTCGGTCAGAACGATTACGTCATAAGAATTACTCAATATGTTCATATAATAGAGCGTTTGTAACTTTGTACGAGTACCTCTACAATTCTCGTAATAAAACGTAATGTTGTTAGTAGCCATAAATAACAGTAATATAATAAATTTGTATTATGTAACGCTCACTACCCAATAGATAATACTTAAACTCATAGTCTACAGTAATTATATGATAAGTTACAGATAAGCCAGAGTCACAAATTAGCTTAAGTTTGTCACACAATAAGAATCTTTATGTTTACAAATAAAGATTCTTATTCTTATTCTTATTATTCGCAATGTTTGCACTTCAAGGTAGTTTTCAATATTACTGTTTAAATGGTACAAAAATATTCAATCGTATGTAACATAGAAAGCCTACAATAAAATGTAAGATTTTTTTAAATATAAGCATTGACAACCAATGGTAGCTAGTGGGCCAGAGATAGGTGTAACATTTGAAACTTAAATACATATCAAATAAGCTTACAAACCTGACAAATAAATATATAGAAAAGGACATAGGACAAAGCTCAATATAAATATACAAATAAATTGTGTGTAACAAGCTCTCAGTTTATCAGCTCTAAATTATCGGAGAATTAATGTGACAAATTGTCAAGCACGTGTTACCTGCTGTGATTGGTTGAATGAATTTTCAACAGCAGATACGGCGTGCTTGACAATTTGTCACATTAATTCTCCGATAATTTAGAGCTGGTAAACTGAGAGTTAGTATAGCTGTGAATGTGGGTTTTCAGGACACTTCTTTTTACTGATAACAATCCCTTTAAGATCTTTCCCAGAACGTAAAGCAATTGATGATAATCCATCCCGCTCCCGCAATAGTACTGTCCCATTCCTGACCCAAACGTATTCAAAACCGATTTCATTGGCAATCTTCTTAGCTTCTCGAAATAATGCTTTATTATTAAGGGTTAAATGTAAATTAAAATAAACGTGTACCGAGGCACCAGAGATCCCCAATAGATCAGACTTTAGGCCTTTCTTCTGGCGACAGGCACTAAGAATGTTATCACGTGTTAACAATACGTGTTCTGAATTTTATGACAATATTTTTAGGTTTGCGATCATGATGCTGAGCGTGTGGTACTCTGTGTATCGATATAATGTCATTATGAGACACTGGTAAATTAATCATACTATCATACTATATATATATATACTTATAATATTATAAATGTGAATGTAAGTTTGTTTGTTAAGCTTTCACGCAAAAACTACTGAACCGGTCATCATGAAACTTTGTACATATATTCTTGGAGTTATTAGAAGTAACATAGGATAATTTTTATTAAAAAAAAACGGCTTCACTGCGAGCGAAGCCGCGGGTAAAAGCTAGTATAGAATAATTATAGAATCCACGATGGCGAACAAATTTTCATTTCGCTTTTCTGGTAAATTACAGATTTCTAGGTCACATGAACGTGCCTGCTGCTCCATTGCCTCAATCTTAGCCTCAAGTGCAGCCACAGCTTGTACGCTCACACTGGCAGTCATGTCATTCAAGCGTTTAACATCCTCCTTATGTGCAACTTCCAGGCTTTCCAGACGAGATCTCATCTCCTCATAGCTCAAGTTGAAAAATTGAATTGATTTTTCAATCTCAGTATATGACCTCTGGATATTGAGATTTTGTTGCTTCAATTCAGAAACTTCCGCAATTATTTTGTTGAGGACAACATCTTGATCATTTTTCCATGACTGCAACATATTCTTCAAATCTTCGATGCTGTCAGTCTCCGTGCAGTCATCATCACCTCTGAAGCGCTTCTTGCTCTGCCGTATTGTGACGCTATTCATTTTATTACCGCTATTAAGTTCAGGAATACATGCGTCAGAGGACAGATCAGGCTCTGACTGAGTCAACGCTATGGCAAGCAACGCGATGGTAGATTTCAAGGGGGGTGACCGAGTGCGAGGCATTGCTGTTCTGCGCACTTACTACACAACACGAGTAAAATAATTTAGTGTAGCTCCTTGCTGTCTATACAGCTTGGCTATTTCGTCTGTGTGGCCAGATGTTCACTTAGCCCAGTGCGCACACGTGCCGCCTCCGATCTTGATGTTCTTAGAAAAGTAATCAGATTGTTCAGAGGAAAAACGCTAGGTACGTCGCCACGGTTTCTTTGTATGGGATGAGTAATCTGTATGCTAGTATTATACTATCTGTGCCGCTGATTAAGACTGGCCTCCATAACTAAAACTCGGTCACATAGAGGATAATTATTATTACGATTCACCACAGTTACATAATAATACGTCAACTTTGAAATGACAAGCTCAAAAACATTCGAAAATAAACTCTGATTTACAATGTCAGAGTTTGTTTTCGTATGTTTTTGAAGCAAGGAAGTTGCATAAACTTTCGTTACGATCGATGTCGCTTGCAAGTTTAAGGTCATCGGCAGTGTGTCTAGGTCAACCAATGTAAGTAAGGCCAGCTTAAAAGTTGCTTGAGGACGATTATGGGCAGGTAAAGTCGGTTGTCACTGTCATGCTATTTTTAAATTAATAATTTATGTTTTTGCGAGAGGCTATTACAGAAACAGCTGATGCCTTGGGTAAAGTTTAGCATGCCTTCGAAATTATGAGGGACACGGCTTGACGGCTATAAGAAAAAGAGAGACAAATAATCAGACAAAGAAAATTCTTTTGAGATGTGTATGTAACATAAGTAGGTAGTACTCTGAAACCTTTCTATATCCAAGATTTTACTTTTTTATACAGAGCCTGTAATATATGGATTTATGATTATAATTGCATACGAGTGTCATAGGGCAATTTTGCGTATGAATGTAGAATTTTGAAATTAAATGACAAGAAAAAATGTTAACTAAAAAGTTATAAATAAAAAAATAATAATACAAAAAATAAAAAAAACCCGACTACTTAAGAAGCGATCTAAAAAGATGTAAACAAGAAGAAAATCATGCTGTGCAGTCGGAGGATACATATTCGCGACCTGGCTGACCAAAACCAGATGCCAATGTTAACGCGGTACTGGCCATGCGCCCGCTCGGTGCCAGAATATCAATACAAGACCTTCTTTTGGACAGTTTTGTTTGCAAAATATGTTTTATTTTGCATTATATCCAATCAATTTTTTTTGTGTAAAATACTTTTAAACATCCAAGTCGTTTTGGAGGAGTATGCGAAAGAAGCGAAAAAATATCGTGTTGTTATTTTTTTTAATACAATTGTATTAGTCTTATGAAAAAACAGTGTTTCACAATGTACCTATGTGAATAAAAAAAACCGGCCAAGTGCGAGTCGGACTCGCGCACCGATGGTTCCGTACAAACCTCAGCTTAAAGGTATTATAGACCTGAGTATTTGATATGAATTTCAATTTAATACTTCTACGTGTTCATGAGGAAAGGGGTAGTAAGTTTAAAATTATTAAAAATATTTTTATTATATGATGTAACTAAAAATTTACGATTTTCGCAATTATTCCTTTATCTGTGCTATAAGACGTTGTTTCGTATCAAATTTCAAGATTGTGAGTTCACGGGAACTACCCTGTAGGTTTTGATTCCCTTGCGAGTATCGAAAAATTGCGGAAATTTGCGGCATAAACGGCTGTACCTTATGATTGCGTTGGCTTAGAAGTTTGTGTTTTTTTTTCACAGCTTTAAGGGACAGTAGACTTAAGTATTTGATATAAGTTTTAGCTTGATACCTCCACGCGTTCCTCAGAAAAAGGGTCTTGACACACAGACAGACGGACGGACGGACAACAAAGACGGACAACAAAGTGATCCTATAAGGGTTCCGTTTTTTCCTTTCGAGGTACGGAACCCTAAAAATGATGCTTTAGAAAGTAACAGTTTTAAGGCACTAAAGCAGCGTAAGGGCTTTAAGCGACTGCATCTACAATGCTGTTTCTGGGTAACACGACACCCCTTTTAAAGACAAGTTGTCAGACCATTATGTCAATAGGTCTTGTTAATTAATATCTACATAAGCAAACAGAATACAACCAAGTGTTTGACTGTCTTAAAGCTTCCTATATTTAGCTGGCAAATACAAATTATCACTTCAATATTTGTTCTGTAAACATCGGACGATCAATATGACGTGAGCAAACTTGCTTTTATGTTTCGTGTTTATGGTCAAAACCATCTTTATTTGTTTGTTATGTCTAGAATTGTTTGATCAAATGAAGATTGGTTATTAGCACGTTGGGAAAACGTCAAAAATCACACTTTGACCGTGAATTTAAACATAGGTTACCTAACTTTTTAGAGCTAGAAGTAGAACACTCGTAAGTCACTGCAAGGTTGCCCGGTTGATGGCAATAATATGGTCGCCCCCTTAAACATATTGCTTTTCTGTACTGTACACAAAATATTAACACACATATGAAATAGATCAGCTTATGTGTTAAGGCGAGCTTAACCAATAATTCGGTTCACTTAAAGCAAACATGTATTTGTTGAAATAAGATAAAAAAAAAACACATAAAAAATAGTACCGACTTCCAAAGCAAAACTCCAAAAAGAGCAAAAATTAGGTACTTTTCTTTCGGAAGACGGTGTCTTTGGTGCCTAACTACCTTTGGTGAAATACCCATAATCACTCAATTTACACATTCGTGCTGTTATTCGTTAAGGAGTTCGGTTTATATATTCCATATCTTGACAACTGCTGAACCGATTTTGATGCAACTTGTATTATTTGCGAATTTGAGAGGTATCTAATCCAATGAAAAATCCGATCACTAGTTTCGGAGAAATGCGTGGACAAACATACATACATACAAATATACACATATGAAATTTGCCACATAGAGTAACATAATATGTGAATATTGTGCAATTCCAACAATATTACTACATACGTAACGAATTGATAACCTCCTTTTTTTTAGAAGTCGGTAAAAAAGAAAAAGTTACATTTCATGCGAAATGTGGGCGCACTGTAGGTGCAACTCTACCCAACCTTTTGGGGTATACAGGTGTGTTATTTTGTATGTAAATTATTCGCCCTTTTTGGAGCTAGTAAGGCCGAGTCGTTGAATGAATTTTCAACAGCCAATCACAGCAGATAACGCGTGCTTGACAATTAATAACATTAATTCTGCGATAATTTAGAGCTGAGAAACTCAGCCTAAGTGTAGTAAGACTCTTAAGAGATATGTTAAGGCCCGGCTGGTGAAGTCCTCCTTCAATTTTTCTCGTTGCCTGTTTCATTTTTAGGGTACCTACCCGAAGGGTCCAAACGGAGCCCTATTGCTATCACTCACATGTCTGTCTGTCCGTTAACTGCCCATTGAAATAAAACTTGAAATTTGGTGATATTTTTTATTATTACGTGTTCTTTACTAACAAATACAAATATATTTTCTTTGGTACGGAACCCTAAATGTGCGCGCACACGCTCTTGATCGGACCTTTTTATTGTGATTCATACATCCAATTCACAAATGTTAAAAATCATCATTCTAGACGTATATACGAGGTCGATTTTTAACATTTTCATAAAATATCAGATACTATTATCACATATCATGTGACATAGTATCTAATATTTTATGAAAATATACTATTTCTTTTGATTATTTTTGCCAAAACTGGTACAACAAGGTTAGCCCATCGCCCCGTACCCACTTGACATTGAGTTTCGCGACACGACGTAATATGTTACGGCTAATACCCGAAGTGCGGCTACACCTAGTATTAGCCGGTTGGAGCTTAGGGCACCCCGACACGGACAGGTTAGGTTCGAACGAGATGACGGGAGCTGAAGTGAGCGAGCAAAGCGAGCGAACTCAGCTCCCGTCATCTCGTTCGTGTTAGGTTACTTTAGACCCTGCGGACGGAAATAGGAGCCCCGCACAGCGGGGCTCCGTCTACTATGTTGCGTGGCTACACCTAGTTCTAACCGGCTAAAACTAGGTGTAGCCGCACTTCGGGTATTAGCACACCTAGTTCTAACCGGCTAAAACTAGGTGTAGCCGCACTTCGGGTATTAGCCGTAACATATATACAGTCGATTTCTTTGCCATCCAAAAAATCTTTCTCATAAAACAGCGAAGTTCGTCCAGAAAAGGAAGTTTTGGCAGCTCATACTTACGTTACGTTTTATAAACATACAAATTAGAGAAGCGCATACGAACGTTTGCCACCGTGCGCCCGCGCGGGCGCGCGTTCTAACCATCTAGCCAAGGTGAAAGGAATGTCGGCTGGCCGGCTGTATCATCGCGCTTGAACACCGAAGGAAGCGCGGCACATTCTACCGACATTACCCAAATTTTGTTAGTTATAAGTTTATGTATGTACTCTATTTAATTTGATTATTATGAGTTGGTATTGTATATAAGCAGTATTTTTAAATAAATAACATAGATCGTTATTTGTCTTCTTACTTCCAACACGCATCCCTAAAAAGTCTTCTAGGAAAATTATATATTTTTTTTATTGGTTATAGGCTCGCGCTTGACCACTATCTCACCTGATGGCAAGCGATGATGTGGTCGATAGTGGAGCACGCTTGCCTAGAAGTAAACTATTCACTCTTGACATAAAGACCCCTAGATTGTAGCTATCGGGAAACCCAAACTCCGGCAGGGAATTCCACTCCTTAGCTGTACGCATAATAAAAGTATTCTCAAAACGTTTAGTCATATATCACATGTTAAATTATGCACCTTTTGTCCTCAGGTATGCCACCTTACGATTGGTGGTCGGATCCCCCGGATGAGGTCAAGTTGAGAGTCTACGTTTTTAACGTAACCAACCACGAGAGATTCTTGCAGGGTCTCGATGACAAGCTGAACGTTGAAGAGATTGGACCCGTTGTCTATCTGTAAGTATTATCTTTATTACCTACACTATTTTTGCAGACAATCTTCTTGGAAAGTTCTCTAAGGTTTGCTGGTAGAAAAATCTTCTTTGAGTTAATCTCGTCTTTGTACATCAACTTTTTAATAACTCTTATGTTGAATGTAATTTTGGCGTACAATAAAGAATTAAGAATTAGAAACCTGAAAGCTGTATCTACGGGTGGTTGGACCTGGCCATTCATTTCCTATCATGAAACAACACTGACCCACTCTACCATCGAACATCTAGACACACTGCATTTAACATCCTTGCAGATAAAAAAATAATGAAAAATCGACACTTAACATACATTAGACGGAAATCCACATCGCGTCTTTCTTTTCGCATGTGATTGGTTGATTTTTAGGGTTCCGTACCCAAATTACTAAGACACCGCGGACCGTCTGTCTGTCTGTCACCAGGCTGTATTTCATGAACCGTGGTAGCTAGACAGATGAAATTTTCACAGATGATGTATTTCTGTTGGCGCTATAACAACAAATACTAAAAACAGAATAAAATAAATATTTGAATGGGGCTCCCATACAACAAACGTGATATTTTTGCCTTCTTTTCCGATACTCGTAATTGTACGGAACCCCTCGTGCGCGAGTCCGAATCGTACTTGGCCTTTTTTTCTTACACTTTGCCCTTTGCCTTGCTGAATTCATTATGCAATAAGACTGCTGGTTGTCATTCTACCATAACGCACCAAGCGCTTCCAACTCCTTAATAATGCGCACAGCGAAAGAAGTGGAACTCACTGCCTGCGTCTGTGTTGCAGTCGCGTCGCGTCCGTCTGCCGCGTCCGATAATTTGTTCCCAGCTTAAGACAGCAATAAAAACAAACGCCCATCACAGCATGTCGTCGCCTAACGATCGTAAAATTACACATAATTTTATATAATTATACGTTCTTTAAGTCTCGCAGTGTTTGTCTGCCAAATTTGACACTCCAAGGCCGAGATTGGGCAAGGTCAGGGTTTCCGTTGGGTCCCGTTATTATATATAATATGCAGTTATCTGAGCAGGTTTCGTAGACTTAATGGCGTTCTGTGGTCTGTTTCTTCCGTTTTGAAGCGGAAGCTTCTATCCTTACTAATACTTAATATTATAAATGTGAATGTAAGTTTGTTTGTTACGCTTTCACGCAAAAACTACTGAACCGATCATCATGAAACTTTGTACATATATTCTTGGAGGTATTAGAAGTAACATAGGATAATTTTTATAAAAAAAAAAGAATTGGATTCACTGCGAGCGAAGCCGCAGGTAAAAGCTAGTAAAATATAAAAGTTTCTATATTCAGTCATTTCAGCCGAAAGACGTCCACTGCTGGACATAAGCCTCTCCCAAGTGTCGCCACATTGACCAGGATCCCCGCATCCTTCACCAGGTCTTCGGTCCACCTAGTTGGAAGCCTTCCAACGCAACATCCTCCGGTTCGCCGTCGCTACTCAATCGATCGAGCAATGTGTCCGCAGTTCAGCAATTCAGTATTTAGAACTAACTGCCGCGTTGATCTAGTGTTCAAAGACGCTGATGGTGCTGAGCTTGATGTCCAGGAGGTGCGGTTGAAGGCAATAAGCTTGTTCTCTATACTACTAACTTCTTCCTGCCCTTCCCCCTTGAATGAATGAATTTTCAACAGCCAATCATAGCAGATAACGCGTGCTTGACAGTTTGTCACATAAATTCTGCGATAATTTTGAGCCGGAAAACTCGGGGTTAATGTGGCAACACTGCATCTGTACTGTACGTCAAATTTTCCGTAAGAAAATCTTTAGTGATAGTCATTTTGGTGTTTCGGACGCAAGTGTGACTGAGTGATGAGCGTAGGGTCCTCAGTTTGCCGTGTAGGGTAGAGGTGGGCAAACTTTTTAAATAGGTGCCATAAAGTTTAGAAAATTTTAGAGGAAGTCCAGAATTATAGGAAAAACGTTTTTTGTGTTGAAACTTTTCATCAATCAAATCGCATCATATAAAAAAATTACAGCATTACAGACTTGCACGAATGTTAAAAATTACAATTTAAATTTTATTCGAAAGCCCTGCCATGGTAGGAGTGTGAGACATATGAAATTTGCTTTTGATTTGCCATTATATTTTCGAATGCAGGTTCGAGCTGTCACGAAGTAACTTTCAGCAGCTAACTAACTTGCAACAGTCGGTTTCTGATTGGGTTTTTCCGCAATTTCATGATAAAAAGTCTGTTCGCACACATACGGCGACGCAAAAATCGCCATAATTTTCTGGGCGTGAGCAAACATCTTTCGGAATTCAGCTTTCGGCAGTGTTCTATAAAAACCTAGTTTTTTGGTATATATGAACAGTTGTTTTAAATGGGTGCTGCACTGCATTTCAATAATTTCCAACTGCAATTCTGCAGAGACACTTTCCGGATATATATTAAACGGAAAATGCGTCTACTATTCTGCTAAGTAGAATCTACTTTATACTTCTGGACCGTCAAAATATAATTATCGTCGCCATTTACTATTCATGTCGAAGGACCGTCGGCGGGCCAGATTAAATGTTTTCGCCGGCCGGAACTGGCCCGCGGACCGTACTTTGCCCATCACTGGTGTACGGCACAAAAGTTAATGGAAAGGTCAGCATCGGTCCGAATTCTGGATTTGTGCCTCGTCGTAAAAACAGCCCTTATGGTACCTTACCTAGTAAGTAGATATATTTGTCTGGCTCTTGAGAACTATCGACTCGTTAGATACCTACCTAAACTCTAAACAAACCTACTGGAAGTACTCTACTCAAGCTACCTTTTATAAGTGCTAAACAAACTGTTTTGATATTTGATCAAGTGAACTTGGATCCTCACTCAAGTGAGCGCACACTATTCGAAAGCGAACTCATTTGTTTTTAAACTAAATCATCGCGGATTCACAACGAGACATCGTTCGAATCTCAAAAGCGTTTTTAGACATGTACCAGGGGGGTGACCATAAGCTCTTAGAGTAAGGTTATTTTGATATCGCGTAAGTGACAGATGTATACAAGTCATATAAATCTGTCCCTTACACACACTCAAAATAACCTTACTCTAAGAGCTTATGGTCACCCCCCAGTTTATTGTTTTTAAAAACCTTTGGTGTCGCACAGTTGGGCAAAGGCAGCCTTCTCCCTTTTCCATATCCATATAAGAGGTTCGTCTGCCCTCTGCATTGCGAGTCAGGTTTTACGGGAGACAATTCGTCCCTTCATCGTATTCTCGATCTCTCGCATTATCACCTAGCATTTAATGAGACCCAATAAGGGGTTATTTGAGCCAATACTGGCTTATATAATAATGCCAATACTGGCTAATAACTTTGTGCCAATACTGGCTAATAACTTTGTGCCAATACTGGCTAATAACTTTGTGCCAATACTGGCTAATAACTTTGTGCCAATACTGGCTAATAACTTTGTGGCTTCTGGCTATCCGTACCGACTGTTAAAAATCAACAAATGATAATCAGGATCTACGTCTTAACTTGCTTTCCGAGGCACGGAGAAGTCTCGGCATTGCTAATGGTCACCCATCTACGGATCGGAACCGGCTTGATACGGCCGATTTATGAATTAAACTCAAACTTTGGCAGGTTTTCATATTGAAGTACAGTTTAATAAATACTCAACTTCAAATGCTTAATGCAGAAACAGTGAATCTAGATTATCTAGAATACAGACGGTTATTATTTAACCACGAGGCAGTTTGAGGCAACAAAATCAAAGACGATGTACGACTGTATGGTGACGTCATAGCACGATTGTTACGACGAACAACATAACGGATTACGAATGGTAAAGTTTTAAGGTCAATGATGCAACCAAATGATCGTCATGTTCAATGGCTCTAGGGTTGTAGAGCATAGCAAGCGATGAGATAGTAAAACATATTTAAAAAGGAGGTGTGAAGATTTATGGGCATAAATTTTCTCACGTAGACGACACATGTAGACGTCACTTTCTATTTTTCTTTTGTTTACGGGGCGAAACCTTCAAAAGGCACCTGGACTTTTGAGGTAACGACCAGCAGCCGTATTGCGTAAGTCTATACGGCAACGCAAAGAGTTTGTCCTCCATCCAATCGAGCTATCACGGACAGACGGAAACCCACATCGCGTCATTCATCTCGCATGTGATTGGTCGATTGGATAGCGGTCAAACTCTTTGCGTTGCCGTGTTCAGTTACGCAATACGGCTGCAAGGATGTGGTTTTTTTCTCACTAAAACCATCCCGGTGATCACCATCAGCACATAGACCTCCGCCCCTGCCACGTAAGACCTTGACCTCGTAAAACACCACCCCGACACTCCCTCTGTACAACGCCAGTTTAGAGCACATCTTTGGGTCATCAGGGTCTCCCCTGAGTTTCTCGGTACACGGTAGCAGGTGGTCACTGTGCCACTGTCTTTCCTGGAAATACTTGGCGGGCGAACAGTGTCCTTAATCTGAGCGCCCGCGACCCTGAAGTCCCACGTATTTATGATGCAGGCTGGGTTTCGTCGACGACGTAGACGACACTTACATTGATTTTGAAACCGGATTCTGTTATTCCAGGAAAGACTCCTGGAATTACTTGGCAGGCGAACAGTGTCCCTAATCTGGGCGCCCGCGACCCTGGAGTCCCACTTGCTTATGATGCAGGCTGCAGGCACACTTATATTGATTCTGAAACCGGATTCTGTTACTAGAAAATATCATGGTTGAGTCATAATTTATGTAAAATGAAGAGGAGCTCGTGGCTAAATAACAACAGCCGCACTGGTCGATCATCAAGGTAAAGCAACGCTTGTCGAGGTCGGTCCGTAGATGGGTGACCATTTCAACATACCGAGTTTCCTCCGTGCCTCGGAAAGCACATTAAACCGTTGGTGCCGGCTGTCATTTGAAGATCTTTGACAGGCGTTACGGGTAGTCAGAAGCTTGAGATTTGACACCAGTCTTGCCAAGGGAACAAACTTAAATTTAACTAGATGACGCAAATGTTTAAACTTCGCGTGTCAAAAAAGGAAGTAAAAGTGAGAGCAATGATCTTACTTTGAGCTGGTTCAATTTTAGCGTTATCGGCACCGGACATCAACCGAATGCCTAATTATACCGTATCGAGTAATGTTGTGAACACTCTACAAAACAAGTAAGCCGAGACAGTGGAAACATTTTGTTTCATCGGTACATACGTAAAGTTCATAAATTGTGTGTGAAAAAGTGGCACTCTTGGTTTTCATACAGATAGAGACACTTGCGTTATACAGTTAGATTTATGTCTGTGATCACAAGCTATAAATATCTGTGTATATCTAAGCTCACACTTCACATTCACCCTAATCTATCAAAACTCTTAATATATTCAAACTCTAAACAAAAAACAAGGAAGTGTTACACAGAGAATACCAATGCTTCTTCTTAATTTTAATGCAGTCTTCAACACGTTTCCTTACAAAAAAATACTATGCATGCCTTTGCTTTGATAAATTGGTATCTACTTTTGTTGTCTTAATTTTGTTATGTACTTAAGTTCTTTAGATACTACTACTAGATACTAGATACTTTAGATATTACTACGCTTTTGCCAGTGGGTTTGCCCGCGCTTAAGTCGATAATATTCTAAGAGGACGTAATACCATCCAAGAAAAACATAAAATCATTAAAAATGCCTGAAAATATACGTAGTCACAATAGTATTCAATTTGATAGTTCAGTCATGTTTATCCCAAAGCATTACAAATTTACAACGAAAATGAAATGTCAAAATTTGGCGGGAACGACACTGTTAATTCTTTTATACCATTCCCCCTCTAAAAAGCTTATTTTATTCACTGAAAACAGTGAATAAAAAGCTTTTAATCACTGTTTTGGTGTTTGAATTTAGAACACACCAATATATATTTGACCTCCATCTCAATGTAATACAACCTACTTGCGCATAAAATACTCGATACAAACTTCTTGTGTAAACAAAGAATATTCGAATTTCAAACTCCTTCGTCGATTTAATTTTGAATTTGTTTATATTAAGGATTTTGATAATGATTTTATTTTGGTCTAGGATGTTTAGTGAATACTTATTTGGATTGTAATTCTAATATTAATTGCATTGGTGTTTAATTAATTATAATAATGTAACTTAACGGAGATGGTCACTGGCCCCTGAAACACAGGTGCTGTTTAGTTAACTCAAACTCAAAGGCTCAGCTTCAATTTACAAAAAATGTGAAGCTTCTCATTTTCTGTAAATTTTGAAGGTAATAAACCGTTTATTTATTTATGATTATTTCTTGTGCTTTTGGCTTAAATCCTTCTTTTTCTCGAAGTCATGGTATAAAATATAGTATGCAACTCTTGAATAAAACGGATTTATATCGAGGGCCATGAATCACTCGCGTCGTTCAGGATTCTAACACTTGAATCACTCGCTATGCTCGTGATTCAATCATCATGAATCACTCCCTACGGTCGTGATTCAGTTGTTAGAATCCTTCACTTGTTCGTGATTCATCTATGGCCCTCGCTTTAAAACCGTCCTTTATTCACTAGTTGCATAATATACTATTTTCTTCATCCAACCAGCCAGCATATCCTTATTCCATATTTTTCTCTATGATTCCAGAGAGAAACTCCTTCACTCGAACGTGTACTTCAATGAGAATAGCACCATGACGTACACGGCGAAGAGGTTCCCTATCTACCTGCCTGAACTCAACACTATAGACTTGAACGCTACTATTATTGTGCCTAATATTGCAGTTTTGGTGAGTGGTTTACTTATTTATTTATCTTTAAATCATATACAAAAAGTACAAAGGCGGATTTACTAAAAATATTAATACATAGAAAGTACTTACTACTTCCGAGGTTACCTATATGGATAAAGATTTGCTAGTAACCGATAACCGGCTACGGTTAACCTCAATTTTATAATTAACTAGCGAGCCGCCTCGGCATCGCATGGGTTCAATTTACTAATGAAGAAAGCGAAATAGCCCAAAATTTTTTTTTTCATTACTACGAGATGATTTTCGTTCCACAAACCAAACGTGTCATTAAAGACGGAACCACACTTTCGTGGCGTGGCGTGTCGTGGCGCCTTCCGACGCAGTTGATTGGCTACAAAACTCGTTGCTTTAAGACGTAGGCTGGAACAGAGTCGTTTGAATGGTGGATCCCGCACTACGCCACGTCAAATTAAGTCGGAACCACACTTACGTGTCCACGACACGTAAGTGTGGTTCCGACACAAATAACGTCAGAATTATGTTGATATCTTAATGAATGGTTTGAGAAGGACGTTGGTTTAGTAGATAGTGAATATTATTCATTTCTAATGAGTATTTTGTCGGTTAATAATGTATTAAGGTACATCATTATCGTACAGGGTAGTAATGTTTTCTTCCGTTTCCGTACCTACCTATAGTGGGGTCTCATTCTGGGTCTAAATTAACGAGTGATTATAAAAGATGGCTTTATTTTTAAACAAATATTCCGAATAAAACGCAACGCCCCAAAAAAAAATACTGGGCACACTATAGACTTGTTGATAGATTTTCGAGAAAAAATAATGTTTTATCCTGAACAAAGTAATAAACAGACTTTCTATATTATAAAATAATTACTTTGTTTTTTTATTAGTATTTAAATCAGCTGATCCCTTTACTTTGTGTTTATTTAAATAAATAAACCGACATCGACTTCAAAAACAAAACACAACAAAGCGAAAAATAATTTTCTTTTCGGAAGTCGGTGTCTTTAGTACCTATTTTTTTTCATTTATGGCACCGACATCCAAAAAGAAAGTTATTTTTTAGCTTTCTAGTGTTTTGTTTTGGAAGTCGGCTTTGGTTTGTTTTGCTAAAAAGGATTTTTATTTTTATATTTTAGTTTTGGTACCTTATATTAACACGAAAAGCATTAAGCCATTATCATTTGCCAGAGGCCTTATAATAAAAATTCTAACAAGCGTAAACACAACTTGGATACATTGTTTTATTACGGAGCTCCGGTGCCTACATTCCGGCTTCATCACCAAAGTAGTTCGATCGTACCATTTTCATTAGAACCATTTTTTTTTAATTTGCTTCATCACAGTCATTTAACTATTCGGGATATCTTATACCCACAACATACTTAATTTTTTTTTTTAGAGAAGTTCCACTGGCCATCTGTGGTCTTCTTCATCAGTTCACCAAATGATACTTTCTGAATGCTTGCCATGTTGATAAAAATACCAAAATCGCTATATCTATACTAATAGTATAAAGCTGGAGAGTTTGTTTGTTTGAACGCGCTAATCTCAGGAACTACTGGTTGGAATTGAAAATTCATTTTGTGTTGGATAGTCCATTTATCGAGGAAGGTTATAGGCTGTATAACACGCTACGACCAATATGAGCGGAGCATAAATGAATAAACGGCCAAAAATTATTCCTTTTTGAGAGCTTCCGTTGCGTGCTCTGCGTAAGCGGTTATAGTTACGCAACATTCATGTATGTAGGGTAGGCAGGGTAGGGTAGGTAGGTAGCCAGTTGACGGGAGCGAAGCCGCGTGGGATAGCTAGTGTATCTATAAAATTTGAGGAGTTTCCTCGATTGCCATGGGATCTCCTCATTAGATCCTAACTTGGTAACAATGGAACCTGGAGAGTATACCCATACCCTTTCAAAACAAAAAAAGAATTTTCATAATCGGTTCATAATTGACGGAGTAATTAATTGGTGAACATAAACAAAAAAAAAACAAACCTAAATAGTCGAACTTTTAGGAAAGTCGGTTAAAAATAAATGGAAAATCCATTGGGAACAACTTTTCATGGCAGGTTTGTCCTCTTTAAAGACTTAGTTTACCTTGATGATCAAGTATGAGTTTAAAAACAAAAACGCGTACTGTAAACATCTTTGCTCTTCAGAGGGTTATTATTAATAGAAAAAAAACATAAAAAACCATCACAAATGCATTCGAAAATGTTATTAACAATAAAACAACAGTAAATGATATTTAACCTATGCTAATAATGCCAAGGACTCGAAAACAATTTAAATAATAATAGATTTATTTATAAACAAAGATTTTGAAGCGACTCCACGCCATTTAATGTTCAAAATCAAAATGGCGGCTGCGATTCCGGGTAATAAGTATAATAAACGGTTATTCAAATTGGATAATGTAGATTTTATTGCTATAAGATAATCTATACCTATGGGTAGGTATTAACCGTATAAGAAAAACACACAAAAAATGAGTGATTTATTTATCAGAAAATAAAACTTTATTTTAAAATAACGTTGAATTTATTTTATTATGAACTACAGTCCGTCAAATCTAAGAAGTACCGTTTGACAGCTATAAAAATACGTTGTATAAACTTAAGTTGATGCTTACGAATGATACTCGTTGTTATAGTGTATAGGCAGCATAGTAATTAATTAGGATTATGAATTTGATTATTCGTAAACTTTCATACAAAGTTATCACGGCAAGTTAAATGAGAAACGTCATCGGACTTCTTAGATTTGACGGACTGTAGCTTTACCAGTGGATCCTAGATTTACGCGGCCTATTCTACAGGAACCATAAATTGTACCTACGTGTATTTAAGGGATACATTTAAGGCGATATAATACGTCCCAATGTAAACGCAGTACTGGCCGTGCGCACGCTCGATGCCAAAATATCAATATCGAACCTCCTTTTGAACGGTTTTGAAGAATTCCCAGCCCACAATTTTTCTGTGTAAAAATATTTTTAAACAACCAAGTCGTTTTGGAGGAGTATCCAAAAGTTGTGAAAAATATCGTGTTGCTAATTATTATTTTAAAGCAAAACTATTTGTTATACGAAAAAACATGTTTAGTTAATAATGTACATGAAACATTTTTCTTTTTTCATAACTTTTAACCTAGCCTAGCTTAAGGAGTATATTTAGAAAGTTACCGTTTTACAGCACTAAAGCGGATGTAGGCCTTTAAGCGATAAATAGTGAAACTCCTAACAGTGAATATTCATTTTTGAAGGTAATCAGCACTGATGTGATTTGCTTGTTTTCATTGCTTTATCATTAAAAAGCAATGAAAACATGAAATTCCTTCTACTCGACAGCTTAAAACACGTCATGAATACTCTTGAGTTATCAAAATGTAAGGGAGCATGGGGGAGGCCTATGTCCAGCAGTGGACGTCTTTCGGCTGAAATGGTGAATGATGATGAAGGGAGCATGCGTGTTTCGGGCTATCAAAACAGTTACGCAATTAGGGTAGGCAGGACTTTTGGATATTATTATTACCTTGATTAAACATATAAACAATAATAGCTATTTATGCAACTGTTACGTTACGTACGGTCTTTTAATACGAGTGCCATTTTTCAAATAGGTGGGCACGAGTTATTAAAATACCAATAACGTTCAGTTGCATACAAGATTTTATTTACGAAGGAAGGAATAAAACACAGATATAGACAATAAATATTTTTAATAGAAACTTAACTACACACTGACTATTGTTTACTTATATGTAGATTTTGTATTGTACAATTATTAAAATAAACAGGAATTGCAGAATTACAAGCTGAATGTTAACTTCGTTTAATGTCTTTTCTATAGAATTAAATATTGTTTTTATTTAGTATTTTTAGGTATAAGGCAAAGATCTTGTAGCCGCAACAGCCAAATAGTATACGATACTTTTGTTCTGAACTTGTTCCATTTTTTAAAACATCATTTACATTGTCTCGATTTCGAAGTAATATATAGGTACCTGGCTGTATGTTCAGAATGTCTTTGCTTGCGTTTTAGAATTTATGACGATTCGCATAATGCAACCCGATGTCGTTATGGGTATCATAATGAAACCGCTGTCAATTTTGTAATTCGAATATGACGAAACCGAATTAGATAAAGTTTGTTTATATGTTTCTTTTATATTAGTTAAGATAAATAACTATATAAAAGCTTCATTGATATTCGCCAGGTTCGAACCATAGTACTGGAAAACTCTTACCCCGAGTTTCTCAGCTCTAAATAATCGCAGAATTAATGTGACAAATTGTCAAGCACGCGTTATCTACTGTTATTGATTGAACGAATTATCAACAGCAAATCACAACAGATAACGCGTGTTTGACAATTTGTCACATTAATTCTGCGATAATTTTGAGTTGAGAAACTCAGGGTTAGAGCGCCAACGCACTGAGCGGCCAGGCCACGGCAGCCACGCGCTATTCCAGAGATCACTAGCCGTCGCGATCATGATTCCTATTCGTCCTGCCCAGTCTATTGTTGTAGTCGGCTAAGCTGGCTTCTAGTTGGATGCAGCTACCAGTATTTTCTCTGCATCGAGCGATTCGTCGCGGCCATGGTATTTCTAAATAGTATAAAATAAAACCGCTGTCCGCCTCTGTCGGCGTCCTTTCTATTTCTCCGCTGACTTCTTCTAAACCACACGCAACGAATTTTGCTAACCGACTTCCCAAAAAGGGGGAGTTTCTCAATTCGGATGTTTATTTATATATTTTTTTTATATTCGGGCATAATTCCATCGAACGGATTTGAATATTATTGTTTTGTTCGAAAGAAATTTATTCCGAAATGGTCTCGTTTAAATTTGGTAAAGATCTGATGAAGAATTTCGGAGATTTACAACAGAACTCTCCAATAAATTACGGCAAATCTCTCGGGATTGCTGCAATCGAATGGCTCTTTATTGTTTACACCATTTCACAACATACCATCACGCCAGTATGCTCTAATCGGGTATGCAGATGTGTAATGTTCACCCTGGTACCTAAACTCTCATTCCAACGGTTATGTTCAAGTTATATGTTATTCGGTTAATCTATTCTGGCATCACTGTGGGCATTATAGGCAACTTACTATAGAACTTGTTCATTATGTACCACTAAAAAGTGAAAAATAAAACACAAAAAAAAATAAACCGTCTTCCAAATAGAACCATTACAAAGTGAAAAATAACTTCAATTTCGGAATTCGAGGTCTAAAAAAGAAGAAACGAAAGCAGGATCACCGACTTTTTCTGTAAAAAAGTATTTTTATGTAATATAATTTTTCCCGTACGTAGCCGGAAGGGTTAAACTCAAACTCAATTTATTTTTTGTTTCCAGGGCATTTTTTCCTACCTCCACGACGCGAACTATTTTGTGAAGGCAATCTTGAGTTCCTTCGTCAGCATATACAATCCAGAGCCGTTTGTCAAGAAAACTGTGTATGAATACCTGTGGAACTTCACTGATCCCGTTCTGGACATGTCCAAGAATCTGGCGCCGGGATTGGTTCCAGTAAATAATGTTGGGATGTTGGATAGGGTGAGTTTAGGGTTCTTTAGTCGAAAGACACTATTTATTTATTTATTAATTTATCCTCGCACTGGAACGCCTTGCAGCAATTACACACCAATGGAGCACAATCTTATAAACTCACTATAAGTCTAGGTTTCCTCACGATGTTTTCCTTCACCGTTGTCAGCAATGTCCAAGATAAACTTGGAAAGTACACATGAATTTGAAAAAGACACTTTCTGTAATCGTGCTTTATTATGGTCTTCAATGATTTAGAGTAGAACTTCCACGCGGGCCATGCATATCATTTTGACCCTCGGTTTCCCAACACTTGATTATCGGGCTGTTAACGTAATCGACGAATAATCGCTGGTTATCTACTGCGATTGGCTGTTGAAAATTCATTCAAACAAACAAAGCAGACAACGCGTGCTTGCCAATTTGTCACATTCATTTAGCGATAATTTAGCTTTGAGAAACCCGGCCCTAGAGTTATACCCATCAATATAAGTACATAATAATAAATCTTTAGAAAAGACGTTTTTGTCGAAAATATTTCCAAAAAATATGCAGTGTGTTAAAGGATTAGGAAGGATTTTCGTCTGTTTATATGTTTAGTTGTGCACGCATCGCGTAAAATGTACGAAACCAATGTAGATAACTTTTATATCATAAAAAAAAACTGCTGACCTGACTGCTGCGCTGCGTGTCGCGGGTACGATTCCCGCACGGAACAAATATTTGTATGACCTACAGATAGTTGTTCCGGCTCTGGGTGTTGTGTATGTGAGTTTATATGTTTGTAAACGCACCCACGATACAGGAAGAAATTCCTAGTGCGGGGCAACGTTTTTTTTAAAAAAAAAATACTATTACCTACTTAGTTTTTGTTTCATCGCAATCTGTTCACTCTATCAAGAAATTAAAAGTTCAAGAAGTAAATTATCACAACACACGCATTCAGATATTCGGACATTTGAACTCCTTATTAATTTTTATTTATAACTTTTTAGTAAATCTTTTTTTTAATTAGTTACTTTTAAACATATAAGTGTTATATATTTTTTAAATCATCTCTTAAAAGTCTTGACTTTGATACCCCACAGCCACACGATGGGTTTGGAGAAAGAAAAAATATTGGGCCCACACAATATGGCGCCCAAAAGCCGCCATTTTAATGTATGTCGTAAGAATTATAAAAATCGGCCAAAGCATTTGGTCTCTAGAACGCCACATAGGAACAAACATATATACATATATACCAACATAGACTGATAAACACATTACACTCCTTCGGCAGTCGGGTAAAAAAAAGAGTTATAGATTTTTTAAAGCAGTTACTATAACCTGTTGTAATTTTTTTTCTAGGTCTATGCCGATTTCACAGACGAGATGACTGTGAAGATAGGTCCTCAGTGGGGCCACAAGGAGTTCTTCCAGATTGATAGGTTCAGGGGAGAACCGATGCTGCCTGGATACGATCCTGAAGTAAATATAATACAATATATATTGTCAATTTTATTTTCATCTTGCATCTTATTATAATTAAAAATAACCCGCTGGGATGCAGGCTTGCTCTCTGTGAAAGTAAGTGGGTAATGTCTACCACATAAGCCCAGTGTGGATTGGTAGTGAATATCACACGTGCAGGGTTGGGCAGTATTTGAATTACTTGTAGGTAATTAAAATACTTAATTGTAATACAAATACGTATTTGGTATTTGTAATTCAATTACTTCTTAAAATGTAATTTGTAATTGGTATTTCAAATACCTGACGCTGAGGTATTTTAAATACTTACGGCTTCAAATACATTTGAACATAAATACATTTAGCGATCTTATTAATGGGTGCCTTCTGCAGAAAATAGCTCTCGTTAGCTTTCGTCAGAAAAATGGCGACCGCGTACTCAAATTGTCAAGTCAACTGTCATTTTCATTTCAAACGTTTCAAATTATTTTCTCGAAACTTCTGTGTGCTACGTAATTTTATTCGTACAAATGTCACGATGGATGATCGAATGTATTTTGTAACTTGTATTTTAAATAAAAACAGTTAAAATACTGATTTTATGTTTCTAATACACATATTTTGTCCATCGCTGCACATGTGTGCATGTGTTCAAATTGCGTCTTTAGAAATAATGCGACGTCTTCAGGAACTCTGAAGTGCCAAAACTATCATGATTCCGCCGTGCAAAAAAGCTCCGTCTCTCACACAAAGTGGAAACATGATTAGTAGTCACACCCCGAGTTTCTCAGCTCTAAATTAACGGAGAATTAATGTGACAAATTGTCAAGCACGCGCTATCTGACCAATCAACGTCGCGTCGCCTTGAGTTGTTGGTACCGTGCCACACTTAAATTATTCTTATTAATTTATTTAAGTTGATATTAACCCTTTAACTCTACGTTTTCCAGGCATGTCCAGACCGTATCTTCGGCTCCACTGAAGGCGTGATGTACGCACAGCGTTTGACCAAGCAGGATGTACTGAAGTACTGGAGGAAGACTGTCTGCAAACTGATGCCGCTATATTTTGATAGTACGTGTAGTGTTCACTAGAATAGCTAATTAAGATTTTGGGTTTATAGTGAAACAACCAGATTATCAACAAGTAGAAAACAACTTAGCAGGCACGTCTCTAGTCGCCACTCCCAGGCTTATTACGTAAGCAACAGCAATCAGCAATAATTGCGCAGTCATCGCCGCGATCAAACGCTTTATGTCATAAAAGTCGGAATTACCTACAGTGTAGGTATGGTATGTCCTACACAATCGTTTGCTAATCGCTCGCTGTTTGTCAAAAGCACTTATTTCCAAAAAAAACGCCAATAACTCTAAAACTTCTGTATTGAAGAGTAATAACATTACGCAAAAGTCGCTATCGTTTTGCACTTGCAAGACGCACTTATTTACTGTAACTAAACTCTGCTACAACCTGTGTTCTGTGGTGACAACAAATTAAAATACCAGCCTACAACCTACAGTTAGACTTTTACTTCATTCCTCCTCACCTCCAAGAGACGCAAAAAGGGGACCGGCGAACATCTTCCTCCTGTGTTCCTAAACCCACATACCGTATTAGGAACTGAACGGTAAATATTAACCAGACGACTCTCTCATTTACAGGCGAGCTGACGATGCACAACGTCCCACTTTACCGCTACAATCTATCAGAGAGCGTCTTCGACCGAGTCACCAACGGAACAGATTGCTATGACACCGACCCGAGTCTACCACAAGGACTTAGCGACGCTTCGAAGTGTTACTTTGGTAAGATAACAACATAATAATTTCAATATCATCACCATCATTATCATCAGCCTTTTAATGTTCCCACTGTTGGGACACAGGCCTCCTCTCATAGAGAGGGAATGGGCTATCATCCACCATGCAGGCCCAGTGTGGGTGTCACATGTCTTCGATATTTTTAGTTCTAGTACATGGCCGGTCTCCTCACGATGTTTGCCTTCACCGTTTTGAGAGCAGTGGTGATGAAATAATTTACACAAAGTAAAGCGCCTGCCTGGGCTCGAACCCAAGACCTTGTAAGTCGAGGCCGTTACCACTGGGCCACCACTGTTCTCGCCACCACCAAGTCATTTGTCCAGGTTAAGAAGAGTTACCGAGCGCCCGAAGTATTGCTAAACTAAAGCGGCAGTGGCCAAGGCACAATTCGCGGAACAGATTTTCGATGGAGCCGAAAAGTTCTGCAGTGACGACCGCGTACTGGAAGCTACTGCGTTGGAAGGCTTCCCATTACACTTAGTGGGAGGCCTTCCACACAGATTAATAATTATTATTAATCTGTCTGGAAGGCCTCCCACTAAAGATGGGAAGGTCAAGTACCAATTAAGTAATAGGGTCAAGTAATTAATAAATAATTACTTGACCTTCCCATCTTTTAAAATATATTGAAGGCCGTACTTAGTTAAGACGGAACCACATTTAAGTGGCGTGGCGTGTCGTGGCGCCTTCCGACACAGTTGATTGGTTACAAAACTCGTTGCGTTATGATGTAGGCTTGAACAGAGTCGTTTGATTGGTAGATCCCGCGCCACGCCACGCCACGACACGTAAGTGTGGTTCCGACTTTACATTTATATATGTATGTTACAGTTAAAATCCGTTTTTCGTAGAACTCGTTTTTCCTAGTTTAAACTAGTTTTTACTAAATGCCTTTGTTAAATAAAACTAGTTTTTACTAAATGTCTTTGTTAAAACTAGAAATACCTAATCAAAACTACAATTTATAGATATATTTGATTTTCAGATAAATCTAGTTGTCACTCCGAGCTTTAGCTAAAACTAGCACTAGAGAAACTAACCATGAACCAAGTAATTAATCAGGGCACTAAGTAAAATGCCCGGGCATTATGAATCTAGTCAAGTCAAATCGGGCAATGTAATGAATACTGGTTTAAACTTCTATATTTATCACATTGTCTGATCATTATGAATGTTGCTACGTAACGGTTGGGCAATTTGATAATTATGTTTAATGAATTAGTCCAAGAGCGAGCGAAGCGAGCCCGAGCTTAGGGCACCCTGACGTGGTCATCTCCTTCATGTAATGTTACTTAAGACTGCAGACGGCACCGTCGACTTTGTTGCTTAAATAGTAAACGTACTTACCTATTCTATTTTAAAACCACTGAACATTAAAATATAACATTATAATAGTTTTTATCACATTGTCTACTCATATTGGACAATTTTGAGCATTAGTTAATTCTAGTTTTAACAAAAGGCATTTAGTAAAAACTATTTCTAACTAGGGAAAACGCGTTCTATCTAAAAACTGGTTTAAACTGTAATATATATATTTAGGCAAATGAAACTACATATGTTTCATCAAGGGAGGTTTTGTAAAATTTTACTAGTCCAAGCATGTTAGGAGCATTGTTCTTTGGGGAGGCCTATGTCCAGCAGAATACTTCATTCAGCTAAAATGATGATATCACGAAGAATATACTAACGGCAAATACATATTTGAACAGTCAGTTTAATCAGTATTGGAAGCTTATTTCTAAAACTTTTTGTTGCAGATTTCCCAATGGTGGTGTCATACCCACATTTCTACACGGGTGGCGTTCCGAAAGATCGCTTCGTAACCGGCCTCAAACCAGACAGACTCAAACACAACTCTTTTGTTATTTTGGAACCGGTAAGTATTGTCTCGTTCGTCTAGCGGTTGCAAGAATTACAGCAGGCTGAGCACATGGTCTTAGGCTGGATTCGATTCCCAGTAGGCTTATTCCGTATGAAACAGCAATCAGCAATAATTGCGTAGCGATCGCGCTGTCATCGCGCAATTGATCGCTATATGTCTTAAAGATCAGCATTACGTAACCAATTATTGCTAATCGCTCGCTGTTTGTCAAATGCAATTATTTCGAAAAAATCCGCCAAAGTATCTAAAACTTCTGTACTTTGCTATTTGGGAGCGATTGGCAATCGACCAACAACAAGAGGAAAAGTAATCACAATTGAACATTTTAGTTAACTAATTATTCTATAGAGGCAACACTGTCGAAAAATTGGTCTGACTATTGCTGATACACAATTCGGATTCGCGATTGAAGAGCAATTATTGCGCAATAATTGCTATCGTTTTGCTCTCGCAAGATACGTAATAGGCCTACGGTAGGACAGAGTGATATTGGGTTTTTCCATCTGATATTCCTCATTGATGATTTCTTTAGTACCATGGCCCACCTTTCGTCTTGGACCCCATGCCCTGTACATATATTATAACCAAGGACCTAATGGCTGCGTCAGCGAATCGTGATGCCGTACTCAGCTAAACATTGGCCCAAACATAATATTTAAAAACTATATTCGCCATCCACCTACATGCTAGGATAGGGTAGATGGATCCCCTTTTCCGAATTTAGATTCCCATTTGGCCCGTTAAGCGAGCAGGCCTCCTATCTGTGAGAAGGAACGGGCCGTAATCCACCACGCAGTCCCAGTGCTGGTTGTGGAAGTCACATATCTTCTAATTTTTGATTCTAAGACATCAGGTTTCGTCATGATGTTTTCCTTCACCGTTTTGAGAGAAATGGTGATGAAAAATTTACACAAAGTAACGCTCCTGCCTGAGTTCGAACCCACGACATACAACTTGTAAGTCGCGGCTGTTACCAATGGGCCACCACTTCTCCATAAACATGCTAAACAGAAGAAGATTGCTTTAATCTGATGGGAAAATATTCCAACTGCTAATAATCACATTACTCTCTTACAGTACACCGGCACGCCTTTCGAAGCAGTCGCCAGGATGCAGAGCAATCTGAGAATCCACGACCTTACAGGATTTGATGAGAAGTTCACAAAGCTCTCCAATAATGTGTTACCCTTGTTCTGGGCTGAATATGTAAGTATTGAGGTCATACACACTATGTTTTAATATTTTTTTGCGTGTTGATATGCATACTGATTTTAGGCCGCAGGGGAAAGGAAGAGCGGCCAACGCTATACTGTCACTCCTCCTCCCCTGCGACCACACCTCGTCCGCCATAAGACGGTGGCGACCCCATCCAGACCGCGGAGGTTAGGGAGCGTCACACCATAATACCGGAACTCCTCTCCCGCCGCGGCCTCCAAAAACTATATTTTCCTGACTCAAGTCTCCCAACCCGGGGCAAATCTCCTGAAGTCTCCCTCTATATGATAATAAAACCAGCCTATTCTTGACCCACTGCAAGGCAAAGGCCTCTTCTGATTCAGAGAAGGCACGACCATGAATCACCACGCTTGCTTATGATGGGTTGGCGATTTTAGACTATCAATCTAGCACCGATTGTGTAAGTTCAAAGAGTAGGATACGGATTGTTTCCCTTGCATTCTTAGCTTCATATGTTCAAAAATTCGTCTACTCGGCAGAGTAAAACACGCAATGAATATTGTTAAGTTACCAAAACGAACAAATACGCAATTTTGGTGCAGGTTTCCTCACGATGTTTTCCTTCACCGTTGTCAGTAAAGTCCAAGATAAACTTAGAAAGTACATATGAATTGAAAGAGTCACATTGGTACTTGCCCAGTTTTTAACCCACAACCTCAAGCATGAGATGCGAAGTCTTAGCCATTCGGCAACCACAACTCCCCCTCCCCTCTATCATAATCAGTCTTATAATGTTCTAATTGCTGGGACACAGGCGTCCTCTCTGTGAGAGAGGTAATGGGCCTTAATCCACCACGTGGGGTTGGTGGATGTCACATATCTTCGAATTTTTGGTTCTAGGACATGCCGGTTTCCTCAAGATGTTTTCCTTCACCGTTTCCGACTGCCCTCATATTTCTTTTATAAAACTTATCTTTTTTTTGTTTCAGCATCAAGAAGGCCTACCCTCCCACATAAGAACGGCGATATTCTTCATCAGAGTGGTTCTACCACCTCTATCAACAATAATCTCAACGACCATGATCCTACTCGGCATTTACTTAATAACTAAACTAATATACAGAAACAATCTAGAAAATGATAGTCTAAAATCTATTTTAATATTTAAAAGTAAAAATGCAACAAAAAATAAAATATTGTCTTTTGAAAAGGAGACTTTTTTAAAGGCTAGTTAATTATTATTTTTTAGTAATCCATCGATTGTGTGTCTTTGAGTCGATATTTGTTATAAATGATTTGACCACAGAGCACAGAACTGCCTCGGTAGCCATTGCTAGAGGCGGCACTGTCAAAATATAAAGACGGAACCACACTTACGTGGCGTGGCGTCGCGTGGCGCCTTCCGGCGCAGTTGATTGGCTACAAAACTCGTTGCGTTATGACGTAGGCTGGAACAGACTCGTGTGATTGGTGGATCCCACGCCACGCCACGCCAGGACACGTAAATGTGGTTCCGACTTTATTTACAAACCAAGTGTGTCACAGTTTTTTTTCGCTCTTTGACATAAATGGCGTCATGAACGCCCATGCTGTCACCGTATGTAAAGTTTCCTATATGGTATCCCTTATTCATATAAAAATAACCAAATGATTAGTTTATAGCAAATTCTCCATAGAAAAAATTACTATAGAGTATTCTTTATACGGCGTATAAAAACTCGACGGCTTTGAAAGAAGTTCTGCGTTCAACTCAACGTTCTTTCGGCACCACGAATTTTATTAGTACTTACTGTCGTTTCTAGACACTGGTGGCATTCCGTGTTCTGTGGTTCAATACAATATGTAATACAAATTTAATGTATACAATTGTGTTCCAATACATATAAAAGTGGCCTTACTATTTTTTGTTATAAACGGCTCAATTGATTGATATTAATACTTTGTAGAGAAAAATCAGATTTAAAGCTAAAACAAAGATTAATTTAAAATAATTATATATAGAGAATTTAAGGTCTGACCAACATTAAGTATAAAAACTTTCCGATTTACTCCATAAAAGCTGCTTATGTCAATCACAAAGCCACATAAGACGGAATCACACTTACGTGGGGCGTGTCGTGGCGCCTTCTGACGCAGTTTATTGACTGTAAAACTCGTTGCGTTATGACGTAGGCTGGAACAGAGTCGTTTGAATGGTGGATCCCGCGGCACGCCACGCCACGACACGTAAGTGTGGTTCCGACTTTAAAAACATACCTGTATTTAGCTGCTTGCAAAAATATACTAGGCACACTGTTTTTTTTTATATTTTGACTCAAGACACACAAATCTTTTTTTATGGGGGAAAAGGTTTACAATGTAAATAAAGACTGAATATCATAATTTTCATGACATGGCCAAAGTATAACTACGCAAGAAATTTTAAATAAATTTAAATAATAATAATTTTTAATGTTTCTTCTTCTTATCTACCTCAATGAGTTAATAGATAAACAGATAATTTTTTATTACAGATGTAAATTAAAAGAAAAATGAGATTTAAAAAAAAACCTTATATATTTTTTTCCTTTTTTTTTCATGTAATAATTTTCTTTCGTTTTTAACGATTTTCTTTTGAATTGGCAATATTCTTTCTTTTTATATAATAAAATTATTGAATTTATTATTAATTGTAAATTACTTAGCCCAAGCTATGTTTGATTTATATAAAACTTTTTCTATTAAAAGGTGTAAGTTATAAATAATAATGAAAATGCATTCGGGGGTAGTTTGTAGCTGTGATTGTTCCTAATTTATAATAGTTGCATCAATTTGCTCATTGGTAGCTTTAAGGTAATTTTAAATAAATAAAACTATTAAATAAGTTTGTTTTATTTTCTGCCGACGGACGTTCGAAATCACCAGCCTAACCCCGAGTTTCGCAGCTCTATAGTATCGCAGAATTAATGTGACAAATTGTCAAGCACGCGTTATCTAGGTACTGTGATTGGCTGTTGAAAATTCATTCAACCAATCACAGGAAATAAAGCGTGCTTGACTATTTGTCACATTAATTCTGCGATAATTTAGAGTTGAGAAACTCGGGGTAGTAGATGTTGTAGCGCCCTGCTGAGTATGCGGTCCTGGGTTCGAGTGCCCGAATTTGTCAGTAGAAGCCTTGATACAGGATACGTGCCCGGTTGATAGCAATTGACTTGTAAATTCCGTATCTCATGGAACTTTAACCTTTTGAGCGCCACGGTCTTCTATGGAAGGCAATCGTTTCCGTGCCCTCCACGCAACTTCTTTATTAGAAGAAAATATCGAATCAGGCGAATGAGTAGCTGATTTTAAAATGAGAATCACGTCTAAATGGCAAGTCGTAATTTTCTGGAGAAAAATATGTTTTAGACCATTTTTTTAATAATTTGATCTAAGCAAATTTTGAGTTTTATTCGTATAACATAGTGTGAAGTTATGTCTAAAACGGACAAAAACACGACAATCGCACCAAAACTGCTGAGCGTATTTTAATGAAATAAACACCATCTCAAAGACAATTTAAATATCTACATTTTGATCTGAGACTTTTTTTTAAGTCACAGAATAATTCTGTAATAAAATAATAATGTGTTGTGTATAATTATTATAAGGAAATTACAAAAAACTACTCAATTTTGAGTGGGTGTGAAACGAGTGCGCGTTTTGTTCCCTCAAGATCATTGACATTAGTCGTCGTCTTAAAATACATGAACAAATGCTTTGCGCGTATTTTGATTATTGCCTTAAACCCTAAACTTGTTTATATTAAAAACAGAATAATATTAGTAAACAATTTTTTTAATAATTATCCGTTATGAAATGTTTCTCCCATTTTATGCTCATAATTTTTATGGTGGCGTGGAGCGAAACGATATTCGGTAAAAACCGGAATTTGGTATAATTTTTCGAGTTTTGGCAATCGCTCAAGATTACAAACTCTGTTAACCAGAATGTAACGATCTATCAAATTAGAATTGTAATCAACCTTAAGTAAAAGACCCGGTAGATCTTCAATGACTGGACTATTCGGTATAAGGAACAATAAAAAAAACGACTCTTTTGAATTTTACCGGTTATAGTGCACTTCATGCATTAGAGTGCGTTTCACCGAATAGTTCCTATGGCGTTATGTTGGAACCTCTGTCTGTCAAAGTCATTGGCTCGAGAAGACGCTTCCGCAGATTTTGTTGATTTTCATTTGATTTTTGACTGAAATCATGCCCAAAACTTTGAAGAGTGGTGAAAGAATGATGGTGTTAAAGGTTAAAAACTTTTGTGAACGTGAAAAACGTAATGAGGCCCCTAATTCCTTTAAAATGTGTTCAAGATCGTGTCGCCGCCATTACAGGTTAGTCAAATAGGGTTACCAGTAGCTGATAATGAGAAATAATTTCCTCACTTAAAATGCCATTTTTTTATTAACTATTTTAATGCGACGGGTGCAGTAGTTTATGTTTGATTGTGACAATAGACAAATAAACCGAAATATTTGTTTTAGGTGTATCCGAAAAAACGGTGTCTAAAATCATCGTTCAAATCACAGAGGAAGCCTTCGCATCGATCACCGAAGAAGAATGGAGAAAAGAATGTGAGCATGTTATAAAACTGGAAGAAAAGTATTACGCCGATGGTCCTGCTATTGATAATGAGACGGACAGGTTCATTATTGAAGTGGGAGACGATAGCGACACTTCCGATGACGAGGATGATATGGAGGATGACGATCTCTCGGGTATAAGTCGGTTGGATGAACATAATTACTGTAAACATATATAAGTCATTATTATGATCCGTACAAAAAACACATTCATAATATTATATTTTAATAAAAAATATTAAACAATAAATGCTTTTTATTACTGTCCTGAATTTTAAAATATAGCTGTGGAACAATTTGTAAAAATGTAAGAATCTAACAAAAAAAATATACTTTAAATTACCCTTAATTTGAGATAGATTACTATAGGTAATGTAGCAACACTGGAAAACATTGCTGCCAACATAACGCCATAGGAACTATTCGTTGAAACGCACTCTACCAGGAACTCCCGTAAGTGGCGCTTCAATTTGTCGACCGAGCTGTTGCGTTTTGTTTTTGCCTTGAAGTTTGGGTTGCAGATCAAAAACGTGTATCAGTTGTATTATTTTTAGAAAATATAATAGTTTTATAGATTACTTTCTATCTTTTTACATTATTTCATTGTAGTTTTATTTAATTTGTATTATTTAATACTAATCCTCCATCTTTGTTATAAAAAGTTTGGCTTTATATAACAAAGATCGAGTTTAAAAGGTTTTAGTCGCAAATTTGTTGCCATTCAAAATAAACTTTGTTTAAATCCTACTATAGATAGTAAATTTCCAATCATGTCAATATACAAGTGTCAAAGAGAACTCGAACACCTGTATGACGTTTGACTAGTTTAATCTGTGCACCTGTCTTCGTTGAAGTTCGCTGGCAATTCGCGGGTATAAGAAAAATTTGTTTTTTCGTACAACTTTTTTAGGCTTTCATATAAACTTATTTCCATTATAATTGGAGTTTATATACATGCTAGGCTGTAGGTACATAGTGTCTAAAATGTTATATATTTTAGTTATATTTCGTTAAAAATGTACGAAAGTAAGAGAAATATTGAAACTGAATTGAACAACGGTTGGATATTATGTCCTTCCAAAAGTTTTCCTGGCAAATTTTATTATTTCAATGTGCTAAATGGAGAAACCGCATGGAGTCAAGCTGATGTATGTATAACTGTTAATTATCAAAAAAACGATACAAGTAAACTTGAAGACACAATTAACTTTGTGCCAATTTGACATAATTTTGAAGTAACTTTGAAAGCACACATCAAAATAAGTTTTCTTGCTGTCTACCGGCGAATTTTTCAAGAAAGTTCAAATATAAGGGTAGACACGTTGCGATATAATTATTATGTAATATATAAGCGACAGCAAATAGTTTTTTCGTTAAGAATATTAGCTTCGAAAGTAAGTATCAAATTACATGGTACCAAACTCCGAATTGCGGGGTTTTCGGTAGTCAAGATAAGTATCCCTAGAATTTTGTCGTACCTAATAAGTCCGCAAGTAATGTGTCCTTAGATATTGATGATAATTTGTAACTTGATATTTCGAATTCAGTTTTGCAGTTATAATTCTCGCCAAACTTCTTGGTTAGCTCAGGTTAGCTACAATGGCTGCGCAGTCGAAAGTCTCATACCAAAACAACACCGTTTCGTGCTTTGCGCATCGGAAATCCATCTTCAGGGCGGCCCAGCAGTTTGGCGAGAACTATATGTCCGCTAATTTGGAGATTCATTGTTGTTTTGTGTGTGTAACTCTACATGTGGAGGAGCTCGTGGCTAAATAATAACAGCCGCACGGGTTGATTTTCAAGGTTAAGCAACGCTTGACGAGGTCGGTCCGTGGATGGGTGACCATTTTCAACATACCGAGTTTTCTCTGTGCCTCGGAAAGCACGTTAAGCGGTTGGTCCCGGCTGTCATTTGAAGATCTTTGACAGTCGTTACGGGTAGTCAGAAGCTTGAGATCTGACACCAGTCTTGCCAAGGGGTACCGTGTTACCCAGTTACTGGGTTGTGGAGGTCAGATAGGCAGTCGCTCCACGTAAAACACTAGTGCTCAGCTGAATCTGGTAAGACTGGAAGCCGACCCCAATATAGTTGGGAAAAGGCTAGGCAGATTGATTGTGTGTAACTCTACATGTAGAACATTTTCAAAAAAATCTTCTTGAAACTTGTTGGGGAAATTTTTCCTGGCACCTATTAAATGTTTTTTGTGATTTCACTAAAAGGCCATACAGTTGTCAATAAGAGCTTTAGGTAATAAATATAGTATACTACAGTAGTCACAGTGGATCTTTGTGTCTCTGAAGTTGGCTGCAAGACCCTGCACAGTAGCTATTTTTGTGTCAATGTTGAAGTAGAAGATAGCATTGTATAATTGCCTCTTTCACTCGATTATATTTGTCGCATCATCCTGTCTCGCTTACAGTATGCAGTATTCTCAATGATAAACTGTTTCTTGCGCAATGGCTTGCAGAGCCTACTTCACTGTGTATAAGTGACTGAAATGTGTACTGTGACTACTGTAGTATACTATTTTTATTACTTAAAGCTCTAATTTACATTATTTTTATATAATAACATACTTATATCAATATAAATTTTTATTTATTTAATAAAAGTAAAAAAAAAAAAATGATGTGTAGTTTATAGTTAATTAAGTATTGAATTTGCTGTGTATATTTTTATCCATCTAAATAAATTCGACATGATTATGTGAACTCTAAATGTACACAATTACAGTAAACCCCAATCTTTTTGGCTGAAAATATACTTTCCAATGTGGATGGCATGGCAGGCAGCTGTTTAAAAATATGATCTACTACTTTGCAGCCATCGTAACAAACTTCAGAGCAGCCAAAAAGATTGGAAATTACTGTACACAACGCAATGTTGGCTAGACAATAAAATTCTGCCCCTAATGGCTATAATGAAAACGTTTTTTACAGCACACACTACACATTATTAATTTATTTTCAGAATAAAGCCACAAAAAGAGAGAACAGCTTACATAAAATGGCGGATAAATCTCACAGTTATCCTGAACCAACTACGTTACCAGATGTTTCTACAATCACAGCACACAACATCTTCGCAAACACAAACAAACCGGGCTTTCTTCAAAATATATCCAGCACCACCCAACTGCCAACATTTGGCCAAGCTACCTTCCCCAAATACGTTGAGCCTTTAAACCGTAACGTTGTGTGGACTTCAGTACCATTTCCAATGTTCTGTCCAGAGACCAAAAAGCCAATGTCAGACAAAGTCACTCAAATATCTAGCTTTGAACGAGAACCCTTTGTGCAAACAACCAAAATGCCACTAAGTGATCGCTTCAGAAACTATGCGAAACCAAAAAGTCCTGACATTACAAAGAGTAATAAGAAACCAATCATAAGTCTTAGCAATAAGGTTGAAAGCACAAAATGTATGGCAGAGGTTCCTAAAACATTCGGGAAAGACTCAGTTATCGAAAAACTAGATAGCTCTGACTTGAGATTCCTTTTGCTGGCTAAACGGAAGTCTTTGGATGCTACTGATACTGCAGTAGAAAGTATGTATAGGCATTTTTTTATTTTGTTAGCCTACTGTCTAATAGTAGTTGTATGACTGCTATATGTTGGGTAGTGCATAAATTTCAAAGAGAGTTACCGTTGCCCCGGTGCAAGCAACTGACTGACTGACACGCCCGCCCGCTTCACCCAGAGCGGGCGAAGTCATTGGATGACTTCCAACACTAAAAAATACATTTAAAAAAAGACGGCTATATGTGTTCAAATCGCACAAAAACTTTACTTGCGTGACTTTGTGTGCAATAGATGGTTTATCTTTGTTTGTACGTGGCGGTTTAGATGTCGTACACCTTCGCGGACCTTGACGGCGAAGTCTACCCCTCAGTCGTCCAGTAAGTGATGATCGTCGCCCATCTATCCGGATGCATTCGTGCGACGCTGCCAATCCTCACCAACTTTAGTCTAGCTGTTAGAATTTTTAAATCAATATCATTGTCAAACTGCTGCGCTTGTGGCTCTTGGTCACTAGATTGGTATTGTACTAAGGATAAACTCTTTGTTTTTGTTCTTTCTTACATTTATTGAATGACCCACATTTTTCTCTAGAGCCACAACACCCATGATGTAATGGTTTATACTTTACATAATTTTCAGGAAAGAAGCCAAAACCAAGTGAAATAAAACTGCCAGTGAAGAAAAAGGTATCATTTAATCTAAAGGATTTTGATGGTGACAACACTAATGATGACACACTAGAAGAATATATTGTAAGTATTATAATATCTCACTGCCTTTTTCACCATGGCTTCGCTTTTGTGGGCCATCCCTCCAGTTAAATTTTGCTTTGGTAGCCACTGGGGGCTAAGACCTCGCTTCTCGTGCTTGAAGTTGTTCTTTCTAAGTTTGTCTTGGATATCACTGACAATGGTGAAGGAAAAGATCATGAGGAAACCTGGGACTATGACAAGTGTGGTGCTCAATGCTCGTGCCTTCTCTGCATGAGAATCGGCTTTTGCCCTGCAAAGGGACAGTTACATGCTGGCAGTATATTTAAGCCAAAGCTTTGTGAGTTAGACCTTAAGCAAATGTAGATATCTCTTGGTCACAACTGAAGAAAACGCAAAAATTCAACATCCGTTTTTTTTTACAGCCAATGTCATCAAACCTTACCTGGACAACTATAGTCGCTCCTATGTCTGCACTTGTACTAAAAGATAAAATCCCACCATCTTTTATAAAAGATACTTATGAGAGTCCTAAGACACTATCACCAAATGTGAAGGACCAAACACCAACTTACCGGCCAACTGCCACCAACCAACTACTAACTTTTCAGCCAACTTCTACCAACCAACTACCAATTTTTGAGCCATCTACCAACAACCAACTACTATCTTTCAAACAAACCAACCAATTACCAACTTTTGAGTCGACTGCCAGCAACCAACTGCCAACTTGCCAACACAGTGCCACCAACCAACTACCAAGTTTCAAACAAACCAACAAACTACCTTTTAAGAATATGATTTGGTATATTGTTGTTGATACTGATGTCGTGTTACTGGATTATGTGTTGATTGAAAAACTTGTGTTGTCTGGTAAGAAATTTTAATATTTACCCTCCATTTCTGAATTAAGTATTTGAAGTTGAGTATTTGTCAAAGTCTGATCCAGCCTGAAAACCCATCTGGCATTACAGTAGGGTTGAGCGATTCTTTGGGGAGGCCTACGTTTAGCAGGGAGGTCTTTCGATTTAATGATGATAATTATGGCAGTAGGGTTCGACACATTCTCAACTACAAATATAATAATAAAATATTTTTAGGGTTCCATACCTCAAAAGGAAGGATACTTTGTTATTAGGATATATGTATAGGATTACTTTGTTGTCCGTCTGTCTGTCTGTTTTCTTTATCTCGGGAACGCCTAGACGTATCGAGTTGAAATTAATATCGTATACTCAAGTTTGAAACCCCTTGCAGCTGTGCAAACAAACTTCTAGATCAAACGCAATCAAGAGATACAGCCGTTAGTGACGCATATTTTACACTCGCAAGGGAATCAAAATCTACAGGGTTCTTCTCGTTGACCTAGAGTCTTAAAATTTGGCAAGAAGCAATGTCTTATAGCACAAGTAACGGAAAATGCCTTAAATTTGTACATACATCAAAAAAAAAAGATTATTAACTTAATTGCAGTTTTCGACGGCAAAGTTAATTTTGTCCCTCAATTCTGTTTATTTTAGTTAATGTAGCTGTTTGTACGGAACCCTCAATGCGCGAGTCCGACTCGCACTTGGCCAGTTTTTTTTAATAAATCATTTTGCTTTTAATGTCATCTTTGGCTAGTGGTCACAGGTGTCTACTAATTATGTGATTTTGGGTTCAACTTCCGGATCGGGCAATGTATAATTTTATTTGGCTTTCGACCGCGATCTCCCAATCATTACTTCGAAACTCTCTTATTCGCAAGCCACAGGTTAAAAAACGCTGCAGAATGTTTCAAAATTTTGTTTCTATTTTTTCGTTGGACTACTGAACTGCCCTGCCACTGCCTTAATAGCCACGTTTGGCAATCGATCAGTACGGTTATTACACTTGGTACCGGACGACGCAGCATTGGAGGGCCTCCCTCTAGGTCAGGGATGTGGAACTTTATTTTGTGATTGAGCCATTTAACAAAAAAATAATATTATTGCGGCCATGGCGTGCCATCAAAGCATCTTGGCTAAGTTATTTAATAGAAAAAAATAATAATAAGGGAATAGGTGAGTTCTGCAGCTGCAAATTAGTAGCAAAATGTCGTATCATAGCAGGCTCATAATTCGTTACTTAATAGTACTAGCTTCTGCCAGCGGCTTTGCCCGCGTAAAATTCGTAAATTATCCCAAGGGAACATATTCCCGGGATAAAAAGTATCCTATGTGCTATTCCTGACTATAATCTATTTCTGTGCCAAATTTCATCCAGATCCGTTCAGCAGTTCTAGCGTGATTGAGTTAAAAGCATACACCAAAACATTCGCATTTATAATATTAAAGTCGTCACAATCTATCAAGTCCGTTGACGTTTCTCATTTTACATGCCGCGAAAACTTTCTACGTAAGAAATTGAAAAATTAAATTCATAATCCTAATTACCCGACTACCGAAGGAGGATAATGTGTTTATCAGTCTATGTATGTTTGTTCCTATGTGGCGTTCTAGAGACCAAACGCGTTGGCCGGTTTTGATGATTCTTACGTCAATCGATTCGTCTTAACCCTGCGAGTGTCACTGGCTACATTAAAATTGGTAAACAGAAAAATGAGGGGTTTGGGCGCCATATTGGGTATCAAAATAACGGGTTTTAAGAGGTGTTTACAAAAATATAGAGCACTTATATGTTTAAATATACCTAATTATAAAAAAAAAATACAAAAAAGTTATAAATAAAAAAATATTTTAAAATAACAAAAAACCCGACTGCTTATAAAGCGCTCTAAAAAGACGTAAACAAGAAGAAAATGTTGTGCAGTCGGTGGATACATCTGGTTTTGGTCAGCCAGCTCGCGCATATGTATCCTCCGACTTCACAGCACGATTTTCTGCTTGTTTACGTCTTTTTAGTGCGCTTTATAAGCAGTCGTGTTTTTTGTTATTTTTAAATTAAATATTTTTTTATTAATTACTATGTTACCCGTACACTATAACAACGAGTATCATTCGCAAGCATCAAGTTTAATTATTATTAAGTATTTTTATAGCTGTCAAAACGGGCCCTTTATTTTTTGACAACTTTAGTAAGATAAGAAGATTTAAGCTGAACTGGACTAAACTCCATTTGAAATAACATTAGACATGTTGCCAAATCTTTTTACAGTCCGTTCAACCGATTTTGAGTTCTATCCCGTAAACATAAGGATGACAAAAAGCATAAACCTGTTACCAAAACCAACTGTTTACTACAGCTAACATTTGTCGTATCACCAACGCAAAAGAAGTCAAAATCGGTTGAACGGGCCGTAAAATGGGATAATTTAAACGTCTTATTTTATCGCAAGTGGAGTATAATTTATTTTTATTTTGGCGTGTCCATATTAGTTTGTTAAGTGCCAGCACTGGCATGCGCACCGTTGGTTCGCCATTTCTGCTCTAGGTGGACCAATGACCGGGTTAAGGTTGCGGGCAACCGTTGGATGAGGGATACACAGGACCGGTCGATGTGACAACGCTTGAGGTCTATGACCAGCATTGGACGTCTTTCTGTTGAAATGATAATGAATTTTGTTTCCAGACCCAAAATGCAGACTGGTGATACCCCACATGGTAGCTTCCGAGATAGAGGCTCTATGTCTGGGCGAACGTCGCGGGCAACAGCGCGTTCTGAATGCGCGACAGCTGATGAGGAAGCTGGCAACACGGCCGCCGCATTGTATAGGTATGACGTCATGGGCAGGTGCAGTGCAATTTGTCTCTCACTTCTTTTTAGGGTTCCGTACCTCGAAAGAAAAAACGGAACCCTTATAGGATCACTATGTTGTCCGTCTGTCTGTCTGTCAAGACCATTTTTCTCAGGAACGCGTCGAGGTATCAAGCTGAAATTTATATCAAATACTCAGGTCTCTTAAAGTTCTAAGCCACCGCAATCCAACGATACAGCCGTTTATGCCGCAAATTTCCGCGACATTTCGACACTCGCAAGGGAATCAAAACCTACAGGGTACTTCCCATTAAATCAGAATCTTGAAATTTGGTAGGAAGCAACGTCTTATAGTACAGATAAAGGAATAATTGCGAAAACCATAAATTTTTAGTTACATCATATAATATATATTTTTTAATAATTTTAAACTTACTACCCCTTTCCTCATGAACGCGTAGAGGTATTAAATTGAAATTCATATCAAATACTCAAGTCTGTAATACCTTTAAGCTGAGGTTTGTTCGGAACCCTCGGTGCGCGAGTCCGACTCGCACTTGGCCGGTTTTTTGTCTTTTACTCCATGTTTTAATACTGTTAAGTTGTGCCTGTGTCGAATAAATATATTTCTATTTCATGATCTGTATAGATTTTACCTTACTTACCGGCTCGGTGCGTTTTTGTTTCTGTACCGAATTTGTACAGATTTTTTACCGAGTGTATATTATTAAATGAGAGTTTCCTAACTGACCAAAGGAACAAAGGTGAGAAGGTACTTCACGTCAGAACAGCTGCTCAGCTTGTATCAAGCGCAAGTTCGATCATGCATGGAGTACTGTTCTCATCTCTGGGACGGATCTGCCAAATACCAGCTTGATGCACTAGAGTCGATCGAAAAGCCGGCCAAGAGGCTCATCGGCGATGAGGCACTGGTTAAGTCAAAGCTCCAGAGCCTTGAACACCGTCGCTGAGTTCCCAGCTTGTCGGTTTTTTATCGGTTACATTTTGGGGAGTGTGCGATGGAATTTCTTGATATAATTCCGCCCAGTCCGTTTCATCATCGAACTACCAGACGTACGGGGATGCGCCATCGATACATTCCCCCCATACGCACTAAACGTTTTGAGAATACTTTTATTATATGTACAGCTAAGGAGTGGAATTCCCTGCCAGCGTCTGTGTTTCCCGATAGCTACAATCTAGGGGTCTTTAAGTCAAGAGTGAATAGGTTACTTCTAGGCAAGCGTGCTCCACCGTCGACCACATCATCGCTTACCATCAGGTGAGATAGTGGTCAAGCGCGAGCCTATACAAATTAAAAAAAAAAAGACTCGTTTCGGTACATATTCTGTACAAAGTAAGAAAGAAAAATATTTGTGACTCGCACAATTATATTATAGAGAAAACAAAGGAAATAAGTAAAAAAGAAACGACCGAACCCATACGTACACGTGTCTCTGTACCGAGCTCCACCACACCGTTCACTCACACACAGCGGAGGTCGCGGCGACAGCCAATAGCAAACAAAACGAACACGATACCGCACCGAAATTGAACCGGTCTAAACTCCATTTGAAATAACATTAGACATGTTTCCAAAACTTTTTACAGTCCGTTCAACCGATTTTGAGTTCTATCCCGTAAACATAAGGATGACATAAAAAGTATAAACCTGTTACCAAAACCAACTGTTTACTACAGCTACCAATTGTCGTATTACCAACGCAATAGAAGTTAAAATCGGTTGAAAGGGCTGTAAAATGGGTTAATTTAAACGTCTAATGTTATCGCAAATGGAGTATAGGTCAAGTGATTTTATGAGAGTGCAGGTACAGAGAGTACACCTGTGTTTGTGCACACCCTTGTGCTTGGCTAAATCATAAAAGTAAAGTAAAGTTTATTTTATTCGCATAGATTGTAGTTACACAAATTGTTTTTTTACAAGCTTTTATTTAACTAGCTATGTATGTATGTGTGTTCGGGTCAAATCTTGCAACTGAATTTTAAAGCAGTTATCCTCCACCGATTAAAATGAAATTTTGCATACACGTTTAGTTTGGATGACAATGCATGGTCAGCTAAGTGACGTCATTCTAAATGCAATATGGTGGACGGCCCAAGATGGCGGACTAGTTATTTTTTGTGCACTGCCATGATATGGGTATCAAATGAAAGGATTTGCTGAGAAAAATACGAAAAACTTGCTTTAATACCTTATATCATGTTATCCTAGTAAAATCTACCAGATTAGGCATGCAATCATAAATGAATTAAGTAAACGAGGAAAAAATCAAAATATTATTTGAACTGCAATACGTAATTTTGTATTTTGACATTAGTCAAAATACAAAATTACGTATTGCAGTTCAAAACGGATACAATTAAATAAGTTGGTATGTCGTTCAATTGCATAAAAAAATATTATTAAATTAGAAATTTACATTAATATAAATTTTAGTCACTGTCATTTAGAAAATCGTTATTCGAGTAGTAACATTTATCAGTCAATAATGCTATTAACTTCTTTTTAAAATTGCATATTGTGTTATCAAGTATTATGTCAGGTATTGCAGTATTGTAACTCTCAACTAGTAAAAGATTTTTATCTACACTCACAACATAATGTTCCAAATATGAATTCAAAAAATCATGTGTAAACACGTACTTTATATTCGTGGATAGGTAAAATTTAAAAAAAAAACCATTACAGTGCAACATTTTCCTTCTATTTTCAAACAACTGCATCATAAAATAACTTTTTAATTTTTATAGCACAGTTTTATTTTTAATTTACTGGTTCGTATGGGCTCATTGACTTAATGTAGAAAAATAGTGTAATTGTCTATGGATGCACGCGCTGTGCTGTCATGCCCAATGAGAATCTAAATTGCCCGCCATACCTACCACATATTTTTTCCGTTTCCACTTTTGTTTTATTTCAACTGTATGAGTGAAGATAAAGTAGTGTATGCAACGGCATATAATTAGGTATTAAAACACTCGCGTGATATCATTATCACATTCGGCTTCGCCTCGTGTGATAAACCCGCGCTCGTGTTTTAATAACCCCTATTATATGACCATTGCAAAACTACTATTGTACTTGCTTCAGATTGGTCTCTTAATAGTTTGTGATACTGTAGTAAATAGATGAATGTTACAATTCACAAAATTGCCGGAAATGTTAAAAGCTTTTTGGACTTAAACACTGCAACACAACTGTCAATCGTTTTCATATTTAACGTCGACCTCAAACAACGTTTTTAGGCTTTGAATACGTGTTTCCATAGGCAAGAATTTCCCCAGAAAATTATACCGTGTCTCAGAATGGAAACTATGAGACAATGGTATGCAAACAAAGTTGTGTTGATGTCAACTTTCTTAGCCAAATTGAATAAAATTACTATTGAAATAATATTGTCCACAGTTGAACCTAGAACCACAGAAGACGATAACTTTGTTGTGACCACTGAGAACATTCTACATTGCTGTATGAAAGCTGTTCATATGAATTATTATGTGGTAAGTAATAATAATAAGTTATAATCCTACCACCTACCTCTACATCGTTGGCAAGCACTACAGCTGAACTTGTGGTCCTAGGTTCGATGACTGGGTTGGTTAAAGTGTTATTGGATTTTTCCATCTGGCATTTCACAGCAGCAAGCTCGGCCAGTATTAAATGGTACTTAAACATTACTGAAGTGTGGGAGTACTATAGGTCCTCCTCTGAACAATCCTGATGTTGTTTTAAACAAAAGGTGAAGTGCAAATCGATTTTGTACCTTGTGCAGTGCAACTAAGGGCGGCCTTATCGCACACCACGATCTCTTCCAGGCAATCTGGAATGGGCAGTGATAGCCTGGACATTAAATGGGGTTGACATTGGTGTAACATATAAGATTACGAATATTTATTTTAATTATACAAAAATATTAAAATAGATACACAAAAACATACATATGTCATATTAATAGATACATAAATACATATATACTCAATATATGTATAGGCTATGAAAGTAAATGGTGACTAATAACAATCACAGTGAAAGAAAATGTTCTTTAACGAGTCTTTTTAAATACAGGCAACGACTGGGCGTGTTTTATTGGGTCGGGCAATGCATTCCACAGACGAGCAGCTTGACTTGCCCTTCATAACAATTATCCTATACTTTCAATTAATTTTTAAGGTTCTAATAACGAACGACCCACATCTTCAGAGCAGAGCGAGTTGCCTAAACATACCTGCCTACAAAGTGAAAGATATCAAACAGGGTATCGATATCAGTCATAATATGAAACAGTCAGAACAGAAAATTATTAAAATTATAAACACTGCAAATCATACCAAAGATCTGACAAAATTGGGCCATTTGAAACCACCTGAAATTAAGTCAGCTGAGAAAATTGACAAAATTGATCCTAAAAATGTTAATCAAAATTTTATGGGTCTAAAAGAACAACTGTCTTTGAGCAGCGTCAGTGAAACTAGCGAAGACTCTGATAAAATAGTAAATATAACAAAACAAAAACGTTTGAAAAATGTTGAAAATATAACTAATTCTTCGGTGGAGAAAATTTACAAAATAAATACAAAAAATCTTCATCAGAATTTTTCTTTCAAAAAGCAATTGTCTTTGAGCAGCGTCAGTACCGCTAGCGTAGACTCTGATACAATAGAAAATATAATAAAAAATAAATGTATGAAAAATAATGAAAATATAAACAAGTCCCAACTCTCAACATCAAGTGTGGGTTCAGATATAAGTAGTATGGTATCAAGCTTGCAACCTAAAGATAAAAACGTTTCGAAACAGAATACTACAAAAGACAGCACAGTAGTATTTAAAGTACCAAAACCGCTGCCAGTCAAGAATGGCTCGAGAAACAAAGAAAAACTGGTTGTTAAAGACCAAATTCGAAAGCAAGCGACCATTGATGCCATAGACGAGAGTCGATGGAGTTTTCGCATAAAAAGTAAGTCTATGAGAACGAAAATAAGGTTGAGGATCGATGAGTGGATATGCTGTTATAGGCAGAATATGGAAGATGCATTGGTTAATGTTTTACAGGTAAGACTATCTATATAAAGCTGAAGAGTTTGTTAGAACGCGCTAATCTTGGGAACTACTGGTTGGAATTTAAAAATTCTTTTTGTGTTGGATAGTCCATTCATCGTGGAAGGTTATAGGCTATATAACATCACGCTACGGCCAATAGGAGCGGAGCATAAATGAAAACTGTTGCAAAAACGGGAAAAATGTGCGATGCGTAAGCGGTTCAAGTTACGCAACATTCATGTATGTAGTGTAGGTAGGGTAAATGGGTAGGTAGGTAGCCAGTTGACGGGAGCGAAGCCGCGTGGGACAGCTAGTCATGGATAAGATTAGAGGTTGTAGCGCGTTTTATTCGGAAAATTAAACAATATCACAGATAATATAATACAGATGCCTCATCCCATCCAAAGAAACCATGCCGACGTAACTAGAGTTTTTCGTCTGATTATGCTGATTATTTTTATTAGTATTACGGTCGCGTTCGGTTCCGTTCCACGGCTATAGATGATGTTAACAGCGACTTGCAAGTAAAAGGGTTTTCTTGGTTCGGAACTATTTTTCTTTGAATACAGTGACGATTTGTTTTCTAGTATTTTTTGCACGTTTTTACAGTCTAATTGTACCAAAATGTGTTACAATACAAATTTAAAAAATCGAGTGGCACCCCTCAGAAATTTAAAACCGCGCCATCTATTGTAATTAATTTTAAATGATCCATTGTAATAACGTTTGAAACGTAAACTAAGAACCCAATATTCCTTAATTTTGTGCTTAGAAGAGTTAATTAAACAAGAAAATATATTTTTAGGGTTCTCTACCCAAAGGGTAAAAACGGGACCCTATTACTAACTGACTGACTGACTCTGCGGTCCGTCTGTCACTGGGCTGTATTTCATGAACCGTTATAGCTAGGTAGTTGACATTTTCACAGATGATGTAGAAAAAGAAATAGAAGGAACGAGAAGAGGCCTTTACCCAGGATTAGGACAAATGAGGCTTGAGAAAAAAAACACATAAGCAGAGAAAAAGACAGCGTAATCAGTACATACTTGTGGTTACTTGCTGTTTTACTTAATACTGTCAAGACACCAACGCGAAGAAAGAAAATTTATTTCAAATAAATTGCATTAGATGGCTTCGACTTGTTTTTTTTTTTTTTATTGTAATTAGGCTCGCGCTTGTCCACTATCTCACCTGATGGTAAGCGATGATGTGGTCGACGGTGAAGCACGCTTGCCTAGAAGTAACCTATTCACTCTTGATTTAAAGACCCCTAGATTGTTGCTATCGGGAAACACAGACTCCGGCAGGGAATTCCACTCCTTAGCTGTACGCATAATAAAAGTGTCCCCAAAACGTTTTGTGCGTATGGGTGGGATGTCCACCATGTACCGATGACGCATCGCCGTGCGTCTAGTTGTCCGATGATGGAACGGGCTGGGCGGAATTAAATCATGCAATTCCATCGCACACTCCCCGAAATGTAACCGATAAAAAACCGACAAGCTGGCAACTCGGCGACGATGTTCAAGGCTCTGGAGCATTGATTTGACCAGTGCCTCATTGCCGATAAGTCTCTTGGCCCGCTTTTCGATCGACTCTAGTGCATCAAGCTGGTATTTGGCAGAACCGTCCCAGAGGTGAGAACAGTACTCCATGCACGATCGAACTTGCGCTTGATACAAGTTGAGCAGCTGTTCCGGTGTGAAGTACTTTCTCACCTTCGCAAGGATCCCCAACTTTTTGGAAGCCAGCTGAGGCTTTGCCTCAATGTTAGGCCCAAAATTGTGAGTCGATGTCAACGTAACGCCAAGAAGCTCAAGATGGTCCGTTATTGACACGGTTACATCACGAAAAGTTGGAGCCGGGTGAAATTGGCTCTTTTTAGCGGAAAAAAGACGCCTGGGTTTTAGTAGCATTAAACTTGACCAGATTGGCATGTTATTGAGTTTTGTGAAATATTAAGATTTTCTAGAGACGATCATACAAAAACCGGCCAAGTGCGAGTTGGACTCGCGCACGAAGGATTCCGTACGATTATCGCAAAAAACGGCAAAAATATCACGTTTGTTGTTTGAGGGCCCCCACTTAAATATTTATTTTATTCTGTTTTTAGTATTTTTTATTATAGCGGCAACAGAAATACATCATCTGTGAAAATTTCAACTGTTTAGCCATCACGGTTCATGAGATACAGCTTGGTGACAGACGGACAGACAGACAGATGGACCCGCGGTGTCTTAGTAATAGGGTCCCGTTTTTACCCGTTGGGTACGGAACCCTAAAAATATAGGGAAATTTTACAAAATGGAGGGTAAATCAACCAAAAGCATTTTTCAAGCGTTCTCTGCGTCTAGCAACTTCTTTAACTTCCCTCGCTTTGAAACGGACTTCTTGGCCCCAGTAGATCTATAAGATTCAAATAATGTTATAATTTAATTTCAGGCAAACACAGTCTGTATGGAAAATACTGTAGCACCTTTAACACTGAAAGACACGTTAAATTGTATTAAACTTTTGTATGGCGCCAATACAAAAGTCAGAGAGGTCATCAATAAACTGTCAGAATTGCTGGAACAATATATGACTGGTGTTCAAGGTAAGAACTTACATATTTTAAATAAACCTTAGAGAACAGTGGTGGCTCAGTAGTAAAGGCCGCAACTGACAAGTTGTAGGGGTGTATATTCCCGTTGTCCCCATAATCTGTGACCCCGTCACGCAGAACATCATAAAATTTCCTTACCGTTCTGTTCGAACCCAGGCAGGCGCTTTACTTTGTGTAAATTATTTCATCACCACTGCTCTCAAAACGGTGAAGGAAAACATCGTGAGGAAACCGACATTTCCTAGAACTAAAAATTAAAAGACATGTGACATCCACCAACCCGCATTGGGACTGCGTGGTGGATTACGGCCCAGTCCCTCTCAAAGAGAGGAGGCCTGTGTCCCAGCAGTGGGAACGTTAAAAGGTTGGGAACCTTACAAGCAGTTTGTTAAAGTGCAAACAAAAAGTATTTGAAGGAATTCCATCTACGAGTATATTCCGTACAATTTTTTATTGGTTTCCGATGCAACAAGTCATTGGAACAAAACATTTCAATAAGGATGTTGACAGAAAATATCTTTTTAGTCCGTCAGTTAGATAATCTAAAAATATTGAACATGAAATCCCCCCTACGTTATAAATATTTGATTCATTACTAGACTTATTTTCAAATATTAACGTGAAAAATGGTAGCGGTCCGCCATTTGGTGATCCATGGTCTAGGGGCTCTGGGATCGTTCATCCCTCAGAAAACCAATAACCCGTTGGATGGAATATACGGGGTGGGCAAAAAATTGTTGAAAACGGGGCGATAGTTGGGGTTACAAGGAGTAAAAAAAAAATATGAAAATATTTTTATATTATTTTTTTCTTTTTGACCTACTGCAAATAGCTCCAAATATCGCCCTGTTTCTTTGATCCACAATTTTTGGCCCACCCTGTATAATACATCAGCCTTCAAAGCAAGAGTGAGCGGGCATCTACAGGGCTTGCTCGTTCCCTTGTAGACTTTAGTCAACACTTTCCATCGGGCGAGATTGAGGTTAAGAGATGGCTTTCACGAAATCCAAACTAATATTAAAAATCCGAACGTGAATTACTTTTATTAGTTTGGAATTGTCCACCTTTTTGTAAAATTTTCCGGCATAAACAGATTTGAGAAAAACTTGGCAAACGGGACTTGGATCAGGACATACTTTTTATTCCGGTTGTATGACCTCTTGGAGATAGAACACTTATCATACGATTGAAATCGGGGGCAGAAGCTAACCAAAAAACGGTGTTGACCTTTATTTTAAGGAAATTAAAGTGCAAAATAGCACGCTCTTGTGCTGCTTTATTTGCCTGCTAAAGTTTACCCAAATCTGTACCCAAATAAAGAAAATAATGATTACAAGAAATAGTAATTACATTTTTCAGGACAATTTAAAATGCCAGTGGCACCAGAAATTTTTATGAAAATATTCGGATACGGCGTACTGCTAGTCCAAGAATTGAAGGTAATATATTTTTATCAATTTTTGCCTGATCATTCGTAAGGGTGCCTTTCCACCAGAGATATCCTATGCTACGTTGCTATGTATGCGTTTGATATCCACCAATCATATTCATTGTTCCACATAGCACAGTACTGGTGGAAACGGGTTCTGCTAAGCTCTGTTTTTTATATGGATGGATGCATGATCCTGATGCATGCTATGGATGGTCGCCTCTCCCATCACCTCGCCGCCGCAGCGCCGCTCACCTTTACTTCACTAAGTTACTTCTAGGCAAGCCTGCTTCACCGTCGACCACATCATCGCTTACAATCAGATGAGATAGTGGTCAAGCGCGAGCCTATTGATAATAAAAAATAAAAAAAGCTACCGTTGATACATCGCATAGCTCGAGCTGCGCATCTGCCTCGTACAGCTACCCCGCGGCGGCTCGTCTTCATAGCGCATCTTACTAGCCCGATACATAGCTTAGCATCACATAGTTTCGTAACTTAGCTTTCACATCCTCCCAGCATAGCTGCATAGCACATCTGTGGTGGAAAGGCACCCTAACTCCATATAAAACACCGATACAAGTAGAGATATTACCTGTAGCTTAAGGGTCGTTCGGAATACTCCACGAGTCGCTCCGAAGTAGCATATTCATGTAACAGCGGGGTGCGGGTACCCCACTACTGCGCACTGAAAACCGAACTTCACAGGCATCCTTAAGTTTGAATAGGCCTATACTCAGTAGTATCCGGTTAGACTGGAAGTGGACTCCAAAATGGATGGGCTCGGCAAATGTTTTTTTTTTTTTTATATTATATTTATTTTTTTACCCGACTGTCGAAGGAGGGTAATGTGTTTATCAGTCTATGTATGTATGTATGTTTGTTCCTATGTGGCGTTCTAGAGACCAAACGCGTTGGCCGATTTTGATGATTCTCACGTCAATCGATTCGACTTAACCCTGCGAGTGTCACTGGCTACATTAAAATTGGCAAATAGAAAAATGGCGGATCATCATCATTTTTCATCCACACTCATCGTGTGGGGTATCAAAATAAAGGATTTTAAGAGGTGTTTTTCATAAAGTATAAACCGAATTAAATAGTAAATATGAATCAATTACCAAATATTATGATTGTTTGACCAACGTTTGCGTCGATAACGCGCCAACTATTGTGACAAACACCGACAATTCTGGAGCGCAATTTAGACTTTAAAACATGTGTGTTATTATTTTGTACATAGTAAATAATTTTTTAATGCTATTTGTACATAGTTTTGTGAATGCAACTTTAAACATTGCAGTTAAGGTTGAGTTTGCATTAATGCATATTTATTTTCACTAGAATTCTTAGTATTACCTCAACACAATTGGCGTCAGTTTTAAAGATAAATGTTGTATGGGATTGTTTATCTAGGTAGTATATTTATGATCGAAGGTGATCCTTGTAAAATCTACCTTAAATTAGGCATTTTTTTTATGAAATGCAATTTTATTATAGTTAGATTATTTTTCATATAACAATATTGGGCATGTTGCATTTCCATAAAAAAATGTTATTTAAATGTCTAAGTACAATATAGTAGGAATGGCATTAAACGCTGTCATAATTAGGTAAGAATGTTAAATTATATAATATCAAGTTATTGAGTACAAAATAATATGTCAGTATAATTTAGAAATTCATTTAAAGAATAGTAGCATTTTGCAATTAATAATTCTGTCAAGTATCTTTTTAAAAAATTTCTCACTGTGTCATTTTTAATTATATTAGGGGTTTTATTATATATTATTGGGCCCATACTAATAACACTTTTTTTCTGTTAAGCAATATTACAACATTTAACATGTCTATACCATATAATATTATATATGTATATACGCAGCTTTTGTGTTCTACAATTTAATTAGATCGCCGCCGGTAGAAACAAAACTTGGTTACATGTGTATAATAGTATTAATTCTTATTCATATAAATAGTTTAACCAATTGATAGGTAGGTAAATAGGGTAGGGTAGATGGGTAGGTAGGTAGGTGGCCAGTTGACGGGAGCGAAGCTAGTAGTAGATAATTATTTTGACTTCTTAAAGGTCTTTTGACACTGCAGTGAAAAGGTTAATGATAAATGATTTTATTTCTTTAAGTTGGTTTGTACAAACACTTTCACATGTCGATCATGTTTTTAAAACTAGATGAGGTCGGCGTTTCCTGTTTGACTACTCTGGGAGGAAGAACCAAAACAAATTCAGAGATCACAGTCTCTTTAGTCCAGACAAAATCTTGGTTAGATAATGTGAAGACCAGGTAGACTGATGTCTAAAATGGTATTTTGAGGAAAGAACCAGCCAGATTGAGTGGACCTGTCCAGTCAGTGCAAGCATTTGTCAATAACCGTGCAGCTCAACTCAGAATTTAAGGAGCTCAACGATTCAGCGAACAATACCAAAGAAATGACATTCGGGTAGGCCGCATTAACTGCTCAAACTGCCAGACCATAATTAAAACATAACCGAGAAAAAAAAAATATCCACATTGTCTTCACATTCACAATAATTAAAACAAATAATATGATACTTTAAAAAATAAATATTCTTGTCATTGCAAGAAAACCAAAAAAAAAACAACTCAAGATGCAAAAAAATAAAATAAATCATAATTGGAGCAGCTCTCAAGCCCAAAAAGCCTTTTTGTCCTCAACATAATCTTTAACGGTATAGAATGCTTAATGAATGATTGAATTTATTAAGGCTTAGATCTTGTACGTGGCTTGGAAGCTTATTATAATGTTACATTTAACGAAAATTGTGACTTCTAAAGTGTACATAGCCGGGAAAGTTAATAGTTTGAGGGACCGTTCTGACCAGGGCTTATCATGCACTCCAGTATTGTGCAGGTCAGTAGGCAGTCGCTCCAAGCAAAATACTGGTACTCAGTTGTATCCAGTTAGATGATTGATCTTGTATGTCATAGAATTTGTTGTTGCAAAAATTGATAACCATCTCGAATTCTGAATTAAAATATAATATGTTTTATTTTCTAGAAAATTCTTCCACTAAACGAAGACTTGAAAGAAGCCGAATTAAGTCTGAAAGCGTTACATATTAACTTACAGAGTAACACTAAAGAATTGGACCCAGAATTGGTGAAATCTCCCTCTGTGAGCAGGTCTAAAGTTGACAATGATCAAGAAGAAATAGGCCCTATACAACGTGAGTAAAACCTTTTTAATTATAATAATATTAATACCAGCCTGTAACTGCCTCACTGCAGAGCAAATGCTTCTTCTCATACAGAGAAGGCACGTGCATTGAACACCATTCAGCACTCCACACCTTCGTTGGAAGACGGCGAAACTGGTCGTCATTAAGAAGCATCCGCTTATCGGTCCATCGTGCTGCTCGATGAGGTGGGCGGGCATGCTCTTTGAAAGATTCATTGCGTACCGCTGGTAGCTGGAGCGGGTGAAGTCGGATCTCGCGGAGAGCCTGTTTGGTTGCCGCAGGGGCGCACTACGGTGGACGGCATCATGCGCGTGCGAACCCTCACAAGGGGGATGCAGCGGCCCGGGGTGGGAATGTCTTAACGGTGTTTCTAGACATCGTCAATGCCTTTAACACCCTGTCCAGGAGTTGAATCAGGGAGGCATTCGGGTATCACCGGATGCTTCTCTACCTCTGTTGCGTGGTCGAGGCCTATTTGACGGACAGGGAGAGTGAACCCCGGTCACCAGAGAAAGTTAAACCGGCGAGAGATATCGTAAGGAGTCCCAAAGGGATCTGTCGTGAGGCCGTATCTGTGGGACATCGGGTACGACTGGGTGCTGCGCGTCTACCACCCTAGGCGCCACGCTGGCCCTGGCGCAGGGAAGGTGGCCCTGCACAAGTTCGAGGCCATATGTTTTCATGGTCCTCTGAACGCTCCACCGTCGGGTTCCCAAATAACGGCAGGAGGAGGGGTTCACATCGGCGTCGGGTCGACGATGAAGTAATTGAGACTCGTCCTCGTCAGCCGGTGGAATTTCGTGGAGCATTTCCGACGTTTGGCTCCCAGACTGGAGCGGGCCGGGGCTGCCCTCAAGCAGCTCCTGCCCAATCTAGGGGATCTAAACGCCTCCTGCCGGACGCTCTAAACGGGGGTCGTGCGGTCCATGACCTTTTACGGGGCACCGGTGAGGTGCGTTCCCTGAGGCAGCGACCACCCCGCCAGTTAAACGCGTCGCAAAGGGTCATGGCTAACCGGCTGGTCCAGGGATACCGCACGGTCTCGGCGGCGAACCTATTTGCCGGATTGCCGCCATGGGATCTGGAGGCAAAAGTGGTGAAACGCCGGGGCGAAACTCCGTTGCCTCGACAAATCGCGGCTCGGCGAACAGAGCTCCGCCAGGACTCATGGCGACATACAAAGAGCAACTGTCGCAATCCACGATTGCACTGGGCAAGCCACAATTTCGGCAATAAGGCCCCTCTTTGAGGAGTGGCTGGAGCCCACGGCGGGTCTCAACTTCCGCCTGACGCAGGTCCTAATCGGACAAGGCTGTTTCGGGCGGTTCCTGTTCAGGATAAGGCGGGAGGAACGCGCGAGTGTCACGATTGTGTGGATAGCCCGGGGGACACGGTGGAGTCCCTAGTTGTCTGCCCCGCTTGGGCGGAGCACCGCCTTGTCCTCGTGGAGGCGATCGGCAGTAGCGACCTGTCGCGTCCAGCCCTGGTCCAGCGAGAGGGCATGGGAAGCTGTCACCTACTCTATAGAAGCAGTAATGCTCGCGAAGGAGTAAGCGGAAGGCGTGAGGGAGACGCAACGGAATCGCCCGCAAGGCCCTAGCTGCCGCAGGAACTCCCTGGGCGTCGGGAGTCGCAAGCCGATTCCCGGCCACCGTAGGCGCGGGCTTGCGGACGACGAGTAATGGGTAGCTTGCCGTCCGATAAGGACCAGGCCGTAGTCGAAGGCGCGTAGTAACCTATGCGCGCCCCAAATAGATGTCTGCAGAAACTGAAGGTCTCCGCTAGAGCCGATGCCTGTCTGGGTCGCGGGTAAATTTGAAAGACAGTTTCATATGAGTTAGAAAAAATCACAGTGGTTCTTGCCTAGATTTGAAACCACGACTTAAAGCACGAGAAGCGAGGTCTCCATTGGGCCATTTTAACAAGCTTTATTTAGTTTCACCGGTCCCAGTGTTTTTGTCTCATCAAAGTTTGCAAATTAAATTTGTTCTACTTCCCGTTGTTCGAAAGAGATGAAATTTTGAGTGCTCGGCGAAATGTGAGTTTACTATTAGGTCTGCCTAAACTTTCGGGAATGCATGTGTGATTTTATGCTACACTAGTATCTGCCAGCGGCTTCGCCCGCGTTGAAGTCGAAATTTATCCCGAGCGAAAATATTCCCGGGATAAAAAGTATCCTCTGTATGTGCTATTCCTGACTATTATCTATCCCTGTACCAAATTTCATGCAGATCCGTTCAGCCGTTCCGATATGATGAAGTAACAAACACATAAACTTTCTCCTTTATAATATTACTGTGATGATTTTAAAATGAAAATTTTTTTTTTTAATTTCAGTCTTCAAAAAGACTTCAAACGTGATAGATTATCTAAAGAAGCATTTCAAAGAATGGGAAACGTACAAAGAAGATTTGGATGAAGAAAATCATAGGATGGAAAACGTAAGCCTTAACCATTCAAGTACCACAGGCATTTCTTTTAGTATTATCGGTAGAGTCACGTTTAATCACTATCTCAGCTGATGGTAAGCGATGATGTGGTCGACGGTGAAGCATGCTAGCCTAGAAATAACCTATTCACTCTTGACTTAGGGCCCGCAGATTGTGGCTATTAGGAAACGCAGACTCCGGCAGAGAATTCCACTTTTCATATATTATATAAAGCTGTACCACAGATAGTATAATACTAGCATACAGATGCCTCATTCCATACAAAGAAACCGTGCCGACGTAAGCGTTTTTCGTCTGATTAAGATGATTTTTTTATAAGTTCTTCGATCGCGTTTGGTTCCGCCCCATGGCTATAGATGGTGTTAGTAGCGACTTGCAAGTAAAGGGGATTTTTCGGTTCGTGTCTATTTTAAAAAAAAAAACAGTGGCGATTTGTTAAATAGTATTTTTTTTTTGCACGTTTTTACAGATTTATTGTATCGAAATGTGTTACAATACAGATTTTAAAAATCGAATGGCATGCCTCAAAAATTTAAAACCGCGCATCTATTGGATTCAATTTTAAATGATCCGTTTAAGTAATCTTTGAAATTTGAAATAAGAGCCCACTTATCCATAATTTTGTGCTTAGGAGAGTTGATTAAAAAAGAACATACCATTTTATGATAAATTCTAGGAAATGTTAATTTTACAAATAATTCAATAACAAATCAATGCATATCGCGCCATCTGGTGACATTTATTTGAACCAAATTTTCTTTGTAAGCTCTGGGAACCCGTGCTATACGCACAATGAAAGTATTCCCAAAGCGTTTAGTGCCAAGGTGCCAGGGTGGGATGTCCAACCTGCCCCCCTAGCCAAGTTTCAAACGTTTCGTATTTAATCTCTTTCAGCAATTGTTAACGCCTTTTATTCTTTTGCTCTAACCACGTGACTAAACGTTCAGATAAGTCAGTTCCATACATTGATTCGTTTTCTAATAACGTTATCGATTGTAGATTGTCAACTTGGATACAGTAGATGACGCAAAAGTCTTAAGTGCCGGCGCTCACTGACGGCATGGCACGGCAATGGATTTTTTCGTGGACATATGATTTTGAACCTTATTTCAATGATGTTAGCTCTGAAATTCCTTTATGTCTACACGAATGCCGCGGTATGCAGCGGCAGAATGATTTGATATGCTGAAAAGTGCCGTGCGGTGCCGCGGCAAGGTCGAAAATCATTTGTCCACGAAAAAATACTTTAGCAATACCGCCGGCCATGCCCTAATAGTTAATTTTCTATAATTTCAGCACTGCGATTTCAGAGTAGTAAGGACATTGGGTAAAAACCTAAACTTATTGAAAATTGATAAGAAAAAAAATATGTCCCTTTCCAACATCACTAAAGAAGATGTACCCAATAAAAAAGAAGAACCTAAAATTATGAGACTACTAGAAGATAATCAACTTCAAAAATCTTATAATACCGCAAAATTTGAAATAAACGAAACGAAATTAATTAGACTGAGTAATAACGAAAATAATCAAAACAATTTAAATTTTCTTTCCAACGAAAATGTAACTGATCAAATAGAAGAAAATATAGAACAACATCAGAATTTTGAATACAAAGAAGAAGAATTTAATTATACGACGCATGAAAATACTTTTGTAGGAGAAAACTCCGAAAAGGATGAAACGAAAATCATAAGAAACATCAAATTGATAGATGAATTTGAAGATAAGTTCAAAACGAGAGAGCCTGTTGATCTCGAATTATTGGATTACGAGCCTTCCATAGTCAAAAATGTAGATTTTGATGTCTTTTCGGAAAAAAATGAAAAGATCGAGAAAACTAATAATTATTTCGACGCAAATAACTATGAGATTGACCCTATGATGTTTAGCTTACAAGATTTTTATATCACCCCTTCGGTTAGCCCGGAACCTTTGCCAGATTCCGGGCTGAACTATAAAAACACGATTGATTCCAATATTACAGAAAGAAATAACGAAATTATTGAGAGTAACAATTCGGAAAACATTACCAGTTCTTATTTTAATTGTGTATTACAGAATAATAAAATAACAGATTCTTATGACATAACAGAGAAAAATAGTTCCTATATCGAAAGTGAGACTTACACAGAAATACAGGAATCTAATAATGGTAACTGCATTGGAAATGAAAATTCCGAAATACACATTAATAATTCCGAAAAACACATTGGTAATTCCGAAATACACAATGGAAATTCCGAAACTCATCTTGATAATTCTGAAAGTAATAATGAGTTATTCGGAAAAACAGCTCAGTTTGCCAGTACTTACGCTTATTTCCTGGTGAAAGTATTCTTGAAAGACCTTACTGCTACTTTCAAAGACGTTCATAAATTTGTGTAAGTATTTTTCATATATTCTTAAGATGGCATAATTAAGCATTTTTCTCGATTTCGGTGGATTTCCGGTGCCGATAATGCTAAAATGAAAATCTCAAAGTACGATAAATGAACGTAATTTTACTCCGTTTTTTGACACGCGTAATACATACAATCGCGTCATCTAGTTAGATTTATATCTGTGGCTCGCCCATCGGATTAAAACAGCTGGTGATATGTGGGTTAACTATAGTAGTACCTCAGGTAAATAGACGTCAGAAAATTTTACACCATTATTGCCTAGGAGTATCATTACATATGTCGTGGTGGCTAAGACCTTGCCTCTCGTGCTTGAGGTTGTGGATTAAAATCCGGGCAAGTACCAATGTGACTTTTTCAATTCACATGTACTTTCTAAGTTAATGTTGGACATCGCCGACAACGGTGAAGGAAAACATCGTGAGGAACCTGGACTTATAGTTATTATTTGTAAGTTTGTGCTCCATTGGTGTAATTGCTGCAAGGCGTTCCAGTGCGAGGGTAAACAAATGTATACATATAAATAAAATTGGAGTGTCTGTTTGTAATATTGAAATAACCTTTTTTTACTACATGTATATGAATATATATACGGTACATACACCAAAATAACATTTTTTCAATTTTTGTCTGCCTGTCTGTTTGTTCCGGCTAATCTCTGAAATGGCTGGACCGATTTTGACGGGACTTTTATTGGCAGGTAGCTGATGTAATAAGGAATAACTTAGGCTACGTTTATTTTAGAAACATTGTTTTATTTTAGAAATTTGTTAGGCGGAACGAAGTTCGCCGGGTCAGCTAGTAATAAAATAAAATTACCCGAATACGCTGAAACAAAAGGGAGGGTTATGTTTTTGACCGGTGTCTGTATGAAAAGTCCAACAAGGCAGCTATAATTAAGATAATTATCTTATTTTTAGTATTAAATTCGCCAATGAGATCTGTGACAGTGCATTGTCTGACAAAAAGAAGAATGCTCTACATCATCTAGCTAGCAAAGGTTTGGAAGAAATGGCGGCTATCATAGACAATTTAAAAGGGTAAGTTTCGTCTTTATTTACCTTTAATTTTAACAGACTTCAAAAGAAGAACATTGTCAATTGGAGTCCTACTTATCTGTTTTGTTGTGTTGTTATCTTACGACCAGAAAAGTGTTAGAAAGACGAAGCGATTGTTACGTACGGAACTGTATTATTGTATTGTCTGTGGTACGGGTAGATATTTTATTTGGCAAACTTTATTAAGCGCGCGATGCTCTCGCGCCCCCGGGCCCCTCCCTTTTATTAGTCTGCTTTGAACCACCGAAGTGTGCGCGCACAGCGCGCGCTCCGCGAACCGTTCAAAGCGTCGCCGCACAGTCTCAGTTACTAAATTATTGTTACTAAGCGAATGAACTGTCTACCTGACTAATCACGTACTGCGTGCTGTACGCAACAGCGATCGTATTTTTTTGATTGGTCCAATAAACAGGTTGTCAGCGTCGTCTTCGTCATTTGGTCTGCAGAAAGGGGCAGGTATTGGCCGCACATCACTTTGACTCTTTTCAATGCGAGTGCAATTCTCCATATCTTAGGCTCAATTTACATTGGCGCGAAATGTAATAGAAGCGATTTTGTGCAACGAAATTGTACATAGAATAATAAACTTTATGTCAATAGGGATGTTTTTTGAGTAGAAAAATTATAATTATATTTAGTCCGTCAGCGAGATTATCAAATAATATTGGACCCTTGTTTTTTTGCTTTATCAAATAGATACAAATTGACAAAGATAAAGTGCATCAAAGTTCAGGAGTGTGGGCTCGTGACGTCACTTTGTCAGTATAAAGTGTGTCCGTGACGACACACGATATTTCAACGCTATGTATCGTCGTATTTTTTTGTTTATGTCGCAAAATAAAATAATTTTAGGTTATCTAACTGACTGACTAAATAGATTTTTTTGTCATCATCCCCTACAGAGAATTCTCGAGAATGCGCGAGGATGCCGCGGAAGACGCACGACTTCTTTTTTGGTTTATGGTATAGTTCGGACGCGACTACTGTAGTCAACTCTCTGGCTAGGCCTGTCTGTCTAAAAGACACACCTCTTCACATTTAAACCGTTGAATCAATTTATATGAAATTTGGTTTGGAGATAGTTTGAAACTTGAGAAAGGATATAGGACATTATCCCAGAAATAATGATATTCTAGTAAACAGATACGTTATACACACACAAAACAACCGAAAAAAGTGTTCCGCACAGCAGTGGCAGCACACATACACACTTTTCATTCATCTGACATTTCACTACAAGTCGAAAGGGATGGCTTGATAAAACCAACAAGAAAAAAGAGACAGCTAGTGTTTGTTACTTGCATGTGAATGTAAACAAACATTATTCTGACCACCAATGTTTTTTTTGATTTTCTAACCTCCAAATATCACAATATTAGGAAATAAATAAATTAGTAAATTGAGGTGTATTGCGTACTTACATATGGTATGAGATCCCTTCTGTTTTATGTACTTTGGTATCATAATTGTTACATTTTCTAAATACACACGACGGCATTTTTTTTTAAATTTTGCTTTCGTTTCAACAAAGCGTATCGCTCTTCGCCATGCATGACATAGACTAAAGACTATACGTCCCAATTAGGACGTATTCGAGTCTTCACAATGTGCGCGCTCATAACATATCTGTTTACTAGAATATCATTGCCCAGAAATCATTCTTAATGCGGTAGAAGGGGGGCGGAAGTTTCTATGGTGAACCAATAATTTCTCGGTACTTATGCTATGCAGACGAAATCGCGGGTAAAGGCTAGTACATCATAGACATAAGGTATCTAGTTCCACAAAATGAGGATGGTATCAGCAGGTAAATTTGATGTACCTAGAATAAGGAATTATTTTGGCGACCGAACGCTCGATAAAAGAGTATCCTACCTTCTCAACCAGTTGCCTACTGATATAAGAAGTCAGGAAATAAAAGGTAAATTTGCCAAATCACTTAAGCAGTTCTTTTTAAGGAGTTTGTAAATGATCTTCTTAGGAAAGTGGTTTGTTGTTTGTGGAAGGAGGATTAGCAAATAAGTAATTAAGCAGTTTAGTTTCAAATTTTCATTGGATAATATATTATTGTTAGCTTTTCTTTATAATTCCAAATGTCCGCACTAATAAACTTTATTTTTAATACTGTTCGTTCCGTTCCCACAGACAAACCGTGAAAACGGTTTTGTGGGGCATAGGTCTTAAGTTAAGATTTTGTGAACTTGTACTTTAATAAATAATAATAGTGTCAAAATATTCGAAGCCATTAAATAATATTTATATCTTCAGGATTATCAAAAGGGAATCGCCGGAAGACACAGTATTGAAGAAGTTGTTACGAAACGCTGGCGTAGAAGCGACTGCTGACAAACGAATCATGCGATATAGGTAGATAATATTTAAGCTCCCTTCCAACACTTACATACATGAACTCACGCTTTTTCTTCATGGGGGAGGCGGAAATTGCCGAACACCACCTGCTACGAACCTTACATTCTACTTTAGCTTCATTAACGTTCATTCAATTAATATGGCGACACTTGGGAAGGCCTGTGTTCAGCAGTAGACGTTTTTTGGCTGATACGATGATGATGACTTTAATACATCAAAATGGACAACTCTTGTGTAAAAAAACATTTTCAAATTCAAGTCGCAATAATAATCAATATAAAAAAAATGTCAGAATGTAGAGGAGACAGATAGATTGCGACTTGAGATGCCACGGAAAGTGATTTTGCCGAATACCGAATACTCGACTAGGCTCTCGGCCGAAGCACCGAGTATTCGGTGGCCGAACATTCGGCGACACTTAGTACATTTCACGACTGGCAGGTTCCAACCTGCACCTTACAATTGGTGGTTAGATAATATTTAAGCTCCCTTCCAACACTTAAATACATTAACTCACGCCTTTTCTCCATGGGGGAGATGGAAATTACCGAACACCACCTGCTACGAACCTTACATACTACTTTAGCTTCGTTAACGTTCATACAATCACTGTGGTGACACTTGGGAAGGCCTGTGTTCAGCAGTAGACGTTTTTTGGCAGATACGATGATGATGACGTTAATACATCAAAATGGTAAATTTTTATATTAAAAAAACGTTGAAATTCAAGTCACAATAATTAACATCTCGGCAACAAACAATATAAAAAACAAGATGTAGAGGAGTCAGATAGATTGCAACTTGAGATGCCACGAATAGTGATTTTTCCGAATACCGAATATTCGACTAGGCTCTCGGCCGAAGCGTTGTGTATTCGGTGGCCGAACATTCGGCGACACTGTCTTATTACATTTCACGGCTGGCAGATTCCAACCTGCACCTTATAAGTGATGGTTAGCAAATGCGAATCAGTATCCAAGCCTATCAGAATTTGTTAAGATTTATTTTCTCCCAGTGTGTGTATATAGTGAGCGGCTATTTTCGGAAGCAGACATAATTGTGAGGAAAAGTGCAATCGTTTGCTGAAAAAAAATTTTCATTCATCATAACTTAAGCTTTAACTTTTTATAATATTGGTACAGATAAATTTCAAAATCTAATTCATAATCCTAATTAATTACTATGTTACCCATACACTATAACAACGAGTATCATTCGTAAGCATCAAGTTTAATTATTATTAAGTGCTAGCTATTAGCTAGTGTAGTAGTATTAAGTGCCAGTGGCTTCGCCCGCGTGTATGTCGAAAACTATCCCAAGGTAACATATTCCCGTGATAAAAAGTATCCTATGTGCTATTCCAGACTATAATCTATCTCTGTGCCAAATTTCATTCAGATCCGTCCAGCAGTTTGAGCGTGAAGAAGTAACAAACATACAAACACACACACACTCACAAACTTTCGCTTTTATAATATTAGTGTGATTTTTATAGCTGTCAAAACCGACATTCTTAGATTGTCATGACCACGGACATAAATCTAAGTAGATGACGCGATTGTATGTTCTTCGCGTGCCAAAAAACGGACTAAAGTTACGACAAATGATCGTAATCTGAGCTTTCCATTTAGCATTATCGACACCGGAAATCCACCGAAATCTAGAAAAATGCCTTTTTATGACATATTGAGCTGTAAAGAATGTATAGAAAAAGTTGGCCGAGGCATTGGAATTGTTTCCTTTCATTGGTAAGTAAATTTATTTGTGAAAAAGTGGCACGTTTGGTTTTCATACAGATGGAGGGACTTGCATTATCTATTTAAATGTATGTCTGTGGTCACGACTATAGTGAGATATTACGAGGGTCATTCAATAAATACTTAGCCTACAAAAAGTAAACGAAAATTTTGGAAAAGTGGCAATTTATTTTTCAACATAGTCTCCTTTTAGTTCGATACACTTAGCCCAGCGATGCTCCAACTTTTTTAACCCGTCGGAAAAATATTTTTTGTCAAACTCTGCAAAATAGGCCTCCGTGGCGGCGATGACCTCCTCATTCGATTCATATCTGTTCCCGGCGAGTGATTTTTTCAGATTAGGAAACAGAAAGAAGTCACAAGAGGCCAAATATGGAGAATACGGTGGATGGGGCAGCAATTCGTAGCGTAATTCGACCAATTTGGCCATGGCAGCGGCAGACGTGTGAACCGGTGCGTTGTCGTGGTGAAACAGCACTTTTTTCTTCGCCAGATGGGGTCGATTTTTCTTTAATTCGGCGTCGAATCGGCCCAATAAATCGGCATAGTAAAGCCCTGTAATTGTTTTACCCTTCTAGAGGTAATCGATGTAGATCACACCTTGTGAATCCCAGAAAACGGTGGCCATAACTTTTCCGGCCGATTTTACAGTTTTCGCCTTCTTTGGAGCACGTTCCCCGGTCTGGATCCATTGTTTTGATTGCTCCTTGGTCTCTGGTGTGTACCAGTGGATCCAGGTTTCATCGACGGTTACAAAACGACGCAAAAACTCCGCTGGATTCCGCTTAAACAGCGCCAAACACGTCTCCGATGTGGTTGCGGTTTCGCTTGCGCTTGTTTTCTGGTGTGAGTAAACGCGGCACCCATCGCGCCGACAGCTTTCTCTTGCCGAGTTCCTCGTTAAGAATATGATGCACTGTTCCTTCTGAAATGCCTACAGTCTCAGCTAGCTCCCGAACCTTCAATCGGCGATCTGCCAATACGAAATCATGGATTTTTTTAATGTTTTCCTCCGTAGCAGCTGTTTTCGGTGCACCTGGACGTGGTTCATCAAAAACCGACTCGTTGAACCAATTCTTGACGGTGGCCATCGATGGAGAAGAGTCACCGTACACAGCATCCAAACGCTCTTTGATTTCGATGCGCGTTTTCCCTTCCAAAAATAGGAATCGAATCACCGAACGATATTGCTCTTTTTCCATTTTTGTAAAACCGATCGACACGTTCGCTTCCATAAGTTGTCAAATTAAAACAAATGAAGGGATTGGAATGAAAATTTGAAAAAAGAATTAAAAAAGAATGTGCTACACTGTGGTAAAACTCTTTTGAAACTACAGCGCCCTCTGGCGATGAGGCTAGGTACTTATTGAATGCACCTCGTATATTGTCAATTTTGTCTCACATTATAGCTCTTCTTGAGCTACAAAATTATACGTTGATAACTCTCAAAGGGAATAAATGCGATATTACACGTAAATATAAATTTTATTTTTCTCTTTTTACAGGCAGATCGTCATCAAAAGCTTGAAGCAAGCCAAAATACTAAATAATGCTTTAAAAATAATAGCTTCCACAACGACGGGGAATATAGATAATCTCTCAATCAACGCAGGCACTATACGTGCGAATGTTCGATATTTTAATATAGCATTTTTAGAATCCGAATCACTATCGTGTTGACCCAGTGTTTAAGACCTCGCCTCTCGTGCTAAAGATCGTGGGTTCAAATCCGGGCAAGTACCAATGTTACTTTCAATTCATATGTACTTTCTTAGTTTCTCTTGGACATTGCTGACAACGGTGAAGGAAATCATGGTGAGGAAACCTGGTCTAATCTGTACATCTATACATATAAATAAAATTGGAGTGTCTGTTTGTAATATTGAAATAACCGTTTTTTACTACATGGAATACACACACCAAAATAACATTTTTTACAATTTTTGTCTGTCTGTTTGTTCCGGCTAATCTCTGAAATGGCTGGACCGATTTTGACGGGGCTTTTATTGGCAGATAGCTGATGTAATAAGGAGTAATTTAGGCTACGTTTATTTTAGAAAAAATCTATTTTTTTAGAAAAAAAAATAAAGAATCGACTGTTAGGCAGAACGAAGTTCGCCGGGACAGTTAGTAGTTTATATAAGTTTAAAATCGCCAAACCGCCTTGAGCAGGCGTGTTGATTAATCCTCGTACCTTCTCTGTGTAAAAAACGCCTTCGCCCTGCAGTGGCAGTAATTGTCTGTGTATTATTATGTATTAGTCTTTAAGAATGCAGTTATCATCATAGTATAGTTGTCGGCACGTAACTTGCAAGGTTTTGGCGTATAACCTGTTTTTGTAAAACAATAAATGACATTTGGCTGTGCTACAGGTACTACTCATATTCGTGACTACCGCCGGAACCCGACGCCTATCGCTACCATAATTGGTAAAAAATTACTACTCAATTAGTACCAATTAGTACTCGGCACAACAAAATTGGTACCTTAGAAGTTTTCGAGAAAATCGACTTTGAAGGTGGTCCTGCGGTAGTCAATTGAGTAGTCATTATTTAGCGGACACACTGCTGTCACGGACATGTACTGCTCTACTCCTCAGCCTGATCCTTCCGGGAATAATGTGATATTATTTAAGTGTTAGAATCCGTATGACACGAATTCACTATCATTTATTAGAATATTCGTAGATATGTCGGAGAACCTCAGAAATCAGGCATTTTTATGTTTGAGGCCCGCTTACGCCACCCTGGGTTATTACGGTATTCATACGTGTTAGAAACTTAACTCTGAGTTAAATTTTTGGCGCTAGTGGGCCAAGACAGATAGATTTTTTTTTGGTTACTGTATTAAGTTTTTTGAAATGTTTAATTGTTTCGTTTTTTTGTTTAACTATTTTGTTTATAAGCAGTTGATTTAATAAAAAAAGGATATTTAATAATGAATTTTTATTTGAACCATTTATTATAACCAGTTATTATTCAATCTGTAACCTCACCGGAACCACCGGGGTCACCTACTGGCTTGTTTTATGGAGAAGGAGAGCCTCTATAATATGAACTCTGTAGTGTGTCTATGTAATTATTTATGGTATCTTCCGTCAACACTTGACGTCTTGTCATGCTTATTTTTCTATCTGTTACTTTTCTTTATTAACTTGAATTTTAGCAGAATAAAGCCAAGATTTCTGTTGGTATTTTCATTAATATGTATCAATTTATTCTGCTAATAAAAAATGTCAAAAAATTATACAAAACTGAATACGCTAAAATCCGAAAAATGTTCAACCATGCTACGATATTTACGACCGGACCGTTTCGATACCGAACCCGGAACGGTGACGGCTGATTCAAAATGGAGACATTGGTATACAACTTTCTCTAATTTGAGGGTATTCTGAAATCATGTACACTAGGTGGCATCACTGAGACGTGAGGTCCAAGCTGCTGTCAAATGCTTATGTTTTTTGACATTAGTCAAATTGACGTCAAGCAAGTTGATGTCATAAGTTAAATTTTCCAAGTAAAAGACCTCTCACCAATGTGGCGCCAACTAGTGGCGTGAATTTTCTTAAAAACCCTCGATTCTATGAAACTGAAACTATTGACGAATCATCTTTCTCCAACGATTTTCTTATTTATTAACGAATGCGATACGTTTGACAATGCTTTTACACGGCTCAATAAAATATAAATCAAACCTTTCAATGAAATACGTTCACGCCATGTCTTGTCAACTCGCAAACAGCAATCAGATGAATCAATATCCAAATATAAACAAGCTTTGAAACAACTCGCGCAAGATTGTACGTTTAAAAGCGTAACTGCTGATCAATATAAGCAAGAGTACATACGTGACGCATTCATATCAGGAATTTCTTCGCAAAAGATACGTCAAAGACTGCTAGAAAATACGGTACTAAGCCTTGATGACGCTTTTCGACAAGCTATTGCAATTGATTCGGCTGAGATAGTCTCGCATTTGTAAACACACTTGATCCATCACAACATATTGCTGTAACATCCAATAATCATATTCAACCTTCTGAACCAAGCCAAAGCTCAAACTTAGCGGCTATGATACAAAGGAAAAGACGTTGCTTCTTTTGTGGATCTAATACTCTACATCAACGCATCAAATGTCCGCATTTAACTCTATATGTTAACTTGGTTCGAAGAAAAGGCTTTTGGCAAGTGTATCGATCAACAATGATAAAAACAACGCCTGTATTTCGGCTGCATCTCCGTCTAGTCTACGGAAAGCGACTATACCTATATTACTGAATGAAACTCGTGCTAAAGCACTTATTGACACGGGAAGTTCTGTAAGTTTTATCGACGAGGCTTTATCGAGATCTCAGAAGGAAGAACGTAAATCAATCTGTTTCTTTGGCTTCTCTTAATCATTCAACATTCGTCAATGGATTATGTCAAGCAACTATCAAAATTGACAAACATATTTACAAACAACATCCTCTCCTCATCGTGCAGAACCTGTGTGCTGATGTAATCATTGGCCATGATCTGAAACATCACCAGTCGCTTCGCTAGAATTCCAATTCGGAGGTGAAAAAGGACCTCTAAATATATGCAACGTTATGCAAGCATCTATGCCTCCGGCCTCTGTCTTTTTTAACCTCTCACTTGATATAAGGCCGCTTGCTATCAAGTCCAGGTCCTACTCAGAAGAAGATGAACGATTTATTAAAGAGGAAGTATGTAAGTTATTAGCGAGTGGCTTAATTGAACCGAGTATGTCACCATGGAGGGCCCAGGTTTTAGTAACGGGAGGTATTAGTCACCGTAAACGAATAGTAATAGATTACTCTCGTAGGTACTACAAACGGGTACACTGAATTGGATGCCTTCCCTTTGCCGAAAATAGAATCCATTATATGCAAAAGTCAAATAGACCTGAAAGCCGCATATCATCAAGTGCCAATCTTATCGAAAGAAAAACCTATGACGGCATTTGAAGCTTGCGGAAACTTATATCAATTTACACGAATACCGTTCGGTGTAACCAATGGCGTAGCCGCCTTTCAAAGAACGTTCTCATTCATCATAGAAACTGAAAAGCTAAAAGGCACATTCTCTTACCTCCTCTCCTACCTCTTGATGACGTCACAGTCTGTGGCAAAACAAAAGAAGATCATGATAAAAATGTGAAACGATTTATGGATGCAGTTACTAAATACAATTTGACTTTAAATGAACAAAAATGTAAATTTAGTTGTGATGAAATAAATTTACTCGGTTACACAATTCACAATAATATTATAAAAACTGATGAGAATCGACTTAAGCCCCTTTTGGATCTACCATTACCAAACGACAGTAGCAGTCTTAAACGAACTCTTGGTATGTTTGCACACTACTCGAAGTGGATACCGAACTTTTCTTCAAAAATACAACCGCTAATTCGTGCGAACATTCCACTAAACAAAGAATCAACTGAATACTTTCATTATTTGAAATCTGAAATCGCCAAAGCCGCATTGGTAGCCGTAAATGATTCTGATTTACTCACTGTAGAAACTGACGCTTCTGAGTACGCTATCGCTGGCACCCTACCTCAATGTGGCAGGCCTGTCGCTTTCTTTTCTCGTTCACTTAATAATTCAGAGAGAAAACATCCATCTATAGAAAAAGAAGCTTACGCAATCGTTGAATCCTTACGGAAATGGCGTCATTATTTATTCGGAAGACACTTTTTATTAATCACAGACCAAAAGTCTGTAGCTTATAAGCTGAATCAAAAGCACGCCAGCAAAATCAAAAACGAAAAAATCGAAAGGTGGCGTTTAGAACTCTCTTGTTTCAAATACGATGTGTTATATCGCCCTGGTAAAGAAAACGTCTCTGCAGATGCGCTATCAAGAGTTTGTGCTGTTATGAACACGGATAAATTATATGAATTACACAATTCTCTTTGCCATCCAGGTATAGCCAGAATGGCGCATTGGGTTCGTACAAAGAATCTTCCCTTTACAATTAATGATGTAAAATCTATGACAGCATCTTGCCGTGTCTGCGCGGAATTGAAACCACGTTTCATGAAAACTAAGAGTCGCTTAATTAAAGCTATCGAGCCTTTTCAGCGTCTCAACATTGACTTTAAAGGACCTCTGCCGTCTAATACTTATAACAAGTACATTCTCACTATCATTGACGAATACTCAAGATTCCCATTCGCTTATCCATGTAGCGACCTTTAGCACAAATTGTTAACAAGTGTCTCAAAGACTTGTTTCTTACATTTGGTGCCCCAGCCAGTATTCATTCGGATAGGGGCACAGCATTTATGTCACAAGAGCTAAAACAATTTCTGTACTCTTATAATGTTGCTTCTAGCAGGACAACTCCCTATAACCCAGAAGGAAATGGCCAAGTAAAACGGCTAAATGGAACGCTTTGGAAAACAATCCGAGTATTTCTTAAGTCGAGACAGTTGCAAACTGCGAAATGGGAACGAACGTTACCTACTGCGCTGCATTCTATTCGATCTCTATTATGTACAGCAAAAATCAGACACCACATGAGCGATTTTTCTTCCACACCAGACGATCTCCGACAGGTGAATCAATCCCTTCATGGTTATTGTCACCAGGTCAAGTGTTTATGAAAAGGAACGTTAGAACTTCAAAATATGGTCCAATCGTAGACGAAGTCGAGCTTTTACATGGAAATCCATCTTACTCGTATGTCCGTTTTTCCGATGGTCGAGAGACTACTGTTTCTAACAGACATCTAGCACCACTACCTACCGAGGATCTAGAATCTGATGAAGAGGATTCGGAACATGAGATCACAGAATCAGAAATAGCTGTACAGCCAACGCAAGAGGCTCTGGAACACGAAATTGTAGAATCATCAGAACTAGCTGAACAACCTCTGCGTCGATCCGCCCGCGAAAGGCGGCCACCAGCTAATTTTCAAGATTACGTCACTAACTAAATTAGCAACGACATGAAACTGGGGGGGGTGAATGTAGTGTGTCTATGTAATTATTTATGGTATCTTCCGTCAACACTTGACGTCTTGTCATGCTTATTATTCTGTCTGTTACTTTTAATTATTAACTTGTATTTTAGCAGAATAAATTAACACTTTGACAGCCTTTCACGTAGTGAATACGTGATGCCGCTCTTCCCTCAGGACGCCGATCACGTAGTCACTACGTTATCAACTTTCATACCACTTGTTAAAAAATCACGCATTCAGTACGTTATCGGCGTGCAACTCTATTCAAGCGGGTTTCTTTAGCTATCCGTACGTGCATCAATCATCAACCTGTGGTGCGGGGTGTAGGTGTGGGGAGGGGTTTTGTCAACTGGAGCGCGCCAGTACTCGCATCGCCGCCGACTCGCAAGTGCATTCACGTATTTTGGCGCGAAATGACGTGAGAAAGAAGGAAACTGGCAAACGAGGAAGGAAGGAAACGGTCTATTACTGTCCAGACTGTAATATACCTCTTTGTTACTACCCATGTTTCAAAAAATACCATACAATGACCAATTACGCAGGTTAAAATAAGTAAAATGTTGTTGTAAGAGCTTTTTTTTTTTTCATTTTTGTATCATATTCAGCGTTTATTTTGAAATATAAGAAAAAATAATAATAACATGTTTTTTAATTTAAATCATTAACATAGATAACACATAAACGAAATAAAAAAAAAATATGCCTATAGCACTTATAGTTATGTTTTTAAAAATCCTACAATATCTTAAAAAATGGCCGGCGTCCCAGAGAGTGCGCGCAAAAAAACGGTCGGCTGTCAAAGTGTTAAGTCACTTATTAAAGAATTCAAGAAGAAAAAAATACTAACTGATGACTAAGCAGCATGGTCACAGACCTTAGCCTGTTCTGTCAGAAAAAAAAAAAACTGTCAAACATCAAACAAAAGTCAACCGGGTCCTTTTAGACGTACATTTTGAAAATAAAGCATTGAAATATTTGCCTGTATTTCAGTAATTTTCAGAGTAAAAAATGAAAAAACTGCAAATGTGTAGGGTGTGTTTAGTAAAAGATGTTTCCATGTATGTGGTGGTCAACAAGAGTCTGCATGAACTTTATGAGGAGCTGACTGCTAAGCCAGTAAGTTGTTTTTTTTTTTTTTAATTAATTGCTTTTGCCTCATACAAGAAATTAGTATCCATTATTAATAATGTGAACATGACTGACATCCATGAAGAAGGACAGTGTTATAATTTTAGTCACTAATCTACCTAAAGCAAGAATAAATTAATGGTCAATTCTCTTGCTTTCCCTGTTATTTTCATTATCTTACTATTAACATAAATGCGAAAGTTTGGATGAAGGTTTGTTACTCAATCACGCCAGAACAGATCTAGATGAAATTTGGCACACAGATTGATTATAGTCTGGAATAGTACATAGGCTACTTTTCATCCTGGTGTAATGTTCCTTTGGGATAAGAAATCACTTCACGCGGGCGAAGCCGCTAGCTAAAGCCAGTACTGGAATAAAAAGCTCCCCCCAATTTTTGATCAAAGAATTTGAAGTTGGGTATTTAAAACCTGTCAAAATTTGTCATTTAAGTAGGGGTTTATACATTCTTAGGTCCTTCACTCAATTTCTTCTTCAGGTTTCGCCGTACTGTCCCCAGACAGATGCATATCCAATTTCAATACATAGGTATTGACGTTTATGTTAAAGCGATTGAGCGTGAGTATAATCTAGCACTAAGGCCTGAGTATTTCCAGAAATTTCCTTTAACAAACATTTACATATTTTAAATGAGCCTGTCTGTTACCCTTTAATGCACTAACTGCTGAACCGATTTAGATGAAATCTCTTATGGAGATAGTTTGAGTCCCTGGGAAGGACATGGGATAGTTTTTATCCCAGAAATCATCATTAAAGGAGAGGTGGAACTTTGTAAGGTGAACCAATAATTTCTCAAGTAAACAGGATATTCAAAGTACTAATGCTATGCAGACGAAGTTGCAGGCAAAGCCATTTAACAATAAACGGTACCTTTTATTGAATAAGTTTAGAAAACAAAATAGTGCAAGAGAAGTATTGTTGCAGTTTGTAACTGAAGACAGAAGACCGCTGCTCGTATGTTACTTCTGCTGCGCCAAACTCAAACAATGCTGCCGTTTCCAGAGAAAATGTCTGAAAGCTGAAGAGTTGTTTGCTCAGATGCTGGATGAGGATAATGAGGTGTGGTATACTTTTCTAGATTCTTGATGACTTATTTCAAAAGTCTGACAACACTTCTTGCCAAAGGATATCATGATAGGCAGTTGGTCCATGTAAAAAAATGGTATTTGGCTGCATCTAGTTATCATGGACTAACACAAGTAGTCCATTAACAAATATCTATAAATGGCAGCTAGGAACAACAACCTATCATGCATCCCAGAGGCACGGAGGGGTCTCAATATGTAATGTATGGTTTGCAAGCTAACACTGGAGTCATATTTTTACAGCCAAATCCTTTAATAAACCCGGATCTCTTTGAGTTTCACTATGGGTTTATTAAATCGCCGATGGAGCATTTTAGTATAGTTGGTGAATGTCAAACAGAAAACCATGCTATGAGTATCAAAGAAGAATTACCAGCTGATATTATTGAGCCAAAAGAGGAGCTTCACATTGATGGTATGTTTAATTTTTTTACTTCTCCCTTTATCTGCAATCAGCTTTCTAGCCATAATTAGATGGGTTCATTGTGAGAGATTATTTTTGTGGTGTTCCATTGAACAATCACATTATGTGTGTTTAGCACTAAATACTCTTTATTTTTTTATTGTCTGTGATCCAAGTTCCGAATTTGCAATCTCTGTAAGCGGATAATATCCTCTATTAAATCCCCTTGTCTGTTTAGAAGCATCTTGGCTAAGATATTGCTGTGCTTGCTCAGTCTCTGTTTATAGGTTTAGCATTTTTCATATAGTTCTTCTTTCACTGTTAGTATTTTTAGGTGCTTGTGTATTGTGATTGTTATCCCTGATCCCTGCAACATTCACCAGGTCATCGGTCTACCTGTATATTTTTTTTATTGACATTTAATCCATAATATAATATAATTAAACAATTTTATAATTGTGTATTAATATTTCAATTTTATTTTATATAACTTCGTTTTTTTTTTATATACATGCCAGTTGAGTTTCATTAATTTTATTTGGATTAGGCGCACTATGCCACATTCGCAAAATGACATATTGACGCAAAATGACACATTCGCAAAATGTCATTTCTCAATATTCATTCATTTTGCTAATGTGGCATTTTGCCTATTAGCAAAATGCCACATTAGCAAAATGACACATTCGCAAAATGTCATTTCTCAATATGCCACATTAGCAAAATGACACATTCTTAAAAGTTAAAACCACTTAGTGACTTCTGAGCCGATGATTTATGAATATAAAATAAAACTAATTTAATTACGTATTTAATCACATTATTTATTAATTTTCATTTATTTTAACATAAAATAAATTAAAAATGTAAACTGAAATAATATATGTCGCTGAGAATCATAAACATAATTAACAAAAAAATATAACTTTTTTCAAAAAAGCTTAATTTTTTGTAAAATTGGCTTGGGTTTTTGTAAAGTATTTTTCCGCATGCGACATCTATTGCCAGTGTACCTTTAGGGTTAATTGATTTGCAGCATTGATTATACTATTTGCTTAATCAAGTAATTCTTAAAGTTATAGCTAGGTGGCGTTATTCATAAAAACATTTAATGTATGAATATAAAAAAATCAACTATGTCCCAAGTGACATTGTGCGAAAATGGTATTTTGCGATAAGGCATTTTGCGAAAATGACATTTTGCGAAAATGGCATTTTGCTAATGTGACGTTTTGCGATGTGGCGTTTTCGGAATATGACAATTTGAGAATGTGACATTTTGCGAAATTTCAAAATGTCATTTTGCGAATGTGGCATTGTGCGCCTAATCCTTTTATTTATCAATCAATCAATCAATCAATCAATCAATCAATCATTTATTTCTTTGCAAACATGGGTAGAGTACATAGCTGTTTTCATAATAAAGTTCTCCATATTTTACCGTCACATGGGCATGCAAAGGTTTACAATTCCAAATAATAAGCATATCAAAATTAATTGGCAGATCATTAGAATTTACAATATAATATTATTTTAAAAAATGTCAGCTTGATCACAAGAATAAAAATTAAAATAAAATAATTCAATGAGAGGATCGCAATAATAACTATGTCAATCAATATTAATAGTAAAAAAAAAATGTCAACTTGATCACAGCAATAAAAAAAAAAAAATAATAATGTCAGCTTGATCACAGCAATAAAAATTAAAATAAACTAAGTCAATGAGAGGATCGGAGTAATAACTATGTCAATCAATATTAATTTAAAAATGTCAGCTTGATCACAGTAATAAAAATTAAAATTAAATAAGTCAATGTACATGTATGTCAATCAGTTAGTGAATAATCATTAAGAAAATCATCAATCGTGTAATAAGTTTTCATAATCAAAAGTTCTTTAAGCGCCATTTTAAATTTTAATGTAGTCATATTTTTTATAATATTAGGTACTCTATTATATATGAGTGGGGCAATACCAAAAAAACTATTTTTCATAAGTGCGGTTTTACATTTTACTTGACATATTTGATTGATGTATTGTGTCCGAGTTGGATTTTTTCTGACCTCTGATAGTTTTTTAAATAGATGAGGATAACATTTTACAAACAAAGCCGTTTCCATTATGAATAAACAAGGCAAGGTTACAATTTTTAACGATTTAAAATAGAGAACACAGCTATCAGTTGTCTTAAGACCGCACATTGACCTGATGCATCGCCTCTGCAGCCTAAATACCAGCTCCCTATCAGTGGACTGCCCCCAGAAAATAATGCCATACCGCAAATTAGAGGCAACCAGTCCATGGTACGCGGTCAGAAGAGCTTGACTGTTAACTTTCTTTGAGAGTTGGAAAAGAGCATATGCGGATTTGCTAAGTTTCTTACATAGTTCTTCAACATGAGGTTTCCATGTAAGTTGGCTATCAATTGTAATACCTAAGAACTTAGCCTTATTAGATTCTTCAATATCATAGCCCTTGTAGGAAATGCTAACATTTGGGTTTTCACGGCGTTGATAAAAATGCATGACTTTGGTTTTGCTCAGGTTTATAACCAAATTATTATTATCTAACCAATGTATAATGTCACTTAAGCAAGAATTAATGTCAGTATTATAATTATTTGAATTAGTACATTTTATTATAGCTGTACTGTCATCTGCAAAAAGAACCATTTTGTTGGTTGTCGCTTTCGGGAGATCATTTATGTATATCAAAAAAAGTGGCGGACCCAATACACTACCTTGTGGGACGCAATATTTTACATGTCTTGGTTTAGATATATATATAGTTTCTAATTTAGTTTTAGGACATATCCTAGTAATTTCCGTGCATTGAAGCCTATTACTCAGGTATGATTTTATCAACTTTAAGATGTTCCCTCTTATACCATAACTATTTAGTTTGTGCAACAGAATCTCATGGTCTACATAATCGAAAGCCTTTGTCATGTCAGTGTAAATTGCACAGACTGGCTCTCTTTTATCGACAGACGGCATGATGTTAGCTAGCAAGTCAAATAGTGCCATATTAATCGTAGTGTTCTTACGGAAACCCTTTTGTTCTGTGCAAAATAAATTATACTTTTCGAAATAGGCATATAAAGAGTTATAGATTACTTTCTCGAAAATTTTAGAAATAATTGGAATTTTTGCAATGGGTCTATAATTCTTAAAGTCTGTTTTATCATCTTTTTTATACTGTGTTACTTTTTTGAGCTTGTCCGGGAAAATGCCATCAACTATGCACAAGTTAATTATATGGACTAATGGAGGTGCTACTAGTTCTTTGGTAAATTTCAATACTTTTGTGGAAACTCCATCGTATCCAACAGTATTTGTGTTTTTAAGGCTGCTAATTATTTGTATTATATCGTCAATTGTTACAGGTTGCATGAATAGTGAATTTAAAGTTTGATTGTTTATATTTGTATTATTTAATGTGATGTCAGTTTTAACATTATTCTCAATTGTGTCAATAAAGTAATCGTTAAATTCGTTTGCAATGTCCACGGGGTCTGTAAATGTCAAATTATCTCTTTTCACGCATATGATAGGCTCCAATGGCAGACAGAATTTAGATTTATTTATAATTTGCCAGGTAGCTTTTGATTTGTTTTGAGCGGTATTTATGAAATGATTATTCTGTGCTTTTTGTGTTAAGCTGATAATTCTCCTATAGAGTTTGGTATAGTTTTTAAAGACTAATTTCTTTTTTGAATCTGAATTTAATCGATATGCCCAAAGTAACTGCCTTTGCTTGTTACTACAAGTTTTTATGCCGCGTGATATCCATTTCGTTTTCTTGCTAGTTTTAATGGTTATAATTTTTTCCGGAAAACATAACCTATATAGAAGTATGAAATCTTCCATGAAATTGTTAAAAGCTTCATTTGCGACCTTAGCTTCATGTACTCGCTTAAAAAATAGAGAGCTAAGATGTCTCTTAAAAGTAATTAAGTTTTCCATACATGTGTCCTGCTTTATTGTTTTCCAAAATTTTAAATTGCAGGTTTTGCTTATTGGTACTTTAAGAATTTGGGATGTATGATCCGAAAGGATCAGATCTACAACTTCAGCTTTACATTCTTTCCGATAGTTATAAGCAAAATTGTCAATACAGGTTTGACTTTTTAACCTAGTGGGAGAACAAAGCGCCAATTTTAAATTGTACTTCATAAGAAAGTATTCAAGATCTAGTGTAACTTTGTTTCTTTTCAAAACATCAATATTAAAATCTCCACACAAGACGATTTTCTTATTTGAAGATAGACAGATTTTATTTGATGAAAATATAGTTTTTAATTGTAAGCGCAAGTCGTATTTATTTTGTAAAATGTTTTTATATTATGTAGAAAATGTCGCTGGGTGCAAACTTACCTGTATATTTTTTTATTGACATTTAATCCGTAATATAATATAATTAAACAATTTTATAATTGTGTATTAATATTTCAATTTTATTTTATATAACTTCGTTTTTTTTTATATACATGCCAGTTGAGTTTCATTAATTTTATTTATGAAAACATAGTTTTTAATTGTAAGCGCAAGTCGTATTTATTTTGTAAAATGTTTTTATATTATGTAGAAAATGTCGCTGGGTGCAAACTTGTTTTTCTTCCTGCTTAAATTTTATGTATTGTTGTAGTGTGTAGTCGTTATAAATACCTGGTGGGAGGCCTTCCAACGCAAAGTCTTCCGGTTCGCGGTCGCCACTCCAGAACTTTTCTGCCCTGAAGAATTAAAAAAGTTAAGTGGCAGTGGCCAGGGCACATTGCTCGTAGAAAGGATGGCCGATGGGGCCGAAAAGTTCTGGAATAGCCACCGCGAACCGGAAGACGATACGTTGGAAGGCCTCCCACTAGTTGGACCGATGACCTGGTTAAGGTTGCGGGAAGGCGATGGATGCGAGACGCACGGGATCGGTCAATGTGGCGACGCCTGGGGGAGGCCTATGTCCAGCAGTGGACGTCTTTCGGCTGATATGATGATGATGATTAGAATTATAGGATGAATTTCAGAAAAATCGACATCGCCATCTACTGGCAAATACCGGAATTTGTTTTATAGATATAGAACATTCTCCATAAAACTAGCCTTGTAGGTGACCCCGGTGGTCCCGACGTCCAGCTCCAAATTGCCCCACTTGCAGTCTCGTTTGCCCAGTTTCGCGTTGAAGTCTCCCATGACAACGGTGAAGTGAGTTTTGAAACCATGCATGGCTGTAGAGATATCGTCATACATGGTCCCTACCTCGTCGTCGGGATGGGCCGAGGGCGGGGCGTAGACCTGACCAGAGTGCACGCTCTATTCGAGCGTCGGGCGGGGCGGGGCGTGCAGCGTTCATGTGAAACACGTGCTACGCGTAGTGGCCGTCCTGAGTGCCGGCCGAGCGAAGCGTGGGCTAGTTTGCGTCGAGCGGGGTGTCGCGTGCAAGTTCAAACCAGTTTGTGTTTAGTAATATATGATAGATATATGACATAATTAGCCTGTAATGTTCCCACTGCTGGGACACAGGCCCCTTCTCTGTGAGAGGGAATAGACTATAATGTACCAAACTGACCCAGTGACCTTCATTGCTCGTTGGTAGACCTTGAGTTTCGAATTCTACAGGTTAGTCTAAGACCAAGTGTGTCCATGAGTTTTGCCCTGTGGAACTCTCCTTTTAACAATCCTACCATGCACCAGTAGTTCAGTATACTTTCATTTCTATAAAATATGTAAGAGCGGGCGGACTCAGGATTCTCAAATGATTACGATAACACTTTTTATTACTCACACCAACAATAAGTCACACAACTAAATTTTATAAGGAGATGTGCACAGTTCAAAATACAATTCAATACTGAGTTCTTTCGACTAGACGCAGCCTATATATGTTTAAACAAAAGACTACTCACACAGCAACAACTACCGGTGACATTCGTTTAAGTTTGTATGTAATTTCTACAGTTTGAATGTTGGTCACGCGAAATTTTAGATTTACGCTCTTCGTTGAAAAAAATAATTAATGTATTTATTGGTTTTTGGAAATTCCACCCCTAAGGGGGTAAAAAGGGAGTTGAAAGTTTGTATGAAATTTCTACAGTTTGTAGGTTGGACACGTGATATAAGTTGACGTTTTGAGAAGTTGGCGTTTTGCGTCGTGTTTACAAGTTGAGAAGTTGGCATTCTGCATCAGAACCCAACGTAGTAGCCAAACAAAACTTGAAATTTCGTCCAACTTCATAGTTTTTGCTCCCATATTCCGCATGCTACCTCTTGCCAACTGTATTTGTACAGAAAATAGCTAGTTCTGTAGCCTCAAGTAAACTCAGAGACTTAGTTGTATAACTATTTAAATTTAGTTTGATTCAATTTTCCTTTAATTTTGAGAGTATTTTTTTTGTTTTTCCTGTTAAATATTTGTTATTTTCATAAATAGTAAATGTTTCGTTTCGTTTCACTAACGCATAAAAATACGTTAGTGAAACGAAACAGGGCGATAGTTGAAGATTTTTGCAATTGGTCCTAAGGTAACAAACATTTTTTGTACATTTTTTTTTCCTTCAAGTTACACCTACTATCGCCCTATTTCGTTTGATCCACGATTTTTTGTCCGCCCTGTATATGCATGACTAGTTATTGTCAATCAGACTTTTTGTGTTATCCCTTATTTTTTTGCCTGTGGTATATGTTGCAGTTTTGTGAATTCTAATAATTGTCCTGACTGCAAAGCACACTCTTACTGCTTTATGTCTCATAACACGAGTTTTTGCCGAATGACATCGCCTTAAACTGAAGCGAAGATTAAAAAACAATGACCAGCTCTGCTGTCTATCTGCTTACTGTACCTATAAGTCATTCGTTGATTTGTGTCTGCCCTGATATTTGAGTGTATAATTCTCTCTCTGATTGTGGCACATGTGTTGGATCATTCGGCTCCCTTCAAGATGGTTAAGCTGAGAGGAGCCAATCCATGCGTCATGTTCGGGAACGGGCACCATCAGATGGACTGGGTCATAACTTGGTAGTCTCGGCCTGTTTTTAATTATTTTATTATGAGGTTGTTTATTTTATTCTAAGACACTTTCACGTACACGTCGTTTTACATCGTTCTCACATATATGTAATTTTCCAACAAGAAAGATATAACCAAATACTTGTAATTGAAACTTATTGATGGAAAAGAGTGTCCGTGGAGTTTCTTGCACATTCTTCTTCATAGAGACCTACTGACGCTTGCGAATGTGCAAATGGATTCATCTTTTTTTCTTTGACAATACAAAAGTACCTATAAAGTTTATTTGAAATAATTTGTAAAGCTTATTTTGCTTGATCCTTTGTGGGGCTTTTGATTATATGATCAATTATAAATAGGGACTCTTCGGTCATAGTGTGAACCATTCAAACGTCTGTTCATTTGATTCTGCTTAGAATTTGATACTTACTAGCTTTTTAATCACAGGGGCGGCCGTTGCGAAGAAACCAAAACTACTTATACGAAAAACAGAACTAGAAGATGTTATTACAGAAGAGCAAAACAAAAATGAACAACCAGACTCGAAAATTATCCGGACAACTCAAAATCGTACCTCCAAACAGTTTCCAAAATTTAAAGAACCTTCAATTTATTCAAAACCTCAAGTTAATAATAGTAATAGTTTAAATAATACTATTTTAGATACAAGTTTCTGTAATAATAGTGGAATAGATAATATTAAGTGTAAAATATCGAACAGAGGTAATGACAGTGATCATGTAAATAGGCATCGAAGACTATATGTTAAAGAAAAACCTTACAAATGTGATGTATGTCAGTATAGTTGTAGTCAAAAGAGTGATTTAACAAAACATGTTCGTATACACACTAAGGAAAAACCTTATGAATGTGATGTGTGTCAATGCAGTTTTGCTTTAAGACATAATTTAATTACACATATTAAGACTCACAATGATGAAAAACATTACAAATGTGAAATGTGTCAGTGTAGTTTTGCTCATAGAAATCATTTAATAAGACATATTAGGATACACACTGGTGAAAAACCTTACAAATGTGAAGTATGTGAGTATAGTTGTGAACGAAAGGGTAATTTAATAATTCATGCTCGAATACACACTAATGAAAGACCTTATAAATGTGATGTCTGTGAGTATAGTTGTAGACAGAAGAGTGATTTAACAAAACACGTTCGTATACACACTATTGAAAAACCTTATAAATGTGATGTTTGTCAATGCAGTTTTGCTTTTAGAAATAATTTAACAAGACATATTAGGATTCACAATGTTGAAAAACCTTACAAATGTGATGTATGTCAGAGTAGATTTTCTAAAAATAATAATTTAATCAGACATGTTAGGATACATACTGGTGAAAAACCTTATAAATGTGATGTGTGTGAGTATAGTTGTAGACAAAAGGCTGATTTAAAAAAACATGTTCGTATACACACTAATGAAAAACCTTTTATATGTGATATTTGTCAATGCAGTTTTGCTTTTAGAAATAATTTAATAAGACATCGCAGGATACACACTGGTGAAAAACCTTATAAATGTGATGTGTGTGAGTATAGTTGTAGACAAAAGGGTACTTTATCAATACATGTACGGATACACACTAATGAAAAACCTTATAAATGTGATGTGTGTGAGTATAGTTGTAGACAAAAGGGTAATTTATCAAAACATGTTCGGATGCACACTAATTAAAAACCTTATGAATCTGACGTGTGTGAATATAGTGTTAGTCAAAAGGGGCATTTAATGAGACATAGTAGGATACACTCTGGTGAAAAACCTTATAAATGTGATGTGTGTGAGTATAGTTGTAAACAAAAGGGTGATTTAAAAAATCATATTCTTAAACACCACACTGCGGCAAAACCTTAACGGTTTACTAACACCATAGTCGTTATCATGAAGATATTGTCGATCATATTATCTTAAATAGTTTACTTAGTGTACTGTGCTCAGATTATGGCCCGCCGAGATTGCCGAGCATGGCCCATTGTGAGCGACCACGTCTCAGAGCCATAACTGGCAACACACTCTGGTCATAGACTTTCGCCTTGAGACACTGATAAGTTGGACGAGAAGATATTACCCAGCCGAGTCGGATTCGACGGTTGACCTCTTTCTCGAAATTGGCCCTACCCAACTGGATCGTTTGTCCCAGGTAGACATAGTCATCCACAACTTCGAGTGTAGAGTCTCCGACCTTGATAGGAGTGTGTGTAAAATGGACATTCAACATCACCTATTTTTGCCCATGTAAAATAAAACTAAGGCGTGGTGTAAATGGAAGTCATATCAAAATCTATCAGATTACGAACAATTTTCACTATATAGGTCGAGATTTCATGCTGAATCTAAAACTTGTTAAAACCGATACATAAAGTCAGTTGAGATTAGCATAAAAATTAACACCAAATATTTATGGAGTTTTATATCTAACCGTAAATCCATAGCTTCCATTCCTTCTACTATGCATTACCAGGGACAATCATCAAACTATCCAGACAAAATTAATCTCTTTTTAGACTTTTTCCATTTTATCTACCTATGAGCCTTCCACTCTCAACAATGTGCAGCAGCAGACCTTCGACGATGCTGAGATTAGCCGTCTCGTTAGCAATCTTGTGATCAGTATTGAACAGGTACACAGTGCTTTGAAATCCGTGGATTGTTCTAAAGGTCCAGGTGTGGAGGACCTGATGATATCCCGCCACTATTCCTTAAAAATACCGCTTACACTTTAATTCTTCCTCTATATATTATTTATAATAATTGCTTGAGCCAAGGGACTTGTGTGGAAACGAGCCAATATCATCCCTCTATAAATCGGGTCCAAGACACGAAATTGAAAACTACCGTCCTATTTCCATTTTGCCGATCTTGTCAAAGCTTTTCGAGAGGCTTGTCCACGATCAGCTTTATCCGATTATTCAGGATCTACAACTACTCATTGATTGAGTATACTGATTATTTATTCAATAATTTAGACACACGTGTACAGGTGGACTCTATTTATACTGATTTCCGTAAAGCTTTTGACAAGTTCGACCATAAATTACTTTTAAGCAAAATAGTATTTAACGGTATTCGTGGCTATTTGTTCCGTTGGTTTACTTCCTATGTTACAAATAGAACGCAAAAAGCTCGATACTGGGTCCTTTGTTATTTATTATATTTATCATTGATATTGACATGTGCTTTCTTAATTCTAAATTCTTACTTTACGCAGATGACCTTAAGACCCATCAAAACTATTATTATTATCACAGTGAAACTCCGGCAAGGGAGAGTTTGATTCGCGACCTGGGCATATTACTTGACGATAAACTGCACTTAGACGCACATGTTAATAAAATTGTCAATAATGCTTATCGCATGTACGGCCTTGTGATGAGATCATCCACGGAGTTTAAGCACCCTAGTACATATTTAATAGATATAGATCATTAATTAGGTCTCAGTTGGAATATGCGGTACCTGTGTGGAAACCCTTCTACATTAAATATATTATAGATTGTATAGAAAGCATACTACGTAATTTTTTTAAGTCTGTATTATCGATGCTTAAAAAGTTGTTATCACTCTTATAGTGAGTTACATAAGAAATATAATCTGCTTTCTTAGAGTTCAAGGCGTACTTTCCTTGAAACTACATTTTTGTATGATTTTTGCATTAACTCGTATGATTGTTTAGAAATTCGTTACAAGTTGTGTTATATAGTTCCCAGAACATGCCAGGGACGCGAGGTGCGCGCACGATCTGTATTCGCCACTACTTCCAGTCGTACCAATGCCGGCTTGCGTGCGCCTAATCGTCGCCTTACGAGCAATTTTAATAAGAATGTCTGCAGTTTGGATCTGTTTGCTACCGCATAGAAAGTTTAGACTCATGTTACTTAACATATTGAAAAACTAATGGACAATGTTGTTCCACTTATGCGGCACTATTGATAGCTTTGTTTTGTTTTGTTGATGCTTTAATATTAATATTTCTGTTTTTTATTTATTGTTTACAACGCTTATCTTAAATTTACCAAATTGTCTCATTGTTATCTGTGGAGAACGTGGTTGATTTCACATTTGTATCATTTCTCTATCCAAAATTTTTGTAATTCTTAATGTGTAATTTTTTGTTTTCCCGAATAAATTAAATAAAATAAAAAAATGTTCTTCTTAAGGCACATACTTTCGCCCCACTGAGGACATCGAGCATTTTACTGAGGATTTCTATGGTCTCAGCTATGACTACTATATCGTCAGCAAACCGAAGGTGAGTGATGTACTCACCATTCACGTTGATGCGTAGCCCTCTCCAGTCCAGAACCTTGAAGTCATCCTCCAGTGCAGCGGTGAAAAGTTTCGGAGATATGAGGTCTCACACCTCGCTGCAGAAGGATAGATTCCGAGGTCTGATCCTGAAGCCAAACTGACATGGTGGCGTTTTTGCACAAACAATTCAGCACGTAGGTTTACCGGTGGTCGATTTGGCACCGTTGACGAGACTGCATCACAGCCCAAGTCTCGATCGAATCGTAGTCTACAAACTCTCAGCAGAGAGGCAGGTTGTACTCTTCGGTCTTCTGCATAACCTGCCGCAGCGTATGTATGTGGTCTACGGTGCTGAAGCCTTTACGGAATCCGGCTTATTCGGGAGGCTGGAAATCGTCAAACCTGCGCGCGAGACGTTTCGTGATGACTCTTGAAAACAGCTTGTAGAAATGTCTAAGAAGTGAGATGGGCCTATAGTTCTTCAGCAGGGCATTGTCACCTTTATTGAAGAAGAGCACCACCACACCCCCGTACCATACCTGTGGCGTTTTTCCCTCGAGTTTGACGAATCAAATAGGTTCTGAAGGGCCTTAAGTATTGGTTTTCCACCCGCTTTCAGGAGTTATTTAATTCCGTCAGCACCCAGTGCCTTTTGAGACTGATGCTTTTTTGCGGAAATAAAGTTCACCGGCGTCAGAACTGCCCAGCATTAAATGCTAATTGCCAAAATTGTCAAAAAAGGGGACATTTTGCAAATATTTGTAGGATCCCTAAGACAAATATTAACGATACTATTCGATGATTTTACGGCTTTTACAACACAATTAACCTACTCGGATACAACACTTCGAAAAAGTCCATTAAGCCTAATCCAGACCAACTCCAACCGCTTAGTATCATGCCAATATCATTTAAACGAGCTCTCGGCATGTTTTCCCATTATTAACCCTAGAAAGATAACCTACGCCTCAGAGGCGCCCGCGTTGGTTTGACATCGCTGTCTCTTTCTAATAAGCGCGCGTATCTACCTGTCCTTCTAAGTTAGCTCAGTGGACGGTGCACAGCGTCGCAGGACGGCCGTTTGTACGCGGTAAGTACCATAGTTTTGCAGTTACGACTAAGTGTTGCGCTCCAAAGGCGCATGGTTATCTTTTGTGTGACATTTAGTAAAAGTAAGGATTTGTTTATACTTACATAAAATGTTTATAATAACTGTTTATTTCTCTTTTTTAGCATGAAATCTTTTCGCCTTCATCATGACGAGCCGGAGAACACTAACTGATGATGCAATATCTTGGTTGATCGCTGGAGAGGAAGAGAACGAGCATGAACGAGAACAAGAAAGTGACAGTGAGATAGAAGATCATTTGAGTGACGATGACATCCAGAGTGATTTCGAAGACGAGTTTATCGACGATGAGGTGCCACAACAATTGAATGATATACAAAATGAAGTTATTATAAGTCCGCCTGTATCTTCAGAGCCTACTGGAACTTCGGAATCATCTCGTCGTGACCACCGCATAATTGTTCCTGATCGCCGTGTGCTTAGGGGTAAGAACCAACATTGCTGGTCGACAATAAAAGGAGGAAGTCGCGGAAGGACATCCACCATAAACATTATTCGTACAAGTAGAGGTCCAACGCGCATGTGTCGAAATTTATGTGACCCAATCTTATGTTTTAGTTTGTTTGTTACCGACGAACTAGTGAATGAGATCGTCCGTTGGACGAATGTTGAGATCTCTGTGAAACGTCGAGACAACATGACCAAAGCCACTTTCAGAGATACGTCTGTGACAGAAGTCCAAGCTTTGTTTGCGATACTGACCTTGAGTGCAGTAATGAAAGACAATCACTTGTCTACCGATGAGCTGTTCGATAGTAGTTTTTCGGGTACACGGTACGTGGCAGTGATGAGTAGGGATCGTTTTGATTTCTTGCTTAGATGTCTACGATTTGATGACAAGTCTATACGGCCCTCTTTACGTCATGAAGATCCATTCATCCCCATTAGAAAAATATGGGAATTATTTATAACTCAGTGTAAGCTGAATTATACACCGGGAGAGCATGTCACAATTGATGAGCAATTATTAGGGTTTCGAGGACGGTGCCCGTTCCGCATGTATATCCCCAATAAACCCAGTAAATATGGAATTAAAATCCCAATGATGTGCGACAGTGGAACAAAGTACATGCTAAATGCAATGCCGTATATTGGCAAAGCTACGAACACTAATGGGTTGCCACAAGGAGAATTTTATGTAAAGGAGTTGTCACGGCCCTTGCATGGAACAAACCGAAATATAACTTGTGACAATTGGTTCACTTCGGTTCCTCTCGCCAAATCCCTACTTCAGGAACCGTACAAACTAACCCTCGTTGGCACTATACGATCCAATAAACGAGAGATCCCAGAAGAAATGAAAAACACTCGGTCTCGTTCGGTAGGCACGTCAATGTTCTGCTACGATGGATGTTTGACCATTGTCTCGTACAAGCCAAAGCCCTCTAAGATGGTTTACCTGCTATCATCGTGTGATGAAGAAGGAGTCATCAACCCAATAACTGGTAAGCCTGAAATTATAATGTATTATAATCAGACCAAAGGCGGGGTGGACACTTTCGATCAAATGTGTTCCTCAATGTCATGTTCAAGGAAAACCAATAGATGGCCAATGTCTATGTTTTATGGCATTCTGAACATAGCGTTCGTCAATTCTTATGTTATATATTGCCACAACATTCTTGCGAAAAATGAAAAGCCTCTAAATAGAAGGAATTATATGAAAAAGTTAAGCACCCAGTTATCAGAATCGTGGATGAAGGAAAGACTGGAAGCTCTTACTTTGCCAAAGCATGTGCGAGATAATATCGCAAATATTCTTCCGAAACCGGTTGTGCAGAACGATACAGACAATGAAGAAGAACCTCCAGCCAAGAAAAGACGGTACTGCACCTTTTGCACTAATAAAAAAAAAAGAATGTCTAAGATGACTTGCGCCAAATGCAAGAAAACAGTTTGCGGCGAACATAAAAATGATGTTTGTTTTGAATGCCTGTCAAACCAAATTTGAACCAAATGATTATAGTTTTGACTGATTTTTTTTTTAGTTGATTAGTTAGTTAGAAATAATATAATTAGTTTTATGAAAAAAGATATTATTTTTTTGATACTATGTTCCTGTAAACAGAAGACTGCTAATTTTGTTGATTTTTTCTAGAGGTTTTTGGATTTAAGTTTAATTATTAAAATATATAAAATATTTGACTAAAAAAGTTTTTTATTATTAGTTCATTAACCACATATTAAAACAATTAAGTAAAAAATACAATAAATAGGTATTTTATAAAAAAAAAAACAATAATATATCGTGCGCCTCCGAAGCGCATGGTTATCTTTTGTAGCCGTCAAAATATGGTTATCTTTCTAGGGTTAAAGGTGGATACCAAAATTTTCAAAAAAAAACGACGATGCCTGGTGAATCCAGAATTCCCATTAAATGATTAAGCTATATCTGCTTTTGATGACTTGAAGAATTGCAATACAGAGTCTACAATATTTACTGTCGATGAAAACAAAATGTTTTCAGTCGAGCCTCTGATAATGCTATTGCGCTACATTGACTCAAGAAGGACGCCCAGTAGCTTTCTTTTCGCGCAAACTATCCACAACAGAAAAACGACATTCAGCCATAGAAAAGGAAGCGTATGCCATTGTCGAGGCTCTCCGTAAGTGGCAAGACTACTTGATTGGAAGATATTTTCGGACTAATCACAGACCAACGATCAGTTTCCTTTATGTTCAATCGCACACATACAAGCAAGATAAAGAACGAGAAGATAGAGAGATGGCGATTAGAATTATCTTGCTACAAATATGATATTGTCTATAGACCAGGAAATGAAAATAACGCTGCTGATGCACTGTCACATATCTGCGCTATTCACACGGAATCTAAATTGAAGGACTTGCATAATGAACTTTCCCATCTAGGCGTTACACGAATGTATCACTGGATACGAAGTAAGAATCTACCATTTTCAGTAGATGTCAGAAAGATGACAAATGCATGTTCAGTCTGTGCAGTCGTGAAAGCCCGTTTTTTTTTTTAAATAATAGCAATTTGATAAAAGCGATTTCTGTCGCGCAGCATTGCGCGATTCGCCATTTAACAATCGGTATGTATCAACATTAGTAATGTCAATCTATATTTTATATTGTGGTAACACCACTCTTGGCTTTGACTAACTTTATGTTGGTACTGTACTAGAGGCATGGCGGGAAATGTGGCTGCTTTTTGGACAAGTATGAGAAGTGAGCAGAAAGGTTATTGCAAGAAAAGGTAGGAGCTACGAGCTTCTAGGAGGTCCAAGAAGACCCCAGGTGAATGTTTACTTTGCAATATCTTTATTTTGACCTATAAGTGCATGATATGTGGAAAGATGAGACGATTGTCGTCGTTTGCCATTCTATCCTTTACTGGTAGTCCAATCTTGCAGTGCACAGCACACTTGGTAGTCAAGGACATTGGACAGGGAAGCCTGGAGCTCCCATATATTGGTAGTGTGATCCGGAAACACACTGGCACGGTCGACTGAGCTGGAGCAACCGTGGCGAGGCTATGGGGATGGTGGAGGCCTCCGGGGGGCCATAGGCCCCCTGTCCGGCTAAGTGACTAACATGCAAACATGATGAGAGTCACCAGGGATATACCCTGTTTAGACCGGAGCAAGTCGACCGATGCCCAGCTAGGCAGTAGAGGTGTATAGCCATAAGTAAACTGCAGTCAAATAACAGTCATGAGATCCCTCTATAGAGTACAAGAGTATGGCAAGACACTTGGTAAAACCAGCTAATGCATGTGAGTGGCACAGCCACACGAGAGAGGCTAGGCCTCGCCTTATAAGTATCGCATACATGTAATAATAGGAGTGGAATAAAACTGGTCGACTAATCTTTCCACTCTCATGATAAATGTGTAATTATGTATACTCATGTCGTCCGTACATTATGTGAAGCAAGCATATAGTATTTCACATACATACTATAGGAGGAACGACAATTTCAGCGTTCGAAAGACTGAATATTGATTTTAAAGGGTACCGTACCAGTACCGTCATCTTCATCTAACAAGTACAATACTGGCTATTACAGACGAATATTCGCGGTTTCCATTCGCATTCCCGTGCCAAGATGTTTCCACTGCGACTGTAGTGAAACATTTATCGACTCTTTTCTGCAAATTTGGATTGCCAGCTTATTTTCATTCCGCTCGTGGCTCCGCATTTATGTCAAAAGAAGTAAAAGATTACTTACACAATATAGGTATATTTACAAGTCGAACGACAGCATGTAACCAACAGGGCAATGGACAAAGCCTGAATAGTTACAGTTCATTATGCTTGCTTTATACTCAATAACACTTAATAGCAAAACCACTTAGCTTTATTTTGCCCTTTTCTTATATTTCGATCTGCTTATGGGAGGGAACGAGAGGTAAGCCGTTTCTGTTATAATTCTTTATACATGCCTTTAGCGCGTGCACTGTTTCGCCATGCACACGCGAACTAACTGTCCATAAAACACTTTCTTGCTTTTTTACTTACTTACTGTATAGTGTACGCCGTATACACGCGAAATTTATTTTATAACTCCTTTATTTTTATTTTACCGGTATTTTAAACGACCCGGCGCAGCTCCGCCAAATCGACAGAAAATCTCTTCGATCAGGAACTCGCTGATCCTCGGCGCTGTCACCCTAGGAACTGCTCTGCATACTTCGTTGCATATTCTAACCTTATTATTTATTTGATTAATATGCAACCTCTCGGCGACTTCCTAAAAGGACCTAACACGTCTATCCCAACCTTTTCCATCAAACGGTTCACAACAACGGGTAAATCAACGGGCAATCTGGTCATCCTTCTTCCGCTCTTGGCACAACATGCAGCTTACATATTTATCTATCAATCTCTCTGCATCCTTTATAAAGTACCTCGCTCTAAACTTAACTAAAGTTTTCGCCAGACCTAAATGCCCTTCTGACTATGGATCAGCATGAAGTTCTTTCAACACCTCCTGTAAGTTTTAGGAACGACTACTAACATTCTATCATCATTTAGAAACCTGCTTTTCTTACAAAAAATGCCATCAGTAATAACGTTATATCTGCCTGCACAATGTACAATATCGGAGTCGTACGCCTGAATACACAGCGACCACCTAGCTTATCTTCCATTCATGTCCTATCTACCCCTTAATCAGCACAATGCCTTATGATCAGCGACAACCTGCAACATCAGACCCCAAAGAAAATGTTTAAAATAATTTAACGCCCAGACTAAAGCAAGACACTCCTTCTCCGTTGTAGAATATTTCTACTCTCCTTCACTCAGCTTCCTGGACGCGTATGCTATAGGGAACAACACAATCATCATCTTGCTTGAGACAGCAGCCAAGGGCCTCCCCACTAGCGTCCACATGCAACCTAGTTGTTGATAACTTATTACTAGAATAAAAATGCAATATCGGGGGTGATTCCATAATTTTTATTATCTTAGCTCATAATGAGGACTCACCAATTAAGAAGGCAACCTACTTGCCTACTAGAAGACTGGCAACAGATCACTAATTAGTTTTGTAAGGTAATTGAAATAGGAATGCTATAAAATAAGTGAAGTTGTTATTGAGACCCGTCATTAACAAAGACCATGGGTAACGATGGGTTATTTTTTTTTTCTTAATATGTAAACAATAACAGTAACCTAGGTAAACAGTTTGTATAAAAATTATAGATATTGAACTATTAATATTACTATTGCGACATCCATAAATTTATGTGTACGTGTTTATTCTCCTAAACAGCTCAATACCATTGACAACATGATTTGGTCGGGTTACACGCGGCGATTTAGTATGGAAAAGTAATAAAAGCTAATTTCTCTTAAAATACAACACTTAGTAATCTGAATTTTTAACTTTTACAATACTAAAGTACATACATTAATAAATTCATATACGTGAGGACGATGCACCTAGCACTACTGTACTACATATAAGTATTACAAGCACTAAGAGGTAAATTCCTTCACTTGAAAAATAGGAACATGGTTCTCACATACAAATATTGCAAACATAGGTAAAATATCTAATTCAACAACAACGGAACAGTGTGCGAGTAATTTTTTTTTTTAAACACAGAGGGTAGATAAATATAAAATAAAGCGTTAGTATGATTATGAATATAATACAAATCAACCAGTTTGACTTTGTCTACACTAAAGATTGCTCTATGGAGCAGGACCAGTATGTTTCCAAGCATTCTTATCCTGAATATAATCATCTAATTTGTAATATTCTTGTTTACAAAGTGTACTTTTAACTATTGTTTTAAATTTACTTTCATTTAGTTTTATTATCTCACAAGGTATTTTGTTATAGAATTTAACACAGTACCCCATGAAAGATGTGTGTACTTTAGCTAATCTATAAGATGGTTGATCTAACTTATCTTTATTTCTAGTATTACAATTGTGTCTATCACTAACTTTACTAAAGAGATTTATATTTTTCCTTACATACATAATATTTTCATAATACATTGGCAAGAAACTGTCATAATATTAATCTTTTTAAATAGCTCCCTCAGAGATTATTCGTGACTTAAATTATATATGGCCCTGACAGCTCTCTTTTGCAATATAAATATTGTTTCAATGTCAGCCGCCCGGCCCAAAGTAAAATACCGTATGACATAATGCTGTGAAAATAACTAAAATAGACCAATCGCGCGTTTTCTATATCCGTTAACTGTCTTATCTTTCTAACAGCACGATCCGCAAGAGATGTTATGTGAGGCCCCCATTATAATATGTCGTCTAGAGTGATTCCTAGGAAAACTGTTTGATTTTCATAGTCCAGCTTTTCTACATGCAATATGATGTCGCATTCACTACTTCTGACATTCGGCAATGTGAATCTAATACAATTGTTTTTTTTTTCATTTAGTACCAAAATGTTTGCCGTGAACCAAGTTTGGACCTGATGAATAGACTTATTCACATCATCAAGATTTTGTGACCGCCGATCTATTTTAATATATATATCAAAGATGTGTCATCAGCAAATAACACGATCTTAGTTTGATTTTGTAATAATTGGGGCAAATCGTTAATGTAAACTAAAAAGAGGAATGGACCCAATATAGAGCCTTGAGGAACGCCCATTGTCATTTCAGGCCCTAGTGAGTTTACGCCTTTTACCTGAAATTTAAGTTGTCTGGCTTTCAGACATGATCTAAGTAACTCAAGGGCCGTATGTCTAATCCCAAGTGTTCGAGTTTCAACAATAGTGTCTCATGGTTAACGCAATCGAACGCTTTCGAGAGGTCGCAAAAGATGCCAATGGCGTCTGTGCTTCCTCCCAGGCGTTACCGATGTTCTTTATTAGGGTGACACCAGCGTCAGTTGTGCTACTCCCTTTGGTGAAACCGTACTGTTGATCATGAAAGTTGGAATGTTTGTTAAAATGACGCAACAATTGGTTGAGCATAAACTTTTCGAAGACTTTACTGAGAACCGGCAGAATTGGCACTGGCCTATAATTATTGGCTTCTTTGCTATCCCCGGATTTAAACAATGAAACTACTTTACTGTGTTTCATAAGGTCCGGTATAACTCCTTGATCGACACTAGTGTTAAATATGCGACGGGCACGCATTTACATTCTTTCTAAGTAAAGCAGCAGAGAGCGCGGGTGAGGAGTTTAAAGCTGCTGTAGTTTTTATTAACGAAAAAGTTTTCAAATTCCTGAGCTACCTCTACATCTGATTGTATTGGACCATGTGCAGTCGCTAAATTAATTTCAGTATTACGCTGTTTTTTTATTATTTTCCAGATAGTTTTTTTTTATCGTCTGCTGATTTTATTTTATTGCTAATATACAGCGCTTTAGCTATTTTGCATGCAATTTTAAAGGCTATTGAATATTTCGCAACATATTTAAGCTTGTAACTTTATGGCCTAAAGCAAAATATGAATAATATTTGGCTTTAGGCCATAAAGTTCATATAGCTTTTCCCTGCTTTTACGAATGCCTGGAGTCGCCCAATCGCTAAATACGAACTTCGTGTAAATACTTTTCGCTTTCAGTGGAAATGTATAATTAAATTGGGTGTTTAGTACTTTAGAAAATTCGGCATAGAACCCATTTAGGTCATCTATATTATTAAAGTTTTGAACACATAACTTACTACTCACGGTATTATTAAATTTTTCTAAATTTTTACAAGTAATTGGTCTAAATTTTATTTGTATTTTTTGTAAAGTAAGTAGTAATTATTTGTACATTTAGTATAGCTGTAGCATGCCCCCTTTTTCGGAGCTCATTGTGGTCCTGCTGAAGGGAGCGTGACTACCGCCGCCAGACCTTCAAAATCGATTTTCTCGAAAACTACTAATGTACTAATTTTGTTATACAATTATTAATTGGTACCAATTGAGAAGTAATTATTTACCAAATATGGAAGCAATTGGTTTGTTGAACCAACTTTTTGTAATAAATGGAAAGATCATATTTAAGTTTTCGTACAAAATTATTTTTAGTTTTTTTTTTCGCTATATATACAAATTTATATCAATTTGAAAATATTGTTTTAATTTTTCAGTCGGTTAATTTTTTTATGAAAAAGTTTTAATAAGTGTGTAAACGAACATGTTTTATTTAATCACCAACTATACTCTCAGATGTCATATTTATAAGATTTTATTTAGTGTGTATTCGAAACATGATTTTTTAAATAACCCTTTCGTTTACAACTATACTGACATACTTCACATTTGTAAAGTTTTTCACCAGAGTGTATCCTACTATGTCTTATTAAATTATTTCTAACAGCAAAGCTGCTTTGACACACATCACATTTAAAAGGTCTTTCATTAGTGTGTATACGAACATGATTTGTTAAATCAGCCTTTTGTCTACAACAATATTCACAGAAATGACATTTATAAGGTTTTTCATTAGTGTGTATCCTACTATGTCTCATTAAATGACCCTTTTGACTACAACTATACACACACACATCACATTTATAAGGTTTTTCATTAGTGTGTATCCGACCATGTATTGATAAATCACCCTTTTGTCTACAACTATACTCACACACATCACATTTATAAGGTTTTTCACCAGTGTGTATCCTACTATGTCTTATTAAACTATTTCTAAAAGCAAAACTGCTTTGACACACATCACATTTATAAGGTCTTTCATTAGTGTGTATACGAACATGATTTGTTAAATCACCCTTTTCTCTACAACTATACTCGCAGACATCACATTTATAAGGTTTTTCATTAGTGTGTATCCGAACATGTTTTGTTAAATCACCCTTTTGTCTACAACTATACTCACAGACATCACATTTATAAGGTTTTTCATTATAGTGTATCCGAACATGTTTTGTTAAATCACCCTTTTGTCTACAACTATACTCACAGACATCACATTTATGAGGTTTTTCTTTAACATATAGTCTTCGATGCCTATTTACATCATCACTGTCATTACCTTTGTTCGATATTTTACATTTAATATTATCTTTGCCACTATTATTACAAAAACTTGTATCTAAAGTAGTATTATTTAGACTATTACTATTACTAATTCGAGGTTTTGAATAAATTGAAAATTCTTTACATTTTGGAAACTGTTTGGACATACGATTTTGAGTTGTCTGGATATTTTTCGAGTCTGGTTGTTCATTTTTGGTTTGCTCTTCTGTTATAATCTCTGTTATAATCTTATCTTCTAGTTCTGTTCTTCGTATAAGTAGTTTTGGTTTCTTCGCAACGGGCGCCCCTGTGATTATCAAGCTAGTTAGTACCAAATTCTAAGCAGAATCAAATGAACAGGCGTTTGAATGGTTTACACTATGACAGAAGAGTTCCTTTTTATTATTGATCATATGATCAAAAAGCCCACAAAAGATCAAGCAAAATAAATTACCGTACCGTTGTAATTTTCATTCAAAATCAAAATAGTTTATTTCAAATAAACCTTATAGGTACTTTTGAATTATCAAACAAAAAAAGCTTTTTTACAAAAAAGTACAACCGACTTCCAAATAAAAACACTACAAAGTGAAAAATTACTTTTTCTCTGAAGTCGATGTCAAAAAAGAAGAAAAGAAAACAGGAACACCGACTGCCGAAAAGAAGTTATTTTTCACTTTGTAATGATTTTGTTTAGAAGTCGCTATAATTTTTTTTAGTGTCTGTTTTGTGCCAAATGAGTCGGCCTGTTTGCTTACTTACATAAAGATTAACTAACTTATACTTACAGTGTGTGTCTTGTTCTTCGTCTACTTCTGTTTTAAACTCCGTTATAGATACATTGTCTTCCGAATCAGAATACTTTACTTGTATATCTTCTACATCTGAAGAGTCTGGAATTACCAACTCTGCTTCTAGCTCTGTAAGTGAAAATAAACAGTCAAACAAGAGTGAATATATGCTAACATTGCAACAATAACTCAACAACATGATGACCGCTTGTCTGACCAACTGAATATCAACGCCGGGGTCCCTCAGCGGTCGGTACTCTCGGCAACATTGTTCTTGTTGCATATAAATGATCTGCTAAAACCGGGTACCTTTGGGTATGCAGACGACAGCATTGTTGCTGAGAGATACATATCCGACGCGCGTGCTACTGGGCCCCAGATACGTTCTCTCCAGGAGGCCATGGTTGGCCGCTTGAATCTGTCCTAGAAGGTAGTCTCCGACAGGGGCGAAGCCAATCTGGTCAGGTGCAATGCTGCTAAGACCCAGGCGTGTCTTTTTTCCTCTAAAAGGAGCCAATTCAACCCGGCTCCTTCTTTCCGTGATGTGACCGTGCCGATAATGGACCGACTTGAGCTTCTTGGCGTTACGTTGACATCGACCCTCAATTTTGGTCCATTCATTGAGGCAAAAGCTCAACTGGTTGCCAAAAAGTTGGGGATCCTTGCAAAGGTGAGACGGTACTTCACGCCAGAACAGTTGCTCAACTTGTATCAATCGTAAGTTCGGTCATGCATGAAGTACTGCTCTCATCTCTAGGGCGGATCTAAGCACCAGCTGGATGCACTAGAGTCGATCGAAAAACGGGCCAAGAGGCTCATCGGCAATGAGGTACTGGTCGAGTCTAGGCAAGCACTTGGCGCCGATGTTCAAGGCTCTGGAGCCTTGAACATCGGCGCCAAGTGAACCCACCAGTAACAAGTGACTACAAGACGTACGGCGATGCGTCATCCATCGTACATGGCGGACATCCCACTCATACGCACCAAACGTTTTAGGCAAGAATAAGAAAAAAAACTTGAAGACATGTGACATAGATCTACCAACCAGCACTGGACCAGTTTGGTAGATTATGGTCTAATTCCTCTCACAGAGAAGAGGCCTGTGTCCCAGCAGTGGGAACATTACAGGTTAATTATGCCATTTATCTATCACATAATACTATATTAAAGCTAGTACTCAATATATTTTTTTATTCTAATAAGCATATCTCAAGAATGATATGTTTGACATATATTTCAACACGTTGGGCCAAAGGTATTTAAATGGCTGAGACTGGAATTGCAAACATACCTGCTGGGGATCTAGACTCATCACAACCAGAGGACGTGAGCTAAAAAGAGTGTTGAAACCCACAGACGGACTCCGCTCTCGACTGGCGTACCAACTTACTGGCCAACTAATACCAATAAGACACCATGCCTTCTGGACTTTTTGATTGTCAAGGGACTTTCAGATATCAACTTGGACTCGCGTGGAGTCATTCGATAAACTATCTGAGCACTCCCAGTTATTGCCACATTTAGTGTTACAGCAATCCCGCCGAGGGAAAGCCGAAACTAAACTACTGTGTAATCGAAAAACTGACTGGGACTCATTGGCAGACTACCTAGAAGAATTTAATCTTACAGTGAAACTGAAAACTGAAGAATACATAAATTCTGCCACATTCTACATAACTAATGTTATGCAAATATTAGCATGGCGCGCTACACCTACGCTAGACACTTCAGTATGTCAAAATAATATACCCTTACAGATGGAAAGAGAGAGAAGGCAGCTTCATTTGAGCAGATCGGAAGAGGACAGAAGGAAATTTAATAAAGCTGCAAGAGAATTGAGGGAGCTCATCCATGATAACCAAAATACCATGTTCCAAGAATAACTGTTAACATTGTCAGCTCGAAAGCATGATTATTATTAATTGTGGAAGATAACCAAAAATTAACGACCTATGCAGACGACACTGCATGCCCTGGGAGTGACAAGGATCCAATGCAGGCATTTCAGAAATTACAAGTCCAGTTGAATAAAGGTGATCTTTCGCTGAAAAATAGAGAATACAACCAAGTATAACTAAGTCAGTTCAAGTTACATTCACTCTTCGGAAAGGCGAAGTGTCGTGCCCCAGTGTACATGGAAAGTAAACCCCTGCCAGACAGTAACACAGTAAAATACCTGGGGCTATACCTAGACGAAAGGCGTACCTGGGCCAACCACATTAAGGCCAAGAAAAAGGCAGCTTCTATTGATATGAAAAGTGTTTCCTGACTCTTAGATAAACAATCAAAGTTATCTCTTAGTAACTACATACTCGTATATAAAATTATAGTAAAACCAATCTGAAGTGAACCTTGATTTGTCAGAAATACGGAAATACACAAGCACATAAAAATGCCAACAATGAAAGAAGAACTATGCGAAAAATGCAAAACGTATAAACAGAGACTGAGCAAGCACAGCAATATCTTGGCCATGAACCTTTTGTAGGCTATACCTACAGTTCGGCCGCTCTGCCAACAAATGTCTCCGAAGAACAACGAAGTTTGCCGTTTGTTTGTTTGTAGCGTCTTGACGCTCCCGCTCTCTCCTCCCCGCGCTCTTGTTGCGCCCCTCGGTCGCCCTCGCCAGTCAACAACGTATGAAGTAGGCAGGAATATTGACTCGCTCGTGCATTAGTGTTAAAACCTTGTATCGTTTTGTAATAAAAACTTATAATATCGTTAGAGCTGTGTTTATTCTGCCCAAATCATCCAAATATTAGATAACAGACACTATAACTAACTCACACAGACTCTACAGTTCGCGCTACGCGCTCATCGCGCGGTTCGGCAGACTTCGTTGTTCTTCGGAGACATTTGTTGGCAGAGCGGCCGAACTGTAGGTATAGCCTGCACTTCTAAACAGACAAGAGGATTTATAGAGATGAAAGAGATGGCAAATCCTGAACTTCCAACATAACAATAAAAAAATAAAGTTAATTTAATGCTAAACCACATAATGCGATTGTTCAATGCAACACCCCATAAATAATCTCTCATGAAGAACCCATCTGATTATGGCTAGAAAGCCGATCACAGATAAAAGGAGCAGTTAAAAACAATATAAGCATACCATCAATTTGAAGCTCCTCTTTTGGCTTAATAATATCATCTGGTAATTCTTCTTTGATACTCGTAGCATGGCTTTCTGTTTGACATTCCCCAACTATACTAATGTGCTCCGTCGTAGATTTAATAAACCCATTGTCAAAATCTATGAGGTCTGGGTTTATTAAAGGATTTGGCTGTAAAAATATAACTCCAGTGTTAGATTGCTAACCATACATTACATATTGAGACCCCTCCGTGCCTCTGGGATGCATGTTAGGTTGTTGTTCCTGGCTGCCATTTATAGATATTTGTCAATGGACTACTTGTGTAAAAAACAATAGGTTTTGTAGAAAAAGACAATTGATAGTCACAAAACTGTTATTGTAACAATAAATTCATAACTTTAAAATAATGGTAAACAATAGATATAGCCAAAAACCATTATTTGACATGGACAAGCTGCCTATCATAATATCCTTTGGCAAGAAGTGTTGTCAGACTTTTGAAATAAGTCATCAAGAATCTAGAAAAGTATATCACACCTCATTACCCTCATCCAGCATCTGAGCATACAACTCTTCAGCTGCCAGACATTTTCTCTGGAATCGGCAGCATTGTTTGAGTTTGGTGCAGCAGAAGTAACAAACGAGCAGCGGTCTCCTGTCTTCTGTTACAAACTGCAACAAAGCTTGTCTTGCACTATTTTGTTTTCTTAACTAATCTAATATGTCTATGTATGTTTGTTATAGTCATCACAATCTAAGAAGCCCGTTGACGTTTCTCATTTTACATGCCCCAATAACTTTCTATGTAAGAAATTCTATTTCATAATCCTAATAAAATACTATTTTACTGATACACTATGACAACGAGTTTCATTTGCAAGCATCAAGTTTAATTATTATTAAGCTGTCCCACGTCGCTTCACTCCCATCAACTGGTTACCTACCTGCTCATCTACTCTACCTACCCTATATACATGATTGTTGCGTAACTTAAACCGTTTAAGCAGTACACACAACGGAAACCACAATAGATCCCAATGGGTCGAAGTGTCCGAGTCATTTCTCGGCCCCTCCACACACAACGGAAGCTTTTTTCAATTATGCTCCTCTCCTATTGGTCATAGGTTGATGGGTTACCTTCCTCGATAAATGGACTATCCAGCACAAAAATATTTTTTCAATTCCAACCAGTAGATCCTGAGATTAGCGCGTTCAAACAAACAAACTCTTCAACTTTATAATATTAGTATAGACTTTTATAGCTGTCAAAATGGGCCTTTTATTTTTTGACATATTTAAATGTAATCTCTGGAAGTACTGATTAGATAATAACAATTCTTTCACTAATAGCAATTAACATTATTACTGAGTCTCATAGGCTTTTCATTACAGAATAATGCAAAGAAAAGCCAAGGGAAAAAGCTACTCATGTATAAAGTACGTTCAATCATACAACAACCAGCTCATGTTGCAAGAATACCTTGTGTAATGTATTGTTTTGGTGTACAATCAAGAATAAAGAACAAGTAGGTGGTCAAAATTATTTAAAGTAGGTCACTTTTCATAAAGAGAAAGCATGAGCATTGAATCATTCTTGCTCAAGATAGATTGGAAACTTTCAAACTTATTATTATTGCAGAGTTCTTCAGTGATGTCAGTCATGTCCACATCATTAATAATATGCCACAATATCCACTTGTATGAGGTGTATTTAAAACCTATTAATTTTAAAGAAATAACTTACTGGCTTATCAGTCAACTTCATAAAGAGTTCATGCAAATTCTTGTTGACCACTACATACATCCGAGTATCCTTAACTAAACATACCCTACACATTTGCAGTTTTTCCATTTTTTACTCGATAATCACTGAAAGACAGGGAAATATTTCATTTATTGTCCGCCGGACACCGCCGACACCGGATCAATTATTTATATAATTAAAATTTTGTTTGAGATGACAACAACGCAAATTGCAATAACAACAGACAACTAGGGTGTAGTGTGACCAGATTAAATTGATTGGACCGAAAAACTAAGAAGGCTGCAGGAAAGAACTAGACTTCTTTCCTGCAGTGTTTTAGTTTTTCGGTCCAATCAATTTAATCTGGTGACACTGCACCCTAGTTGTCTGTTGTGAGAGTTTAGAGTTTTTGGCGGGATTTTTTTCGAGTACAGTTCAGCGACTGTTAATATTATTTGCAAATTGATTCCTAGTGGATATTATGATATAAAATTGGTGTAGTTTTGTGTCTCAACTGTCTACGCAACTGGACAATATGTGGAATTATTGACAGAAGCGATCTCAGGATAGTGGAGCGGAGAATTTTATTGTAGTATTTACTACCTCAGCAAAGCTTACTGGGAAGGCTGACTCGATACAATTTGCTGCTTAATACTCCAAAAAACATTAGAATCTGTTACATCCGCATTCAAATGCATACTAAAGAATGTTAAAATCCATTTTTATGTATCCGACTGAAAGACTTGTATCTATGGTCATGAATAATAATTTAAAAAAAAAGTTGTCTGTTGTCATTGTCAATTTGTCATTGCATTTTCATGTTATACCTGGTTGGTTCTGGTATATTAATTTATTCCGATATTGTAAAAAAAATAAAATAATTCATCCGGTGTCCGGCGGACAATAAACGAAATATTTGCTTGTCTTTCAGTGATAATCAAGTAAAAAATGGACAAACTGCAAATGTGTAGGGTATGTTTAGTTAAAAATACTCGGATGTATGTAGTAGTCAACACGAGTTTGCATGAAGTCTATAAGAAGTTGACTGCTAAACCAGTAAGTTGTTTCTTTAAAATTAATAGGTTTTAAATTCGTCTCATACAAGTGGATATTGTGGAATGTAATTAATAATGTGAACATGACTGACATCTCTGAAGGGGAACACTGCAATAACAATATGTTTGAAAGTTTCCAATCTACCTTGAGCAAGAATGATTCAATGCTCATGCTTTCTCATTAAGAGAAGAGACCAACAGAAAACAATTTCGACTACTTAACTGTTCTTAATTCTTGATTGTAAACCAAAACATGACAATAACACAAAGTATGCTTGCAACGTGAGCTGGTTGTTGTATGAGAAAAGAAAGAAAGTAAAAATATTTGTGACCCCGCTCAGGAGTCACTAAATAAGCAAAACACATACAATTATAAAAATAAAAATTAATAACCCAAGACCAAAAGTTCTCCTATCTCAGCATTATCAACAATATTAAAAAGAAAATAATGCTGCGCTGATATTCTGATAGGGGCCACTGTTGATGCCACATAAAATACTAGCTGACCCCCGCGGCTTCGCGCCCGTCAACTGGCTATTTATCTACCTACCACTACCTACCTAACCTACATACCGTACCTACCCTACCTACCCTACCTATCCCACCTACCCACCTACCCTACATACCCTACCTACCCTATCTATCCTACCTACCCCACCTACCCCACCTACCCTACCAACCCTACCTACCCTACCCTACCCTACAAACAAAACTCTTCAGCTTTATAATATTAGTGATGTTGATAAAACTCCTACGCATATGATCAAATTTAATTACCATAAAAAAAGGTTATAGTGAGTCAATGTTAAAATAAATGATAGACATATGCTGTAGCGGACTTTTTTTTAGAACTTTTAAAGAGGAACAATTCCATCATACATGATTTTTGTGTAACTAAAACCGTTTATGCAGCAAACGCAATGAAAGTTTTCAAGAAGCAATAAATAAATGAAGTGTTGCAAAAAAATGCTTGTTTTTGCAACATTTTTCATTTATGCTCCGCTCCTATTGGTTTTAGCGTGATGTTATATAGCCTATAACCTTCCTCGATAAATGGACTATCCAAAACAAAAAGAATTTTTCAATTCCAACCAGTAGTTGCTGAGATTAACGCATTCAAACAAACAAACTCTTCAGCTTTATAAGATTAGTATAGATTTTAGGAATAAAATACAATAAGATAAATAATAACTGAATTGTATAAACAGAAATATGATATGTATAATGAAAAGGTAAAATTGAAAGTACTATATACATGAGTACATTTTTTCTTTGACTTTTCTTTGCATTATTCTGGAATGAAAAGCCTACAAGACTCAGTAATAATGTAAATTGCTATCAGTGAAAGAATTTTTATAATCTAATCAGGATTTCCTGAGATTACATTTAACAAACATACATAAACATAACCACTTCTACCTCTTAATAGATTAGTTTAACAAACAAAATAGTGCAAGACAAGCTTTGTTGCAGTTTGTAACTGAAGACAGAAGACCGCTGCTTGTTTGTTACTTCTGCTGCACCAAACTCAAACAATGCTGCCGTTTCCAGAGAAAATGTCTGGAAGCTGAAGAGTTGTTTGCTCAGATGCTGGATGAGGATAATGAGGTGTGGTATACTTTTCTAGATTCTTGATGACTTATTTCAAAAGTCTGACAACACTTCTTGCCAAAGGATATCATGATAGGCAGCTGGTCCATGTAAAATAAAGGCATTTGGCCACACCTAGTTATCATGGACTAACACAAATAGTCCATTGACAAATATCTATAAATGGCAGCCAGGAACAACAACCTAACATGCATCCCAGAGGCACGGAGGGGTCTCAATATGTAATGTATGGTTAGCAATCTAACACTGGAGTTGTATTTTTACAGCCAAATCCTTTGATAAACCCAGACATCATAGACTTTGACAATGGGCTTATTAAATCGCCAATCGAGCACATAAGTATAGTTGGAGAATGTCAAACAGAAAGCCATGCTACGAGTATCAAAGAAGAATTACCAGCTGATATTATTGAGCCAAAAGAGGACCTTCAAATTGATGGTATGCTTATATTGTTTTTTAACTTCTCGATCTGCGATCGGCTTTCTAGCCATAATCAGATGTGTTATTTGTGAGAGATTATTTTTTGGAGTGTTCCATTGAACAATCATATTATGTGGTTTAGCATTAAATAAACTTTAATTGATTATTTTCTGTGATCCTAGTTCAGGATTTGCCATCTCTTTATGCAGATTATATCCCCTTGTCTGTTTAGAAGGTGTGGCTAAGATATTGCTGTGCTTGCTCAGTCTCTGTTCTTTCATTGTTGGTATTTTTAGGTGCCCGTGTATTTTCGTGTTTCTGACAAACTAGGGTTTACTTGAGATAGTTCTTAAAGCTAAATTTTAGAACCTTTGCAAAATTTCATTATTGGAGTTTTTAGCCGATCCCCAGAGTTCTATTCCGTTAGGCCAGATTGGTTTTACTATAATTTTATATACAAGTATTTTGTTACTAAGAGAAAGATAACTTTGATCGTTTTCCTAAGAGCCATGAAACACTTTTCATCTCAATAGATGCTGCCTTTTTCTTGGCCTTAATGTTGTTGACTCAGGTAAGCCTAGGTACTGTCTAGATGTAGCCCCAGGTATTTTACTGTAGTACAGTTTGGCAGTGGTTTACTCTCCATGTACACTGGGGCATGACTCTTCGCCTTTCCGAAGAGCTTAGTTATACTAGTTCGTTTTATTCAGTCAAAGACTGAGGTTGGAGGTCATTGCTACAAACACTGATCAATAGTTATATGAGAGTATTCATTATTTTAAACCGACTATCTCCAACTACCTTTACATTGGCAAAATCATCGAATGTTCATTGATGGAGCTATAAACATAAAAAAATTAATTGAATTATACTAGGTTGAATTCTCGATTTTTTTAATTTTTCAACTGGGTTTGTAATTTCTGAGATGCCACTCGCAAGGCATGCAGTGTCGTCTGCATAGGTCGCCGTTACCATGTCATCAGTATTAGGCAAATCTGCGGTATAGGTCGAGTACGAACCTAACCTATCAGTGTCGGTGTCCTAAGCTCCAGAGCTCGCTTCGCTCACTCTTGGACTAATTCATTGACCATAATCATCGAATTGCCGAACCGTTACGTAGCAGTATTCATAATAACCTGCCAATGTGATAAATATATAAGTTTAAATCAGTATTCATTACATTGCCTGATTTGACTTGACTCGATTCATAATTTATGATTAAACGAACTTACCCTAAGTGAAGTTCTATCATAATTATACAAAGTGCCTCGTCCGAAGAGATTAGTACCTGTAATTAATATTGATTAAGTATTTACATTGTAGTAATGCGTAGACGTGGCTACTCGATTCACTATGTTTTAGAGAAAAAAAATTTTTTTTTTTTTCCTTGCAACTCTTTCTTTGTCCACTTGTCATTTAGTTTAGAGTTACTGATGTTTTATAGAGATTTCTGGGTTATACCTTAGGGTTGGGAGGGTGTTACTAATCTCTTCGGACGAGGCACTTTGTATAATTATGATAGAACTTCACTTAGGGTAAGTTCGTTTAATCATAAATTATACTTCGTGCCTCGTCCGAAGAGATTAGTAACACCCTAGTTACAATTATTTACAATATAGACTTTGAGAGTTAAGTTCTGGAATTATCACATAAACAATGATGAATTTTTGAAGTAAAAACTTTCTTTAAAATTCTTAATTATATTTTTATAGACTAACCAGCATGGTTTTCCATAGGTTTTACACATAGGTTCTTAATCAGTTTATTAAGATATGTTCTTAATTATCTTTATTAACAAAGTATATTTTGCGTATTTGTTGTCATTAAGTATTAAAGTTTTTTATAGACTAACAATCACAGTAGCTTTTAAGTAATATAGGTTCTTAACCAAAATGTTCATATATATTCTTAATTATCCTTTTAACAGAATATTTATTGCCCACTTAATATCAATATTAAAGTTTGTTTAAAGAATAACAATCATAGGTGTCATTGGAAAACTAAAGTTCTTAATTAACCATTCAAATAATATTATAAATAAATCTGTTTTAACAAAATACAGTTTTGCATTCTTATTACTATTGTTAGTTTCCTTATCAATACATTTATACTCATACTCCTTCCTTATAAGTTAAATAAGATATCTTTAATCACAGCTAAAGATTTATCTTGCTAAATCATTTTGATCCTTTACACTAAAGGTCTGTTATAAAGTTTACCAAATGTACCTACTTGAGTTGTAACTCCAGCCTGCTGTTTTTAGTATCTGATAAATTGTCACACCTGGCTTTAGAAGTAGCAGCGTGGCGTGTGCTGTGAGCTAAATTTACGTGTACATCAATACTGCTAGTCTTTAAAGTACACTTAATCCAACGACTGATAGTCTGTTTGGGCACTTCTGTGGTATGGTTTCTTGGTGCCTAAAATAATTATTTTATGTTTATGGTTAGAGGTTTTATTAATGTAGGCTATAAGGGTTTCAGCTAGACATATTTCTGTTCTTTGTCTGAAGTATTGATTGATTATTTAGTTCATATATAAGAGATTTTTTGAGGTCTGAAATATTGATGGTTATATGCATTGATTGTATTTCTATACTTTGATTTTATTTATGACAGTTGTTCTAGAGACAGCATCTCATTTGGGTATCAAATTCCTAATACTTCCAGTATCTGAGATGTTTCCCAGGTGACACAGTATTTTGGGCCATGTGGTCGTAGTCTGAACACGCCCTTAAAAATTATTTTATATCTATCATCAGATGACATTCTAATATTTATTATAGTATTAGCAGTGATAATGCCGATTTGTGACAGTCAAGCATTTGTTACATTTTTTACTGGAATTAGAAGATCTGTTAAGAAATTTTATTACTGTTGGTGTTCAAGATGTTAATATTATATTTTCTAAAAAGTTAAACCAATTTATTAAACATGTGTCAATTGTTTGCGAAGTTTTCTGATAGAGATGCTATCAAAATTTCTATTGATGATGGTAGTGTGCTTCGTCACAATAGACTTCACTACCTACACATTAGACTCCGACAGCTAGAGTAAGGTTGGTATGGATTTTTCCCTTGCTGTGAGATACTATAATATTTTCATTAGGTTTGAGTATGATCATCTCTGAAATATGGGAAGTTCCTTAAGTAAAGGGAATCAGGGCAGAGTTGGCCATGGTGACCACTATGATGCCCTTAGCTTTATCCATTATGGTTTTTCATAGATCTTTTAATATGTTTGAGAATGGTGAAAACACATAAAAGAAAATTGGTTACCAGTATACTGTAAATGGGTCAATTGTAAAGGCATTTGGGTTGTTATGTATTTGTCATATTTTTTGTTAATGTGACTTACAAATAGGTAAATTTCAGAATTCCAAATTTATCTTTCAATAATTGTCCATATGAATTTTCTTTTAGTTCCCAGTCTACATCGGGATGTGACATCTGCAATACAGTATCAGCTACTTGATTTTCAGTCCACCTAATGTAAGGAGCGAAAATGAAAATATAATGGTTTTCACACCAATAACGCTGGCTAAGTTGAAGAGACGAGGGTTTTGAATTCCACTCCTTTGATTAATGCAGCCACAATTTTTTTTTTTTTTTTTTTTTTAAAACAATTAATGATGCTAATAAATCCAATTAAAATTCATTAAATATTCACATTCCTTGTCTGACCACTGGCCTCTAGCAATCTCATCCTCACAGACAGTCCCCCCCCTTGGTTGAGGCGTCAGAAAAGATTTCGGTTACATAATTAGGTTTGATTTTGTTTACTAAATTTTGAATGGGATATGGCTACCATTTAGGCAATTATTGTAGGGATATCTATGTATTTTTCATAATTTACTTGACCTTGGAGGTTTAGGATTTTATAACATTCTAGTAGGGCATGCTGAGTGCAGTCCTACAAAACATGTAAATTGTAAGGTTTCATAATTGATATGTTTTTTCTTATCTGTAGGTAATGTTACATGACAGTTATAAGTCTTTTTGTCAATAATATATCCCAAAAATTTACCAGTATTAGTGTGTGTAAGTTTGTTATTTACTAATTGTGATTAACTTCTTAGTATTTTGAATGTTTCCAGTTAACAATCAATAGCCACAGGATCTTAGTAATTTGTTGGCAGATTTCATGACTTTAGTGAAAATGTATCCTCCTACAATTTTCCAAGAGGGAATTCTAGATATTTGCTAGAATTTTTGTGATATTTTATAAGAAGCTATGCATCTTTAATGTATGTTATGTAAAGTATGGCCATGGAACTATCATTTGATATCATCTTTAACTCTGTGCACAAGTCTTCAGGTTAGAAATGGCTTGCATCAATGAACTTATTAAGGCTTTATTGCCATTGGGTTTTTTGTCTTAAGAAACACTTGAGACAAATTTCCCTTTTCAATGCTGGCACTTAGATATTGCACCAATGGAGATCAATCAGTTGATTGTCTCTAGTGTTGTGGGTACCCGTGAAACCCTCAATCCATGATTACATGGTCTTATCGTCAGTGATAAGTTACCAATGTTTTAAAAAAAATTATAAGCGACCGGCATACCTTATTGAGTTTAGCGGCGTCAAGGTTGAGATGTAACAACCGCTTAAAGGCTGACTCAGGCTATACACCGGCTCCCTGTTCTCCTGTTGCCCTTGTGGCGCTGGTGGAGCTTTCCAGTGTTAGCTTGGAATGTGTTTGGTTTTTTCTTGTCATGGGGCTGTTACAGCACCTGATTTAGAAACCGCTTTACCAGCTCGAAGAGTTTCAGCAAGTGTTTCCCCGAACAGATATTTTTCTATCATTGTTTTTTGAACTTGGTCCTCAAGATCCTTTTTAATTGAGCTGCAGCTAAATTTGCATCTAGTCACATAAGGTGCGAGTGGTATTATTTAACTTAGTAGATCTGTATCATTTTCTTTTGTATCCAGTAGTTTGGATAATGTTGCTCCTAGGCAGGGGATGGTGCTGAGTAGTCTTTGTTTTGCTTCTATGGCCTTGTTTATCAATAATTTGGGAATTTTGCTGTATGGTATAAGAACCCCAAGTTTTGTCACGTTCAATGTCAGCGGTTATTTTCCCTGCGGAAGGAGGTGAAGGGGAAATAACCGCCTGTGGTCTCTAAGGAGACAGGCCTCATGTTGCAAGATGTGCCAGACAGCTGGCCACTTCCTTGTGGAGTTCGGCCCCATCACCATACTCTGTGTTCAATGTTGGGTCAACCCCAAAATTTTGAGAACATCTGTTTTTTGTCCGGGCTGGAATTGTGAGGAAGATCACTAGTGTTTGTGGTTATTTTCTTGGTTGTATCCGACTTCAATTGTTTCCATTTCATTTGTGGCGGCGTCGTCTAGGACTTCGTCTGGAATGATTACAAACCATTGTTTCATTTCCGGTTGATAACCGAGTTATGCAATCTGGTGGGTGTAGCAATTCCAAAGAATTGAACGAAACCAGTGAGCGTGGCGTCGTCGTCTAGGACTTGGCCTGGAATGATTACAAACCATTGTTTTACTTTCGGTTGATAACCGAGTTATGCAATCTGGTGGGTGTAGCAATTCCAAAGAATTGAACGAAACCAGTGAGCGTGGCGTCGTCGTCTAGGACTTGGCCTGGAATGATTACAAACCATTGTTTTACTTCCGGTTGATAACCGAGTTATGCAATCTGGTGGGTGTAGCAATTCCAAAGAATTGAACGAAACCAGTGAGCGTGGCGTCGTCGTCTAGGACTTGGCCTGGAATGATTACAAACCATTGTTTCATTTCCGGTCTATAACCGAGTTATGCAATCTGGTGGGTATAGCAATTCCAAAGAATTGAACGAAACCAGTGAGCGTGGCATCGTCGTCTAGGACTTGGCCTGGAATGATTACAAACCATTGTTTTACTTTCGGTTGATAACCGAGTTATGCAATCTGGTGGGTGTAGCAATTCCAAAGAATTGAACGAAACCAGTGAGCGTGGCGTCGTCGTCTAGGACTTGGCCTGGAATGATTACAAACCATTGTTTTACTTCCGGTTGATAACCGAGTTATGCAATCTGGTGGGTGTAGCAATTCCAAAGAATTGAACGAAACCAGTGAGCGTGGCGTCGTCGTCTAGGACTTGGCCTGGAATGATTACAAACCATTGTTTCATTTCCGGTCTATAACCGAGTTATGCAATCTGGTGGGTGTAGCAATTCCAAAGAATTGAACGAAACCAGTGATTTATTGAATGTTGTGAGACAGTCCGATGACCTGTTCGAGTACATTCGTTAGATAAAAGAATTGAGTTATATTTCATGATCTCGTAAGTATGCGGTGAGACAGCCCGATGGCATGTCCGAATGTATTATTTGTTTCAGAGTTATTGAATGTTGTAAGGCCGTACGATGACTCCTGCTCGAATACATTCGTTAGCTAAAAGAATTAAATTAAGATATTCTCGTAAGTATGCGGTGAGACAGCCCCAATGCATTATTTTGCTTTTGGCTTGCCCGAAATGCATTATTTGTTTGAGAAGCACGATTAAGGCGTTGGATTGGTAAAATAGTAGTAGATATATAAAATAATATATTTTAACAGATTTAGGTACCTTGTGGGTCTAAATATGGCGTCGACTCTTGAGACGATTTTGTTTTACTTCGAGTCGAGCACGTTTTAAATTGTTCCCAGGCTTTTTCATTTTTCTCCTGATTCTCTTGTAGGTATTCCTCGGTTGACGATGATGTCCTTTTTGGCATTTTTCCACTTTTAAAACTGTTCTTTTTATTTTAAAGTTTAGATATGTGTTGAGTAGCAACGCACTATAATCGCGAATGACAAGTGGACAAACAAAGCGGCCTTATCGCATTCTGCGATCTCTTCCAGGTAGGGTTGCCATCCGTCCGGGTTTCCCCGGATTTGTCCTAGTTTAGAAGGCGTCTGGGGAGCGTCCGGGCGGGGTTTTATTTGTAGTCCGGGTATTAAAGTCTTCAAATCACCAACGGCAATTGTTCACCGATTTCTCAGTCAATTGTAGATCGATTTTGTATGATAACAAAGGGTCTGATCCCGAATTGGTCTTATTTAAGTTTGGTGAAGATCTGATGAAGAAATTCGGAGATATTCAACAGAACTCTTCCAAAATTACGGCAAGTCACCCGGGTTTCCATGTCTGTTGATTGTATACTTGTAAAGTATGCTTCTGCCAGCGGCTTCGAACGCGTCAAAAGTGTTTTATCATCCCAAGGGAACATTATACCGGGATAAAAAATAGCCTATGTGCTATTCCTGACTATAATCCATCTGTCTGCCAAATTTCATCTAGATCCGTTTAGCCTTTCTGGCGAAATTGAGTAACAGACATTATATACAAACTTGCGTTTTAGTAACAAGTAAGATTACTATAGAAATTGATAACAACGGTGCCACAAAAAAGATAAAATAATGAAAACACCAACTTCCGAAATTGAAATTATTTTTCACTTTGTAGTGTTTTTAATTGGAAGTGGGTTTTTTTGTAAAAAAAAAATACTTTTAAACTACATTTAGTTTTAAAAAGTTATGAAATTAAAATGTTTAAATGTCCGAGTTGTAAGCTCCAAAATCCAGGGTTTTCATACTCCTTGTCCTGGTTGGCATATTTAAGAGATGGCAACCCTACTTCCAGGCAACCTGGTATGGAAAGTAATTGTCTAGATATTAAGTGGGGCTGTCATGGTGTGACAATAACGGTGTTAAAATACTATACTATAAAAGATACACAGATAAATACATATGCCATGTAATATATACATAAATACATACATACTAAATGTAATGGCAATAAAAATAAATGGTGAATGACTATATTGCATGTTGTTGATTTGTTGTAGCAATGTTAGCATAGATTCACTCTTGCTTGACTGTTTATTTTCACTTACAGAGCTAGAAGCAGAGTCGGTAAATCCAGACTCTTCAGATGTTGAAGATATACAAGAAAAGTATTCTGATTCGGAAGACAATGTGTCTATAACGGAGTTTAAAACAGAAGTGGAAGAAGAACAAGACACAAACTGTAAGTATAAGTTAGTTAATCTTTATGTAAATAAGCGAACAGGCCGACTCATTTGGCAGCAGACACTTAGATACAGTAAAAAAAAATACAACCGACTTCTAAATAAAAACATTACAAAGTGAAAAATCACTTCTTTTCGGCAGTCGGTGTTCCTGTTTTCTTTTCTTCTTTTTTGACATCGACTTCCGAAAAAAGTTATTTTTCACTTTGTAGTGTTTTTATTTGGAAGTCAGTTGTATTTTTTTGTAAAATGTTTTTTATTTTTCACTTTCTAGTTGTGGTACCTAATAGCCAAGTTCTTTAGTAAGGTACCTATAATGCCAGAATAGATTACCCGATTATGAAACTTTAACATAACCCGTGAAATGAAAGTGTACCAAGGTGTACTGTACACATCTGTGTACTGGCGTGATGTTATGTTATGAAATGGTATATATGTTACGGCTAATACCCGAAGTGCGGCTACACCTAGTATTAGCCGGTTGGAGCTTAGGGCACCCCGACACGGACAGGTTAGGTTCGAACGAGATGACGGGAGCTGAAGTGAGCGAACTCAGCTCCCGTCATCTCGTTCGCGTTAGGTTACTTTAGACCCTGCGGACGGGAATAGGAGCCCCGCGCAGCGGGGCTCCGTCGACTATGTTGCGTGGCTACACCTAGTTCTAACCGGCTAAAACTAGGTGTAGCCGCACTTCGGGTATTAGCACACCTAGTTCTAACCGGCTAAAACTAGGTGTAGCCGCACTTCGGGTATTAGCCGTAACATATACAATAAACAGACATGCGATTGCAGCAATCCCGAGAGATTTGCCTCACTTATTGAAGAGTTCTGTTGTAAATCTCCGAAGTATTTCGTCAGATGTTCACCAAATTAAAATGGGACCAATTTGGAAACAAAAAAATATTTTCAAAATCGGTCCACAATTAACTGAGAACTTGCTAAACATAAACAACAAAGTTGAACATAGAAACTCCTCCTTTTTGGAAATTCGGTTAAAAAGTAATCACGATATCAACACAATTTCCTGTTCCTTTAAATAATTAGTGCACGTAGAAAATCTATAGATTGTATGTTTCTGTTTAAATTAATCAATGCTCTAATAGAAAAAGTGATATACTAAAAACAGAATTTTAAATAAATAAGTGGGGTCCCATACAACAAACGTGATTTTTTTGCCGTTTTTTGCGATAATGGTACGGAACCCTAAGTGCGCGAGTTCGACTCAAACTTGGCCGGTTTTTTAGTATTTGTTGTTATGTCGGCAACAGAAATACATCATCTATGAAAATTTCAAATGTTTAGCTATAACGGTTCATGAGATACAGCCTGGTGACAGACATACAGACGGACAGCGAAGTCTTAGTAATAGGGTCCAGTTTTTCCCATTTGAGTACGGAACCCTAAAAAGAATTTTTATTTTTATGAGGTATATACCTCGAACATAATGGCTTTTTGAAAAATAAGATTTTTTGCGAAGATTTTATTTTGTGAAGTTGACGTTTTGAGAAGTTGGTGTTGGTGTTGCGTCGAGTTTACAAGTTGAGAAGTTGGCATTCTGCGTCAGAACTTTCGTCCTACTTCATAGTTTTTGCACCCATATGCCGCATGCTATCTCTTGCCAAATGTATTTCTACAGTAATAAATGTCTTTGCTGGTTCTGTAGCCTCTGGTGAATATCTTAATGCGGTTCACAGAATACATCTACTTACCAAGTTTTAACAGCATAGTTCTTATAGTTCCGGAAAAAAGTGGCTGTGACATACGGACGGACAAACAGACAGACATGACGAATCGATAACTAAAAATATTCCTATTGTTACCCATGGTCTTGGTTAATGATGTGGGTAGGTAGGTACGCGATTAATATTCTTCTTTATTGTAAGTACCTATCTTCTGTGTTTTAATGTGAATAGCATAAACCCTTTTGGGCGCCACAGTCATCTATAGAAGACAATCGTTTTCGTGCCCTCCACGCCACGTCTTTATTAAAAGACAATATCTAATCATAACGTTTATTACATATGAATACATTAACAAATGCTTTGTGCGTATTTTTACTATTGCCTACAACCTTAAACTTAAAATGTTAAAGTAATATAAAGTAAAGTAAACGTTTATTTGCATAGATTGTAGGTACAGTAAATAAGATGTGACAGTTAAAACATGGGTGATCCTTGTAAAATCTACCATAAATTAGGCATGCAAACATTATTTAATGAGATGCAATGATATTATGAGGTGCATTCACATAACAATATAATAAAACAGATAACAATACATAAATTAGGCGATATAATCGACACGAATTTTACTACTTTTGTAGCTATGCCATCATATCCAAAGCTATTTGTATTTTTAATGATTGTATCATTCTTAATACGTCTTGAGGTAACATTGACCGTCTTATTAATAAACGTGGACTAAGGTCAGACTAACTTTATTCCAAGTATTAGCTTGGTACTAACAAATTTCCGTATTAATAAACACGGATTAAAGAGCGATAGCTATTTCTTACCTACTAATTTACCGTTGCTGCAAACCTAAGTACCTACGTATTAAAAACCTAATTTACTGCAGTAACAATATGTTGCTAATAACTTAAGTGTTAAAGAATTACATAAGTAATATGCACCTTTATAGTTGACTAACTGTCCCACGCGGCTTCGCTCCCGTCAACTAGCTACCTACCTACCCATCTACCCTATCTACCCCTGCCTACTCTACATACATGATTGTTGCGTACAATTAATAAATTTGATTATTATGTATTGCAAAAGGCACATCAAGCATATATTAGGAAAAATATGTTTTCATATCAATGTGTACCTACTAACTATTCAGTTAACACAAGCACATCACCACGACACGCTTCGAGAACGCTATATTTTCGGTAATAATATGCGCGCTAAGCCACGAGTTTTGGACCATAGACAAGATAAAATGAGATTAAAAATCATCTGAATTTGTCAGTTAGCTAGTTAGTTTTGTTTGTTATTTTATATTTTGAAGATAAATGAATGAAATATACACAATTTTAAATGAAATTGGGGTAACTTATTTTGCTTGATCTTTTGTGGGGTTTTTAATCATTAATAAAAAGGAACTCTTCTGCCATTCAAACGCATGTTGATTTGATTTTACTTAGAATTTGGTACTTACTAGCTTTATAACCGCAGGGGCGCCCGTTGCGACGACACCAAAACTACTTATACGAAGATTAGAAGAATTAGAAGATTCTATTACAGTAGAGCAAACCAAAAATGAACAACCAGACTCGAAAATTATCCGGACAACTCAAAATCGTTCGTCCAAACAGTTTCCAAAATATAAAGAACCTTCGATTTATATAAAACCTCAAGTTAATTATAGTAATAGTCAAAATAATACTATTTTAGATACAAGTCTGTGTAATAAAAGTGGCAAAGATAATATTAAATGTAAAATGTCGAACAAAGGTAATGACAGTGATGATGTAAATAGGCATCGAAGACTATATGTTAAAGAAATACCTTACAAATGTAAAGTATGTCAGTATAGTTGTGGACGAAAGTGTGATTTAATAAGTCATGCTCGAATACACACTAATGAAAAACCTTATAAATGTAATGTCTGTGAGTATAGTTGTAGACGAAAGGGTGATTTACAAAAACATGTTCGTATACACATTAATGAAAAACCTTATAAATGTGATGTGTGTGAGTTTAGTTGTAATCAAAAGGGTCATTTAATGAGACATAGTAGGATACACTCGGGTGAAAAACCTTTTAAATGTGATGTCTGTGAGTATAGTTGTAGAAGAAAGGGTGATTTATCAATACATGTTCGGATACACACTAATGAAAAACCTTATAAATGTGATGTGTGTGAGTTTAGTTGTAATCAAAAGGGTCATTTAATGAGACATAGTAGGATACACTCAGGTGAAAAACCTTATAAATGTGATATCTGTGGGTATAGTTGTAGACAAAAGTGTGATTTAACAAATCACATTCGTATACACACTAATGAAAGACCTTATAAATGTGATGTTTGTCAATGCAGTTTTGCTTTTAGAAATAATTTAATAAGACATATTAGGAAACACAATGATGAAAAACCTTACAGATGTGATGAATGTCAGAGTAGATTTTCTGTTAAAAATAGTTTAATAAGACATTGTAGGATACACTCTCGTGAAAAACCTTACAAATGTGATGTATGTCAGAGTAGATTTTCTGCTAAAGATAGTTTAATAAGACATAGTAGGATACACACTGGTGAAAAACCTTATAAATGTGATGTGTGTGAGTATAGTTGTAGACAAAAGCGTGATTTATCAGTACATGTTCGGATACACACTAATGAAAAACCTTATAAATGTGATGTGTGTGAGTTTAGTAGTCGTCAAAAGGGTCATTTAATAAGACATAGTAGGATACACTCGGGTGAAAAACTTTACAAATGTGAAGTATGTCAGTATAGTTGTAAACGAAAGGGCTATTTAATAAAACATGTTTCGAATACACACTAATTAAAAATCTTATAAATATGATGTCTGTGAGTATAGTTGATGATTAAATAAAACATGTTGTCTTGCAGGTTTGCACGGTGTAGCAAGCCAGTAAAATAACACTTTTTAAAGCTTATTGCCAAATATTTTACACGTGTAGCCTGTGGACCAACTACACTCAGCAGGCTATCAGCGCCTTACGGGTCCTATATAATAACGGGTTTAGAGTTTCACGGGGCTGCCCCGTTTCTGCAGTACATCAGGTATGTTCGCGGAATCTCGAGTCGATGATTTCCATGTCATCGTCAGGCAGAGATCTGCCTCTTTGCTCTGCAGAGTGCGGGCTAGCTCCAACTCCATCGTAAAAACAATAGCCGGGAGGTACTACAATCCGTTATTAGGGGATGTCGTTCTGTAATGCATTCGGAACAACAACCTCGTTACTAAATAAGTTTTTTTTAAATATAATTTTCTTTTTTTTTTAGATTTTAGGAGTGTACTAACATAGGTCTTAGTTTTCTCGTTTACTAACCCATATGGATTTTACTCGTCCGAAATAAAGTTATTTTATTTTCATTTTTTTTTTTTATATACTTATGAAAATCTTTTCATAAAAAAATTAAGGGAAGTCGGTGTATTTGGTACCTCTTGTTTTTATCTTAATAATTTTTGGACTTTTTCGTGTTTCGCTTTGAAAGTCGATTTATTTTTTATGAAAATGTTTTTATTTTTCTCTTTTTAGTGTTTGTACACCATGGCTAAAAAGTGAGCAAGCACTATTGTAAGGTGTCTAAAGGAGTCACAAAATAATGCCCGTGACCACAAAAGCCAATTGCTTCCATATTTGGTAAAGTATTACTTCTAAATTGCTACCAATACTACCAATTAGTACTCGAACTACAAAATTGGTACCTTAGTAGTTTTCGATAAAATCGATTTTGAAGGAGGTCCGGTGGCGGCAATCACGCTTCCTTTGCAGGCGGCAAAAAGACGGCATGCTACAGCTATACTAAATATACAAATAATGACTACCCATAAATGTGAAACCAGAACTGTAAATAAAACAGAACTCAAACATTAGTATTTACCGAGAAATCAAAGATGATAACATTCGCGCGCACGTACAGCAGCACCATGACTTTGAATGTTGATTCCAAGTTTGAGGAGCTTGTCGCTTTTCTCAAACCCATATAGAAATTACTACCCTGCAGGATAAAATTAGTACCTAAAATTCAAAACTAGTACTTCATTAGTTTACGTGTTAAACCATGCTATTGGTCGTATTGTTTGCTATTTTATGCTATTGGTCGTGTTGTATTTTAAGAGAAATTACCTTTCATTACTTTTCCATATTAAATCGCCGCGCATAACCCGACCAAATAAAGTTGTCAATGGTATTAAGCTGTTTAGGAGAATAAACTCGTACACATAAATTTATGGATGTTGCAATAGTAATAACAACAGTTCAATATCTATAAGTTTTATACCAACTGTCTACCAAGGTACATATTAAGAAAAAACCGGCCAAGTGCGTGTCGGACTCGCGCACGTAGGGTTCCGTACTTGGTAAATTTCGGTTTACGAATTATGACGTATCAGGCGCAGTATGACGCAACCAGTTTATAGTTCGGAATGTTCAATACTTTTTCATGGCCAAGCATAATGAAGTGCTCTGTAATGCAGATAACATCTGTCTTTTTGTTTCCTCGACATTTCCTGAAAGTGAACAGTAAGGTCAGCTTTATTTATAATACCAGCAATATTTTGATGTAGGATATTCATACTATTAAAGACGAAAAAAATCAGAGGCGTCTCTGAACTTATAACGTTTGTGTCGGTCCAGTCATATGAAATTTCATCTAATAATGTTTTTAAGTTTTGGAAGATATTTATGCCAAAAAGGGTCTTTGTTTGTATTGAAAACAGAAAAATAATATTAGCTACATTTTTTTTAGTTTCTCAGGCGCCGTAGTCTCTTTAGGAAGACGTTTAGTGATGTGATTACTTGATTAAGTTTCTAAAATGTCGATATACACTAAAGGTTTAAAAATTTTGAATCGAAATGTTGAGTTTTGAAAAAAAATGTGATCTTTTAAAATAATGTCCGTAATTTTGTACACAGTAGTACATTTATTTACTCGAATCTTTTAATACACACAAAGTGCCGTACTTTTGTTAATACTGATATCGATATTGAAAGATCCCACCACTACGAAACTAATAGATATCGGTGCCTCAAGCGCCATGGACATCAATAGAAGACACCCTATGACGTCATAGACGTAAGTGCATCAAGGTCAGTGTTATATAGCGCGCGCAGTTGTGGATTGTTATCGATATAAAAAAAAAAGAAAAAATGAGTGAAGCTAAAGAATGAAGTTCTGAAGAACTTTTAAAAATCCTACAAGGTGTGTATTTGGAAGCTGAATCCGGTAATTACGAGAGTACATCAGTTAAAGATTTTGAGATTAGTGTAAATTATTTAACGGTAATAAAATTAAAATAAATATTTTCGCTCAATAACCTAAATAGATCGGCGTCCTGCGAAATTAGTATGATATCTCAGAATACAGTATATACCAAAAACTGCGTTCTTACTTTGAATGCGATGCTCCGTATCCAGAAACGAATCGAGTAATGTGGCCAAGCAAAATCATTAATAATCTTAATGTGTGTTTAGCTTATACATGGAATATATACAAAAAAAAATGTGAGAAAATTGAACATGCACATCCATATTATAATAATTGAACTTTTACGTGCTCCGGGAGCCACGGTCTGGATATGAAGACAAATGGATGATGTCAGAAGGCAATAGGGATGCAGCCAACTTCTTATGGCTGAATTGAGTTATGTATCTATTCTGTCATTATCTATAGTGTATTCTGATTTTTTTTATCACAGCTATTGTTAATAAAACAAGATATCGAAATATGTCATTTTTTTTTATTTATCTAGATATCGAAATACATCTTTTTTTTTTTATTTATCTGGTATATTCATAAAAAAAGAAACATACAAGTAACATTTATCGATAGTGCAATTACCCTCATCACTACTGTTTATTATATATTCGTCATACATTTATAGCTTGGCACTGGGGGACACATCGCGTTTGGTACCGCTTGGCGCTCAAAAGGTTAAAGAGCGATTGGTATTTCTTATTTATTAATTTCCTACTAATTTACCGTTGCTGCTAACCTAAGTACCTACGTATTAAAAACCTAATTTACTGCAGTAACAATATATAGTCAATTACTTAAGTGTTAAAGGATTACATATGTAATATGTAATCCTTTATATTTGATTATTATGCATTGCAAAAGGCACATCAAGCATATTTTAGGCTAAATGTGTTTTCATAGCAATGTGTACCTACTATTTATTCAGCTAGACAAGCACATCACCTCGACACGCTTCGAGAACGCTTCATTTTCGGTAATAATATGCGCGCTAAGCCACATAAAAAGTTTTGGACCATAGACAAGATAAAATGAGATTCAAAATCATCTGAATTTGTCAGTTAGCTAGTTAGTTTTGTTTGTTGTTTTAATGAATTTTTTGAATGAAACATACACAATTTTAAATGAAATTGGGGTAAGTTATTTTGTTTGATCTTTTGTGGGGTTTTTGATCATACGATCAATAATAAAAAGGAACTCTTCTGCCATTCAAACGCCAGTTCATTTGATTTTACTTAGAATTTGATACTTACTTTATAATCACAGGGGCGCCCGTTGCGAAGAAACCAAAACTACTTATACGAAGATTAGAAGAATTAGAAGATTTTATTACAGAAGAGCAAAGCAAAAATGAACAACCAGATTCGAAAAATATCCGGACAACTCAAAATCGTACGTCCAAACAGTTTCCAAAATGTAAAGAATTTTTAATTTATACAAAACCTCGAGTTAATAATAGCAATAGTCTAAATAATACTACTTTAGATACAAGTTTCTGTAATAATAGTGGTAAAGATAATATTAAATGTAAAATATCGAACAAAGGTAATGACAGTGATGATGTAAATAGGCATCGAAGACTATGTGTTAAAGAAAAACCTTATAAATGTGATGTGTGTGAGTATAGTTGTAGACAAAAGGGTGATTTAACAAATCATGTTCGTATACACACTAATGAAAGACCTTATAAATGTGATGTGTGTCAAAGCAGTTTTGCTTTTAGAAATCGTTTAAATAGACATATTAAGATTCACAATGATGAAAAACCTTACAAATGTGATGTATGTCAGAGTAGATTTTCTGTTAAAAATAGTTTAATAAGACATAGTAAGATACACACTGGTGAAAAACCTTACAAATGTGATGAATGTCGGAGTAGATTTTCTGATAAAGATAGTTTAATAAGACATAGTAGGATACACACTGATGAAAAACCTTATAAATGTGATGTGTGTGAGTATAGTTGTAGAAAAAACGGAGATTTATTAATACATGTTCGGATACACACTAATGAAAAACCTTATAAATGTGATGTGTGTGAGTATAATTGTAGTCAAAGGGGTCATTTAATGAGACATCGTAGGATACACTCGGGTGAAAAACCTTATAAATGTGATATCTGTGAGTATAGTTGTAGACAAAAGTGTGATTTAACAAATCATGTTCGTAGACACACTAATGAAAGACCTTATAAATGTGATGTGTGTCAAAGCAGTTTTGCTTTTAGAAATAGTTTAATAAGACATAGTAGGATACACTCTGGTGAAAAACTTTACAAATGTGAAGTATGTCAGTATAGTTGTAAACGAAAGGGTTATTTAATAAAACATGTTTCGAATACACACTAATTAAAAATCTTATCAATATGATGTCTGTGAGTATAGTTGGTGATTAAATAAAACATGTTGGCTCACAGGTTTGCACGGTGTAGCAAGCCAGTAAAATAACACTTTTCAAAGCTTTTTGCCAAATATTTTACACGTGCAGCCTGTGGACCAACTACACTCAGCGGGCTATCAGCGCCTTACGGGTCCAATATACTTCCATGCCATTGTGGGGGCAGGCCTCTTCCTCTTTGCTCTGCAGAGTGCGGGCTAGCTCCAACTCCATCCTAAAAACCATAGCCAAGAGGTACGACACTCCGTTATTAGGGGATGTTGTTCTGAAATGCATTCGGAACAACAACCTCGTCACTAAATAAGTTTTTTTTTTAGATATTAGGAGTGAACTTCATAGGTATAAGTTTTCTCGTTTACTAACCCATATGGATGTTACGGGATCCCTTCTTTTCGCATAATGTTCTTTGTCCTAATATACTTCGGCATAACGATATTGGCACAATTTGTTTTGGCATAATAATACTTCGGCATAATTTTTTTAGGCATACATTTTATGTTGGCATAATCATCTTAAAGACTAATTTGTTTTGGCATAAATTTGATTCGCATAACGTTAGTAGGCCTAATGACTATTAGCATAACGTTAGTAGGCCTAATGACTATTAGCATAATAATATTTAGGCATACAATTAATATAAATAACAAATACAATTTTCATGCAAATGATTTATTGTACATAACATTATGTAACTTAAACGATTTTTATTTAAGTTACATAATGTTATGATATTTATAACTTTTATCTGAAGAATATATTAAATGTTTTGACAGTTTTTGTATAAAAAAATATGTCAATCAGTTAACTTCTATTATGCGAAATAAATATGGCGGTTATTCCTCAGATAGAAGTTAACTGATTGAAACAGTGGTCCTTAATTATGTATAATTATTTATTTTAGGTGTATATTTTTAGCAATTGCTTGTAAATATGCTAGTTTAGAAGTATACTCATCTTTTTTACTAATAATTTTTACAATTCTTTTGGTTTTGCCCGTGTATTTTTTCTTTTTTTTTGGTATTAAGTGATGTTCCGACATCCAGTTTATCTATTTAAATGGTTTGATGTTTTATTTCTTGAAAGACCTTTTTTGCCAAAAAATAAAATCCAGGATGGTGTTTTCCCACAAAATGTGCAAATCTATTGTGCCATGCCTCTGCATGATTTTGTGTCCTAGGTCTATTTTCCTTTTCTAGTAGATACGTACTCCAGACTTTGGGTGGAAATGGTGGTGGTGAACTTGTAGCGCCCCATACTTAATTCTGATCAAACCAATTTGCTATAGTTTCTGTAACAATTAAATAATATTGTTGGGTAAAAATTTAATATGATGTGCAACAAAAATTAGTGACAGAACCGAATTGCTGCAAAACCGACTCCACGTAGTCTTGTTTGTCCTACCCCTAGAGTGTAATTTAAAATCGCGTAGGCGCGTAGGGGCGAGGCGGCCCACGGGCTGAGGAGCAGGCGGCTGCGAGCGAGGCGCCGCGGCTGAGGCTGGCCGGCGAAGCCGGCCAACAAGCCGAAGCTGCGGTGGTGAGCGAAAGCCGTCTGCGACGAATAGCACGCGTGGGGCCGTCGGAGGCCCGCAGCGCCGGAGCCGAGACAGAAACCCTGCCTGCTGCATGTTGCCTGCTCGCTTGAATGCTGCATGCTGCATGCTTGCTTGCATGCTGCATGCTTGATTGCATGCTGCATGCTTGCTTGCATGCTGTATGCTTGCTTGCATGCTATATGTGTAAGTAAATTTATGCTTTAGGATATTATGCTTAAAAAAGTTATGCTTTAGAACTTTATGCTTAATAAATTTATACTTTAGAATATTATGCTTAATCATTATTATGGTTAGAGAAATTATGCCTAAAAAAATTATGCGTAAGCTGTTATGGGTAATTATATTATGCGAAAATGTAATTATGCCAAACAAAATTATGCTAAGATATATTAGGTCTTAAAATTTTATGCAAATGGATAGGGAACCGGATGTTACTTGTCTGAAATAAAGATTTTTTTATTTTATTTTATACATACTTATGAAAAACTTTTTCATTAAAAAATTAACCGACTTCCAACACGGAAGTTGGTTTATTTGGTACCTCTTCTTTTATCTTGTTGCAACACCAACTTTCGAAATGAAAGTAATTTTTGGACTTTTTAGTGTTTAGCTTTGAAAGTCGGTTTATTTTTTATGAAAATGTTTTATTTTTCGCTTTTTAGTGTTTGTACACCATGGCTAAAAAGTGAGCAAGCTCCATTGTAAGGTACCTGAAGGAGTCACAAAATAATGTCCGTGACCACCAAAACTTCCATACTTGGTAAATAATTACTTCTAAATTGCTACCAATACTACCAATTAGTACTCGAACAACAAAATTGGTACCTTAGTAGTTTTCGAGAAAATCGATTTGAAGGTGGTCCGGTGGCAGCAGTCACGCTCCCTTCAGCAGGACCATAATGAGCGCCGAAAAAGGGGGCCTGCTACAGCTATACTAAATATACAAATAATGACTACCCATAAATGTGATTCATTTCGTAAATAAAACAGAACTCAAACATTAGTATTTACCGAGAAATCAAAGATGATAACATTCGCGCGCACGTACAGCAGCACCAGGACTTTGAATGTTGATTCCAAGTTTGAGGAACTTGTCGCTTTTCTCAAACCCATATAGAAATTAACTACCCTGCAGGATAAAATTAGTACCCAAAATTCAAAACTAGTACTTCATTAGTTTACGAGATATACCATGCTATTGGTGGGTGGCGGTAGTCACGGTGTTAAATTTTCATTTCAAGATTTCCCTATTAAAAACTTTGTGATTTCTTCCCAAATTCAAACAAAATTACTACACCAAAAGAAGTTCAGCTACCAAAAAATTCCTAACCCTCACAAATTGTCAAGCACACGTTATCTGCTGTGATTGGTTGAATGAATTTTCAACAGCCAATCACAGCAGATATCGCGTGCTTGACAATTTGTCACATTAATTCTGCGATAATTTTGTGCTGGGAAACTGATTATAGGTGTTGTATTTTAAGATAAATTACCTTTCATTACTTTTCCATACTAAATCGCCGCGTATAACCCGACCAAATAAAGTTGTCAATGGTATTAAGCTGTTTAAGAGAATAAACTCGTACACATAAATTTATGGATGTTGGAATAACATCAGTTCAATCTGTAATCTATAATTTTTATAAGAACTGTGTACCAAGGTACATATTAAGAAAAATATAACCTATCGTTATCCATGGACTTTGTTAATGACGTGGGTAGGTAGGTACGCGAATAATTGTTTTTCTTTATTGTGAGTACCTACCTTCTGTGTTTTTATGTGAATATCATTAAAGAGCGATAGGTAGGTATTTCTTATTTATTTCTTTTCTACTTGTTTACCGTTGCTGCAAACCTAAGAACCTACATATTAAAAACCTAATTTACTGCAGTAACAATATATTGCCAATAACTTAAGTGTTAAAGGTTTACATAAGTACCTAATATGCACGTCTAAATTTGATTATTATGCATTGCAAAAGGCAAATCAAGCATATTTTAGGAAAAATATGTTTTCATATAAATGTGTACCTACTACCTATTCAGTTAGACAAGCACATCACCACGACACGTTTTGAGAACGATTTATTTTCGGTAATAATATGCGCGCAAAGCTATATAAAAAGTTTTGGACCATAGACAAGATAAAATGTGATTCATAATCATCTGAATTTATCAGTTAGCTAGTTAGTTTTGTTGGTTATTTTAACGGAGTAGAACTTAAAATGAGTCCTGTATTTTGAAGATAAATTAATGTAACATAAACAATTTTAAATGAAATTTGGGTAACTTATTTTGCTTGATCTTTTGTGGGGTTTTTGATCATATGATCAATAATAAAAAGGAATTCTTCTGCCGTTCAAACGCCTGTCCATTTGATTTTACTTAGAATTTGGTACTTACTAGCTTTATAATCACAGAGGCGCCCGTTGCGAAGAAACCAAAACTACTTATACGGGGATTAGAAGAGTTAGAAGATTTTATTACAGAAGAGCAAAACAAAAATGAACAACCAGACTCGAAAATTATCCGGACAACTCAAAATCGTTCGTCCAAACAGTTTCCAAAATGTAAAAAACCTTCGATTTATATAAAACCTCGAGTTAATTATAGTAATAGTCAAAATAATACTATTTTAGATACAAGTTTCTGTAATAAAAGTGGCAAAGATAATATTAAATGTAAAATATCGAACAAAGGTAATTATAGTGCTGATGTAAATAGGCATCGAAGACTATATGTTAAAGGAAAATCTTACAAATGTAAAGTATGTCAGTATAGTTGTGGGAGAAAGTGTTATTTAATAAGTCATATTCGAATACACACTAATGAAAAACCTTACAAATGTGACGTCTGTGAGTATAGTTGTAGACAAAAGAGTGATTTATTAATACATGTTCGGATACACACTAATGAAAAACCTTTTAAATGTGATGTGTGTGAGTATAGTTGTAGACGAATGGGTGATTTAACAAAACATGTTCGTATACACACTAATGAAAGACCTTATAAATGTGATGTTTGTCAATGCAGTTTTGCTTTTAAAAATAATTTATTAAGACATATTAGGAAACACAATAATGAAAAACCTTACAAATGTGATGTATGTCAGAGTAGATTTTCTGTTAAAAATAGTTTAATAACACATAGCAGGATACACACTGGTGAAAAACCTTACAAATGTGATGTATGTCAGAGTAGATTTTCAGTTAAAAATAGTTTAATAACACATAGCAGGATACACACTGGTGAAAAACCTTACAAATGTGATATATGTCAGAGTAGATTTTCAGTTAAAAATAGTTTAATAGTACATAGTAGGATACACACTGGTGAAAAACCTTATAAATGTGTTGTGTGTGAGTATAGTTGTAGTCAAAAGGGTGATTTATCAAAGCACATGCGGATACACACTAATGAAAAACCCTATAAATGTGATGTGTGTGAGTATAGTTGTAGTCGAAAGGATTATTTAACGAGACATAATAGGACACACACTGGTGAAAAACCTTATAAATGTGATGTATGTCAGTATAGTTGTAGTCAAAAGGGTCATTTAATGAGGCATAGTAGGATACACTCGTGAAAAATCTTATAAATGTGAAGTATGTCAGATAGTTTAAAAAGACATGTAGGATACACTCTGGTAAAAAACCTTACAAATGTGAAGTATGTCATTATAGTTGCAACCAAAAGGGTCATTAAAAAATCATATCCTTAAACACCACGCTGCGGCAAAACCTTAACGGTTTATTTACACTATAGTCGTTATCATGAAGTTATTGTTATTAATATCTTGATTAGTTTATTTACCCTCAGTTTCCCAGCACAAAATTATCGCAGAATTAATGTGACAAATTGTCAAGCACGCGTTATCTGCTGTGATTGGCTGTTGAAAATTCATTCAAACAATCACAGCAGATAACGCGTGCTTGACAATTTGTCACACTAATTCTGCGATAATTTTGAGCTGGGAACTGAGGGTTAGTGCACTGTGCTCAGATTTTTATTTCTTAATCATTTAATTCTAAAAGTACCTTCTTAAGTTTTGTATTGAGGCCGGTAGTAGGCTGGAGCTAGGATTTTTTCAAACCGGGGCAGTAAATTGACTGTGGCGCCGTCTGTCTTCAGCGTTTGCGTAACGCCTGATTTCAAGTCCTGATCCTGACCGCCCTAGGCCCCCGCCCAGCCTAAAGCCAAAGCATGTTTTGCACTTATTTCAAACATTACGCAGCACGCGACATAACATTAAGATAAGCGGAAGACAGCACTAAAAAGCGGTAGTCCATAAAAACTTTCTCGGAATGGCACCGCCGATTTAAAACAAACTACCTAATTCTTTATTAAATCTTAACGATGTAAATAAATTTAAAAATCAACTTAATAATTTTGATGAAAAAGACATACTACACAATAAATGAGTACCTGTTAGATAGAAATGTGTGTGTATAATAATACATATTGTTATGGTGAATATTTGGGTCTGATTTGTTTTATAAAATGAATTTATTAAGTTTTTTATTTCGGTATTGTTCATTAGACATAACTAAATTATTATGACACTAGCTGACCCCCGGGGCTTCGCTCCCGTCAATTGGCTACTTACCTACCTACACTACCTACCCTACCCTAGCTACCCTACCCTACCTACCCTACCCTACCTACCCTACCTTACTTACCCTACCATACCTACCCTACCCTACCTACGCTACCCTACCTACCCTACACTACCTACCCTACCCTACCTACCCTACCCTACCCTACCTACCCTACCCTACCTACCTTACCCTACCTACCCTACCCTACCTACCCTACCCTACCTACCCTACCCTACCTACCCTACCCTACATACCCTACCCTACATACCCTACCTACCCTACCCTACTCTAGCTACCCTACCCTACCTACTTACCCTACACACCCTACCCTACCCTACCTCCCCTACCCTACCTACCCAACCTACCTACCCTACCCTACCTACCCTACCTACCCAACCCTACCTACCCTACCCTACCTATCCTACCCTACCTACCCTACCTATCCTACCCTACCTACCCTACCCTGAATTTTCTTTGCTATAAACCTCACGGAGCCCGAGACCTTTCCAACGAATGCAAAACCGTGGAAATCGGTTCGTGCGTTCTGGAGTTATAGCGTCAGGAAGGAAAACCCGACTTATTTTTATATAGTAGATTATAAACTCTGACATTACTTACTTATGAATTTGAATTTATGACATTGTATAACTTATTGGTTTTGAATTTATGACATTGTAATAACTTTTTAGTTTTGAATGTATGACATTTTATAACTTACTATTTCTGAATTTATGCCATTGTATAAATTAAAAGTTTAGAATTTATGACATTGGATAACGTATTAACCGAAATTGATGACATTTAATAGGGTTTTATATTGAAATTATGACATTGTATAAAATATTAATTTGAATTTATGACATTGTATAGGATATTCATTTATGTGATTTTGTAATGTATTAATTTGAATTTATGATATTGTATAGGGTAATAATTTTAATATATAACATTGCATAGGTGATTAATTGGAATTTATGGCATTGTTTAATTTTAATGATAATTTTGCATGCCTAAATTGGTGCAACACAGTGGACTGCGCATTCACTTGACGTTTGGAAATGTATGAATAAGAACTGTGTTGAGCTATAAATATATTTGAATTTGAGCGAAGCAAGCTCGACAATTCTGTCACCGCAGTAAGACGTGTTCATTACTCCAGCCAGAAAAATCGAAAGTCGTCATCTAAGTGCAACAGATAAGTAGATATACAGCTTCTGTAATTGGTAAGCAGATTTTTGAATTTGGTAAGCTTATAATTATTTGATAAAAACAGTTCCGGCTGGTGTAACGTTACCGCAGCCAGATCTTTTGTTATCTAACGGATACCCGTTGAAATAAATATTATCTAAATAATTAGATATCAATTTGAAATAAATGGTACAACTTAATTTGTATTTGCTATGGTTGATATTTAAAATCCTGCTTCAATAACGTTTGCACGATTGCTGCATCTCGGAAATGACTAAACGGACGATTATAATTTTTGTACATGACATCTGGCCAATTAGTTATAATCTTTTACGCAATAAAAGAACTCACAATAATGCACCGTTTTGAAGTTATTTTAGTAAATAAAAATATCCTTTAATAGGTCCCTGGCAGTTCCAATAAGCGCTCCAAAGACTTACTTGAAACGATCCCACGATCCCGCTCGGCGGTCTTCTTTTAAAACGTCAGGGTATGATAGAAAGAGGCCATTCCCCTCTAGTTTTCTGTCTGCGCCAGCATAGCCCTTACTAATACTGGCATAAACAGTTCTCCCCCGATCCTGGCGACCAAGACCCGCCGCACAGGGCACACTTTGAGCGTGCTCTGTGCAGAATCCAGGCCGCTTCCTTAATGGTGGCAATTTGCCATGGCCTTTCGCCCAATCCTATTAAGGTACTAGCCTGCAGGCGACACGCTCCTCTCGATCTTATCTCGATCAATCAGCCACGTGCGATTCGAATAGCCCGTTTTCCGCTACAGGCTGTTGATTTTAGTCCTGCACCTTCGGACACCTTTCAGTCTGTTTGACTAAACAGGCGCTCCATGAAGTACCATCGATCGCGTAGAGGCGGCGAGCTTCTTTCCTATGTCCTCCGAGATTGGCCAGCAGTCTATGCAAAGCACCCACTGGCCTACCAATGATGGAGACCAGGCGCACTAAATACTCTTCGAAGCCCTACCGGCTCTATGCTTCTTGGCAGTTTATGTAACCATAGCATCTCAGTTTTATCTATATCAATCTGTTAACCCAGTTCGCGGATCGACGCCGAACGAACGACTCTTGCCACTCCCAAATCGAAAACTTAGGGCACCTCGACACGGATAGGTTAGGTTCGAAGGGGATGACGGGTGCTGAAGTGAGCGAGCAAAGCGAGCGAACTTAGCTCCCGTCATCTCCTTCATGTTAGGTTACTTTAGGCCCTGCTGACAGAAAAAGAAGCCCCGCGCAGCGGGGCACGGTCGACAAACTTTTATTTTCAAGTCACTGTTTTAAACATTTGTATTCGCCCACTTTTTGTCGCCCACTTAGTATTACAGTAAGCCATATTCAGTATTTTTTACACCTTTAATTTAAATTTATTTTCGCTCGTTTAAATAGTATCCATTTTTTTTTATCAGACTTTTGAAGTTGAATCTGTACTTGCTTTTGTAGGATGGCAACTTTTCAAAACTGCGTATCGAGGGAACCACAATTATGTGGCGTGGCGTGGCGTGGCGCCTTCCGACACAGTTGATTGGCTACAAAACTCGTTGCGTTATGACGTAGGCTGGAACAGAGTCGATTGATTGGTGGATCCCGCGCCACTGCACGCCACGACACGTAAGTATGGTTCCGACTTATGTCTCGGCAACAAAATGCCGAGAACTGGACCCTTTCTGCTTGGGCACCCATATATTATGATTTTGGCGCCCCCTGAAGCTGGCGCCCAGAGCAAGCAACCCGGCCTGCACCTCCCTTCCCCAGATCAGGCTTTGAACTGTTAGATAGCTTACAAGAGCCAAAATAATGATTGTTTAGTAAAACATGTAACTATTGTATATATATAATTATATATAGTCTAGGGAGTATAAAGATCATTTGTTAAGTACCCTAATTGTGTAAGTTCATAGAATAGCACAAGGTACGTTTTCCTTGCATGCATTGTGTCGGCGACGAAACCCCATCTACAAGCTGATTAGGTAAAACAACGAAGTTTATCCAATACCTACTCGTGCAAATACCTTAAGTACAATTGTGAAATACATAAAAACCGTATATAAAGTGTTAGTTATGTACATCTTATAAGATTTCAACTAGTTATAAGATAACTAAATTGATCGTAAACATATGACGAAGTACTTAATACGAGGCATGCCTTTTAAGTTCTGTCGTTGCCATATTTCCCGGCAATTTTGCATTTTTTTTTTTTTTTTTTTTGGCAAGTCGCTATTTGCGCAATGCCACATACAAAAACGGGAAAACTTGGTAGTAAATATAATTTAATTTAGGATACGGAATTTGGATGGATATTGGACAGGATTATTAGGAACGATATAAATAAAATATCTATTAAATACGTATATTATTAAGAGTGATAAATGAAGATAAATACATGTATATTTTGAAATCATTAGATGCAAGTAAAACAGAGATAGACGTAGGAAAAGGAATGTTATAGCAAAGTAGACATGTAATAAAAGGATCATGATTAAGTAGAGGACAGGAGAAGAATATGTGGTTTAAATCACCCACCTCACCACATTCGCATAGGTCGCTAGAAACGATTTGCAATCGTGCAAGGTGGACTCGAGAACAGTTATGACCCAACCTCATGCGAATAAGGCAACTGGTAGCAGCTTTACCGAAGTTAAATTTCGAATACCATGGTTTTTTATGAATATATGTCTGAATAAGTGAATAATAATTTCCTTTGGTAACGCTGCTATCCGCCCACAACTTGCTCCAAGCTTCCCAAAGAAAGTTCATGGGCAGATTCGCCAAGTCGTGGCTAAAGTTGATGTAGGGAAACAAATTACCGCAGTCTACAGCTTCATTAGCCAGGTGATCGGCTTTAACATTTCCCGTGATATTTCTATGGCCAGGTATCCAAGCGAAAGAAATTTGAAGACCGAATTTTACGCATTTGTACAAAAGGCTTCTAATGAACAGAACTATAGGAAAAATTGGTTTACATTTAGGTAAAAGGATTTCTTTTAATGGCTTGCAATGCACTTAAAGCGTCAGTAAATATTACTGTTTTTCCCAATTTCATGATGTGAATATATTCTAGGGCTTTGAACAGACCATAACATTCGCCAGTAAAGACTGATGACTCAGGAGGAAGTTAAATTTTTTGCACTATATTGTATTGTGAGTGAAAAACTCCAACTCCAACATTTCCTAAAGAAGAGTGTTTAGAGGCGTCTGTATTAATATGATGCCAATTCTCCCAATGCAAGTCTTTGGAAAAGTTAAATAGCTCCTTTACAAAATCATCGTGTTTATTAATACCTAAATTCAAAATAACATCCGGAGAGAGCACCAATGATTGATAAGAATGATTAAAGAGTGGATATGTAAGTGACTGGTAAATTGGAGCTTGCAAAGCTATAAACTTTTTATAGCTTACAACAAGACAAGGAAGAGATTTGTGAGACCAATAATTAGAAGAATTGGTTTCATCTTAAAGAGACTGAAGTTTTGCTCGTAAAGGGTGGTTGGAAAATTGTAACGAACGGAATAGAAATTTGTCGGAAAGATACTGGCGTCTAAGAGAAAGAGGAGGATCTACAGTTTCAACCTGTAGGGCATTGGGCTTGATTTCATAGCTCCCGTCACTATTCGTAATGCTTTGGACTGGATACTATCCAATTTCTTTAATGCGGCCGTATTACAAGGTTCTAATAAAAATGTTCCATAATCAAGCACACTTCTAACTATTGCATTATAGATTAATTTTAATGAAAAGGGATGGGCACCCCACCAAACCCCTGATAAACATCTTAATATATTCAATCTTTGTTCACACCTTGCCGCTATATACTCACAGTGTGGAATCCCAGATAGTTTACTATCCAAAATCACACCTAAAAATTTTACAGGAATGGAAGCATCATCATAATATACAGAAACAGGAGGAGGAAAGCGCATTCTAGAAAAAAGCCCAACTGTACTTTTGGAAGTAGATAGCTCAAGACCATTGCTATCCATCCAATTTTTTAAAAGGCCAAGGGCCGATGTCATTGTATTGCAAGCCGCTGCAATAGAGCTATGAGGGCAATACAAAATAAGATCATCAGCGTATTGAAGCACTTTTACTTGATTGTTCAAAGAGGATTCAAGATCATGAGTGTAGATGTCATATAATAAAGGAATAAGAACTGATCCTTGAGGGAGGCCTTTCCACACGAGCCTAGATTCACACCTAGAATCCTCGAGTGTAAGATTTGTACACCTCTCAGATAAAATATTTAAAATGAAGTTTGTGAGTAAAATAGGAACATCTAGCTGCTGCAGTTTATATTTTAATGTTGATATTTTATTTCCACATTATCATAAGCCGAAGTTATATCTAGAAAAGCAGAAACTACAGAATGATTCGAAGAGAATGCTAACCTTATGTCAGTGACAAAGATACTCAAACTATCTTAAGTACTTTTACCTCGCCTAAAACCAAATTGACTGTCGCTAAGTAGTTTCCTGTTTTCTAAATGCCATTCTAACCTATTTTTAACCAGATGTTCTGTGATTTTTAACATTACTGAAGACAAAGCTATGGGTCGATAGGATGTGCTGCTAGATGGATTTTTGTTAGGTTTGAGTATCGGTAGAATGTCTTGGGATTTCCAGGAATTGGGAATATTTCCAGTTAACATAATTTTATTTATTAGTTCCAAGAAGTACAAAACAGATAGATCACTCATGTTTGACAAAAATGAATAGGGAATTCCATCCGAACCTGGTGCAGAGTCCTTCATATGACATACAACACCTTTAAGCTCTTCGAGGGTAAATGGATTATTTAATTCACAAAGAGAATCCCCCATTGAACGGGGAATGGAATAGGTAGTAGAATTTTCAGGGACATATGCGGGAGCCAATTTATTTAAAAATTTATCCACTAACTGAGATGGAAGAAATGCGCTCGATGATTCTGTGAATGCTGATCTAAACCTTCTGATATTGCGCCAGACAACAGATGGTTGAACATCTGGAGAGATAGAGAAGCAAAATGACCTCCAACTTTCAAATTTCTTTTTTTTAAATAGTTTTTTAGTTTCTGAAATTATTACGCTCAAAATGTTGAAATTTTCTTCGGTAGAATTTTTAAGGTAATTTAGTTCACACTGCTTTCTTTTTGATATTGCATCTGTGCAATCTTTGTCCCACCATGGTGGAGAAGGAATTTTATTTTGTAACGATTTCATTGGAAAGAGTTTATCGGCTGTTTTTATAATGGCTTTGGATAAAGCATCAGCACAGGAGTGTTCATTACCATATTTAATTTCAGGAAGAACAGAAACTATTTCATCTAAGTGTTCCCTAAAAGTATGCCAGTTAACGTCCGCCAGTTTGTACTTCAACCGCGGAGGATGATTGAAATAAGGTTTTTGACTGTAAGGAAATGATAAGACAATAGGGAAATGATCGCTACCATATGAGGAACGCATAACTTTCCAACTCAAACGCGAAGCTAATTTATCCGTGCATAATGACAGGTCAGGTGCACTAACACCTTCATTTGGAGAAGTGCGTCTAGTTGGGGACCCAGGTGTTTAATATACAAAGATTGAGGTTATCTACAATATCTATTAAAGTGCTACCATAGTTATTTGTTGACGAACTACCCCAGACTTCATGCTGGGAATTAAAATCTCCTAAAACTATAAATGGCTTAGGAAGAATAGAAAAAATATTTACAATTTCATTAAAAATTACAGCAGATGGACGGGGAATATATACAGAAACAAAACAAATATTATCTACAACTGTTGCAATAACAGAAAAATCATTATTATGAGGTGGGATTGTGAAAATTGAAAATGAATGTTGATGTTTGATGAGTAAAGCGACGCCGCCATACCCATCAGTGCGGTCTTCTCTAAGACAAGCATAACCAGAGATCTTGAACAAAGACCCTGGTTTAAGCCATGTCTCTTGAAGAGCAAAAACAAAAGGTTTATATTTATTTACAAGATATATTATCTATGATTTTTTACTAATTGCGCTTCGGCAATTCCATTGGAATACCTTGGCTTTGTTGTTCATTATTAATGTTTGATTCATTAACTGCATTTAATACAGTGGCAGCGATGGACGGTGAAAGATGATGAGTTTGAGTTAGTGATTTTATTAAAGCAATGATTAATTCACTTACAGATACAGCAGACAAGTCATCTCTAGGGATGAGAGCACGGCCATCTTTTGGTTGAGGCATGCCCCTGACAAGGTCCTGATGGAATTGCTGATCATAACCTTTAGAAAAGTGAGGTGGGGAGTGAGGTTTAATAAAGACTGTTTTTTTATATGATGTCGTTTTATTTTGTTTTGAAGGAGAGTAATCCTGAGGAACAGAAGCATTTATATGGTTTGAAATTGAGGGTGAGGATTGTAAGGCATCAGCATATGACATTTTTGAAATTGTGGGATGTAGCTTTGAAGCTTCAGCATATGAGATGCAAGATTTGGCCATTGATTCCTTAATATTCTTTTGCCTCTCATACTCTAAACATTTTTTACTTGTAGCCTCATGAAATCCTTTGCATAGACAACATGATAACTTGTCCTCTGAGACAGTGCACCCAGTATACCCAGAGTGACCTTGTCCACACCTAAAACACCTAGGTTTAGACCTACACTGATTTTTCATGTGGCCATATCTGCAACAATTAAAGCACTGGATTGTTGGGTAAATATAAAGGTCCACAGAAAGTGGTTTTTTGGATTCCTTAATATTCTTTTGCCTCTCATACTCTAAACATTTTTTACTTGTAGCCTCATGAAATCCTTTGCATAGACAACATGATAAATTGTCCTCTGAGACAGTGCACCCAGTATACCCAGAGTGACCTTGTCCACACCTAAAACACCTAGGTTTAGACCTACACTGATTTTTCATGTGGCCATATCTGCAACAATTAAAGCACTGGATTGTTGGGTAAATATAAAGGTCCACAGAAAGTGCTGTATAGCACATATACACCCGCTTAGGTAGAATTTGCCCATCAAAAGTCAAAATTACAGTTTCAGTATTTTTAAAGTGAGGCTTATCCTCCACTAAAATTTTTCTTTTTATTCTTCTCAACTTCAATATCCTCCCACAACCAATTGGGACGGAGATGTTGTCCAAAATTTCATCATCCGTCATCCGTCCGGTATGCCTCTGACGACACCCATACGAGTGACGGAAAATGATGGAATAAAAGCTTTGTACTTTTCTTTTTCCAAAAACTTACTAGTGATAAAAGAGTTGGCATCTTGATAATTACAGAAAGATATTACAAGTCTGTTACGGCCTATTTTCTTAAGACTACCATTCACAATATTATTAAAATAATTCCTTTTTAAAAATCTCCCAAATGAAATCGGATTTAGATACGTATTTTCATTGGAAGCGGTTTGCTCTCTTTGAATATGGACTAAAAACGGAGCCGCATCCGAGGGATTATATGAAACTCTAGAAACTGGTTGATGCGGTGACCCATTCACCCCATCAACTCCAGCCCCCAATGGAGAAGTAAGTGGAAGATCCTTGTTTTCAGTCTCCATTTCCACCTCGCCACAATAACAATCATTATGGCGTTTCCCGCCACTTTTACGCCTTTTTTTGTTGCAATGTTTGCAAATTGTGGGCCGAGCAGAAACCCTTTTACGTTTAGAATTATTAGCTAAACTTATTGAACCATCAGTATCAACACTAGTATCATTATTTGAGATTGTAATATAATGACCAATCGGAGGATCCATGGCTAAAAACTATAAATACAAATAAAAACACTTACCAAATATAATAACAACACTAAAACTAACTAAAGTACGAAATTATAAGATAAAATATGTGGGTGAAATGCAGAAAATATGTCACCAATTCTCAAAAAGTAACGCACCTGAGAAATAACGAAACTGATAAAATTAATAACGAACGTACGTTACGAAATAATAACGAAATTGATAAGAACATCTGAGAATTTCTAACCTAAAAATGTTTATAAAGCTGATAGCTTTTGAAAAGCAACTAATATTACAGCGGATTACAATATCTTTGGAAACATGTGAATAAAATATACAAGCAAATTGAATACTCACCGAAACACACACTTTCTCCGCCGTAACAAAATGGCTGCAGTTTGACATGTGTCAAAGAACATTCGGATCTAATGTACTTAAAAAAAACTTAAAAAAAAAATACGGATTCGTTCTAAAACTTAACGTACGTCTTTAAATTTCCCATAACGAATCCTGAGTAACGAAACATTTGTTTTTAGAGACAATACATTTGGAGTGAATTTAATACTATAAAAAGGGTGTATTATGAGAACCATATAAATAATATAATATTTATTGATATGAAGAAACTTTTAAAATAAAAATTAAACAGGTAAGTTCAACAGAAAAAAAAAAAAAATTTAATGTAATGTGTAACGAAATGAAAAGGACACTAGTAAAATGTATGGGAATTATTTTAATCCATTTTTCAAAACCTATTAAGGATGTTTTTTTGCTATTACGAAGTTATAAATAAATGTTTACGATGTTGGTTATAAGGTATAATATTCAAAATAAATGTTTGTTGCACATTATTTAAACATGCAATTAACTCAATGCATTTTAAAACCATAGGACACAAACTAATTCAAAAGTTACAAGTTTTCTGCATTTCACCCATGTACAAAAACGTAATCCAATCCAATATTTTAAATTAAATAAAAAAACAGTCGAAAAACCACGTTCGCCAAATTTGAGGTTCCCCGCGCTTTTTTCCAATTTTGCATTTGGAACTGTTCTATATTCGAATGTGTTTAAATTTTGAATCTCAAAACAGTTAAAAGTATTAGGATTAATGCTATTTTTTTGTCGATTGGAATCTGTCAGGTTACGTACGAAAATAATCTTTCTAAGGAAAATGTTCGTGCAATAATTTTCTATAACTTTATAAGCGGCCTGACACGGCTTCAGTGTTTTGAAGAGCTAACATCTGTGTTCAGTGATGAAGCCCCTTGTCTGCGGACTGTCGAAAGCTGGTATTTAGAATTCCAGCGTGGACATACTAGTGTTAGTGACAAATCTCGCGAAGGACGCCCAAAATCTGCCTTCACTGAAGATAACATCATTGCTGTGAGACAACTAATTCTCGAAGATTGTCATGTGACGTATCGAATGATAGAGGCTCTATTAGGCATCTCAGGGACAACCATTCAGAAGATCTTGCATGAAGCGCTTGGTATGAGAAAGCTAGTTTGCGTTGGATACCGCATCTGCTTTCCGACGATCGCCAGGCGGCCCGCGTCAGATGGTGTAAGAAAACTCTGCAAAGGTTCAACCGAGGAGAGTCAAATCACGTCTACGACATCATCAGTGGTGACGAATCTTGGTTATATGCCTACGATCCTGATTCCAAACAACAATCTACAATCTGGGTCTTCCAAGACGAGCCAAAGCCGACTAAAGTTGTTCGTTTTCGAAGCACTTCAAAGAAGATGGTGGCCACGTTCGTTGGAAAAACCGGCCATGTTGCGACTATTGCACTTGAAGATCGTAGAACGGTTAACGCAGAGTGGTATACCAAAGTTTGTTTACCGCAAGTTATCGCCGAACTTGAAAATCTATCTCAAAGCAACGCATCATCCTGCATAACGACAACGCAAGCTCACACAGCGCTCGTCAAATGATTGAGTATTTGAAGCAGGAAAAAGTAGAAATTCTTGACCATCCTCCATACAGATGTTTTGTTGTATGTCCAATTAGCATGTAAAATCATATAAAATCCCAATTTGAACATCCTTTTTATCCGACCTCTGTAATAATACTGTACATGACATACCTTATCTAATAATTATTGAATAATTTGACATTAAATAATAATGATCAAAAATATTTTAACTTTTTACATTTACTAGAACTAATATTCAAATTTTATTATTGTCAGAGCTTTATGTGCTTTTTATTATTGTGTGCTTTGTGCTTTATGTGGTTGTAGCCAGATGTAAATCTTAGTATTTGTTGCTAACGAGAATATTGTATGTTTAGGTGTATATGAATGAGTGCTCTGTCCGCAATGTTTTCTTGTCCTCACTGTCCTGGGTCTTCACGTGCGTTTAGCTCGCATGGGCTCAAAGTCCATGTGGGCCGTATGCACAGGAGTGCGCGTCAGCCTGTTGCCGCTCCTCGGACTGCGTCTGCTGTCACCGATTCCCTGCCAGTGAGTCAGGTGCCACCGGTTTTACACCTTTGCCCCCTGGAGAGGCTCTCGGCCTTGAAGGTGAATACGCCAATACTTAGGCACGTTCCTAAGGGTGCGCGGAACCAGGCGGCGGCCAAGCTGTGCGACATTATTGATAAGTGTGTTGCCGATAACGGTGTGGAAGACTGGGGCGCGCTTCTCACTTTTGCGTATGGTGGACTGAGAGTTCCGCTCCTGGAAACATGACGGCAAAGGTGAAGGCGAACATCGAGTTAGTTAGCGCTGGCCAGCTTGTGGATGAGTCGGATTGTGTGGCAGGATTTTCTAAGTCGCGTGGGATTCGAAAAGCCATCGAGTCTAAGGTTTTCGAGGGGGACCTCCGAGGGGCGGTTCGGTTGCTGGTTTCGGAGGACTCGTTCGCGCATCGCGACCCTGACACTCTAAGCGCCCTTGCGGCCAAGCATCCAGGCCCATCCCGTCCGCTAAATTTTCCATCGGCGCCGGACTCGTCATTTCCGAGTGCTACAGCGTCAGAGGAGGACGTCGCGCTGGCCCTGAGCTCTTTTTATAGTGGTTCTGCGGCAGGCATGGATGGAATTCGTCCTGGGCATTTAAAAGAGCTAATATCTGGTTCGGCGGGTGAAAGTGGGCGGCGTTTGCTGGGGTGTTTGACAAGGCTCGCAAACTTCTTAATGAGTGGTCAGCTCAACCCGGTAGTTTGTCCTTATTTGTATGGTGCCTCTCTTTGCGCACTCAAGAAAAAAGACGGAGGGCTGAGACCAATAGCCATAGGCAGTGTGTTTAGGAGATTGACGGCCAAGCTGGCGTGCCGGTCTGTAAGGGTAGCTATGTCCGAATACTTGCAGCTGCATCAACTAGGGTTCGGGACGCGTCGGGGCTGCGAGGCCGCAATCCACGCGACGCGTGCATTCGTCATGGACCCTGCCAACTCGGACTGCGTGGTGCTGAAACTCGATATTAGCAATGCTTTTAACACCCTAGAAAGAGACGTCCTTCTGAGTGAGGTCATGGATAAAATTCCTTCTCTATACCCCTTTCTTTATCAGGTATATTATTCTCCTTCTAATCTATTCTTTAGTGATACTCTCATTTCGTCTCAAGTGGGAGCGCAGCAGGGGGACCCATTGGGACCACTTGTTTTCAGTTTAGCAATCCACAAAGTCATCTCTGGATTGAAATCGTCTCTGAACCTGTGGTACCTAGATGATGGTATTATTGGTGGATCACCGGCAGAGGTTTGCCGGGACCTGGAGGTTCTTGTTCCTCAATTCAAGGAGCTGGGTCTGGAAGTGAATCCCTCCAAATGTGAATTTTTCCCCTGTGGTGTTGGAGCTCGTACACATTTCTCACGCTTCGGTTCTCATTTACCTGGCCTCAAGGAACTTTCTCCCCTTTCTTTTTGCCTTTTGGGATCTCCCATTTTTCTTGACGGAGTGCCAGAGGCCATTTCCTCCCGTAAGCAGCTTCTCCTTGCTGCACGGGAGCGTCTCAAGGATCTCTCCGCGCACGTTGCGATTTTGTTGTTGCGTATGTGTTTTGCCTTACCCAAGGTAACGTATCTCTTACGGACCGCCCCTACCTGGCTATGTCCTGAGGAAGTATGTTCTTATGATTGTGCTCTGAAATCAACGGTTGAGTCGATCCTGAATGTCTCCTTTAATGATGTGCAGTGGGAGCAGGCGACTCTTCCTGTCCGGTACGGGGGTCTTGGGGTGCGGTGCGTACGGGATGTGGGCCTGCCGGCTTTCTTGGCGTCGACACATGGGGTGGCTGACCTCGTCTCTGTAATTTTAGATTTCAATGGTGACAGGGCAAAAATACCGTTTATGTTGGATGCCGGGTCCGCTTGGTCTGTTCTCAGCAAGCGGGCAGCGGGTCCTGAAGCAACACATGTTCAGCGCGCGTGGGATGACGTCACGTCTAGGCTGATCCAGGATCGGATGTTGGTGGGTTCCTCGGGAGCTGATTTAGCCAGACTCAGGGCTGTGTCGCAGCCGGAATCGGGGGCATGGTTGCACGCGCTTCCTTCGCCTCACCTGGGCACGTTGCTTGATGACGACTCTTTGCGGGTGGCGGTGGCCCTTCGCCTGGGCTGCAAGGTGTGTGAACCCCACAGATGCACCTGCGGTTCCATGGTGGAGGCCGATGGCCATCACGCTTTAAGTTGTCGTCGTTGCTCGGGGAGGTTCCCGCGTCACCATGCGCTCAACGATATTGTGCGGAGGGCATTGGTTTCGGCAGATGTCCCCTGCGTGCTGGAACCTCCGGGTCTGTGTAGGACTGACGGCAGAAGGCCGGATGGACTGACCCTGGTGCCTTGGAAAAACGGCAAGTGCTTAATATGGGACGCAACTTGCGTCAGCACTGTTGCCGCCAGCCACCTTGGTCGCACCGTCCTCTCGCCGTCAGCAGCGGCGGAGGACGCCGCTGAGAAGAAGAGGGTGAAGTACGCACCGTTGGAGGGCCGGTACCATTTTGTGCCCATTGCTGTTGAGACAATGGGTGGTTGGGGCACTGAGGCCAAGAGGCTCATTCGTGAGATAGGGCACAAACTCCGTGACAAAACGGGTGACACCCGCTCCGGCTCGTTCTTGGTGCAAAGGTTAGCCATTGCCATCCAACGTGGCAATGCAGCAAGCGTTATGGGCACCTTTGCGCCGGGAACAGTGAGGGGCGGGTTATTAGACTAGTTTTAAGAAAATGCTGTATGACGTGTCGTTGTGACTTTGACATTTGAACATTTAAAGTTAATATAGATAGTTTTTTAAAGAATTGTTATGAGATATCATACAGGTTAATAATTAGGCGAGGAACTTGAAATCGTGATTTTTTGTTTGTGGAGATTTTTTAATGAGGTTAGAGTCAAATGATAGGTCTTGATCTAAAACCATTTTAATCGTTTGAATCATGTAAATCGGTCCACACGTTTCCGAGATAATCGCATATCATCATAATCAAAATGTAAACAAACCGATTTTTTTATGATTTTGTTCTAGAAACTTTTTAATTATGGTAAAATGTGTAAATATTATTATGGTAAATTGTGTACGTGGTCAACCCCTATCTTTTAAACCCAAATTTGTAAGGATTATGTTGAAAATTAAATAAAATACACGGCTCCAAAGATTTCGGCTATGGGAAAATGAACGCAAGGATGCTCTAAAAACGCGCGGTCGTCAGTCGTCGGTGCTCTAAAGAAGTTTAATTGCTAGGAGTAATTTATTTATTTATTAAAACTTCATGCAACATAAAGGTACATAGTGTGGTTTAGAATAGCGAAATAATCTGGTCTGAAACCGAAGAGTCGCCTAATCGCTAAGCCATAAAATACGAGGAGTTCCTGACAGTTGTGCTGCCTGCCTAACCTACCAGCTACCTACACGGCTACCTCCCTGCCCGACCTGTTCCCTGGTTGGCTGCCCACGAAGGGTTCCTGACAGTCGTGCTGCCGGCCTAACCTACCAGCTGCCTACAATACGACCTGCCTGCCCGACCTGTTCCCCGGTTGGCTGCCCACGTCTTGCGAAGCCGGACCTTAATTTCATACATAATTTTTAGTTTATAACTGTTTTTTTATTTGTATTAACGTGGCTTATGTGTGGCTCAGCTCACCTGAGCGACCCGTAACGCTACAGTCTGGCGCCCAACGTAAAATCAGCTTCCTTTTCAAAATTCTAAAAAAAAACTACCACTAGCATTTTCTTTTGGACTCTTATTTGGCTTAGTCTCTTCATATTCATTTATTTATTTATTTACCTAATTCACTTTTTATCTTCTTCTTTCTTCTACTCAACACATCTTCATACCTACTTACACTACACCCCACACACATCCCTTTTACCCTCTGGTAATTGGCACCTATTCTTCACTTGGAAGTGTTTTTAAAACCATTCGTGGTCACTCACAAGCTGGGGTTTGGTTTACTCTACGACGTACTGTAGGAGAATATCCTATAGTCGTTACCATAACGTTCCATAACAAACTCTCTAACACTCCACTACCCCACACACATCCCTTTTACCCTCTGGTAATTGGCACCCATTCTTCACTTGGAAGTGTTCTTAAAACCATTCGTGGTCACTCACAAGCTGGGGTTTGGTTTACTCTACGACGCACTGTAGGAGAATATCCTATAGTCGTTACCATAACGTTCCATAACACATAACTCTCTAATACTCTTGAGTCGCCTTTAGCACTCATTCACCCTCACCCTCACCCACTTCAGTCTCACTCACCTTCAGTCCCACTTCACTTTCAGTCTTTATTTTCTCTGAATAAGGCTATAATGCATTATTCCTTTTTTTGAGCGGTAGCAACTCATTAAATAAGCCCCTAATGCATTATCTTTTCTTAGAGGTATTCTTAAAACCCTCTAAACCTTAAACTCAAGTTCCTCTTGAGCTCTCTTAAAACTCAAGTGTCTCTTAAACTAGGGGTTTTTCTTAAACTTTAAACTTCTCGAGCGGGTAAGCAACTCGTTAAATAAGCCCTAATGCTCTCTTCTAAATTGGGTTTTCAAACAGGTGCGGGTTACGACACCTAATTAAAAAAAAAAAACCTTCGTAATTACAATATAAATATTTCTTTGTTGGAGTATGCGTCATTGAATGTGAACCATATCTCCTATGTGTGAATGAATGAATGTTTGATGGAAGCATGGAAGGATGTTGTATGTTGGAACAAGGACTTATTTTAACCCTCAAAATTTTCAATGGAGTTGAAAATTTTCCGGGGTTGTTGGGGAAATGTGGTATTTCGCTATTCTAAACCACATATTTTAGTTATTTCACTGAGTGAGCTGAAGTGTTCTCACCTAATTCACACTTAGGTCTAATAATACTTACTTACTCACACTGTATTCATATTATTCCATGCCAAAACATTTTACATCGCATCGCATCTATTATACGTTTTGTTGGTTTTTGCATTACTATTCTGCGAATCGGTCTAAAACGATTCGTTTTCTTATAAAATATCTAAAATAAAATAAATAATTATCATATTTTTCAATGTTATGACACCTACGTCAGGTTGTCAAGCTGTCAATACTTTTCCTTTTAAATTTTCTGTCATAGAGTTTCTCACTAGCTTAGCCTATGAAGATTACTTTTGATTTATATAATTTAAATTCTTTTTATCAATATGTTAGCTCAAATATTGTATTTTATAACTTAAATTAATTTACACGCTCTCAGAATTCATCGAAGAGGTTTTGGATTGAATATTACTGGCTGTTTTGAATACTGGCAAGTTGCATTTTTGTATGACAACAAGATGTCATTCTAATAAAGAAGAAAAAGGACAGGCGGCAGATATATAAGACGGAAATTTCGAGGGCTTGGGAAGTCTTCAATCTGGTCTGAAACCGAAGAGTCGCCTAATCGCTAAGACATAAAATACGAGGAGTTCCTGACAGTTGTGCTGCCTGCCTAACCTACCAGCTACCTACACGGCTACCTCCCTGCCCGACCTGTTCCCTGGTTGGCTGCCCACGAAGGGTTCCTGACAGTCGTGCTGCCGGCCTAACCTACCAGCTGCCTACAATACGACCTGCCTGCCCGACCTGTTCCCCGGTTGGCTGCCCAAGTCTTGCGAAGCCGGACCTTAATTTCATACATAATTTTTAGTTTATAACTGTTTTTTTATTTGTATTAACGTGGCTTATGTGTGGCTCAGCTCACCTGAGCGACCCGTAACGCTACAATAGGCGGATTTAAAGCCTAATGTATTCTGTACCAGTCAACCAAGGGTGGTAGAGATATAATATGGCAGGTGCATACAAATAAATTGAAAGCCTTCATCGAAATCATCATCCGATTCCAAAGTAAACATTATGTACGTCTACACGTTGCAAAGGTTCGATGTATACTTATTCAGAAATAGCGCCAGAGCGCGCCACGACACGCCAGCTTAGTGTGCACACTCAGAGCCACGCCACGACACGCCACGCAAATGTGATTCCGCCTTAAATTGATGTTGGGTTGGATTGTTGGGTATAATTATTACTATATTAAGAATGATAATGTTGGGACCAATGTGGAATGTGGTGTTTGTTTTTTCCTGGCTTTGTGATGATTGTTAAATTGTTGTGTTATATCTATTGTTAAAACCACTGTTCGACACAAATGTAAATTTGTTGAAGAATAAAATAAAATAAATAAATAAATAAAGATTTCGTTTTGATGAGAGCTATGGTTTCGAATGAATCTGACAGATGTCATCAACTTGACGTATCACTAAGCACTAGATTTTGGCGCGAATAAGAGAGGATCTCGGGGAGATCGATTAAGAAAATGGCCGGTTGGATTGAGTTGTGAATTCGTGATAAAACCTAAGGAGAAATACAGTAAGAGTTACCGTTAGTTCGTGTTGATCAAATTCTGTGCTTGGCGGAATGTCGTTTAGGTACGTTATTTTCCAATAGATAACGTGATTAGTTTCACTGTGACCATAGGTACATAGGTACAAGCAAAGAAGCTAGTTTGTCTCCTATTAGCCCGAAAAGGATCCATGCAATAATGGCTTTTCCTACATCATACATCATTACATAGTCTTCCCTACATCAGATCGTGGGATATAAGTTATTAAGGAGAATAGTGAAATAACAATCCAACAACTTGTGATCAGTGAAATTACTTAAACTTCAAATATGTGAAGACTCAAGACTTGTGTGACGCGTATTCGCAATATATTTAGTAGCAGGAGCTTGCTCTCCATTAGAGCAACTAGTCACAGGTGTAGAATTTGTTTACCTTATTTCAGAGATACAGACAAGGTGTTATGTTTTGGGTACTTAATGAAAAAAAAAAACAAGATATCTAGTAGCATGACAATTACCTATGTAATTAGTTTAAATTGTACATTTATATACACAATACAGTTATTACTAAACAATCAGTATTTTGCCTCTTGTAAGCTATCTACCAGCTCAAGGCCGGATCTAGGGGAGGAAGGGGCAGGCTGGGTTGCTTGCAGGTGCCCCTTGAATCTGTAGCCCGGGCCAGCTTCAGTCAGGGGGCGCCAAATCATATTATATGGGTGTCCATGCAAAGGGTCCAGTTCTCGGCATTTAGTTGCTAAGATATACGCAGTTTTGTAAAGTTGCCATCATGAAACACAAGTACAGATTCAACTTCCAAACTCTAATGAAAAAAATGTGTCAGACAGATTGTTTTATTTCTTTGGAACTATCCAACTGATCAATTTTGTGTTTATTTTACTGGAAGTACTTTTTATGTACATTTTCTTGGTGTAATTATATTTTACGAGTAATGGTTAAATAATAAAATATTATAGAACACCCGAAATCTTGATGTCAATATGGCGGTTGTACATTTATTTCGAAATAATTTCGTTCAAGGAGGTACAGTTTTTTAGAGCTAGTTACAAAATAGTACATTTTAGTTACATTTTTTTTTGTAATTGGTATAATTTACTTCGCTATGATACACCCGCCATTTTGATTTGGACAAGCATTAAAAAATCGGCCAGCTCGAGTATAATAATTTTAAATTTGTCGAGTTTAGTCATAGACATATTAAATAGTATGGACTGGAAATACCTACAAAAAAAGGTGCCTACCTAAACCTTTCACGAACACACACACTCACAAATCTCAATAATACAATAAGTGAACAACCATTTGACAGCAGGCCTATCACGATCACAAGCACAAAAATCGTCACTTAGGCAGTTATGGCACTTACCTACAACTGTCACTACGTCACAACAAAATGTTGCCATTATGAGCAATAACTGAAATATTATTGTCTCTTATCAAATACGATTACTACATTGGAAAGAAAGAAACAACGATATGTTTCACATTCTGTATCGTATTTCACTCATATTTGTAGAACATCGCGGCGCCTCCACGTGTTTCCTATTTCAATGGGTTAAGTCAATAGTACGGACGTCAAAACAAAACACAAGCACGCCCCTGGCGGCAAATCAAGAAGAACTACGCATTTGCGCACTTTTTCTATTTAAACACTTGCGTGGTGGGGAGTAGTGGGGACAGCAGAGTATGGCAGTTGACTAAATGACTACTGACCGCCTTTGAGCTAAGACGTCGTTGAATCAGTGTCAATCCGTAATGTTAGTAAGCAAGATTGTAACTGAGTTGTGACTATTTGAATAAACCCAGTGAACCGAATAATTTGTGTGATTTCATTTTCACGATTGTATCCACCGACCTGCCCACACACGATGTCTTAACCTATATTAATACATTTTACTCGAGCTTATCCAAATAAACCCAAACGATCGAAGCGACGATCACTGTTGGATTATGTACAGTGGCTTATTTAAAGATTTAGCGCCCCTGGCCGTATAGCATTTGCCAACATATAAATAACAAAAAAAGGAACTTTGAGGTAGGCGTGCTTGCAAGCGGCTTTCAAGCAGCTTCGCTCGCTCTTGCATTCCGAATTCTCTTTATTCAGAAGCTTTTCTGTATAAATTGGCAAAGTAATCTATCTGTCTGACTGCGGTGACAAAATTGTTGAGCTCTCTTCGCTCGCTCTTGCATCCGTCCTTACTTATATCTCTGTGCCGGCTTAAGCATAAACTTAAGTCTATTTCTATATCACTGGGTATGAAAGGTCAAAGAAAATCTTACTCATACGAGACGAGGTTTTTAAATTTTCAATCTCGGTACGCTCGCTTTTGTATTTAAAATTCTCTATATTTTGAAGCTTTTCTGCATAAGTCGGCACTGTAATCAACCTGTCAGACTGACGTGATCACATTTTCGAGCTCTCTTCGTTCGCTATTGCAAAACATGTTTCAGGGCTGGCTGGGCGGGGCCCAGGGCGGTCAGGATCAAAACTCCAAATCAGGCGCTGCGCAAACGCTGAAGAGAGGGGTCGCCACAGTCAATTTACTGCCCCGGTTTGAAAAAATCCTAGATCCGTAGAAGGTACTTTTAGAATTACATGATTAAGTAATGTAAATCTGGGCTCAGTACAGTAAGTAAACTATTGATGATATACAATAACTTAATGATAACGACTATGGTGTAAATAAACCGAGTTTTGCCGCAGCGTGGTGTTTAAGAATATGATTTTTTAAATGACTCTTTTGTTTGCAACTATAATGACATACTTCACATTTGTAAGTTTTTTTTCCTGAGTGTTTCCTACTATGTCTCATTAAATCATCCTTTCGACGACAACTATACTCACACACATCACATTTATAAGGTTTTTCATTAGTGTGTCTACGAACATGATTTGTTAAATGATCCCTTTGTCTACAACTATACTCACACACATCACATTTATAAGGTTTTTCATTAGTGTGTCTACGAACATGATTTGTTAAATGATCCCTTTGTCTACAACTATACTCACACACATCACATTTACAAGGTTTTCCATTAGTGTGTATCCTACGATGTCTAATTAAATGACCCTTTTGACGACAACTATACTCACACAAATCACATTTATAAGGTTTTTCATTAGTGTGTATCCGAACATGTTTTGATAAATCACCCTTTTGACTACAACTATACTCACACACATCACATTTAAAAGGTTTTTCATTAGTGTGTATCCGAACATGTATTAATAAATTACTCTTTTGTCTACAACTATACTCACACACATCACATTTATAAGGATTTTCACCAGTGTGTATATTACTATGTCTTATTAAATATATCATTTTCAGAAAATCTTCTCTGACATACATCACATTTGTAAGGTTTTTCATCATTGTGAATCTTAATATGTCTATTTAAACTATTTTTAAAATCAAAATTGCTTTGACACATATCACATTTATAAGGTCTTTCATTAGTGTGTATACGAACATGATTTGTTAGATCATCCTTTTGTCTACAACTATACTCACACACATCACATTTGTAAGGTTTTTCTTTAACATATAGTCTTCGATGCCTATTTACATCATCACTGTCATTACCTTTGTTCGATATTTTACATTTAATATTATCTTTGCAACTATTATTACAGAATCTTGTATCTAAATTAGTATTATTTTGACTATTTCTATAATTAACTCGAGGTTTTATATAAATCGAAGGTTCTTTAAATTTTGGAAACTGTTTGGACGAACGATTTTGAGTTGTCCGGTTATTTTTTGAGTCTGGTTGTTCATTTTTGGTTTGCTCTTCTGTAATAACATCTTGTAGTTCTGTTCTTAGTATAAGTAGTTTGGCTTTCTTCGCAACGGGCGCCCCTGTGATTATAAAGCTAGTTAGTACCAAATTCTAAGTAGAATCAAATGAACATGCGTTTGAATGGTTCACACTATGACAGAAGAGTTCCTTTTTATTATTGATCATATGATCAAAAACCCCACAAAAGATCAAGCAAAATAAGTTACCCCAATTTCATTTAAAATTGTGGTTTTCATTCATTTATCTTCAAAATACAGGATTCATTTTAAGTTCTACTCCGTTAAATTAACAAACAAAACTAACTAGCTAACTGACAAATTCAGATGATTCTGAATCTCATTTTGTCTTGTCTGTGGGCCAAAACTTTTTATGTGGCTTAAAGCGCATATTATTACCGAAAATAAAGCGTTCTCGAAGCGTGTCGTGATGATGTGCTTGTCACACTTAATAGATGGTAGGTACACATTGATATGAAAAAACATTTTTCCTAGAATATGCTTGATGTGCCTTTTGCAATGCATATTATCTCTTGTATATAAAATTCTCGTGTCACAATGTTAGTTACCGTACTCCTCCGAAACGGCTTAACTGATTTTTACCAAATTTTATATGCATATTCAGTAGGTCTGAGAATCGGCTACTATCTATTTTTCATACCCCTAGGGTAGGTAGGTAGGGTAGGGTAGGGTAGGTAGGGTAGGGTAGGGTAGATAGGGTAGGTAGGGTAGGGTAGGGTAGGTAGGGTAGGTAGTGTAGGTAGGTAAGTAGCCAATTGACGGGAGCGAAGCTCCGGGGGTCAACTAGTTTAAATATAAAGTTGCATATTACATATGTAATCTTTTAACACTTAAGATATTAGCAATATATTGTTACTGCAGTAAATTAGGTTCTTAATACGTAGGTACTTAGGTTTGCAGCAACGGTAAATAAGTAGGAAAGAAATAAATTGTTTATTTCTTTCCTATGTTGTTTAAAACACACAATAAAAACCAACAATCAAATTACAAAAAAAAGGATAATTAAACAATGATAAGAACAGTAAATTTGGTTTTGAGTTCACTATAAGAATCGCAACTGACATCCTAGCTAGGTTACAAGAATAACCTGTGTTAAGGATGCCAGTTCCATTCCCCAAAAGGTTAAAATTATAGATAGAACAATTTAAGAGGTGCAAAGAGATTGAAATCTAGGGATATAAATTTTCAGATTATAATCACAATTCAAAATCAAATTAAACAAAATTTAAACCAATACATAACATCACAATTTAAAATTAAAATAAGATGTAATTATATTTGAATTAAAATAATTTAAAATAAAAATAAAACGGTATTTAGCTTGAATTCGTATCAGACATCACAATTTAAAATTAAAATCAACATAAAATGGTATTAAATTTGAATTAATATAAAGCAATGATAATACGCAATTGGTAAAAACAAATAATTCATTAATTCATCAATGTGATTTCAAAACCAACATTCAATCAATTCATGCATTGAAAAAAAAAAAAAAACTATAATAACATAAAATGGAATTACAATGATTTTGCAATTAAAATATCAGAAATGGCCTATTTAAAATTGAAATTTGAATGTCAGTATAATTAAACAATACAAAACAAAATTTTTAAACTTTCCAATGTGATGGGTTTGTGCGTGTGTGATAGAAATGGTGTGTTTGTGTAGGTATATATGAAATTGATGAGGGTAATATGCGTTAAATAAGAAATACCTATCGCTCTTTAATGATATTCACATAAAAACGCAGAAGTTAGGTACTTACAATACAGAAAAATAATTATTCGCGCACCTACCCACGTCATTAACAAAGACCATGGGTAACGATAGGTAATCTTTTTACCCGGCTGCAAGGAAAGGGATATGTTTTTCACGCGTATCCTGTATGTTTGTATGTATGTATGTAATATTCTTTATTACCTCGTATCTTTCAAACCACTAGACAGATTTTTAATAATTAAGACATCGTTAGATAGGTCTTGGCCGCCCAAGTGTTATAAGTGCTGTTAAAAAAAGGAACATTGCGACTTTTGTGCGCCATATTGTGGGGGAACGTTACAATTTTTTTTATCTTCGAAGCCGGCTCTGTGAACCTAGCACCCGACTTTGGAAAAAATGATCTTTTCTTGGTATGATTGAAAGATATCGGTAAGTAGTGGATAGTAGTGAAAATTATTTCGTAAGTAGAGGTGCCAAAAAAAAAAATATGGACAGCAAAAAAAATGTTCGCTCCCGACATTGCAAAACCTGATTTTTTCCGGTTGCATCTGATAGGTAAGCGTTAGTAGTGGATTGTAGTGTATTTTTTTTCGTTTGTAGTAAGCTAAAAAAATTATAAAAAAATATTTTAAGACTCGAATATTTTTCATAAAGCTGAATTAAGTTTGAAAGCCTATCAGGTTGCTACAAACGCTGAAAATGACTGAGAAACGTTTGTAGAGGTATGAAGAGGTTTGTAGTGTCATTATTTTTGTATTTTGTAGTAAGCTGAAAAAATTATAAAAAAATATTTTAAGTCTCGAATATTTTTTCATAAATCTGAATTAAGTTTGAAAGTATTTGAAGTTACTACAAACGCTGAAAATGACTGAGAAACGTTTGTAGAGGTATGAAGAGGTTTCTGCTACAACTACAACAGCTACACTACAAACAAAAATAATGACACTACAAACCTCTTCATACCTCTACAAACGTTTCTCAGTAATTTTCAGCGTTTGTAGTAACTTCAAATGCTTTCAAACTTAATTCAGATTTATGAAAAAATATTCGAGACTTAAAATATTTTTTGATAATTTTTTTAGCTCACTACAAACGAAAAAAAAATACACTACAATCCACTACTAACGCTTACCTATCAGATGCAACCGGAAAAAATCAGGTTTTGCAATGTCGGGAGAGAACATTTTTTTTGCTGTCCATATTTTTTTTTTGGCACCACTACTTACGAAATAATTTTCACTACTATCCACTACTTACCGATATCTTTCAATCATACCAAGAAAAGATCATTTTTTCCAAAGTCGGGTGCTAGGTTCACAGAGCCTTCGAAGCCCATCAAGTGGGATATCAAAATGAAGGGTTTTTAGAGGTGGTTACAAAAATATTTATCACTTATATGTTTAAAAGTCATCGAATGTAAAAAGCATAACTAAAAAGTTGTAAGTAAAAAAAGTTAACAAAATCAAAAAACCCGACTGCAAGAATGTAAACAAGAAGAAAATTATGCCGTGCAGTCGGAGGATACATATTCGCGAGCTGGATGACCATAACTATAAATATCCTCCGACTGCACAGCATAATTTTCTTCTTGTTTTATTGTCGAGTTTATTGATTTTATTACTTTTTCTTTATTTCTTAATATGTACCTTGTAAACAGTTTGTATAAAAAACGTGTGCGTCTCAGAACGCCCGATAGAGGTGGTAACTTAAAATACGACTAGCGCTGTGGGTTAGAGTGAGAGAGGAAGAGCTTGCCTACCGCTGCCGTATGCGTGAGAGAAAGGGAACCCAGACAGACTGGCGCCGTAACGCGTTACGTTACGAAGCGGTTTACCCTCCCATAAGAAGTTATCATTCAAAAAATAAAGATATTGAGCTGTTGTTATTACTATTGCAACATCCATAAATTTATGTGTACGAGTTTATTCTTCTAAACAGCTTAACACCATTGACAACTTTATTTGGTCGGGTTATACGCGGCGATTTAGTATGGAAAAGTAATGAAAGGTATTATTGAGCTGTTGTTATTACTATTGCAACATCCATAAATTTATGTGTACGAGTTTATTCTCCCAAACAGCTTAACACCATTGACAACTTTATTTGGTCGGGTTATACGCGGCGATTTATTATGGAAAAGTAATGAAAGGTCTCTTAAAATAAAACACTAATCTAAATTTTTGGTCGCTATAACTTCTTTAGGAGTAGTATGTATTGTTTTTTTAATAAGGAAATCATGAAATGAAAAATTAACACCGTGTGTACTGCCACCCCACCAATAGCTTGGTATAACTCGTAAATTAATGGAGTACTAGTTTTGAATTTTGGGTACAAATTTTATACTGCAGGGTTGTACATTTCTATATAAGTTTGAGGAAAGCAACAAGCTCCTCAAACTAGGCATCAACATTCAAAGTCATGGTCCTGCTGTACGTGCGCGCGAACGTTCAAACAATTTACCGATAAATCAACGATGTTGATTTATCGGTAAATACATTGTTTTTTATTGATTGCGCTTGACCACTATCTCATATGATGGTAAGCGATTATGTGGTCGACGGTGAAGCACGCTTGCCTAGAAGAAACCTATTCACACTTGACTTGAAGATTCCCAGGTTGTAGCTATCAGGAAATACAGACTCCGGCAGGGAATGCTACTCCTTTCTGTATGCATAATAAAAGTATTCCCAAAACGTTTGGTGCGTATGGGTGGGAGGTCCACCATGTACCGATGACGCATCGCCGTACGTCTTGTAGTCCGATGATGGAACGGGCTAGGAAGAATTAGTTCATGCAATTCCAAAGCACACTCCCCGAAATACCGATAAAAAACCGACAGGCTGGCAACTTGGCGCCGATGTCCGAGATTCTGGAGCCTAGATTCGACCAGTAATTAATTGCTGATGAGCCTCTTGGCCCGTCTTTCGATCGACTCAAGTGAATGCAGCTAGTACTTGGCAGATGCATGATCGAACTTGCGCTTGATACAAGTTTAGGAACTGTTCTGGTGTGAAATACCGTCTCACCTTCGCGAGGATCCCCAATTTTTTGGCAGCCAGCTGAGCTCTTGCCACAATGAACGGACCAAAATTGAGCGTCAATGTCAACGTAATGCCAAGAACCTCAAGATGGTCAATAACCACTTGAATGGACCGGTCCCTCAGAAAGTCTGCAATCCAATCGCACAGACCACTGGGCAGACCGAATGAAGGAAGCTTACCAATGAGGCTTTCATGCCAGACCCTGTCAAAAGCCTTCGAGATTTCGAGGGAGACGGCAAGCGCTTCCCCGTGCTTCTCGATGGCCTCACTCCAGAAGTGAATAGCATACATTAGAGAATCCCCAGTTGACCGATTTTGGCGGCAGCCATATTGGCGGTCACTGAGGATGTCGTTAGCTTCTAGGTATGCCAGAAGCTGGGAGTTGAGCACTCGTTCCGTACTCTTGCAGAGGATGGACCTTATTGATACGTGTCGTAGTTGGCCGGGTCAGCCCGCCTACCCTTCTTGGGCGCAGGCTGAACGTTAGCTTGCTTCCAAGCAGTCGGCACTTTTCCCGTCTCATACGAAAGGCGAAAGAGGCGTGTCAGGATCGGAGACAGTTCAGGCGCACAGGTTCTGAGAACAATTGCCGGAATCCCGTCGGGGCCACTAGCTTTGTTCACGTCAAGGTTGCACAGCACCCTACGAAAGTCCTTTTGATGGATGCGAATGTCCGACAAACTCGTCTCGCATCCATCAGTAGAAGGAGGGAGCCGCGCGTCACCTGAATCCAGACGTGGAGATGCCGCAAAAAGAGAAGCAAACAAGTTTGCTTTCTCCTCAGCGGAGTGGGCCAGTGACCCGTCGGGCCTCAGCAGTGGTGGTCGTGAGGGACGGCAGAAATTAATACAACCGACTTAGCCACGGACCAAAACGCTTTACTACACGCTGGGTAAGAAGCAAGTTTGGTCCCAATAAGGTTTATGTGGTTAAACCTAGATCGTCGCATCACGTTCTTGCAGTATTTGACAGCTTTATTGTAGGCTCTCTTCCGCTGACCCACGTCGCATGCTTTGCGCTTCCGACCGTCGATCCATGCCAGGTACGCCTCATGTTTAAGCACGTTGGCGCGCTTGCACTCGGCGCTAAACCATGGCCGGTCAACGCTAGACATTGCTACCTAAGAGAATAGAATGTAGTACTCCATTCCCTGACGCAACACATCCGACACGGCGTCCGCACACGACGAAGGATCAGCCGAAGACAAGCAAGTGGGCTGCCAAGGATAAGATGCGAAAAAAGAACGCATCCCTTCCCAATCCGCTGACTTGTACCGCCAAACCCGCCGAGCGCCTCTTGGGCTGTAATCGGGTGGAGAGTGGACGGATACCGACTTTACCAGACAATGGTCGGAACTACCCAAAGGTGAAGATACCGACACCGAGTAGCGGTCTGGATCTGTTGTCAGCAGGAGGTCCAAGCAATTGGCTGTGTGTGAATCAACATCCGGTACCCTCGTTGCCAGCTGGTTGACCAGCTGGGCGAGATTTAACGCAAGCGCAAGCTTACTCATCTCTCGCCCAGCATGATCAGTGAACTGGTAAGGGAAAACCCACTCTTGGTGGTGGGCATTGAAGTTTCCCAGTAACACTAATTGGGCGGAAGGGTACCGCTGCTGTGCCGTATCAGCCGCCTGACTAACATACTCTGTGAGCCTGGTTGTCTCCTAATCGCCGCTGTGCGAGCAGTAGACACAAGCGTAGACAATTTTATCAAGGCCCGTGTCCACCACAGCCCACAGCATAGAGAACCTAGGGTCCTCAAGGTTTCGGAGACGCCGATAACAGATATCGTGTCGGGAGTACATGCATACACCCGCGCGTTGCTTAAAATTGTGCGCCAGGGTATGCCCTGGGTATGTTAGGTACGATACGTCTGACGGACATCAGATCTGCGTCTCCAAAGGAAAAAGAGAGCGAGTTTATCAGTCTCTAGGTGATGATGGACTGCTATGAGGTTGGAGTGCAGACCTCTGATATTTGTGTGGTGCACTTTGAGTGGGAGGGGGTGCAGCCGCTGTTCAACTTAACTAATGTTTCAGTTCTGTTTACTTAAGAGATGAATCACAGACATGGGTAGTAATTATTTGTATATGTAGTATAGCTGTAGCATGCCCCCTTTTTCGGCGCTCATTATGGTCCTGCTGAAGGGAGAGTGACTGCCGCCACCAGACCACCATCGAAATCGACTTTCTCGAAAACTACAAAGGTACCAATTTTGTTGTTCGAGTACTAATTGGTAGTATTGGTACCAATTGAGAAGTAATTATTTACCAAATATGGAAACAATTGGCTTTGGTTGTCACGGACATTATTTTGTGAATCCTTTAGGTACCTTACAATAGTGCTTGCTCACTTTTTAGTCATGGTGTACCAACACTAAAAAGAGAAAATTACGAGGGCTGCACTAAAAGTATCGAGAATGGAATATTTCCACTGTTCCTGTCATATTAAAATCTTTTTAATTGAAAACTCCTTGGTTTTAAAAATCGAATACCATTTATTTATTTACAAAAGATTCTCGGTCTTGTCACAAGGTTTTGTCAAACTTGTTTAGTCGTTGAGAAAATGGAATTGACTCGAGAAAATTCAAGAGCGATGATTTATTATGACTTTCGAAGTGGTTTAACACAAAAACAGTGTGTTGATCGGATGATTTCTGCATTTGGTGATGAAGCCCCATCCAAAACCACAATTTATCGCTGGTTTGCTGAATTTCAACGTGGACGTGTCAAGCTCAGTGATGATCCCCGTCAAGGTTGTCCAAAAACTGCAGTCACCCAAGAAAACGTTGATGCTGTGCGTAAGCTGATTGAGGAAGATCGACATGTGACATACCGCGAAATTCAGGCAACTTTAGACATTGGCATGAGTCAAATACAAATAATCTTACATGAACAATTAGGTGTAAAAAAGTTGTTTGCACGATGGATACCGCATTCGTTCTGTGAAGAGCAAACAGCGGCTCGCGTTATTTGGTGCGTCAGAACTCTCGAAAGATTCCACGCAGGATCCTCAAATGCTGTATACAACATCGTATCAGGTGACGAATCCTGGATATACGCGTACGAACCCGAAACAAAAAACCAGTCACGAGTTTGGGTGTTCGTAAATGAGTTAAAGCCAACAAAAATTGTTCGTTCACGGAGTGTTTGAAAAATATGGTGGCCACGTTTGTCTCCAAAACTGGCCATGTTGCGACTATTCCTCTTGAGGGACAAAGAACGGTTAATGCAGAATGGTATGCTAGCATTAGTTTGCCACAGGTCGTTTCTGAACTCCGCAAAGAGAACTGCAACCGCCGCATCATACTCCATCACGACAATGCGAGTTCTCACACCGCGCACAGAACAAAAGAGTTTTTAGAGCAAGAAAACATATTATTAGACCATCCGCCGTACAGCCCCGACCTAAGCCCTAATGATTTCTATACTTTCCCTAAAATAAAGAATAAATTGCGTGGTCAGAGATTTTCATCACCTGAAGAAGCAGTGGACGCCTACAAAACGGCCATTTTGGAGACTCCAACTTCCGAATGGAATGGTTGCTTTGCTTCTATGATTGGTTCCATCGTATGGAAAAATGTGTCAAATTTCGCGGAGAATACTTCGAAAAGCAATAAATACATTTTTAAATAGTAATGTTGTGTCACTTCCTTGATTCCCGAAATTTTCAGTGCCGCCCTCGTAAATACATTTCCATAAAACATAAACCGACTTCCAAAGAAAATCACTAAAAAGTGCAAAAATAATTTTCATTTCGGAAGTCGGTGTTTCAAAAAGATAAAAACAAGAGGTACCAAATATACCGACTTCCGAAGTCGGATTATTTTTTTACGAAAAAGTTTTTCATAAGTGTGTATGCGAACGTGTTTTATTTAATCACCAACTATCCTCACAGACACCATATTTATAAGATTTTTAATTAGTGTGTACTCGAAACATGTTTTATTAAATAACTCTTTCGTGTACAACTATACTGACATACATCACATTTGTAAAGTTTTTCACCAGAGTGTATCCTAATATGTCTTATTAAACTATTTCTAAAAGCAAAACTGCTTTGACACACATCACATTTATAAGGTCTTTCATTAGTGTGTCTACGAACATGATTTGTTAAATCACCCTTTTGTCTACAACTGTACTCACAGACATCACATTTATAAGGTTTTTCATTAGTGTGTATACTACGATGTCTCATTAAATGACCTTTTTGTCTACAACTGTACTCACAAACATCACATTTATAAGGTTTTTCATTAGTGTGTATCCAACGATGTCTCATTAAATGACCCTTTTGACTACAACTATACTCACACATATCACATTTAAAAGGTTTTTCATTAGTGTGTATCCGAACATGTATTAATAAATCATCCTTTTGTCTACAACTATACTCACACACATCACATTTATAAGGTTTTTCACCAGTGTGTATACTACTATGTCTTATTAATTTATATTTTTCAGAAAATCTAATCTGACATACATCACATTTGTAAGGTTTTTCATCATTGTGAATCTTAATATGTCTATTTAAACTATTTCTAAAAGCAAAATTGCTTTGACACAAATCACATTTATAAGGTCTTTCATTAGTGTGTATACGAACATGATTTGTTAAATCACCCTTTTGTCTACAACTATACTCACACACATCACATTTGTAAGGTTTTTCTTTAACACATAGTCTTCGATGCCTATTTACATCATCACTGTCATTACCTTTGTTCGATATTTTACATTTAATATTATCTTTGCCACTATTATTACAGAAACTTGTATCTAAAGTAGTATTATTTAGACTATTACTATTATTAACTCGAGGTTTTGTATAAATTAAAATTTCTTTGAATTTTGGAACCTGTTTGGACGTACGATTTTGAGTTGTCCGGATATTTTTCGAGTCTGGTTGTTCATTTTTGGTTTGCTCTTCAGTTATAACATCTTCTAGTGCTGTTCTTCGCATAAGTAGTTTTGGTTTCTTCGCAACGGGCGCCCCTGTGATTATAAAGCTAGTCAGTACCAAATTCTAAGCAGAATCAAATGAACAGGCGTTTGAATGGTTCACACTATGACAGAAGAGGTTCTTTTTATTATAGATCATATGATCAAAAACCTCACAAAAGATCAAGAAAAATAAGTTACCGTACCATTGTATGTTTCATTCAAAATCAAAATAGTTTATTGGAAATAAACCTTATAGGTACTTTTGAATTGTCAAACAAAACAAAGAAGAATCTATTAGATTAGACATCTGTTTATAGTTAAACCATTTCATAACATAACATCACGCCAGAACGCTCTAAAGAGGTACACAGATGTGTACAGTTCACCTTGGTACACTTTCATATCACCGGTTATGTTAAAGTTTTACAATCGGGTAATCTATTCTGGCATTATAGATACCTTACCAAAGAACTTAGCTATTAGGTGCCACAAACAAAAAGTGAAAATTAAAAATCTTTTTTACAAAAAAATACAACCGACTTCCAAATAAAAACATAACAAAGTGAAAAATACCTTTTTTTGCGGAAGTAGATGTCAAAAGAGAAGAAAAGAAAACAGGAACACCGACTGCCGTAAAGAAATTATTTTTCATTTTGTAATGTTTTTATTCAGAAGTCGGTTGTATTTTATCTGTATTTACTTTTTTGCTATATTTAAGTGTCTGTTGCCAAATGAGTCGGCCTGTTCGCTTACTTATATAAAGATTTACTAACTTATACTTACAGTTTGTGTCTTGTTCTTCTTCCACTTCTGTTTTAAACTCCGTTATAGACACATTATCTTCCGAATCAGAATGCTTTACTAGTATATCTTCAACATCTGAAGAATCTGGATTTACCAACTCTGCTTCTAGCTCTGTAAGTGAAAATAAACAGTCAAGCAAGAGTGAATCTATGCTAACATTCCTGATTTGATTGATTCCTGATCAATGGGGAAACGATTGTCAGGTTCTTCAAGTCGCAAAGGCTCAGATGGGCAGGTCACCTGGAAAGAATGGGCGATACCAGAGCCGTTAGTCATGTCCAAGTGGACTCCGATTAAAAAAAGACCCAGAGGAAGATCCAGGAAGAGCTGGATAGATTGTGTCGACGAGGATTTGAAGAGGATAGGAAGGAAAACATCTTGGCGAAAGGAGGTCAGTGCCAGAGCGAAATAGAAGAAGATCGTTGAGGAGGCCAAGACCCACAAAGGGTCGTAGCGCCAAAGGAATGAATGATATTACATGGCATATATATTTATCTGTGTATATATCATATATATAAAATTCTCGTGTCACAATGTTAGTTACCGTACTCCTCCGAAACGGCTTTACTGATTTTTACTAAATTTTATATGCAAATTCAGTAGGTCTGAGAATCGGCTACTATCTATTTTTCATACCCCTAGGGTAGGGTAGGTAGGGTAGGGTAGGGTAGGATATTTTATATTTGTCATGGACCAAGTTATCCAAAAAGTTCCCCAGAAAAAAACTCATGGACACACTTGGTCTTAGACTAATCTGTAGTAGTCGAAACTCAAGGTCTACGAATGAGCAATGGAGTGCATATAGGTACTATTTTATTTAACCAATTATTTAAAAACTAAACCATAGATATTATATCTAAAAATAACAAAGAGCAAGTGTATTTTATTGCTCTCAAAACTGCGAAGGACAACATTGTAAGAAAGCGGCATATCATAGAAAAAAAAACAATAATTGAAGACATGTGACATCTGCCAACCAGCACTGGGCCAGTTTGGTAGATTATGGTCTATTCCCTCTCACAGAGAAGAGGCCTGTGTCCCAGCAGTGGGAACATTACAGGCTAATTATGCCATAAATCTATCACATATTACTATATTATGCTAGTACTCAATATATGTTTTTATTCTTATAAGCATAGATACCTCAAGAATGATATGTTTGACATATATTACAACACGTTGGGCCACAGGTATATAAGTGGCGGAGACTGGAATTGCAAACATACCTGCTGGGGATCTAGACTCATCACAACCAGAGGACGTGAGCTGGAAAGAAGTGCTAATACCCACAGACAAACTCTGCTCTCGACTGACGAACTAACTTACTGGCCAACACCAATAGGACACCTGACCTACTGGACTTTTCTATTGTCAAGGGACTGTCAGATATCAACTTTGGCGTGAAGTCATTCGATTCACTATCCGACCATTCCCCATTGCCACATTTAGTGTTACAGGAATCCAGAAAGAGCCGAAACTAACCCTGTGTAATCGAAAAACTGACTGGGGGTCATTTGCGGACTACCTAGAAGAAGTTAATCTCAAAGTGAAACTGAAAACTGGAGAAGACATAGATTCTGCCACATTCTACATAACTAATGTTTTACAAATAGCAGCATGGTGCGCTATACCTACGCTAGACACTTGTCTGTTAAAATAATATTTTCCCCTACAGATAAGGCATAAACTGGAGGCACTCATGTGTTGTCGATGACCGATTTTGAGGGGGAAGTCGATAATTATCTAAATAGCGGTCAGCTTTACTCAAACTGGTCACGCCGATAGAACTGACAAGGACAATAAGAAAACTGGAGAATAATAAAAGTCCTGGTTATGATCTCATCACAGGTGAAATATTCAAGCACCTACCTAGAAAAAATATCGTCTTTCCAACAATGCTGATCAATGCTGTCTTTCGATTACAATACTACCCAAAAATGTGGCAGATATCACAGATATGTATGATAGCAAAGCCGGGAAAACCGCCATGCGAACCAAGCTCATATAGACCCATCGACCAATCCACATCGCGTCCAAATCGACCAATCACACAGACGGAAAGCCACATCGCGTCATTCATCTCGCATGTGATAGGTCGATTTGGTCGATTGGATAGCGGTCAAACTCTTTGCGTTTGTGTATTTACTTACGCAATACGGCTGCTGGTTTGTCAGAAACACGGCAATAAACAAGCACCTAAAAATACCAACAATGAAAGAAGAACTACGCGAAAAATACAAAAGTTATAAACAGAGACTGAGCAAGCACAGCAATATCTTAGCCAAGAACCTTCTAAACAGACAAGGGGATATAATCGGTTTAAAGAGATGGCAAATCCTGAACTTAGATCACAGACAATAAAATATTAAACTTTATTTAGTGCTAAACCACATAATGTGATTATTCAATGGAACACCACAAAAATTATGTCTCACGAAGAACCCATCTGATTATGGCTAGAAAGCCGATCGCAGATAATAGGAGCAATTAAAAAAAAAAATAAGCATACCATCAATTTGAAGCTCCTCTTTTGGCTCAATAATGTCATCTGGTAATTCTTCTTTGATACTCGTAGCATGGCTTTCTGTTTGACATTCCCCAAATATACTTATGAGCTCGATTGGCGATTTAATAAACCCATTGTCAAAGTCTATGAGATCTGGGTTTATTAAAGGGTTTGGCTGTAAAAATATAACTCCAGTGTTAGATTGCTAACCACACATTACATATTGAGACCCCTCTGTGGCTCTAGGATGCATGATAGGTTGTTGTTCCTGGCTGCCATTTATAGATATTTGTCAATGGACTACTTGTTTTAGTCCATGATAATTAGATGCGGCCAAATACCATTACTTCACATGGACCAGCTGCCTATCATGATATCCTTTGGCAAAAAGTGCTGTCAGACTTTTGAAATAAGTCATCAAGAATCTAGTAAAGTATACCTCACCTCATTATCCTCATCCAGCATCTGAGCAAACAACTCTTCAGCTTTCAGACATTTTCTCTGGAAACGGCAGCATTGTTTGAGTTTGGTGCAGCAGAAGTAACAAACGAGCAGTGGTCTTCTGTCTTCAGTTACGAACTGCAACCAAGCTTGTCTTGCACTATTTTGTTTTCTAAACTAATCTAATAAGAGGTAGCCATGATTATGTTTATGTATGTTTGTTAAATGTAATCTCTGGAAGTACCAATTAGATTATAACAATTCTTTCACTGATAGCAATTTACATTATTATTAAGTCTCATAGGCTTTTCATTCCAGAATAATGCAAAGAAAAGCCAAGTGAAAAAGCTAATCTTAAACTATACTAATATTATATAGCTGAAGAGTTTGTTTGTTTTTTGTTTGAACGCGCTAATCTCAGGAAATACTGGTTGAAATTGAAAAATTATTCTTGTGTTGGATAGTCCATTTATCGAAGAAGGTTATAGGCTATATAAAATTACGCTACGACCCATAGGAGCGGAGTATAAATGAAAAATGTTGCAAACGGGAAAAAATATTCCTTTTTGGCCTTCTGTTGCGTTCGCTGTGTAAACGGTTAAAGTTACGCAACATTTATGTATTTATGGTAGGTTAGGTAGGTAGCCAGTTGACGGTAGCGAATCTGCGTGGGACAGCTAGTAATATTATAAAAGTGACAGTTTAGATGAAAGTATGTGTGGATGTATGTTTGATACTTAATCGCCCTAGAACAGCTGAACGGATCTGGATGAAATATAGTAGTCACAGTGAATCTTTGTGTCTCTGAAGTTGGCTGCAAGACCAGGCACAGACGCTATTTTTGTGTCAATGTTGAAGTAAAAGATAGCATTGTATAACTGTCTCTTTCACTCGCTTACGTTTGTCGCATCATCCTATCTCGCTTACTCTATGCAGTACACTCGATGACAAACTGTGTGTTGTGCAACGGTTCGTAGAGCCAACTTCAGATACACAAAGATCCGCTGTGATTGCTATACTTTCAATACTGCAACAAGAGGCTCAAGTTGATAGTGCACTTTGTGTAAATGAATGTTTAATTAATGTTTTAGTGTACATTAAAGAATTAAGAACAAGTAGGTGGTCAAAATTGATTATAGTAGGTCTTTTCTCATAAAAGAAAGCATGAGCATTGAATCATTCTTGCTCAAGTTAGATTGGAAACTTTCAAACTTATTATTATTGCAGAGTTCTCATACAGTGATGTCAGTCATGTTCACATTATTGATTACATTACACAATATCCAGTTGTATGAGGCGTTTTTACAAGGCGTATTTTAAAGAAACAACTTACTGGCTTAGCAGTCAACTTCTTATAGAGTTCATGCAAATTCCTGTTGACCACAGTATACATCCGAGTATCATTAATAAAACACACTCGACACATTTGCAGTTTTTCCATTTTTTACTCGATAATCACTGATAGGAAAATATTTCAATGTTTTGTTTATTATTGAAAAACTTCGTTTAATGTCCGCCGGACACCGCATCAATAATTTAAATAAAAAAATATAAATATTGTTATTGTTTCAGATGACAACAGTGCTGCCCCTGCCAGTCAAAGAGTATGTAACACTACGTTTTACGTTTACTGCCAGTGGCTAGGAACCACAGAATATATATAAGCTAAAAAATATCGATACTTTGTAGCATCGAATACATTTCCATTCGATACCGATACTTTTGTACTCGATACTTCGCATTCGATACTTTTACGGTGACTAGACATGTCATGTCTCCCCTTGGTAATTTTAGCAATCCTTCTGGCAGGTTTAGACATGTTCATCTGGACATCATTGGTCCTTTACCGCATTCAAAGGGTTTTAATCACCTACTTACTGCTATCGATAGATACACTCGTTGGCCTGAGGCTTGACCAATGAGCTCGATATCTGCTGAAGAAGTAGCTGAAACTTTTGTTAATGGATGGGTGTCTCGATTTGGTGTGCCCAGCGTTCTGACAACTGACCGTGGTCGTCAGTTCGAATCCACTCTTTTGCAGCGCCTAATGAACGTCTGCGCTACCAAAAGGATTCGTACCACAAGTTACCACCCTTGAGCTAATGGTATAGTAGAAAGTTTACACCGTCAGCTTAAGGCATCTTTGATGTGACACTCATCATCATGGATGAAATCAATTCCACTCGTTCTTCTTGGTATCAGAACGGCATTTAAGGAGGATCTCAAATTTTCTTCCGCCGAACTTGTTTATGGAGAAACTCTTCGTTTGCCTGGAGAATTTTTGGTAGCACCAGATATCCCCAGGTGTTAGGTTTCATGTATCCAAACGAAATGTTAGACGTTAGCTGTCAAATCAAAGCTGTCATTGTCAAGTTGAGTTAATAAAAAGAGCGGGATGGAGACTTGCAAAACGACTAGATATAAAAGGTTGTGTTATAACACTTATAACCCAATACTGAATATTACCATAACACCAATACCACAATTAGAACCTGATAATAAAGAAAGAACATCCAGAGATTCGGCGACGGACGCTGAGCGCTCGTGAGCTTGCTGGACACCAGAAATCCAGTCGACATTTGTGATTTCATATCCGATCTTAAGCCGGGTCCAGACGAGTGTAACGTGTAATGTAACACGAATTCTACGTGTGGACGGCACTACGAGCATTACATGTAACGCTCGCGCGGCGCTCGGGGTTGATCCATCGCCATCGGCTGTCGGTTTTTCGCGCGAACACAAAGACGCTCGCAGTGCTCGTTTGGACGGCGTTCGTGACGGTTGTGTCGTATGTACGTTCATGATGTGGAGTGACGAACAATCGCTTGAACTTATTAGTTTGTATCGTCGACTCTGTCTCTGTCATTGACTTAGACTAGAGTCAAGAGCAAACCCATCAAAAGTAAAAAAAAAAAAAAAAAAAAAAAAAGAAAAACCTGTTATTTGGGATCCAAAAAACCCGCAATACTATAAAAAAAATCTGAAACACGATGCTTGGAGTGATATTGCTCATTCATTGGAAAGAGATGTAGAAGAATGCAAAAACAAAATGATTAGTTTGCTTGCTTCACATCGAAGAGAAAAAGGAAAAGTAAAGAAGAGCCATAGTTCCGGAAAAGGTATGTTTTATTATAAATTTCTGTTGCTTTACATATTACACACTTTTATTTATTAATTTAGTTTTTACTTAGGTATTATGACTTACTTGCTATTACTACAATTATTACTTCTATTGTATACCCACTATAATACTATATTTTACTATACATATATGTACTATATTCTATTGTATTGTTTATTTATTGTAATTTATTTTACAGGTGGGGATGAAACATACAAAAGTACATGGTTTGCTTACGAGGCGCTGGCATTTTTAGGAGATCGAAATAATCCAAGGAAACGACGCAACACAGAGGTAACTGCATTAAACTAGTTTCCTTCGACTTGATAAAAAAAACTTAACAATATGTATTCTGCCAAGAAACTGTACCCTCGTTCATAAAATAGTCATTAAACTCATCCCTAATTTGTTTTGCCGTTGAGGCAGCTCTTCTAGGTACATTATTCAATGGAAGTAAAGATGACATTTCACAATCTCTCCGCCAACTACCTTCACATAATCTTCCGTTTTGGTCGCTGTCAAGTGAGCCAGGGGGTGCATACAAGTTTTTAGATGAATCCGTGTTTCTCAAAAAATTATGCAAGTGTGCAATAGCCATGACTATAGTCTCCACGGTTTTGGGCTGAAGGAGCATAGGTTTTCGTAGAACTCTGAACACAGATGCTGTGATACCAAATACATTTTCTACAATCCTGCGAGCTCTGCTTAACCGGTAATTAAAAATTCTTCGCGGCGATCCCTTGGGGTATTCTCCTGGATAGGGTTTCATTATATTGTTTTGTAAAGGGAAGGCAGAGTCTCCTACAAAAACATATGGTACTACTTTGTTTCTACCTTGCAGTGCTTCAGGTGCAGGCAATCTTAGCGAATCGTTTTCTAGTTTTTTATATAATTCAGTTTCTTTAAAAATTCCACAATCTGAAATGCGGCCTTAACATCCGACATCCAGAAATTTATAATTATATTCCGCGTCTACTAAAGCAAACATCACTATACTGAAATTCGATTTGTAGTTACGATATTCTGTGCCACTATGTACCGGAGCCTCGAGAATGACATGTTTACCGTCCATGGCTCCGGCACAATGGGGAAAATTCCACAATTCATCAAATCTGTTTGAGATCTGGATCCATTCTGACTCTGTTTTTGGCAGCTGAAACAATGATACTTACTACTACGTAATATTCAAAGCCGATGAAGGATGCACTAACTTTTCTCAACATTATTATCCATCGGCATTCAATTACAGTGGGTATACAACAGGCTCGGTTCCTTCATCAAGATACTGCAATGAACCACCTTCTTTGTCTAATCGCTCAGAACTTACTTCAGGGTATTCAACAGGTCAGAATCAGACAAGTTGCCCTACTGCTCCATATGCTTCACCTGTTCCCTCAGAATTATCTCAAACTTCATATGAAGATGTAGATTTTGTGAATGACTTGATTTGAAAAGAATAAATTTTGTACTACATGATTTGAAGATACAATTTAATTTAACTTTCTAATTTTAATTTTGGAATAATTTTAATTTTGCTTACCCTACTTAATACAATAGCTTAATTTGTTATTTTAATAAATAAATAAAAATATGTAAAACTCACCTTAATGTTTTCTTTCAATGCTTTTATAATCGCTTCACAAACTTCTGGTACAATGCAAGACATTGACTGTTTTGAAATTCTGAAGGTGTATTGAAGGCTTGTAAATGAATCTCCTGTTGCCAAAAATCTTAGTGTTAGAGCCAGTCTATCTTGCGGCGAAATTGCAGATCTCATTATAGTGTCTTGTCTTGATATTTTAGGCGCAATGATTGTTAACAAATATTCGAAGTCAGTAGGCGACATCCGGGTAAAGTTTTTATATTGACCACTTATATGTTGAGATTTTAGTTCCACAAGTAAAGAAGATCTTCTTTTATACAAATTAGTTTTCCACTATCGACGCTTCCGACTTTTGCGGTCTTCAGTTAGTAAATACATGAAAATAAAAGCCGCACCAGCTATCACGACCTTCCTATTCGGCATGTTCGTAGCAACACTTGTAAGCCGCAATGAAATGACGACGAGTGATTCTAGTGGAGTAAGTAATGTACAAACAATGATACTTGCTGGTGGCAGTAGTGATGGGAACGCTGTAGTTACTAACATGGGTGTTGAGAATGCTGTGGCTTCTAATATTGGTGCTAGTGTTAATATTAATCCTTTTAACGACGCAGCAGTAAGCAATGCTGCTGTTACTCAATGTAGTACACAAGGACCTGTACGAAGAACATATGGCCATCAGGTAATAACTGAATATATGCCGAAACGTCGCAGTAATAAAGAAAAAAAAAATATGGATGACAAAATTATGCAGCTTTTCACCTTAGACTTTCAACCATTTAGAATAGTAGAAGACAGAGGTTTTCGAGAACTCATAAATTTAGCTTTCCCCAATTATATAATACCAACTAAGAAGTATTTTGCCAATAATAAGTTGCCATCTCTGTATGAAAAAAAGAAAAATGACTTGAAACTAACAATACAGCAAAAAGTCCAATCAGTTTGCATAACTGTTGACATTTGATCAACGATAGCCAATGACTCGATGATGGCCATTACAGGCCATTATATTGATGAAGAAGCATGTGAGTTATGCTACTGTTTATTAGACTGTGTACCTTTAGAAGAGTCCCATACTGGCAAAAACATAGCCAAAACTATTAAAGAAGTATGTGATGAGTGGCATTTGTCTGAAAAAAATTTGCTAGGGGTTTCAGATAATGGCAGTAATGTCAAGAATGCCATTGAAAAGGAGCTAGGGTGGAAACATTTCCCTTGCTACACTCACACTTTAAACCTCTTAGTCAATGATGCATTAAAAGCAGATGACATATATATGATATTATAAATAAAGTCAAAAGTTTAGTTAAGCATTTTAAACAAAGTAATATGGCATGGCAAAAACTAAAAAGATACCAGGAGCAAGCTGGAAATACCCCAAAACGCCTAATCCAAGAGGTGGCCACTCGCTGGAATTCCAAATTTTACATGCTCCAACGCTGTGTAGAGCTGAAGGAGCCTCTTAACAGCGCTATGGTCAACTTAAATATGGAAACATTGACTACATACGAATGGCAGGTTTGCCATGAGCTATGTAGGTACAGTACTCGGTCCCTGCGAAGAAGTGACAAGGGAACTAAGCGGAGAGAAATATGTTACGGGTAGCTTAGTCATTCCCATAACTACAGGCCTCACCAAAGCTCTAGAAAGCTTAGAAAATCAAAATTTTATGCCTGCGGTAGATAGAGAGAGGCAAGATATTATAGGAGGCATTGGGATTCGTTTTGCAAATTTAAGTCGAAGCAGAACATTCACCAACTGTATGTTTTTGGATCCACGGTTCAAATTATATTTTGAGGATCATTCTACTGCAGAAGACACAAAACGTCGCTTTATTAGTCCAAGAGCAGCATAAAAACGCTGAGCAAAACCCCTCTGCAGTGGAAGTCAGCAGTCTCCCTAGTCAAGAAACCAACAAAGTTAAGTCTATTTGGCAAGACTACCAAAACAAAATGCAAAATATTCAGCCAGAGGGCACAGCACAATCTAGAGCAATTTTGGAGGTACAACGTTACCTGGATGATACTATACCTAGTAGACAGGAATGCCCACTGAAATGGTGGAAGGCTCATAGAGCGATATACCCCATGCCGTACAAAGTTGCAGTGCAAAAACTAAATGCCATGGCATCTTCAGTGCCCTGTGAGAGAGTGTTTTCAGCTGCAGGAAACATTCTTAATGAAAGAAGGACAAGATTGGGAATAAGGAAATTGCAGCAGCTGGTATTTTTAAACCAGAATCTTTAATGTAAATGTTGTATATATGGCTGTAAATAATGTAAATATGACAAACTGATTATTATGTAAATTTAAAATGAAATGAAAACCTTTAAATGCGCCAGCTTGATTGACACTCATGAAGTTTTATGTTTATTACAATTTAAGTATTATTTAAATTTAAATACAAGCTAGTTAGTCAAGCTGTCAGTCCCTCAGGTGGATTTTATTTCATTTCAGTCAGTACCATGTACTGACTGGAACTAGGTACTATTTCTAAATCTGTTGCAACAAATGAGTCTTTAGTTCCAGTGCAACAGGCTGTTTCTTTTGGAACAGGCTGTTATTTTGGAACAGGTTTTTGGAATAGTTTTCTTCTTGGAACTGAAACAGGTGGAACAGGTTTCTAATTTTATCTGTTCCAACCCATCTCTACAACAAAGCCTGGACCAATTTTACCAATTCTTTTTTTTAAATGTTCGTTAAAGTCCAAGGATGGTTTTTACGCCGAGAAAAATTCGAATAATTTCCGGGAACCCTAAAAACAGCCCTTTTCTTTTTCCCATACAAACGTTTTCTAACTAAACTGACATTTTCATGTGATCTGACGTCTGTCTGTCTTTAGGGTAGGTAGGATAGAGTAGGTAGGTTAGGGTAGGTAGGGTAGGTAGGGTTGGGTAGGTAGGGTACGGTAGGTGGGGTAGGGTAGGGTAGGTAGGATAGAGTAGGTAGGTTCGGGTAGGTAGGGTAGGGTAGGGAGGGTAGGGTAAGTAGGGTAGGGTAGGTAGGTCAGGGTAGGGTAGGGTAGGTAAGGTTGGGTAGGTAGGGTAGGTAAGGTAGGGTAGGTAGGGTAGGGTAGGTTGGGCAGGGCAGGAAGGTTAGGGTAGGCAGGGTAGGGTAGGGAAGGTAAGGTAGGGTAGGTAGCCAGTTGACGGGAGCGAAGCCGCGGGGACAGCTAGTTTTTTGTAAATTTTGTTTTTATCCTTTGGTTTTTTTTTGTATATTCTTGTTACACTAATACTCACGTTCAAGTTTCTCAATTTCAACATCCAACATGAGTTGCGTCTCTTTGAGTCGAACGTCCATGTCGTATTTCTTCCATGTCTCGTTCAAAAACTTGGTTAGATTGTCTTCTACGAATCTGTTTAAAAATATATTGCCCTTTTTTAGCATCTTTATATAAATCTTAACTAATATTATAGGGTGGTAAAATTTATTGTTCGTTTGTAGGAAGTAGTCTCTGCAAGTACAGGGGCTCTACTGTGAGCCCTTAGAGCAAAGTTATTTTGTAAGGGATAGAAGTATACGTCATGTCTAATACCTTTAAACGAGCAATTTTTGTATATATGTATACATATAATCTGAATCTCGGAAACGGCTCAAACGATTTTCTTAAAATTTAGTATGCAGGGGTTTTCGGGGGCAAGCCGATTCCCGGCCACCGTAGGCGCGGGCTTGCGGACGGCGAGTAATGGGTAGCTCGCCGTCCGATAAGAACCAGGCCCGAGTCGACGGCGCGTAGTGTTTCACGCGCACCTCAAAGAGATGTCAGCACAACTGACGGGGTCCGCTAGGGCCGATGCCTGTCTGGGTCGCGGATAAATTTGAAAAAGAGTTACCGCGGCCCTGGCATAAGCAACTGAAGGAACAGGGCTTTTAGTCAGTAAAAGTCTGACACGCCCTTCCGCTTCACCCAGAGCGGGAAAAGTCATTGGATGCGTCAAACACAAAAAAAAATGTTTTTCGGGGGCGATAAATCGATCTAGCTAGGTTTCATTTTTAGCAAACGTCGTATTTACTATTTTCACCCGAGCAGAGCTCGGTCGCCCTGATATGATTTATTTTACGGAATATTATTCGATACCTTTACAGCAATCTCTTTAACCGATTTATAAATGTCATCCATAAATATGTTTTTAACTACATGCTGCACGCACATTTCAGCATTACAATTACATAGCGAACTTATGATATCAGGGTAACTTTCCACATCATAAACTTCGATCCTGATCACTTTAGCACCACGCGTTAGTTTTTTTACACAGGTGAATGCAGCTGTTGAACTTCTCTTGAGCTGTTTGCTGCTGGGGCCCTCCAGATTCAGTTGTTTTTTTATTTTTCTGTCCTACTACAGTATTCATAGGAATGAAGTTGAAGTAGTCGTTTTCGGAGTCCTGAAAAAAAATAAAAAAAAACAGAATGCAAGTCGTGTTGAACTAAGTGTATACTTACATACGTTTTTTATTCGAAAAGTCTAATGTCAAGGGGTTATAATTATGTTATATTTTAATTGATAGATAAAATACTGTTAAAGAAAATATTAACACTTACCGACATTACGCAATGATATCCTCGTCTTTTAGCCAGTCAGGACTCAGCAAGAGCACAAATTGAAATGATTGATTTAATATTTTTTTTCAATTTATATAATAATCGATTTTTAATCTATAGAGTTCAAAATCGTACAATTTTCTTAGATGTCGATCCGGACAAAAATGGTATGGTGAAATTGAAACCTCAAGACATCACGGCGCCAAACATTTTATTGTTTACTATAAATCTATAATGACAAAACAAATACTTACTGTACGTTTGTTCACTGTAATTTTTTCATACATTTTTATTGAGAAGATCCGGCATGCGAAACCATCGCATGTAAGTAGTATGTCTGATTTGCAACGTAAGTTCTAATTCTATTTAAGGAGATGGATCAAAACAATAATATTGTAAGTATTGCAATATCGACATACTATTATTACTCCTGGTTCTGCCTGCTATTATTGTCTTTTTCTTCAAACTTGTAATTTTTAAATCAGCAAAAGAAAGGTAATAAAAACCGATAACAACACCGTCTTTGGCTTGACACAGCCGGACACTTCACTTACAGTGTATCCTAGGTAACTACTAATCCTATTATAAGTATGAAAGTTTGTGAGAATGGATGTATGGATGTTTGTTACTCTTTCACTCAAAAACGGCTGGACCGATTTGGTTGAAAATTTGTAGATAGGATTAACACATAGGCTAGTTTTTATCCGGGTGCGGGAAATAGTTCCCTCGGGAAGCGGGTGAAACCGCTGGCGGAAGCTAGTTCTAATTAATTAATTAATATGGTAATGTTTTAATAAAATAAATATTACATAAACGAAGTCGCGGTATTTAACTAGTATGTAAGACATCGACTGTGGCTAAACATACCTAGTCAAATATTAGTGTACACTTTAGGTATCATAATTTAAGGTTGAGATTTGTACATTTGGTTAAGATTGCAAAGCATTTGTCCCGTGAAGTAGTCCTGACTCAGGATTTTAGGTTAACGCGTGCATTACATATATGGAAAAAGCTCACTTGGATCCCGGCTATTTAAATATTGGACGGTGGATTAGGAGGCACACTTCAGCTACCAGAAGCTCCAGATAAACATCAAGTACCTTCCTACTTACCAAGAATCAACCTACTCTACGAAAAATGTAAGTATTCTAAGTTCTTTAATAAAACATAAATTAATAGACCTGCTCTTGTATTTATACTTTATAGTTTTATCTAGCGTGTTATAGAATTGTGGTTTAATAGATATATTTCTGTGATAGTTATGTCTCAGTATTCTGAAAAGATGTACTTATTTCAATATTAGATGAACATAGATAGATAGACAATAATAAATTAATAATTAATTAGAGTAGTGTTGTAGGGATAGGTGTAATTGAGTACACGAATTGATGTATAATACTCGTGTTTATTAGCAAACCATTGAATATATAGACTTAGGCTACTTACACATACAAACATAGACATAGTTCTATGACACCCACACTACACCTCCCACATAATAAAATAAAAAAAATACAAATGTTTTTTTTTATTCACATACTCTAATGCTTTAAACTAGGTATACAGACACCATAACAATATCTACTAGGTACAATATAACTTAGTTCTATTCTTATGCACTACATCAATGTTACCTTTTCTTATTATTTCTACGTTTGGTGCTAAGTCCCTTACAACTACATAGGGTCCAGAATAAATGGGACTGAATTTGTTTCCAGTTTCTTTTTTTACAAGGATTTGGTCATTTGGTGTATAAGTGATAGGCCTCATATTCGAATCATAATGTTGCTTGCGCAATGTTTTTCGTTGAATCAAGTTATTTCGTGCTTCAGACTGTGACACCTGTAATCTATATTTCAATTCCAGCGGGTAACTCTCATGATTATAAAGTGGTTCAATTGACTTTGATAAATTATTAGGCAAATTACATTTTTTCCCATATACCAATTCAAATGGAGTATGGTTTGTTGCACTATGCACCGAAGTGTTATATGAGAAGCACCAATAGGGTAACCATGAACTCCATGTTTCAGGATGATTATCCGTCTGGATTCTCAAGAATGCTCCTAGATGTTTATGAGCATTCTCCAACGCACCAATACTTTCGTGATGGTATGCCGTGGAGTTAAGCTTTTTTATATCTAGTAATTTACATACCTCCGTCATTGTTGCGCTGATAAACTCTGCTCCTCGATCGGTCGCTATAGTGTTTGGAACACCATACTTTAGGATAACATTTTCTACAAAGGCTTTTGCAACCTCTTCTGACTTTTTAGAAACAAGTGGACAAGCGATAATTTATTTGGATAATTCACATTGTGTGGTTAAAATATACGAAAAATTATACCTATCCTTATCTAAGGGTCCTACTATATCTAGATATACCTTCTGAAATGATGTATGAGCAGTAGTCGTCACTACCATCGGCTCTTTATTGTATATGCTATGTTTTTGAATCTGGCATTTATGACATTTCTTCACAAAATCATGGACATCTCGTTCCATGCTAGGCCAGAAATAATATTTACGAATATTATTTAACATCCGTCTTATACCCGCGTGGCCACTCGTGGGTAAAAGATGAAAGTCGTTAATTATGACTCTTCTGTCATCTTTGTCATCTATTCTTTCTACGTCTTTTAATACACATAACCTTGGTCCGGACCATTTTGCATCTTTCTTTACCTCGGATATCAACTTCTCAATAAAATAATTATTTGTGCCATTTTTAATGAAATATATCTCCTCTATATCATTAATATTACAATATTCCCTGAACTCCCTCGCAAATGCGGCTGGCGTCATCTGCGATCGGGATGCTGGGTTTATAAACAATGTCATCCGAGCCGGCACATAACACAATGTATTCTGACTACTTAACCTTACATTATTATTTTCGTCTCTTAATTTAGCCCAATTATTACTATCTACAAATCGTATCTCAACAGAGTCCTTCGGCTTACTATGAGTTTCCACAACTTTTGGTTGATCAGGCCAAATGTCTGTGTTAACCATATCTTCCGAAGAACTGCTCTCCAAACATTATGACTAGAGGACAAAAGCGGAAGTTATTCTTCCGCTTTTGTCCTCTAGTCATAATGTTTACAACACACTCATGCATTTCTTTCAGTTCCTTCGATGACACACATGCTCTCGATAATGCGTCTGCAGCCACATTACTTTTACCTGGCACATATTCGATATCAAAATCGTACTCATCCAAAACCAATCTAAACTTTAATAATCTACTAGAAGGATCCTTCAAATTGAATAAATAAATTAGAGGTTTATGGTCTGTAAAAATCTTAAATTTGCGACCATACAAATATGGACGAAAATGTTTAATACTCCACACTATAGCTAATAATTCTTTTTCTATAGTGGGATAGTTTCTTTCAGCTTTATTTAAACTTCTGCTTGCATAAGCAATTGGCCTTCCATCCCGATTAGACAATACGGCGCCTAACGCGTATCCTGATGCATCTGTTTGTAGGTTGAATATATTGTCACTAGAAAAACATGGGTATTGCAAAACTGGGGCGGATATCAAACGCTGTTTTAATGCATCAAAGCTCACTTGGCAGTCTTTATCCCATTTAAATGTTACATTTTTCCTACTCAAATTATTCAAGGGGTGAACTATATCTGCAAAATTTTTAATAAACTTTCTATAGTAATTGGCAAACGCTACGAAGCGTTTTACCTCATCTGCCGTTTTTGGAATGGGATAATTTTGCATAACACTAATTTTGTCCGGGTCTGGTAAAACTCCGTTGCCAGAGACCACATGACCTAAATATAACATATCCTTTTTCAAAAATACACACTTGGACGGATTCAATTTAAGATTCACTTGCCGAAGTCTTTCAAAAACGTCAATTAAATTTTTATTATGTTGACTGAGACAACTTCCATACACAATTAAATCGTCCTGATAGACGAGGCACTTTTCAAAATTAAGACCTGCCATTGCCATTGTCATCATCCTTGAAAATGAACTAGGACTTGTTTTAAGCCCCATGGGCATCCTAGTCATTTGATATTGCCCAGAACCAAAGGCTGTATATTTCCTACTATTGGGGTCTAAACCTACATTATAATATGCTTGATGCAGATCTAAGTGTGAGAAGTAGATGCATCCTGATAACGAGTCTAAAATTTCTGTAATGTTAGGAAGAGGGAAGTTATCATTTTCAATATTATTATTCAGTTTGCGGTAGTCAATAACTAATCTCCACCTCTTTTGTCCATTAACGTCTAATTTCTTGGGTACCAGCAAAATTGGGCTAGACCAATCACTTACGCATGGCTCTATAATGCCGTCGGCTAACATATTTTGGAGTTGTTTATGTACCTCATCTTTCTGTGAATGAGGTAACCTATATGGTTTAACAAATACGGGCTCTGCATTAGGCTTTACGCGAATAGAATGTTGATAAATATGCGTAGTTGTGAGTTTATCCCCCGGTAAAAAGAATATATCAGCATATTTGGCGCATACTTTTTCAATTGTTATCTGCTCTTCTTCATTTAAATGTTTTATATTCAGCAGTGTAAACATTTTTTTAACGCGGGCCGCATTTTTTTCGCATTTATCAAAACTGCAAATATTGTAATCCGACGCGCTGTGTATAATGGGGTCTATTTTATCTAGAGTTAACTCATTCTCAGTTGTGTTAAGTATTCTTACAGGTATTTTTCCACTAGTGGGCTTTACTAAGGTGCTAGCTATAAAAACACCTTCGCTGCATTCAGAAGTACAAACTACACATTCTTCTTTTATATTAGTTTGTATAAAGTGGATTGACTCCGATCTGGGAGGTATAATAAACATTTCTTTTTTACTATTAGATATCTTAATAGACAACGTGATTGGATTACCATTTAAAGTGTGCAAAGATAAACTATTATTCTTGTAGTCTAATAACGCTTTATGTTTTCGCAAGAAGTCGTCACCGATGATTCCATGCGCCTTACATGGCAAAGAATTAAAAACAATAAACTTATGCCTAAACGTTGCATAATCTGTTACTAAGTCTAAATAAACGTAACCTAAAGATTGAACTTTGCCCCCAAGTCCATTAATCTCAATACTCTCTAAATGGCATGGAATATTTTGTTCGACAAGATGTTTATATTTGATGGCTGAAATTGACGCACCCGAGTCAAGTAACCATCGGAATGGGCTACCATTTACAGAAAACTCGACAACCATGTTATTATCACATGACAAAATATAATGTTTAGGCACGAAAAAACTGATTTTTGGATTCTTCATTTTTAGGTGCATCCTCGGTCATAATATGCATAGCTTCCGAATTACGTGTCCACTTGTTTCGGTTATTATGAAAAGAAGACCTACCTCGATTCGATCTTCTCGAATTCCGCCACGATCCTCGTGGTGCACGACCACGCCCTGGTTCCTGGATGGTCTCATTATGGTCACCCCAACGCATTTGACCCTGGTTTGAGCGGCCTCTAAACGCTCGTCCATGCTGACCTCTAAAATAATTATTAGAAGCACGCCTGTAATTATGTCGATTGTTTTGATTAAAAGCCATAATCTCACCTGATGAAGTCGAAGGCATCGAAGTCTCTTCATCCACTGCTGCTTGAACTGCATCTTTGAGGGATTCAAAATTTCTTGCGGCTATGATAGTGCTTAATCGACGGTTTCGCAATCCGTCGGCAAACCGTTTGATGGCTTGTTTCTCATTAAGCGGTTTCAATACCTGGTAATTACTGGATTTCCCTTCGGATTGCGCTATCGTCAAGTCCACAAACATCTCAGTAATGGCTTTTCCGTACTCATCAATTGACATTTGCTTTTGGCAGAAAGAATGTAGTTTGCTCTGTATTGCCGTAGCAGACTTTGTTGGCAATAATAGAACCCGCATATCGTGTAATAGATCCTTAACTGAGTCATAATTTGATGCTAATTTCAATTTTGCAGCCTGAGACAATCGACTTTTCAAAACGAATGTAATTAATTGTTCTTGCGACTGACTATCTAAAATAGAACTGTAATAATCGATCCCATCGATTAACTGCTTAATACCTAACTCGTCACTTGTCATGACGGGAAACAAATTCAGTGCTATCTTAAGATCAAATTTGGCCATTTTAGCTATTTTTCCTTCGTCCTCACTTAAACTTTCTAAATCTGAGTTACTGTAACTACTTCCTTTTTCACATAACTGTTTTATTTCTACGAATAATTCATCTATCTTATAACGTAACTCATTTATTAGTATTAACTCCTCATTTTTGAAGTCTTTTACGTTAGCTTCTATTTCTTTACAATAATTTTTAAACGAATAAAATAAATTTATCGATTCTTCTAATTTTCTACTACATACCTTAGATTCTAATCTTCGCTCAGGACCTATTTTAATTAAATATATACGTATTTTGCGTAACTCATTATATATGTTATCAAATTTCTTAGCCATAAGACACTATTTTAATCGTTTTGATTTTGACGTCACTGCATACTTTAGAATTTGTCTTAAACAGTCTCTACATAACAGTACATTTAACTTAATTTCTTCCCGAATATCTTGCGTACACAATCACTTTAGTTCACTAATTTACACTGACATTCACTTTCTGCTGCTTTCGGAGTGGCCTGGCCGCGACCTCGTCCGGACAATCGCATGCCCCTGAACGCCTGGTGGTTGATCTCCTGACGCATCCAACGAGTATGGCATTTTTTATATGCCTTAAATCCCAAGTATAGAAGCACTGCACCCATGAAACAGATAATTATTGTGGTCATAATAGTCTGGATGTTCAAATGTTGCCCAATTTCTTGCAAATTCGCACTATTGCCAGCACCAGCTGCGTTTTGAGCTAGAAAAACCTCTTCTTTGGTCTGGTATGATTGACACATTTTGCTTTTCTTAACAATTTCGCACCAATTAATAATGAAGCCAGTTGTAACGCGACACGACCATTATGCGCGGCTTGCCCGAAGGCAGGGTCGCCATGTAGGGATAGGTGTAATTGAGTACACGAATTGATGTATAATACTCGTGTTTATTAGCAAACCATTGATTATACTGTATACCTTAGGCGGTACCTAGTTATTACATAGGCATATAAATAAATCATGTAATCAGTTATAGAAATTACGTTGTATAATCATTTACCATATTATTATTACATTTGATTTAATGCTCATTGTTTCTTTTTTTTCCTTTCTTTATTACAGTTTCAAGATCCGGAATCAGAACAAATAACAACGATATAATAATACCAGGCCCCTCAGAAAGTATTGCGAAAAAAAGTTTTTATATATGGGAGACTGGCCAGTTATAATGTTTTTCGAAAATATGATTATTTATAAGTAAAAATAAGTAAGTTCCAATTTCAAAATTTCCCTCCACATTTTTTGCGAGTTAATTCAAAGTATTGTGTCTCACTGAAATATGGATCTGCGCCGGGAACATTTTAGAGCTATGATTTTATACGATTTCAAGTGTCGCCTGAAACCGGATGAATCGTACGATAGACTTCAAATGGCATTCATGGATGAAGGCCCTTCCAAGGCAACCGTGTATCGTTGGTATAACGAATTCAAGCGCGGTCGACCAACTTTGGGGGATGACGAAAGAAGCGGTCGCCCTTTGACGGCTGTTACCGAAGAAAACGTGCTAGCAGTGAAAAATTTAATCCAAGACAATAGGCGAATTACATATCAGGAGATTCAACACATATTGAAGATTGGATCGGGAAGCGTTCACGAGATTCTACACAGCCATCTTCGCGTGAGGAGGATAGTATCACGCTGGGTGCCGCACAACCTCACCGATGCTCAGAAGCAGGCCCGGGTGGAATGGTGCCGTGATATGCTTAACAAATTTGAAGCAGGCTCGTCTCGGCGTGTTTACGACATCGTTACAGGTGATGAGTCCTGGATTTATCAATACGACCCAGAAACCAAGCGCCAGTCGACTGTTTGGGTGTTTCAAAATGAGCCAACGCCTACCAAAGTGAAGCGATCTAGAAGCGGGGGTAAGATTTTGATCGCTAGCTTTTTTAATTTGACTGGCCACTTGGTATCAATTCCCTTACGGGATCAAAGAAGCATTAATGCCGAATGGTATACTACCAAATGTTTGCCAGAAGTTTTCTCTGTTATAAGCAACAAGCGACCAAACACAGGGCTCCGCGGGCTACTGCTCCACCACGACAATGCACCTGCGCACACCGCACTCAAAACGAGGGACTTCCTGGACAGCACGCCAGTCAAACTCCTGGGTCACCCTCCTTACAGCCCTGATCTAGCACCGTGTGACTTCTTTTTATTCCCAAAAATAAAAAATCAGCTCAAAGGGATACAATTTTCGTCGCCGGAAGATGCGCTGGCTGCGTTCGAGCAGGCTGTAAACGAGGTGTCTGCGGCGGACTGGAAAAAGTGTTTTGAAAACTGGTTTAGGCGCATGAATCTTTGTATAGAGGCTGGTGGAAAGTACTTTGAAAAGATTTAATAAAAATATATGTACGTATAGAACAATTTTTTTTAGTTTCGCAAAACTTTCTGAGTGTCCCACGTATGTCAAAAATGTCACATTGAAGTACCTAAAATTGAATATCAGTATCATGTAAGAACGAATTTGCATAAATCTAATTGCATACTAAAAACAGAAATTGAAAATATCGATATAATAGCCACGGCTTTTAAAAAGAGAATAATAAGTTTCAGACTGAATCCATCAATGGAATACCTAACACCTGAGGAATTCCTAATGGATAATCGGCTTAAGGTAATAAAACTAATTAATGATTGTTTGATAAAACATAATTGCGTTAAATTAAACTTTGAACTTTTTGCTTATTTCATTCTCCCAACATCTGATGAGCAACAGCTTAAATCATTTAACACAAAATATGAAATCATATATAATAATAATAATAATACAGATATAAATGAATTATATTTGAAAACAATAAATACATTTGACAGAAAGCTCTCAGAGTTCCAACATTGTGGATCTGGTTGGACTTGTTTCTTTATAAGTCATCTAGAAATTAACATTAACAAATACTCTCCTTTGAAAGGCGGCACCTATATAGATTTGCCACAAGTAATAAAAAAAACTAGAAGTTGTTTAAATATTAAAAACAGCGATAACAACTGCTTTTTATGGAGTATTGTCGCAGCATTATATCTTATATCCCTGCCAAATGAATGTTTGCAGGACAAGTTCATATCCGCATTTTTCAAAAGTTTTAAATACAGATGGGCTATCATTTCCCCCATCATACAGATATGTTAAAATATTTGAAAATTTAAATCCCCACATAAGTATTAATATTTTTGGATTAGATAACAAAAATATGGTCACTGGACCTTTATATGTGACAAGTTTAAGAAAAAATCAGCACGTCAATTTATTGTACTTTGAACAGAAAGGTAACGGGCATTATTGCTTAATAAAAAGTCTATTGAGATTAATCAAACGTCAGGTAAGTAAACATAAAGGTAAAATGTACCTATGTGAGACATGCTTACAAGTTATCACGAGTGAAAAGAAAAATAATGACCATAATAAATGTCCTAAGGTTTTGACTGTTTTACCTGAAAAAAATAGTATTCTTCAATTTAAGAACTTCGAAAGAAAACAAAAGATTAATTTAGTTATATACGCCGATTTTGAAAGTCTTTTACTGAACTGCAACATAAATGTAACTGAGAATACTCGTACCTATAAGGTTCACGAACCTTCATGTTTTGGTTACTATATTTGTTGTTCACACAATACAGATCTAAATAAGTATGTTACTTATAGAGGAGCTGATTGTGTAGAAGTATTTATAAAAAATTTAATAAGAGATTTGGAGTATATTCACAGTATCTTATTTAATAAAATACCTATGGCACCTTTAACTAAGGACCAAGAAAACGATTACAAAAATGCCACTAAGTACATGTCATACCTGTAATTATTTGCTCTTTGACGATAAAGTAATGGATCATGATCACATTACATCACAATACCGAGGCGCAGCACACTCACATTGTAATGTAATGTTAAGAGTTTGTCCATTTGTGCCTGTTATTTTTCATAATCTATCCGGCTATGATTCTCACCTATTTATAAAAGAACTATCGAAGTATGAAGGTGCTTTTAAAATTATACCAAAAACCAAAGAAAGGTATATGTCATTCACAAAAGTACTTCATACTAAGAATACATTAAAATCAAAGCCTATTCAAGTTAAGTTCATAGATTCTTATCAATTTCTTCATTCAAGTTTAAGCACATTAGTAAATAACTTGAATGAACCTGACTTTGTTAATTTATTAAAAGAATTTCCAGCTATTAGTAATAATCAGTTAAAGTTGTTACGACAAAAAGGAATTTATCCCTATGATTATATGGACGCATACTCAAAATATTACGAGACTCAACTTCCATCGAAAGTTTGTTTCTATAACAGTTTGAATTGTCAGCATATTAGCGATGCTGAATACGTACACGCTCAATCTATTTGGCTGTCATTTAATATTAAAACACTTGGAGAATATACAGATTTATATTTAAAGACCGACGTATTACTTCTTGCTGACGTATTCGAAAAATTTAGACAGACTTGTCTGGATCATTATCAACTTGATCCAGCATATTACATTACTGCACCTAGTTTAAGCTGGGATGCGATGCTTCTATATACAGGCGTTAAATTAGAGTTAATTCATAGTTTAGAAATGTATGAATTTTTGGAAAAGGGAATACGTGGAGGCTTGGCACAATGTTCTCTTCGCCATGCTCAAGCGAATAATAAATATTTACCAAATTATGATGCTTCTCAAAAATCAACTTATTTGATTTATCTTGACTGTAACAATTTATATGGTTACGCAATGACAAAGAAAATGCCTATTTCAGATTTCCGTTTTTTGACAATCGATGAGATTAAAACAGTAAATGTGTTATCAATACCAGATGATTCTGAATATGGATTTATTTTAGAAGTTGATTTACTTTATCCTGAGAGTTTACATAATACTCACAGTGATTTACCTTTTGCGCCCGAGAGGTTCACACTTCCTGGAGGTAAAACACCTAAATTAATTGCTAATTTATACGACAAATTTAACTATGTCATACATTACATTCATTTTAAAGGCATGTTTATTAAATGGACTAATTTTGAAAAAAATTCACCGTATTTTAACATTTAGACAAGAAAATTATTTACAAAAATATATTGACTTAAATACTACTTTGCGTCAAGCTTCAACAAACGTATTCGAGAAAGACTTTTTTAAACTCCTTAATAATGCTATATTTGGAAAAACTATTGAAAATAGACGGAAATAGGTTAACGTCAAATTAGTTACTACGAGTATGTGGGATGATTACAATAATAAAACTAACAAGCACCACGGTGCTGAAAAATTAATTGCAAAACCAAATCTGAAAAGTATTGCTATCTTTTCTGAAAGTTTTGTTGCTATTCAATTAACTCCTGAAAAAAATATTTTAGATCGCCCTATCTACATTGGGTTTACAGTTCTAGAATTAGCAAAGGAACATTTGTATAAATTTCACTATAACTTTATTAAAAATAAATATAATACTCGCGCAAGACTGTGTTATACAGACACAGACAGCCTTCTTTATTTTATTAATACAGGGGGTGTATATGAAGACATAAAAAATGATATCGCAAATTTTGATACAAGTAATTTCCAGGCTGATAATTGTTACAGCATGCCACGAGTAAATACTAAAATTCCAGGACTGTTTAAAGATGAACTCGGAGGTGACATCATAAGTGAATTTATAGGACTGACAGCTAAACTATATTGTATAATCAGTTCAAAAACTCGCATCGCAAAAGCAAAAGGTATATCTAAAGCTGTTACTAATCGATTGAAATTATCTCACTACAGTAAAGCTTTCAAAAATAATGTCAATTTTAAATGTAAAATGAATATAATTAAATCACTTAAGCATGTACTGTACTCGCAAGAAATTCATAAAGTACTTTTAAATAGAAATGATGATAAGAGACAAATACAAACGAACTTTATTGAAACTTTACCTTGGGGTCATTGTGAAACTTTATTCTAAGAACTAATTTATAAAATTAAATACAAATCTGTTTGTTTATAATTCGTATAAGTAGGTATAGCATATACATGTTTAATTTAATGAGTGGTAGTGTTGATTTTTGTATTTAAATATGTAATATCTGAATAAAACATTTATAACTGATGTATGATTTTTATTTTTGTTATGACCTTCATTCTATTAATCTATAACATCACTAATCACGAATATAAATACCTTACTAACATATTTATTTATTTATTTACAGCAGGTTTAAACATAAAATGTATGCAGGTATTCTGAATATTACCTACGTTCGCTTTACATTTGACGAGACAACTTTATATCTCAATCATTTGTTTTTATTATATTTAGGCTTTATATATCTATGTAAGGGGTAAATTTGAATTAATAGTCAAAATGAAGTTGATCAAACAACACACATCACTTAATGTTAATCATATAAATCTTGGTGACTCCGATAACCACATTAGGCATAGCGTTCTGTTACCAAATACGATTCGTTGTATTATATGTGGTCCATCGAATTGTGGAAAAATAAACGTAGTCCTTAGTTTATTATTGCATGAGAATGGTCTTAAATTTCAAAATCTTTATCTCTACTCGAAAACTAACTTTCAACCAAAATACAGGTTCTTACGAGAAGTTATGAGTGCATCAGGTTAAGTTTCATGAATTTAATGATAATAAAGAAGTCATAGCCCCGGATGAAGCACTACCCAATTCTGTATTTATTTTCGATGATGTTGCATGTGAAAATCAAATAAACATTCGTAATTACTTTTCTATGGGTAGACATAAACAAATCGATTGCTTTTATTTATGTCAAACATACTCTAAAATTCCGAAACAGCTGCTGCGTGATAATGCTAACTTTCTTATAATATTTAAACAAGACGATGTGAACTTGAAACATATTTATGAAGAGCATGTTAGTTCTGATATGTCCTGGAATCAATTCAAGAACCTTTGTAATAAAGCTTGGAGAGAGCCATATAATTTTGTTAGTATTTGCAAAGACTCTTCATTAAACAATGGAAGGTACAGACAGAATTTAGATAGTTTTTTTTTAATTTTGATCTAAAAATGTGTACCTATATAAATTAATAACGTATAAATCTGATTTAGTATTATATCTTCTTTGGCTGAGTACACTTGTAACAATACAACATGGAAAAGAATATTAAAATAGAATTAATGAAGTCTATAGACTCCATAAAGAATAAAATAAAACAAATGAAAAACCAGGAACACTCAATGAACTTGTCTCTTGAAAAAAATTTAAAACCTGTCACAGATCCCCTTAAAACCCTAGTGGATTCGAATAAAACAAAAGAAAAAATACAAAGTTTAGAAAATACACACTCTAATGTTGAAGATATGGAATTGGATGACATTAATACTAGCTCATCTACAAAGTTTGAAGAATGCTGCGATCCAGAACTGAATTCTGTGCAGTTCGTTAAAAAGTCTCCCCAGACAGAATTACGGGAAGATTTAGAAATATCATTAGAGGGAGGTGATATCCATGATATTTATGATGGAGTAAATATACCATTTGGAATAAGGAGTGCAAACAAAAAGTTACTAATGGGTAATTCAGTAGTTTCATTTTCCAAAATAGATAGTGTGAACGATGATAATGTCATTTTAATTAAAATTGATGACAAAAGCTACAATTTAACCCCTGGTTTAAAAGAACTTTTACTTCGAAGAAAACCTGATTTGAAACTAATATCGAGCAAAGATAAAATTGTCTATAAAGATATGTTGCATTATACAAATGCACATAAGAGAGATTTCAATCCTAATGGACAAATTAGAGGCGATAAAGGTATAAAATATCGTGAAATAATTAGACCATTGTTTTCTGAATCGTTAAACAATAATATTATCACTTTTGGAGGAAGCTTACCAACGCTAAAGAAATACAAAAATAACACTGACTTGGTATATTGGGAGGATCCTAACGAACTGGTTGACAGATTGAAACTATTAATTGCTTCCCGAGATGCTGGTAATATAAACCATGATAATGAAATTTTATCAATAATCGAAGAATTAAAAGAAGCTGATATAATTAAATAATAAATAGTCATAATAACATGCTTTTTATTCAGTACAATAGCTGAGTTCAAGACAAGTATACCGAATTGTGAACATGAGCAAAGCTGACGTGGTAAACGAAATTCATAAAAATGCAAGGGTGAACTATCCACGAAGACATGTTATCATGAAAGATATAGATGACTTGTGGCAAGCAGACTTAATTGATATGCAATCAATTTCAAAGGACAATAAAAATTACAGATATATTCTTGCCGTTATTGATACATTTTCAAAATATGCTTGGGCCTTTCCTATGAGAAGTAAAACCAAAGAAGATGTGTGTAACTCTTTCAAAATTTTGTTGGATGAAGGGCGTGTTCCTAAAAATCTGCAAACGGATAATGGAGCAGAATTTTATAATAACAAGTTTCAGAAGCTTATGAAATCATATAATATTAATCATTATTCAACCTTCTCAACAAAAAAGGCTTCAATAGTTGAACGATTTATCAGGACATTGAAATCTAAAGTTTATAAGGAATTTAGTTTAAAAGGCAATTACAATTGGATAAATAATACCCTAAATGATGTTATTTACAAATACAATCACACTCGCCATCGCACTATTAATGAAATCCCTGCTAATGTGGACAATAATAATAAAAGAATGTTATTAGAAAGGTATTTAAAGTTGCTAAAAAAATATAATTTAAAAAGCAAGTACAAAGTAGGTGATTATGTGCGTATCAGTCAAAGAGAATATAACCACTAGAGAGCTTATAGGCCGATTTCTTCGAAGCACACGACTCACTACCGCGGGCCGGGAGACGAGGAAGAACGCGCGGCTGCAATTGGTCAGTTCAAAGTAAGTTGCGTAGGTATGGCTATCGTTAGGGTTGATCAACTCGATTAAGGGAAAAATGTCGATATCGATAAAATGTATTTTAACATTATTAAAAATACTCAATTAAAATCATCTAAATATTATTTAATAAAAATCAATCAATTACAAATATAAATATGTGTGTCGGGGACATAGAGAAACAAAAAGTATTTTTCCAAATCGGTTAAGCCGTCTACGAGTAGGTAATCCGGGAACATAATACATAAGAAAATTCGACGAACTGAGAACACCCTCCTTTTTTTAAGTCGGTTAAAAGTAGATAGATATTTTTTCATACATTTTTTATTAAGTTTAATTTTATTATTATCGATATCGACTTCAGCTATTAAAAGTAACAGCACAGAAATTTACGATAAAAATACAAAGGGAGAGAAAGGGATAGAATCATTAGAATTGTCTAGTGAAAGAGCGAGACTTTTCCAAAAGACATCAACGCGGGACTCAAAATTGTGCTCGTTTACCCCATCCACCATTTTAACTAGATCCCTGCGGTGTCTCATAATCTGATTAAATTAAAAATAATTTTCGTACTGTTTACTTACCGATGAAAAGTTATGCCATCCTTTTTGTAACTAGATGTCTTGGCATGTTTCCCATACCCCTTTACGGCGCATGAGGGCATTTTTATGCGTTATAATTGCAATCAAAAGATAAAACAATTTGTATTTATTTAGCGTGCATACAGGTCTAATAACTGGACACAACTTAAATGGTTACTAGTACCGAAGCCTTTACATAGGCGACAAAATACTAATAGTTTTTGAGCGTCGGGGCACTGTATGCGCCGTCAAGTGGTTATATCGTCGATGGTATCAGTAAATATAAAGGAACATTTGAAAAAGGTTATACTCCCAACTGGTCAACAGAAATATTTAAAATTCGTAAAATACAAAAAACAACTCAAATAACTTACTTAATTGAAGATACTATCAGAGGTCAGCCTATTTTAGGTGCGTTTTATACACAAGAACTTCAAAAAACAAAACATCCCAATGTATATCTAGTTGAGAAAGTTCTTAGAAGAAAAGGTAACAGAGTTTTAGTAAAATGGTTAGGTTTATCTTCAACTGAAAATAGTTGGATTCATAAATCGAATATATTACTATATCATTAACCTAATAACAAAATCATGGATGAATCATTCAAGTATTTATTAATATGCTCGATCTGAATTCGTCAGTCTTGTAATGTGTTTTGGGGAGAGTAGTCTTCTCAATTGGCTTATAAATAAGTTACCATTTGAATTACATTTACCTGGATACAATTATTGTGGACCAGGTACAAAATTAATTAAAAGACTTACACGCGGAGATAGCGGTATTAACAAATTAGACGAATATTGCAAAAATCACGACATTGCCTATCACAAATCATCCAATTTAAAGGATCGACACAAAGCTGATTTAATTCTACTAAAAATGGCAAAAGAGCGAGCAGTTGCTTCAGATGCGAGTGCAGGCGAAAAAATTGCAGCACGCTTAGTAAGCAAAGCTATGTCCGCCAAAATTAAAACTGGTTCTGGCCTAAAAACAAGTAGCAAAAATTCTTCTCTAAAAGCTACACCTGGAAAAGGGTTAAAAAGTAAACTGAAAAATGTGATAACTAAAACTAAAAAACACATAAAAAAATTAAAACCAAAGACCAAGAAAATAGCTATAGAATTAGCAATTGCTGCTGCCAGAGAATTAGCTGATAATTCATCCCTTAAACTTCCTCGCGTAATTCCTATTCCAAAAACTGGTGGTGTATTACCTTTGATTCCTATTTTTGCGGGGCTATCAGCGGCGGGAGCCTTAGCAGGCGGTGCAGCTGGTATTGCTAAAACCATTAATGAATTCAAGATGGCTAAAAAGATGTTGATTGAATCGAAGAGACATAATGAGAAAATGGAAGCTCTATGTATTGGGAAAGGTTTACATCTTAAACCGCATAAAGAAGGGCTAGGAATTTTTGTATCGAAACAAAAAAACTAAGATATCGGCTACCCAAACGAGCCTTAACTAACTTTGATATATTAAAGTATGCCGACAGTATTCCTTATTTTAGAGGCGTATTTATGAGAGATGAGCTCCCTCAATATCCTTTTAAAAAAGAATGTGGAGTTATTAATTTAGATAGTTCTAAAAATCCTGGTTCTCATTGGGTAGCCTATGCAAAATGTTATGATTACATTGAGTATTTCGACAGTTACGGAAATCTTAAGCCTCCAAAAGAATTCATAAAATATGTAGGTTCCAAAGTCCAATATAGTTATGATAATATACAGCGTGATCACCCTTTCAATTGTGGACATCTCTGCTTAAATTTTTTACGAAAACTTTGGTGTAATCAAGGAATAAAATAAAGAGGATCTTCAAAATGTGTTCAGTATGCAAGTATGTCTACAACCGTTACCATCTCTGGAAATACATCTGAATTGATTTCTTACTTTCATCCACCACTGCATTTATCTGATCAATACGAGTGCGGTTTGCTATACTTTTCGGTATTAAATTCAAGACCAAAAGTGACATTCAACAACAACAGTCTAAATGTAATCAGAATCGAATGTGATCTAGTAAACGGTTCATACTGCAACGGTTTGCCAACACATTTTATTCATGAGTTTGTATCTGATACTCCTGCAAGTGATTCTTATATAGAAGTACCGCGAAGCGTTATTTACTTTCCAATTAACAAGAATATAATCCCATCTATATCTGTTAGGATTTTTGATCAGTTTGGTCGCTGCATTAACTTTGGAGAAAAACATAATATTAAATTACGTCTCCATTTAAGAAAAACAAAATGATAGTATATTATAAAAACATCCAAGCAAATGAAAAATGTCTTAGTTCTTCCGCAATTGCTAAGGTGCAAAGACGTAAAAAACAAGTTAAGAAATTGACTAAAGTAAATAAAGATTTTCTAAAAGCCCTGGGGTTTAAAGTATGAATATACTACAGATTACTGAATTACCGCACTTCGACACTTCGATCGAAAGTTATGAAGTTCATTCATACAATCCCTACAATAGCAGCTTCAGAGAAAACGATGAAATCAGAATCCCCATCTACCAGCAAGACATATACGTGCTACCATCAGCCAGTTCAATTTATGTCGAAGGACAAGCGAAGCTCTTCGGTAAAGATGGGAATCCAATCAAAAAAACTGTTACGTTCACTAATAACCATGTTATGTCTTTGTTTCAAGACATCAGATACGAAATGAATAGTATTGAAATAGACGATGTTCGGGCGCTTTCTACTGTCTACGGCCGGCGGCGCAGGCGACGGCTGGAGGCAGAGGAAGGCGCGGGCGCGCGGGGCGCGGGGCCTAGGAGCCGGCACTTCACTACCGAGCTCCGACGAAGACACACGCGCGTTTCATTTTATTTACCTTCATTATATTAGTTTATACAGTCCACTGATCTTTGATTTAAGGTGTCCTGGAAAGGTCCCTAACAGACGGCATAAAAAATTCTGGAATAACGTCAACAATAAAATCATACATCTCCTTGAATGAAGCAGAAAATAAAGTTGCTGCCTTATGGGGATGGCGTTTACAGGGATTTCAAAGTGATGGGCATTTTAGTGCTGTGATACCATTAAATAAGGTCTTAGGGTTTGCAGAGGATTACAATAAAATAGTGATAAATTGCAAACATGAACTTATTTTGAACAGATGTACACTAACTTAAATAGCGTTATCCTTACTGATGATGTCACTCATTTTCAAATAGATATAAATAGAGTTCAATGGAGGGTGCCACACATAAAAGTATCAGACCGAGAACGATTGACACTTTTAAAACACTTAGAAAAAGATAAACCTATTCAGATGGCGTTTAGAAATTGGGATTTATATGAGTATCCGTTACTACCTAAAACCACTAAGCATTCTTGGTCAGTTAAAACTGCTTCACAATTGGAAAAACCCAGATATGTCATTTTTTGTTTACAAACTAATCGAATAAATAATAAAACTAAAGACAGTTCTGTATTCGATCATTGTGACGTAACAAACGTTACGCTCTTTTTGAATTCACAATATTATCCTTATGAACCTTTAGGTTTAAAGTTTTCTGAGAACAAATACAGTATATTATACGATATGTTTGTGAAATTTCGTCAGTCGTATTACAACTGTCCAGTAGACCCGTTGCTTAACCTAAAGGAGTTTAAAGAAAAAGCCCCTCTCTTTATCTTAGACTGCTCAAGACAAAATGATAGCTATAGCAACACACGCATCCTCACGCCCAATCAGAGCGTCCCGCGGTCGTCTTCCGCCGCGCTATTTGAATTGTGCGTCTCTTTCGCTCACATAGGCGTCGCCTACTCGCCACGTCCGCGCGGCGGATACGCATGGCGGGCAGTTGCGCTAGAAACTTAGATTCGTACGCCACGTTTGTTAACTGTTACCGAAACGAAGTAATTATTAGGTTTCGTACCCTTTGTGAAACTAAACTAGACTTTTAAGTGTGAACTTTATCAATACAGTGATTTACTGACTTTATGTAGTGGTTTTACTCGAACTGTCCCCCCTGAGACAAGTACCTCTCATATAGCCTTAAAACAGGTCCAGTGGATGTGAGATTGGAAATTGAATGTTCTACAGCAATACCAGATAAGACGACGGCATATTGTTTGATTATAAACGATCGACTTGTGGAATACAAACCTCTCAGCAACATTGTGCGCAGATTATCATGATCGCTATTGTGGATATTCAAGACTTTAAAAGAGAAACAAATGAATTTATTATAAAATAAATCGCTATATTGTATAATAAAACATTACAAGTGTTTTTAATTAAGCCACCATTTCCATATGAAAAATTAACGAAGCAAGAAAAAAAGCAAGTTAGTTGGATTGAACGTAACAGAAAGATACACTGGCGTGAAGGATTTGTACCCTATTCTAATTATCGGAATTTGGTTATTGATATTTTAAGAGATAAACATATCTACGTAAAAGGTTCAGAAAAGTGTTGTGGTTAAAGCATATTTTAGAAAATACTAATTGTAATATATTCAATTTAGAAGATAAAGGTTGTTCTAGTTTGATAAGTTTATACGATCAATATAAATATTCTCAAGATTTATATAACTGTATTTATCATGACTCTGTATGTGCTTTAAAAAATGTAATATGTTTAAATAAATGGTGTATAGATAATACATTTTTAAATAAACATTTTCTTGTTTAATTTTCAAATCCTCTATCCCTACCAATCCCATCAAATGTTAATCATTTATAAATTGCTGGCTACAGAAGTACGATATCATTTCACTTTTATAATTGTCTGTATCAAGAACTATATAATTAGTGAACAGAACATGTCTCAGAATACATATAACCCTCGTTATGACATGTATAACGTGTATAAAATGCGTGAAATGTCGTTTAGCCATTATTGGGCAACGGCTAATTCAAGTAGAAGGTTGGTGATGGAAATGGCTGACGCAGGATTTTTTTATTGTGGAAATGGTGTAAATGATAAAGTAGCATGTTTCTCATGTGGAGGTGTTATAGAAGATTGGGAGTTTTACGACGATCCTTGGATGCAACATGCTATAAACTTTTCTCATTGTTTTTATTTAAACGCTGTGAAAGGAATAAATTATATTAATAACTGTCTGAAACAATTACAGAATACGAATAAATTGTTAAATTAACATAATTTTTAGTTTTATTTAATAAACAACTTGCAGCACCTCTAAGACCAATCACACAGATTTGTACCTGGATCATTATCCGTTTAAAATGTAATGCAGATCACTATCTATTTGAATATGCAATAAACAGTATATTCTAATAGTAGGCCATTAATACAACAAACAAGATTTCGTATATTTGAATACACATTTATTGAAAGTTGGGATTTTCAGATCTTATGTGATCTGGAAACCCCAAGTATATTCAGTATATTCTAATAGTAGGCCATTAATACAACAAACAGGATTTCGTATATTTGAATACACATTTATTGAAAATTGGGGTTTTCAGATCTTATGTGATCTGGAAACCCCAATTTTAACCTACTGGTCACACCTCGGAAAGAAGGAGCCGGTTGGAATTGGTTCCTTTTAGCGGCAAAAAGACACGCCTGGGTCTTAGCAGCATTGAACCTGACCAGATTGGCATGGCCCCATTCGGACACTGCCTTCAAGGATAGATTCAAGCGCCCAACCAAGGCCTCTCGAAGAGACCGAATCTGAGGTCCAGTAGCGCGCGCGTCGGACACGTATCTCTCAGCAACAGTGCTGTCGTCCGCTTACCCAAAAGTGACGGTTTTTATTAGATCATTTATGTGCAGCAAGAACAATGTTGCTGAGAGTACCGACACCTGAGGGACCCCAGCATTAATACCCAGTAGGTCAGAAGAGCGGCCATCAATAACCACTTGAATAGACCGGTCCCTCAGGAAGTCTGCAATCCAATCGCACAGACCACTGGGCAGACCGAATGAAGGAAGCTTACTAATGAGGCTTTCATGCCAGACCCTGTCAAAAGCCTTCGAGATTTCGAGGGAGACGGCAAGCGCTTCCCCGTGCTTCTCGATGGCCTCACTCCAGATGTGAATAGCATATATTAGAGAATCCCCAGTTGACCGATTTTGGCGGCAGCCATATTGGCGGTCACTGAGGATGTCGTTAGCTTCTAGGTATGCCAGGAGCTTGGAGTTGGACACTCGTTCCATACTCTTGCAGAGGATGGACCTTATTGATACGTGTCGTATTTGGCCGGGTCAGCCCGCCTGCCCTTCTTGGGCGCAGGCTGAACGTTAGCTTGCTTCCAAGCAGTCGGCACTTTTCCCGTCTCATACGAAAGGCGAAAGAGGCGTGTCAGGATCGGAGACAGTTCAGGCGCACAGGTTCTGAGAACAATTGCCGGAATCCCGTCGGGGCCACTAGCTTTGTTCACGTCAAGGTTGCGCAGCACCCTACGAAAGTCCTTTTGATGGATGCGAATGTCCGACAAACTCGTCTCGCATCCATCAGTAGAAGGAGGGGGCCGCGCGTCACCTGAATCCAGACGTGAGGATTCCGCAAAAAGAGAAGCAAACAAGTTTGCTTTCTCCTCAGCGGAGTGGGCCAGTGACCCGTCGGGCCTCAGCAGTTGTGGTCGTGAGGGACGGCAGCAATTAATACAACCGACTTAGCCACGGACCAAAACGCTTTACTACACGCTGGGTAAGAAGCAAGTTTGGTCCCAATAAGGTTTATGTGGTCAAACCTAGATCGTCGCATCAAGTTCTTGCAGGATTTGGCAGCTTTATTGTAGGCTCTCTTCCGCTGACCCACGTCGCATGCTTTGCGCTTCCGATCCATGCCAGGTACGCCTCATGTTTAAGCACGTTGGCGCGCTTGCACTCGGCGCTAAACCATGGCCGGTCAACGCTAGACATTGCTACCTAAGAGAACAGAATGTAGTACTCCATTCCCTGACGCAACACATCCGACACGGTGTCCGCACACGACGAAGGATCAGCCGAAGACAAGCAAGTGGGCTGCCAAGGATAACATGCGAAAAAAGAACGCATCCCTTCCCAATCCGCTGAATTGTACCGCCAAACCCGCCGAGCGCCTCTTGGGTTGGAATCGGGTGGAGAGTGGACGGATACCGACTTACTACCAGACAATGGTCGGAACTACCCAAAGGTGAAGATACCGACACCGAGTAGCGGTCTGGATCTGTTGTCAGCAGGAGGTCCAAGCAATTGGCTGTGTGTGAATCAACATCCGGTACCCTTGTTGCCCCCTTGACCAGCTGGGCGAGATTTAACGCAAGCGCAAGCTTACTCATCTCTCGCCCAGCATGATCAGTGAACTGGTAAGGGAAAAGCCACTCTTGGTGGTGGGCATTGAAGTTTCCCAGTAACACTAATTGGGCGGAAGGGTACCGCTGCTGTGCCGTATCAGCCGCCTGACTAAGATACTCTGTGAGCCTGGTTGTCTCCTAATCGCCGCTGTGCGAGCAGTAGACACAAGCGTAGACAATTTTAATAAGGCCCGTGTCCACCACAGCCCACAGCAAAGAGAACCTAGGGTCCTCAAGGTTTCGGAGACGCCGATAACAGATATCGTCTCGGGAGTACATGCATACACCCGCGCGTTGCTTAAAATTGTGCGCCAGGGTATGCCCTGGGTATGTTAGGTACGATACGTCTGACGGATATCAGATCTGCGTCTCCGAAGGAAAAAGAGAGCGAGTTTATCAGTCTCTAGGTGATGATGGACTGCTATGAGGTTGGAGTGCAGACCTCTGATATTCGTGTGGTGCACTTTGAGTGGGAGGGGGTGCAGCCGCTGTTCAACTTAACTAATGTTTCAGTTCTGTTTACTTAAGAGATGAATCACAGATATGGGTAGTAATTATTTGTATATGTAGTATAGCTGTAGCATGCCCCCTTTTTCGGCGCTCATTATGGTCCTGCTGAAGGGAGAGTGACTGCCGCCACCAGACCACCATCGAAATCGACTTTCTCGAAAACTACAAAGGTACCAATTTTGTTGTTCGAGTACTAATTGGTAGTATTGGTACCAATTGAGAAGTAATTATTTACCAAATATGGAAACAATTGGCTTTGGTGGTCACGGACATTATTTTGTGAATCCTTTAGGTACCTTACAATAGTGCTTGCTCACTTTTTAGTCATGGTGTACCAACACTAAAAAGAGAAAATTACGAGGGCTGCACTAAAAGTATCGGGAATGGAATATTTCCACTGTTCCTGTCATATTAAAATCTTTTTAATTGAAAACTCCTTGGTTTTAAAAATCGAATACCATTTATTTATTTACAAAAGATTCTCGGTCTTGTCACAAGGTTTTGTCAAACTTGTTTAGTCGTTGAGAAAATGGAATTGACTCGAGAAAATTCAAGAGCGATGATTTATTATGACTTTCGAAGTGGTTTAACACAAAAACAGTGTGTTGATCGGATGATTTCTGCATTTGGTGATGAAGTATCCAATACCACAATTTATCGCTGGTTTGCTGAATTTCAACGTGGACGTGTCAAGCTCAGTGATGATCCCCGTCAAGGTCGTCCAAAAACTGCAGTCACCCAAGAAAACGTTGATGCTGTGCGTAAGCTGATTGAAGAAGATCGACATGTGACATACCGCGAAATTCAGGCAACTTTAGACATTGGCATGAGTCAAATACAAATAATCTTGCATGAACAATTAGGTGTAAAAAAGTTGTTTTCACGATGGATACCGCATTCGCTCTGTGAAGAGCAAAAAGCGGCTCGCGTTATTTAGTGCGTCAGAACTCTCGAAAGATTCCACGCAGGATCCTCAAATGCTGTATACAACATCGTATCAGGTGACGAATCCTGGATATACGCGTACGAACCCGAAACAAAAAACCAGTCACGAGTTTGGGTGTTCGAAAATGAGTTAAAGCCAACAAAAATTGTTCGTTCACGGAGTGTTGCAAAAAAAATGGTGGCCACGTTTGTCTCCAAAACTGGCCATGTTGCGACTATTCCTCTTGAGGGACAAATAACAGTTAATGCAGAATGGTATGCTAGCATTTGTTAGCCACAGGTCGTTTCTGAACTCCGTAAAGAGAACTGCAACCGCCGCATCATCCTCCATCACGACAATGCGAGTTCTCACACCGCGCACAGAACAAAAGAGTTTTTAGAGCAAGAAAACATATAATTATTAGACCATCCGCCCTACAGCCCCGACCTAAGCCCTGATGATTTCTATACTTTCCCTAAAATAAAGAATAAATTGCGTGGTCAGAGATTTTCATCACCTGAAGAAGCTGTGGACGCCTACAAAACGGCCATTTTGGAGACCCCAACTTCCGAATGGAATGGTTGCTTCAATGATTGGTTCCATCGTATGGAAAAATGTGTCAAATTTCGCGGGGAATACTTCGAAAAGCAATAAATACATTTTTAAATAGTAATGTTGTGTCACTTCCTTGATTCCCGAAATTTTCAGTGCCGCCCTCGTAAATACATTTTGGGGGCCGAGTCACCCTCGTCCGTAGGAGTATACCCATTTTTTGATTCCCTACACGTGGTCCCCGGGTGGTGCAAATCAGGTGACATTAACTGGTGGTAGGCTTCGGCCGAAGGCTTGCGACCACCCACCAGGCAAAGACGTACCGCCAAGCGGCCTAGCCGTGTTCCGGTACGATGCTCGGTGTAGCCAACTAGAGGAGTTGGGTCGAGATAGCTGTTCCACTGCAGGCTGACCAGCCTGACGCGCGCTGTTGGGGATGTATCGGGAGACTAGACGCGGAGGGTAGCGGAATCCGAGGCACGGTGCACCGCTGGCCGACCGCAGGTAGTTGGGGGCCCAAGTAGTGTGCCAGCCACACACGAAAGGCTGCCCCGCCAACTGTCGAAAAATCCCGGAATGCACCATCGTGCTGGTTGGCGACCAGACGGGAGGGCCCGATGGACATTCCGGGGGGGCTCGGGCGTCCCCGCAGTCTCCAGACTAGTGCCTCAATGATGGTGTCCTTTCAGTGCGTGTCTGTAGGTTAGCAACGTGGAACCTCGTCTCACTTCTTACTCCTCTTATCTATTCACTCTATTTTAAAACTATGCAAGGAAAAAGGAATACTGGAGTTAAACAGCGGCTGCACCCCCTCCCCCACAAAGTGCACCTCACCAATATTAGAGGTCTACACTCAAATATCACTGCAGTCCAGTATCATCTGGAGGCTGAGAAACCAGCGCTCTTTTTCCTTACGGAGACGCAGATAGCGAATCCGTCAGACGTGTCGTACTTGTCTTACCCAGGGTTCACCCTGGAGCACAATTTTAGACCACGGGCGGGCGTATGTATGTACGCCCGTGACGACATTTGCTATCGGCGTCTCCGTAACCTTGAGGACTCCAGATTCACAACCCTCTGGGCTCTGGTGGACACAGGTCTGGATAAAATTATCTATGCCTGTGTCTACCGTTCGCACAGCGGAGATCAGGAGACAACCAGGCTCACAGAGTACCTCAGTGAGGCGGCTGATGCGGCACAGCAGCGGTACCCTTCAGCCCAATTGGTGTTACTGGGGGACTTTAATGCCCACCACCAGGAGTGGCTCTTCCCATACCAGTGCACCGATCATGCTGGACGGGAGATGCGTAAGCTTTCGCTAGCGCTAAACCTCACCCAGCTGGTCCAGGGGGCAACAAGGGTACCGGATGTTGGTTCGCACACTGCGAATTGCTTGGACCTTCTGCTGACAACAGATCCAGACAGATACTCCGTGTCGATAGCTTCACCTTTGGGTAGTTCCGACCACTGTCTGGTGAAGTCTGTATCCGTCTATTCCCCGCCCGATCCCAGCCCAAGAGGCACCCGGCGGGTTTGGCGGTACAAGTCAGCAGATTGGGATGGTATGCGATCTTTCTTCGCATGCTATCCTTGGCAGCCTACTTGCTTTTCTTCGACTGATCCATCGTCGTGCGCGGATGCCGTGACGGATGTGTTGCGTCGGGGAATGGAGTACTACATTCCGTTCTCTGACGTATCAATGTCTAGCGAAGACCGGCCATGGTTTGGCGCCGAATGTAAGCGCGCCGACGCTATTAAACATGGGGCGTACCTGGCTTGGGTCGACGCTCGATCGCGCAAGGCAAGTGACGTGGGTCAGAAGAAGAAGGCCTTCAACAGGGCTGCCAAGTCCTGCAAGATAGTGTTGCTGAGAGCTCGATTCGACCATATCAGCCGAATAGGGACCAAACTTGCCTCTTACCCAGCAGGTAGTAAAGCGTTTTGGTCCCTGGCTAAGTCGGTCGAGTCGAACTTCTGCCGCCCTTCACTACCACCACTGCTGAAACCCGACGGGTCGCTGGCTCACTCCGCTGAGGAGAAGGCAAATTTATTTGCCTCTCTTTTTGCGGAATCTTCACGTCTGAATCCTGGTGACGCGCGGCCCCTTCCTTCTCCTGATGGATGCGAGACGAGTATGTCGGACATTCGCATCCATCAAAAGGACGTCCGTAGGGTGCTGCACAACCTCGACGTGAACAAGGCTAGCGGCCCTGACGGAATACCAGCTATAGTTCTTAGAACCTGTGCGCCTGAACTGTCTTCGATCTTGACACGCCTATTCCGCCTTTCGTATGAGGCTGGAAAAGTGCCGAATGCTTGGAAGCAAGCTAATGTACAGCCCGTGCCCAAGAAGGGCAGTCGAGCTGACCCGGCCAACTACAGACCCCCATATCTGTAACCTCCATACTCTGTAAGAGTATGGAACGTGTACTCAATATTAAGCTCCTGGCATACCTAGAAGCAAACGATATCCTTAGTGACCGCCAGTATGGCTTCCGCCGAAATCGGTCTACTGGGGATCTTCTAGCGTATGCCATTCACATCTGGAGTGAGGCCATCGAGAGGCACGGGGAGGCGCTTGCCGTCTCCCTCGACATCTCGAAGGCTTTTGATAGGGTCTGGCATGAAAGCCTTATTGGTAAGCTTCCTTCATTCGGTTTGCCCGGTGGTCTGTGTGATTGGATTGCAGACTTCCTGAGAGATCGGTCCATTCGAGTGGTTATCGATGGCTGCTCGTCGGACCAATTGGATATCAATGCCGGGGTCCCTCAGGGGTCGGTTCTCTCAGCAACTTTATTCTTGCTGCACATTAACGATCTGCTAAAACCCGGTACTTTTGGGTATGCTGACGACAGCACTGTTGCTGAGAGATACTTGTCCAACGCTCGTGCTACCGGGCCTCAGATTCAGTCTCTCCGGGAGGCCATGGTGGAGCGCTTGAACCTGTCCTTGTAGGCAGTCTCCGAATGGGGCGATGCCAATCTGGTCAGGTTTAATGCTGCTAAAACCCAGGCGTGTCTTTTTTCCGCTAAAAAGAGCCAATTTCACCCGGCTCCAATTTTCCGAGATGTGACCGTGCCAATAACTGACCATCTTGAGCTTCTTGGCGTTACGTTGGCATCGACTCTCAATTTTGGCCCATACATTGAGGCAAAGGCTCAGCTGGCTGCCAAAAAGCTGGGCATCCTTGCAAAGGTGAGAAGGTACTTCACGCCAGAACAGCTGCTCAGCTTGTATCAAGCGCAAGTCCGATCATGCATGGAGTACTGTTCTCATCTCTGGGACGGATCTGCCAAATACCAGCTTGATGCACTAGAGTCGATCGAAAAGCGGGCCAAGAGGCTCATCGGCGATGAGGCACTGGTTAAGTCAAAGCTCCAGAGCCTTGAACACCGTCGCCGAGTTGCCAGCTTGTCGGTTTTTTATCGGTTACATTTTGGGGAGTGTGCGATGGAATTGCATGATCTAATTCCGCCCAGCCCGTTTCATCATCGAACTACCAGACGTACGGCGATGCGCCATCGATACATGGTGGACATCCCACCCATACGCACTAAACGTTTTGAGAATACTTTTATTATACGTACAGCTAAGGAGTGGAATTTTTCTGCCAGCGTCTGTGTTTCCCGATAGCTACAATCTAGGGGTCTTTAAGTCAAGAGTGAATAGGTTACTTCTAGGCAAGCGTGCTCCACCGTCGACCACATCATCGCTTACCATCAGGTGAGATAGTGGTCAAGTGCGAGCCTATAACAAAAAAAAAAAAAAAAAAATACATTTCCATAAAAAATAAACCGACTTCCAAAGAAAATCACTAAAAAGTGCAAATATAATTTTCATTTCGGAAGTCGGTGTTTCAAAAAGATAAAAACAAGAGGTACCAAATATACCGACTTCCGAAGTCGGATTATTTTTTTACGAAAAAGTTTTTCATAAGTGTGTATGCGAACGTGTTTTATTTAATCACCAACTATCCTCACAGACATCATATTTATAAGATTTTTAATTAGTGTGTACTCGAAACATGTTTTATTAAATAACTCTTTCGTGTACAACTATACTGACATACTTCACATTTGTAAAGTTTTTCACCAGAGTGTATCCTACTATGTCTTATTAAACTATTTCTAAAAGCAAAACTGCTTTGACACACATCACATTTATAAGGTCTTTCATTTGTGTGTCTACGAACATGATTTGTTAAATCACCCTTTTGTCTACAACTGTACTCACAGACATCACATTTATAAGGTTTTTCATTAGTGTGTATCCTACGATGTCTCATTAAATGACCCTTTTGACTGCAACTATACTCACACACATCACATTTATAAGGTTTTTCATTAGTGTGTATCCGAACATGTTTTGATAAATCACCCTTTTGACTACAACTATACTCACACATATCACATTTAAAAGGTTTTTCATTAGTGTGTATCCGAACATGTATTAATAAATCACCCTTTTGTCTACAACTATACTCACACACATCACATTTATAAGGTTTTTCACCAGTGTGTATACTACTATGTCTTATTAATTTATAATTTTCAGAAAATCTAATCTGACATACATCACATTTGTAAGGTTTTTCATCATTGTGAATCTTAATATGTCTATTTAAACTATTTCTAAAAGCAAAATTGCTTTGACACAAATCACATTTATAAGGTCTTTCATTAGTGTGTATACGAACATGATTTGTTAAATCACCCTTTTGTCTACAACTATACTCACACACATCACATTTGTAAGGTTTTTCTTTAACACATAGTCTTCGATGCCTATTTACATCATCACTGTCATTACCTTTGTTCGATATTTTACATTTAATATTATCTTTGCCACTATTATTACAGAAACTTGTATCTAAAGTAGTATTATTTAGACTATTACTATTATTAACTCGAGGTTTTGTATAAATTAAAAATTCTTTGAATTTTGGAAACTGTTTGGACGTACGATTTTGAGTTGTCCGGATATTTTTCGAGTCTGGTTGTTCATTTTTGGTTTGCTCTTCTGTTATAACATCTTCTAGTTCTGTTCTTCGCATAAGTAGTTTTGGTTTCTTCGCAACGGGCGCCCCTGTGATTATAAAGCTAGTCAGAACCAAATTCTAAGCAGAATCAAATGAACAGGCGTTTGAATGGTTCACACTATGACAGAAGAGGTTCTTTTTATTATTGATCATATTATCAAAAACCTCACAAAAGATCAAGAAAAATAAGTTACCGTACCGTTGTATGTTTCATTCAAAATCAAAATAGTTTATTGGAAATAAACCTTATAGGTATTTTTGAATTGTCAAACAAAACAAAGAAGAATCTATCAGATCAGACATCTGTTTATAGTTAAACTATTTCATAACATAACATCACGCCAGAACGCTCTAAAGAGGTACGCAGATGTGAACAGTTCACCTTGGTACATTTTCATTTCACCGGTTATGTTAAAGTTTTATAATCGGGTAATCTATTCTGGCATTATAGGTACCTTACTAAATAACTTAGCTATTAGGAGCCACAAACAAAAAGTACTTTTTTTACAAAAAAATACAACCGACTTCCAAATAAAAACACAACAAAGTGAAAAATACCTTTTTTGCGGAAGTAGATGTCAAAAGAGAAGAAAAGAAAACAGGAAAACCGACTGCCGTAAAGAAACTATTTTTCATTTTGTAATGTTTTTATTCAGAAGTCGGTTGTATTTTATCTGTATTTACTTTTTTGCTATATTTAAGAGTCTGTTGCCAAATGAGTCCGGCCTGTTTGCTTACTTACATAAAGATTTACTAACTTATACTTACAGTTTGTGTCTTGTTCTTCTTCCACTTCTGTTTTAAACTCCGTTATAGACACATTATCTTCCGAATCAGAATGCTTTACTTGTATATCTTCTACATCTGAAGAATCTGGATTTACCAACTCTGCTTCTAGCTCTGTAAGTGAAAATAAACAATCAAGCAAGAGTGAATCTATGCTAACATTCCTGATTTGATTGATTCCTGATCAATGGGGAAACGAATGTCAGGTTCTTCAAGTCGCAAAGGCTCAGATGGGCAGGTCACCTGGAAAGAATGGGCGATACCAGAGCCGTTAGTCATGTCCAAGTGGACTCCGATTCAAAAAAGACCCAGAGGAAGACCCAGGAAGAGCTGGATAGATTGTGTCGACGAGGATTTGAAGAGGATAGGAAGGAAACATCTTGGCGAAAGGAGGTCAGTGCCAGAGCGAAATAGAAGAAGATCGTTGAGGAGGCCAAGACCCACAAAGGGTCGTAGCGCCAAAGGAATGAATGATATTACATGGCATATGTATTTATCTGTGTATATATCTTATATATAACATTCTCGTGTCACAATGTTAGTTACCGTACTCCTCCGAAACGGCTTTACTGATTTTTACCAAATTTTATATGCATATTCAGTAGGTCTGAGAATCGGCTACTATCTATTTTTCATAGCCCTTTTTTTTTTTTTTTTTTTGGGTGGTAAATCATCCAATGACTTCTCCCGCTCTGGGTGAAGCGGAAGGGCGTGTCAGACTTTTACTGACTAAAACCCACCCGTGTTCCTTCAGTTGCTTGTGCCTGGGCCGCGGTAACTCTCTTTCAAATTTATCCGCGACCCAGACAAGCATCGTCCCTAGCGGACCCCGTCAGTTTTGCTGACATCTCTTTGAGGCGCGCGTGGAACACTACGCGCCGTCGACTCGGGCCTGGTCCTTATCGGACGACGAGCTACCCATTACTCGCCGTCCGCAAGCCCGCGCCTACGGTGGCCGGGAATCGGCTTGCGACTCCCGACGCCCGGGGCGTCTCCTGCGGTGGCTAGGGGCGTGAGGGCGTCTCCGTTGCGCCTCCCTCACGCGTTCTGCCTCCTCCTTTGCGAGCATTACTGCTTCGCTGAAGGAGGTGACAGCTTCCCATGCCCTCTCGCTCCGTACCATGGCCTGAACCAAGGCCGGACGCGAGAGGTCGCCACCGCTGATCGCTTCCATGAGGACACGGCGGTGCTCCGCCCAAGCGGGGCAGACCTCCACCGTATGCTCTACCGTGTCCTCCGGGCGATCCACACAATGGTGACACCCGGGCGTTTCCTCCCGCCTTATCCTGTACAGGAACCTCCCGAAACAGCCGTGTCCGGTGAGGACCTGCGTCAGGCGGAAGGTGAGGACGCCGTGGCGCCTCTCAAGCCACTCCTCAAAGAGGGGCCTTATCGCCGCAATTGTGGCGTGCCCAGCACTGGGTTGCGACAGTCGCTCTCTCCATGATCTATTTTTCATACCCCTAGGGTAGGGTAGGTAGGGTAGGGTAGGTATGGTAGGGTGGGTAGGGTAGGTAGGGTAGGGTAGGGTAGGGTAGGTAGGGTAGGTAGGGTAGGGTAGGTAGGGTAGAGTAGGTAGGGTAGGGTAGGTAGTGTAGGTAGGTAAGTAGCCAATTGACGGGAGCGAAGCCCCGGGGGTCGGCTAGCTATAATATAGTATTTTAACACTATTATTGTCACACCATGACAGCCCCACTTCATGTCCAGACAATTATTGTACATATGCCTGGAAGAGCTCGCAGAATGCGATAAGGCCGCCCGATGTATGTGTATTAATTAGTTTTAAGTTTCTTTTTATAATTGTATTTTAATGTGTACAATAAAGCATATAATAAATAAATAATATTATTTATAATTTTATATTTGTCATGGACCAAGTTATCCAAAAAGTTCCCCAGAAAAAACTCATGGACACACTTGGTCTTAAGACTAACCTGTAGTAGTCGAAACTCAAGGTCTACGAATGAGCAATGGAGTGCATATAGGTACTATTTTATTTAACCAATTATTTAAAACTAAACCATAGATATTTCATCTAAAAATAACAAAGAGCAAGTGTATTTTATTGCTCTCAAAACTGCGAAGGACAACATTGTAAGAAAGCGGCGTATCATAGAAAAAAAAACAATAATTGAAGACATGTGACATCTGCCAACCAGCACTGGGCCAGTTTGGTAGATTATGGTCTATTCCCTCTCACAGAGAAGAGGCCTGTGTCCCAGCAGTGGGAACATTACAGGCTAATTATGCCATAAATCTATCACATATTACTATATTATGCTAGTACTCAATATATGTTTTTATTCTTATAAGCATAGATACCTCCAGAATGATATGTTTGACATATATTATAACACGTTGGGCCACAGGTATATAAGTGGCGGAGACTGGAATTGCAAACATACCTGCTGGGGATCTAGACTCATCACAACCAGAGGACGTGAGCTGAAAAGGAGTGCTAATACCCACAGACAAACTCTGCTCTCGACTGACGAACTAACTTACTGGCCAACACCAATAAGACACCTGACCTACTGGACTTTTCTATTGTCAAGGGACTGTCAGATATCAACTTTGGCGTGAAGTCATTCGATTCACTATCCGACCCATAGAAATATAAAATACAGGAGAAGTGGCAAGGGGGCGTGTCGATGTCCGCGCGACGTGGTCTGACTGAGCATGTCACAGGCAAATGGCCGGTCTCCGCTAAACAGTGCGCTTTCGACCGTCATCGTAACAAATTACAAGAATGCCGTGTTGTTCAGTGGTTTCTTGCAAAAAGCGAAGCCTAAACCAAAACTTTGTAAATCATAGAATCACTTACAATAAGTGAGTACAAGTATTTCACTATATTTGTCTTTAAAATCATGAAAAACAACAAATCGTAAAATATTTCTTGCTTCTACTATGTTATTTTTGTATTGAAATATCACAGCGACTGTACTATTTTTGCATTAAATACATTGCTTCCTAACCATTACCTAAGTTTGTCGCTAAGTGACTGGACAAGCAATGTAAAAATCACAAAACGATACATCATTGAGCGGATGCATCGCGTAGTACGGCCGCTGCTCCTTGCGACGAGTTAGTGATGTGCTTGTGCAGATCCACTAACGTAGGCTATCGATAACAATGTCGATGACGAATGAAATATTGTTATTATATTTTATTTTCAATTTGTCAACCGTTTTCAACCGGTTGGAAAATCAATGCGAAATAATGTGTATTACTTATTTTGATTATTTTACAGCGTAGTAGAGAAATGCGTAGCCAACTTTTTGACAAAAAATGCAACCCCAATAATATCAAAGTGTCAAGTGCTGCACAAATACCTCCACTTTACAGGTCAGTGATTAAACACTATAGCACTAGCAGGGTTCAACAATACCTCCTGTTTCAATTCTATTTCAAGTAAAACAGACTCATAACATAATAACAATAATAGCAGCACAAAACAATTAAAATTTGCTACATTAAAAATAAATTAAACATTACGCTATGAAAGCCTAAACCAAAGTAACCGGATTTTTGATTGTTTGAATTTTTTGATTTACTAAATAATTTATATTTTTAGCTGCATATTTGTTTTAACTATAAAATTTTCTGAACAAACCGTTTTTTTATTTATTTCCAAGTAAAAAAAAAAAAATACAATAATAAATGGGTGAATCGATAAGTTTCCGATTTAGTCAATCACTAGCGTGTATGTAAAATAAATTGCTTTTGCATAGCACAACGATAGCGACAGGTGTTTTTGTGTGCGTAATTTGTACGGTGATTGGTATATACACGCTGTGCTTGAAGGGATAAGGTTTATAATTTATTGTGTAGTACGTTCTGATTTAAGAAATGCGGGTATGTGCGCGACTGCGTATCTATTGCCTTTACTGAACTGCATGTGTAGTAGTTGCCGTGTGGTAGGGGCAATCTGAAGACACAGTTTTCTACGCTAGACACTTGTCTGTTAAAATAATATACCCTTACAGATAAGGCATAAACTGGAGGCACTCATGTGTTGTCGATGACCGATTTTGAGGGGGAAGTCGATAGTTATCTAAATAGCGATCAACTATCAGCTTTACTCAAACTGGTCACGCCGATAGAACTGACAAGGACAACAAGAAAACTGGAGAATAATAAAGTCCTGGTTATGATCTCATCACAGGTGAAATACTCAAGCACCTACCTAGAAAAAATATCGTCTTTCCAACAATGCTGATCAATGCTGTCTTTCGATTACAATACTACCCAAAAATGTGGCAGATATCACAGATATGTATGATAGCAAAGCCGGGAAAACCGCCATGCGAACCAAGCTCATATAGACCCATCGACCAATCCACATCACGTCCAAATCGACCAATCACACAGACGGAAATCCTCATCGCGTCATTCATCTCGCATGTGATAGGTCGATTTGGTCGATTGGATAGCGGTCAAACTCTTTGCGTTGGTGTATTTACTTACGCAATACGGCTGCTGGTTTGTCAGAAACACGGCAATAAACAAGCACCTAAAAATACCAACAATGAAAGAAGAACTACGCGAAAAATACAAAAGTTATAAACAGAGACTGAGCAAGCACAGCAATATCTTAGCCAAGAACCTTCTAAACAGACAAGGGGATATAATCGGTTTAAAGAGATGGCAAATCCTGAACTTAGATCACAGACAATAAAATATTAAACTTTATTTAGTGCTAAACCACATAATGTGATTATTCAATGGAACACCACGAAAATAATGTCTCACGAAGAACCCATCTGATTATGGCCAGAAAGCCGATCGCAGATAATAGGAGCAATTTAAGAAAAAAATAAGCATACCATCAATTTGAAGCTCCTCTTTTGGCTCAATAATGTCATCTGGTAATTCTTCTTTGATACTTGTAGCATGGCTTTCTGTTTGACATTCCCCAAATATACTTATGAGCTCGATTGGCGATTTAATAAACCCATTGTCAAAGTCTATGAGATCTGGGTTTATTAAAGGGTTTGGCTGTAAAAATATTACATACATTACATATTGAGATCCCTCTGTGGCTCTAGGATGCATGATAGGTTGTTGTTCCTGGCTGCCATTTATAGATATTTGTCAATGGACTACTTGTGTTAGTCCATGATAATTAGATGCGGCCAAATACCATTACTTCACATGGACCAGCTGCCTATCATGATATCCTTTGGCAAAAAGTGTTGTCAGACTTTTGAAATAAGTCATCAAGAATCTAGTAAAGTATACCTCACCTCATTATCCTCATCCAGCATCTGAGCAAACAACTCTTCAGCTTCTAGACATTTTCTCTGGAAACGGCAGCATTGTTTGAGTTTGGTGCAGCAGAAGTAACAAACGAGCAGTGGTCTTCTGTCTTCAGTTACGAACTGCAACCAAGCTTGTCTTGCACTATTTTGTTTTCTAAACTAATCTAATAAGAGGTAGCCATGATTGTGTTTATGTATGTTTGTTAAATGTAATCTCTGGAAGTACCAATTCGATTATAACAATTCTTTCACTGATAGCAATTTACATTATTATTAAGTCTCGTAGGCTTTTCATTCCAGAATAATGCAAAGAAAAGCCAAGTGAAAAAGCTAATCTTAAACTATACTAATATTATATAGCTGAAGAGTTTGTTTGTTTTTTGTTTGAACGCGCTAATCTCTGGAAATACTGGTTGAAATTGAAAAATTATTCTTGTGTTGGATAGTCCATTTATTGAGGAAGGTTATAGGCTATATAAAATCACGCTACGACCCATAGGAGCGGAGTATAAATGAAAAATGTTGCAAACGGGAAAAAATATTCCTTTTTGGCCTTCTGTTGCGTTTGCTGTGTAAACGGTTAAAGTTACGCAACATTTATGTATTTATGGTAGGTTAGGTAGGTAGCCAGTTGACGGGAGCGGATCTGCGTGGGACAGCTAGTAATATTATAAATGTGACAGTTTAGATGAAAGTATGTGTGGATGTATGTTTGATACTTAATCGCCCTAGAACAGCTGAACGGATCTGGATGAAATATAGTAGTCACAGTGAATCTTTGTGTCTCTGAAGTTGGCTGCAAGACCAGGCACAGACGCTATTTTTGTGTCAATGTTGAAGTAAAAGATAGCATTGTATAACTGTCTCTTTTACTCGCTTACGTTTGTCGCATCATCCTATCTCGCTTACTCTATGCAGTACACTCGATGATAAACTGTGTGTTGTGCAACGGTTCGTAGAGCCAACTTTAGATACACAACGATCCGCTGTGATTGCTATACTTTCAATACTGCAACAAGAGGCTCAAGTTGATAGTGCACTTTGTGTAAATGAATGTTTAATTAATGTTTTAGTGTACATTAAAGAATTAAGAACAAGTAGGTGGTCAAAATTGATTATATTATATAGTATATATGATTCAATGCTCATGCTCTATTACTATATATATTATATAGTAATAGAGCATGAGCATTGAATCGTTCTTGCTCAAGTTAGATTGGAAACTTTCAAACTTATTATTATTGCAGAGTTCTCATACAGTGATGTCAGTCATGTTCACATTATTGATTACTTTACACAATATCCAGTTGTATGAGATGTTTTTACAAGGCGTATTTTAAAGAAACAACTTACTGGCTTAGCAGTCAACTTCTTATAGAGTTCATGCAAACTCCTGTTGACCACTATATACATCCGAGTATCATTAACAAAACACACTCGACACATTTGCAGTTTTTCCATTTTTTACTCGATAATCACTGATAGGAAAATATTTCAATGTTTTGTTTATTATTGAAAAACTTCGATTAAAGTCCGCCGGACACCGCAGCAATAATTTAAATAAAAAAATATAAATATTGTTATTGTTTCAGATGACAACAGTGCTGCCCCTGCCAGTGGCTAGGAACCACAGAATATATATACGCTAAAAAATATCGATACTTTGTAGCATCGAATACATTTCCATTCGATACCGATACTTTTGTACTCGATACTTCGCATTCGATACTTTTACGGTGACTAGACATGTCATGTCTCCCTTTGGTAATTTTAGCAATCCTTCTGGCAGGTTTAGACATGTTCATCTGGAAATCGTTGGTCCTTTACCGCATTCAAAGGGTTTTAATTACCTACTTACTGCTATCGATAGATACACTCGTTGGCCTGAGGCTTGACCAATGATCTCGATAACTGCTGACGAAGTAGCTGAAACTTTTGTTAATGGATGGGTGTCTCGATTTGGTGTGCCCAGCGTTCTGACAACTGACCGTGGTCGTCAGTTCGAATCCACTCTTTTCCAGCGCCTAATGAACGTCTGCGCTACCAAAAGGATTCGTACCACAAGTTACCACCCTTGAGCTAATGGTATAGTAGAAAGGTTACACCGTCAGCTTAAGGCATCTTTGATGTGACACTCATCATCATGGATGAAATCAATTCCACTCGTTCTTCTTGGTATCAGAACGGCATTTAAGGAGGATCTCAAATTTTCTTCCGCCGAACTTGTTTATGGAGAAACTCTTCGTTTGCCTGGAGAATTTTTGGTAGCACCAGATATCCCCAGGTGTTGAGGTTTCATGTATCCAAACGAAATGTTAGACGTTAGCTGTCAAATCAAAGCTGTCATTGTCAAGTTGAGTTAATAAAAAGAGCGGGATGGAGACTTGCAAAACGACTAGATATAAAAGGTTATGTTATAACCGAATACTGAATATTACCATAACACCAATGCCACAATTAGAACCTGATAATATCCTCAAGAAAGAACATCCAGAGATTCGGCGACGGACGCTGAGCGCTAGTGAGCTTGCTGGACACCAGGAATCCAGTCGACATTTGTGATTTCATATCCGATCTTAGAAGTCGCATGGAAGCACTGCGTCTTACGCCTGTTTCTCGTCACTCGCAACAGTCAACCTTTGTTTTTAAATATTTATTGACAACATCACACGTTTGGCTAAGAGACGATACTGTTCGTCATCCCTTGCACCCTCTTCCGGACCGCATCGAGTCATTAAAATTAATTATTTGGCGTGAGCTGAGAAAACTATTGATGATACATAAAAAATATGTACTACATGATAAGGTAGGGTAGAGTAGATAGAGTAGGGTAGGATAGGTGGGTAGAGTAGGTATGGTAGGAAGGGTAGGTACTGTAGGTAGGTAGCCAATTGACGGGAGCGAAGCCCCGGGGGTCAGCTAGTAAACACTACTACGAGCATTTTTGGCGCAAAAGAAGTTACCTTTTTAGGTATTAAGATTAGTGCAGCGGGCACACGTCACGTCCCCCTGACGACAGAATCAAAGCTCTAATAGACTATCCGCCACCCAAAACGGTCCAGGGCATGCACCGTTTTCTTGGCATGGCCAATTTTTACCGTCGTTTTCTTCCCGATGCTACTAAGTATCAAGCACCGCTAATTAATGCTGTTACCGCAATTCATGGCAAGGGCGCTAAACCATTCACTTGGACTCCCGCATTAGAGGAGTGTTTCGAAGTCTGCAAAAAGAGTTTGACCTCTGCCACACTTTTGGCTCATCCAAACTGAAATGCTGTGCTCGGTCTTTTTACGGATGCTTCTGCCTCGCATGTTGGTGCGTGTTTTCAGCAACGGATCGTTGACGGAGATGACTGGCAGCCCCTTGCTTTCCTCAGTAAAAAGCTTACTGCTAAGCAAGAGGAATGGCCAGCGTATTATAGAGAATTGCTTGCTGTTTATGAGCATTTTCGGCACTCGAGGTTCAGCACGCAATTGTTTATACGGACCACAAGCCGCTTATTTACGCTTTCGTACAGTGACGTGAGAAATTACCGCCTATACAATTGAATCAATTGTCATTCATAAGCCAGTTTACTACAGATATTGTATATAATAAGGGCATTGACAATGTGGTAGCGGACACCTTATCTCGCGTCGAATCAATTTCTCTTGAGGAGGATTTCACTGCGCTCGCTTTTTCTCAGAGCACAGATGTGGAGCTGGCTGAGGTTCGTGGAAATTCCTCGCTTAAATTACAGTATTTCATAATTCCAGGTATGAATGTCACTGTTGTTTGTGACACTGCAACTGGTCCTCGTCCATATCTGACTAAGCCTTTTCGTCGAGCTGCTTTCGACAGATGCCAAAATCTCAGCTATCCTAGTGCGCGAGCATTACGTCTTTTATGAGTAGTTTTGAACTAACTTAGGGTAGTATTTATGCTAAGTTTCAAATATATATGCCCCACAAATTTCCACCATTTCACCTCCTTCGGGGTAGCTACCAATAAATACATGAATTCTTTTTATCAATTAAAAGCGTAAATCTTTAATTTCACGTATCATACTAACCCCCAGTTTCCCAGCTCAAAATTATCGCAGAATTAATGTGACAAATTGTCAAGCACGCGTTATCTGCTGTGATTGGCTGTTGAAAATTCATTCAACCAATAAACTGAATATGCATATAAAATTTGGTAAAAATCAGTAAAGCCGTTTCGGAGGAGTACGGTAACTAACATTGTGACACGAGAATTTTATAAATAAGATTGGTTTTTGGAAATTCGACTCCTAAGGGGGTTGAAAATTTGTATGAAATTTAGATTGATTGAGAGATTGAGATTTCCAAAAATCCTTTCTTAGTGCTCACTTACGTAAATTTTTGGCTGTGCATTGATCGATCAGTAAATCAGTTTCTTCTTTTATATTTATATATGTTACGGCTAATACCCGAAGTGCGGCTACACCTAGTTTTAGCCGGTTAGAACTAGGTGTAGCCACGCGACGGAGCCCCGCTGCGCGGGGCTCCTATTTCCGTCCGCAGGGTCTAAAGTAACCTAACACGAACGAGATGACGGGAGCTGAGTTCGCTCGCTTTGCTCGCTCACTTCAGCTCCCGTCATCTCGTTCGAACCTAACCTGTCCGTGTCGGGGTGCCCTAAGCTCCGGCTCCGTGCGATAGTCGACTGCGACTATTTACACGAAATACCGAAAAAAGTTGTTTTGTCAACCATCACATCGCGTAAAACCAAGCGGAAATATTCGGAAGCTGGTAATGAGACTGACCAGGATCAACTGTCAAGTTTCATGTCCGAAATGAGATCCATGTTGCAAAATTTCAAGGAAGAGAAGAACACTAAAATGGAGAAAATTTATGGATCTACTGAGGAGATAAAGTTGCAAAATACAAAGATTCAAGACTCTGTCACCTCTGTCCGAATAGCTTGAAGTCACAGATCGACCATCTGGAGGCCCAGCTTGATGCGGAACGAAGAAGCAATTCTCAATACGTTACAGCATTGGAGGACAGGCTCGAACGGCTGGAATGCAATGCGAGATCAGGAAATACGAGTATACCTGTGACTAAGCCTGAGACCAAAGAATGCTTTTTAAATACCGTGTTGAAGGTTGGTGCTGTCTAAAATGCTCCTATACAGTCCCACGAGGTGAAAGACTTGTATCGCATAGGACCAAATAACTCAACCACTAGAAATATTATCGTGTATTATACTACAAACCTACGCAAAGAAAAAGTTTCTTCGTATGTTTAAGGATTACGATAGGAAACTTTATACTAAACATCTCAACATAAGTGGACCAGCAAAACCCGTATTCGTGTCAGAAAATCTTACAGCGAAAATGAAGCGACTTCTTTTTTTGGCTAAAGACTTTGCCAGTAGTAATGATTATCGTTTCTGCTGTGTTAACAACGGAAAAATATACATTCGCGAAAAAGAGTCTTCTCCACATATCATGATCAAGAATGTATTAAACCTGCCAAAGCCTGCTGAAACAAAGTGTCAAGTCGGCTCTGCTACTCAAAATTCTCTGGGGCTTGCTTACTTTGCTATCGTTTCTGTGAAAATTAGTAACTGCTTATCCATTTTTTTTATTTTGTATATGTAATGTTGTATCTTGTATCGATTGTAACGTGTTCATTTGAGGTATGTCTTGTACTTTTTTCAATCAAGTTGATGTATGCCTAACTGTCACGAACTCACATCATCATGAACTCACCGAATTATAACTCTAAAATCGCTTCTGAATCTAAGACTTTCGGAGTCTACCCTGATTCGATGGCCCTTTTGGGCACGGACAACGAAGAGATAGAACGTCTTATTTGTGGCCTACGACTAAACAGTGCCATGGGTTGGGATCCCCGCAACTGTGATCCACAGTGTTAGAAAAACCCTTGTCCCAGATGTCTGCCACGTATTCAACCTCGCTCTTAACTCCGTAGCGTGATTTTATATAGCCTATAACCTTCCTCGATAAATGGACTATACAACATGAAAATAATTTTTCAATTCCAACCAGTAGTTCCTGAGATTAGCGCGTTCAAACAAACAAACAAACTCTTCAGCTTTATAATATTAATAAGTATAGATACACAAACACACAGGTACACACGTCAAACTTATAACACACCTCTTTTTCGTCGGGGATTAAAAATAAAACATGAAACACAATTATCGACTCATTTATTGTATTACACGTAAAAACGAAAAATATTTACAAGAAACAAAACTTATGACTATATTTTGAGGACTGTAAACTCCATTTGAAATAACATTAGACATGTTTCCAAATCTTTTTACAGACCGTTCAACCTATTTTGAGTTCTATCCCGTAAACATAAGGATGACATATAAAGAAAAAGCCTGTTACCAAAACCAACTGTTTACTACAGCTACCATTTGTCGTATCACCAACGCAATAGAAGTCAAAATCGGTTGAACGGGCTGTAAAAAGGGGTAAGAATTTAAACGTCAATGATATCGAAAATGGAGTATACATGAATATGATCAAGGCAAACAACTTAAGAATAGTGTAATTTAAAAATGTGATATATTTAGGGCGTTGTCTCATTTGAAGTAAGAGCAGTTTACTGCAATTAGTTCTAAAAGGTTAGACAGAAATAGTAAAATAATTCGTTCACTAGTTTGGAAGTAGAGAAGAGCAGTGGACGCCCAGTGGTAACGGCCGCGACTTACGAGTTGTAGGTCGTAGGTTCGAACCCAGGCAGGCGCTTTATTTTGTGTAAATTATTTCATCACTCTCAAAACGGTGAAGGAAAACATCGTGAGGAAACCGGCATGTCCTAGAACCAAAACTTCGAAGCCACGTGATAGCTCGTGGCTAAAAAAATAACAGCCGCACGGGTCGATCTTCAAGGTTAAGCAAGGCTTGCCGAGGTCGGTCCTTGGATGGGTGACAATCTTTACATAGCGAGTTTCCTCCGTGCCTCAGACAGCACGCTAAGCCGTTGGTCCCGGCTGTTGAAGATCTTTGACAGTCGTTACGGGTGGTTAGAAGCCTGAGATCTGACACCAGTCCACTGGTACTCAGGTAGAAGCCGGTTAGACTGGAAATCGACCCAACATAGTTGGGGGAAGACTAGACAGATGACTAGTTTGGAAGTAGTATGATTTGAAATTGGCAACAAGTGCAACCCCATGTCGTGTCCAGGGTATCTCTATCCATTCAAGGTTGCCTGGAAGAAATCGCAGAACGCGATAAAGCCGCCTGTTGTATGTTTGTTTTAATTTCAAAGTTTCTTTTTGTACTGTCTTATCTTAGTGTACAATAAAGTATATATATAAATAAATAAATAAATAGCACTCTATGAGACAACGCCCTTTAAAATACATTCATAAGAGACCAGCTATTTTTAAATTGATTTATTTTAGTAACAAGGTTAAATTGACAATATTGTAGGACAAACTGTCAATTTAACCTCGTGTTAGCAACTAACTCTGAGTTAAGTTTTTCTTACAATCGGGCCTTAATAACATACTCTAGATTACTTATTGTTTTTCCATTGTTTTAAAATTGTAATTACCTATTTATGTATAAAAAGTAATCCTAAGAGAGTAATTCTGCCGTTCAAAGAAAAAGCGAAAAACTTTATTTTTTTTAGATTAATATTTTTGAATACTAACAGATCTATATAATTTATTAGAAATCGTATGAAAAAGTACAAGTTTTACATACATCACATTGTGATTTCAAAATTATGATATCACAAAAGCATTTTATTTTCAAGAAAGAATATCATGCACCCTTAGGCCGTTTGTTCACGACGCGACACGACAAAATGTGGTCACGATTCAGAGCTCCATATATTTGTATGGACTGTTTGTTCATTGAACCGAATTGACAGACACCGCACTACACGCGACACGATTAACAAACGCATTTTCGGCCGTGTCGTAGCGGTTTTTATGCAGTGACGATTTAGCGGCTGTACAAAACAAGTATGAGCTTGTTGACGACACGACACACCGCACCGCACGGCTAACACGTGTTTCATCACTCACGCGCTTATAGAACAATACATGGACACTGCAGTGTCGTTGCAGAATCGTATGCAATTAACAAGCGAACGGACGACAGATCGTCTGCAGTGTTTCGTGTGTTAAAAATTGTGACCGAAAATCGTGTCGTGCGGTGCCTCGTGAACAACCGACCTTAGAATGAAAGTGGCCTAATAAAAAACCTTACAGGACTTTTTTTATTATATCTGATTTTGCTATAAACTGACATTAAAAAAAACAACTCTAAAATCCTTCGGTAAAATAGAAATTCGGTAGAATAGAACCCGACTTATTAAATGGACACTTAAGTACATAAAAGTACAGTCAGCACTATACCCTTTGAAGACTTTTTTGCTTTTTTTTTTTAGTTAGTTCACTTTCATTCTGAGGGTGCGCATCAAAGATTAAATAGACATAGACGAATGACAAGTTCTATGGCTAATCGTAGACTAAAAAGGTTCTTAGCAATATCATTGAAATATAACATCATCATCATCATATCAGCCGAAAGACGTCCACTGCTGGACATAGGCCTCCCCCAAGCGTCGCCATATTGACCGGTCCCGTGCGTCCCGCATCCAGCGGATCTCCGCAACCTTCACCAGGTCATCTGTCCACCTGGTGGGAGGCCTTCCAACGCAACGTCTTCCGGTTCGCGGTCGCCACTCCAGAACTTTTCTGCCCCATCGGCCAAATATAACATAGCATACCTGTAAATTCCGATTACATACAGGGCCCGATCTAGCAATTTCGTGGCTCCGGGCATAGACAATATTATCCGCACTTGGCGCCCTTTAAAATGACGTCTTAAAGGTACATGTTTCAGGATATTATCTACCGAAAAAAATCGGTTTTTAACGGTCGGATCGGATAAAGCCGCGTTTTTGACAACTTCGAGCGAAGTGAAAACAAAGTGAGTTCGAAAATTTCACCTAAGAATTTTTGCAACATTATGAATGTTATTTAACGGTGGGTTCACAACAAGAACCAATAAAATTCGACAACGAGCGAGCTTGAAAATTTTAGTACTACACCACGAATAAGTTAAGTTTTCTGATGAAATGAAAAGGGTTGTTATTACAATCAAAACTGTCTCCAGCTGTCACATTTTTTTGATTAAGAATAGGCTCTTAATTGCCTTTGATAGTAAGCGATGATGTGGTCGACGATGAAACACGCTTGCCAAGAAGTCACCTATCCACACTTCACTTAACCTTTCGTGTGTTTGAGATGTGGAAAAAAAATCTGCGCATGTGTGTCTAAACGTGGATCCACGTCCAAACCTGACAAACTTTTTAATTGCAATTTTGTGAAAGCACACATCGGTAATAATTATTACGGACGCGGGTTAAACACACAAAACGTTAAATACTTCTACGTTGTAGCTATCAGGAAATAAAGACACGAGTTATGTTCAAAATAGGAAATGGGAATATCATCCGGAAGGAAGTTACAGTTAGTTAGAAGTTAGTAGAAGTTACACATACTCGAGAAAGAGAGATACAAAAGTCACATTTAACTTACACATGATGTAAACAAGTATGGCGGCCAGCGCTAGACGATGATATCCGAACTGAGTCGGACGGAACCGAACGTTTTTCGTTACGTGACGATTTCTACCAGGCAACTCCAACCGTAAGCCGCGTTAAGGAATTTCGTTCCAAAACATTCGATGTTTCTCATTTGGTCAAGTTGATTCTTTTAACTGAAATTTGGATGGTTACAAAAAAAACAGGTTGGATAATAATTCTGAAACAACTTGCTCTGTTGTAAAAAGCAACATTTTTTGATAAAAAGTTTATAATTTTATGGCGTGTAACAAAAAGGTCATAAGTAAACGTTGCTTGCAGTTGAATTCGAACCCTGCTGTAAATATTATATAAAACTTAATGATTACTATTTTAATATTTGTTTTGTTAGCAATTTTTTTTTGATATAAGCTAGTCTCATATTTTCTTTTTTTTTAACGGTATGCTCTCATTTGACCACTATCTCACCTAATGGTAAGCGATGATGTGGCCGAAGGTGTTTCTTAAGATGCATTGAATGAAAAAAACAATCTCGTACTACCCACATTTTCAATTCTTTACAACAGCCGCCCCCTACAGTTATCGGCTCCACAGTGACAGTAGAGTACCTTCCCGGGAACCGAACCCACATCATAGTTATAATTCCAGGTGAGTTCAGTGCCGGCGCGTATGTAGCACAGCGCGAAGAATGCTACCCAGGGGAAGCGCGGGTCGTGAGTGTCCACGAACACGTTCTGTACGAACACGTTGGGGGAGCAGGAGTGCTGGAAACAAGACAATCAAATCAAATTAACGACCACCATAGTCCACACCATTACTCCACAACTCATACCAATTTAATTTAATAATTGTATGTTTTTTTTTTGTAATAAATTAATTGAATAATTTGTAATATATTTTTTTTTTTGATTTATTTTTTATTATTATATTTTACTAATAATAATGTAATTGTATAATATTTTATATTTATTTTATTTTTATTAAATAATTAAGAAATAAATAATAATAATCTGAGAATTTTTTAATTTAATAGTACTTTAAAATAAATAAATAATAATTTAAAACTAATAATATGTATTCCATTATTTTCCGTGTACTTTACCAAATGTATCAATAATTGTAATTAAATCGATTAATAATCATATTTTTGTTGACTTGTAATTGTTTATTAAATAATATTGCACTATTATGTAATAGTTGATAAGAAAGTTGAAAATAATGCTTGGAAACATGCTGGTCCTGCTCTATAGAGCAATCTTTAGTGTAGATAAAGTCAAACTGCTTGATTTGTATTATATTCATAATTATACTAACGCTTTATTATATATTTATCTACAGTTTATGTTTTAAAAAATATATGACTCGCACACTGTTCCGTTGTTGTTGAATTATGTAATTAACCTATGTTTGCAATATTTGTAAGTATGTGAGAACCATGTTCCTAATAAAAATTTACCTGTTAGTGCTTGTAATACTTATATGTAGTATAGTAGTGCTAGGTGCATCGTCCTCGCGTATATGAATTTATTAATGTATGTACTTTAATATTGTATAAGCTTATTAAAAAAAAAAGAGTAAGTATGGAGTTTCTTGTGCAATCTTTTTATTTTATTTTTTCTCCGTAACAAGCTACTTTGCCGAATGCACGATGGAATAAATTTTTATTTCTTGTTAATTTTAATTGTTAACGTTCGAAAGTGCCGCTTAATGGCCTAGTCGAAATAAATACATTTGAATTTGACTTTGAAACCTTTGTGGAAGACATATAAAAATTTATTTATTTATTTTATTATTTATTCAAGTTTGCAGTCTTCGCTTCTTCAATTTATTCGAAACTGGAGGGCCGGACAGACAGACGCTGGGAAGGGTCCCAGCGTTTGCCTTGTAAATACTAGTGTAGTTTTAATAGGGATGTTGTACCTACCGTCTTCAAATATTTTTCAAGTCGGTAGGTAGATAAATAAAACATATAGGACACGTATTTTTTCCTTTAACTTGAACAAAAAATAAAGACGTTACAGTGCGTTGAAATTTCACGCAACGTCACGTTTTAGTGCACTTTTTATTCACAAGTGACGTCACAACCACCAACTCCTGAACTTTGTTGCGTTTTATCTTTGTCCATATTAACGCCATCTATTGGCGTTGAGACGACAACACGCAGCGTGGCACCCTCTAGCGTCATGAGAGAAGAGGCAGGAGCGGGAGTGGCGCACCGGGAGCGCTGATTGGTCGTCGTCGCCGAGGCTCATTAAGAACGTTTAATTCCTTCGGTTTCCGGCTCAACTGTTCGTTCGACACACAGAAGAAAATTGGTAGTCGGCCCACTGGCACCTTCACAATTAACTCTCATCATATCACAACCTATGTAAATTAGTAGATTCTGCATTTAATAAACGCATAAAACCCTTACAAATAAAAGGACAGTTCATTGAGGAAGCCTGATCCTCAAATACCACTACAGTCCTGTACTTTGTATTGATTTGATAGCAAAAAATACGTGTCCAATATTTTTGGATGACCTAAATAACGGTCTAGATATTACTATTATTTTTACCTAGGAACCATCTCTATTATTGTCACTAAACGTGTGTGAAAAATTTAAATGTAGTTAATACTTACATTGAGATATCTGCCAATATTGCCTTGAACCTTAGCGTCCATGATGTAGCACGCCTCGTCTTTACCGAACAACGTGCGAACAGATCTGAAAATAAACGTAAAACATATTAATAAATAAACTAAGAATGATATAGGGGATAGAACTTTAGTTGATTGAACAAGAACATGCAATTTTTATGACCAATTCTAGAAAATTTTAATTTTACACACAATTCAATAACAAATCGATGCATTTCGCGCCATCTAGTGATATTTATTTGAACCAAATTTTCTTTGTTAGCGCTGGGACCCCGTGCCTCTGGTATAGGAATGGTATGGTACAGTACAATTATTTTCTTAATGTCCCTCGGCAATCATCGAACAAAAGAATACTAATTTCCATGTACATCAATTTAGATTTATCGTGTACGATAATTTGAATTCAGAACTAAGTACTTTATTGTTGTTTTGTTTTGATTTCCGTGTGAAATATATAGAGCTTTAAAAATAGCAGCTTTCCTCCCATTTTTAAATAAATTATGTTAAAAGAGTATTAACTACAAAGTATATGTTTTTTATTCAATTATCTCAATTAAAATTTACATAGTATGTAATACTTAATTAACAATAACTACCTACCTATATATACACTTAAATAAAAATAAAATACGAAGAACACGTATAAAAGGGCAGGGGTCATAGGGCGTCAAAAAATTCGTCCACATCGCTATCAACGTCCACGTTGGATGGCAATAACAACTCTATATACTTCCATGTTGATTGAGAGCGTCCGGTCTGCACCAAGTGCAAAGGGCAACTGATTGAAATCCGACGACTAACGAAACACGAAGTTTGGCGAGGGACATTAAGAAAGTGTTTATACTGTACATACATCTGTACAGAATACACGAGTGATGTTATATTAATATTACTTACTTGTATTTAGAAATATATTCGTTAGCTCCCATGTTTGTTTGTGCCATGAATCTTGAGGGTTCTCGTACTGTAAAAACGAAGAAATATAATTTTAATCACGTCCATCATCATCATCATCATTAGCCTTTTAATGATCCCACCGTTTGTACACAGGCCTCCTCTCTGTGAGATGGAATGGGCCGTAATCCACCACGCGGGCCTAGTGCGGATTTGTGGATGATTCTTAATTCTTTATTGTACACCAAAACACATAAATTTTTACAATACATTTACATAAATTTTTTGGATGATGTTATCTTATATAATTATAATCAACCTTGTAGCTGCATCTACTACCACCAACGAACTTGACCTGATGTGACACAAATCCTGCATAGTGAATGCAGTTTTCAGCGCAATTTGAACGTATACAAATAAAAATGAAAAGTTTCCAAAACACCCGACATTTTTTTTTTATTTCATACTTTTTAAACTAAATAATTTATCTAGTAGTAGACACGCTTCGATCAACAATCTATCGAACACATAATTATGAGACGATATCTTGCGAAAATACCCCAATTCAAACAGTAAACAGCTAATAACTTTTGAACGACTGAACCGATTTTCATCAAACGTAGCTAAGAACACTCCCGAGAATGACACCTTTAAAAAAAAAACTAAATCAAAATCGATTCATCCGTTTAGGAGCTATGATGCCACATACAGATACACAAACTAACAAGTACACACGTCAAACTTATAACACCCCTCTATTTCCGTCGGAGGTGAAAAACGACCCGACAACCGTTAGGCAGTTGCCCGCCAGACAGAACACTTGTCTCGGTCGAAGGATCCTCCCTTTTCAATGGCGGTTAGCGGGGCTTGCCACCATGTTCCACATGTCTCCAAAACCTTATCACTTCACAGAAAGGCCTATCTTTTCGCCTGCCAATCCTCTCTGTCTTAGGTGATATCTGGTCAAGTTTGCCCCAGGTCACTTAGTTGGAATGAAGTTACTTTCGCTATATAATAACGGGCACAGTGAAAAAAAAATACATCATGTTTCTTTTCATCACATCTTTTAAAAAAGAGCTAGTTTATTCTTCGTAAACAGGGACTAAAATAGCTCATTAATCTCTAGGGACTAAAAGTGATTTGAATTTGGAATGTGGATATTGTTAGTATGTGTTCCAATCAGCATAGAGATGAATCACAAACCATGCGGTCCAAAATAGGTTTACATCGCTAAAATCGATTACGACGAATTTATGAGGTGAATGGCTAATGAACGATTGTAATTCTATTTCGGACCGCTCGGGAAAATTGTATCGAACAAGTGACTGTCTGGAAAACCGCGCACGAGCTAAATTAAAAAATAAATCCACAACTGTAACGGATGGTACAAATAAAATTGTTACGATGCACTTCCATAATTGTTCAAATATAAACATTAGCCTCTAATTATTTCTAAGTTATGTCTAATGGTTCATAATTGTATGTAAATGAATAAACGTAACGTCCTTGTTCATAAGATGCACAAACTTATTTTCTCATAGAGGGTTATAAAAAGTAGAGTGTCCAATTCGGGAGCAACACTATTTTAAGCTCGAGTGGAGCGCAGGATTCTACTTTAGAAACCTTCGTTCCGCTCTGGATTAAAAAAAAAACACTCTCACCTTTAAAATAGTTGTTTGCTCCCTAGATAAACAATATACTATTTTATGCCATGACTGATGGATGATATTCTCGTTCGTTTAACAACATTGGTTAAGTGATTAAATATAACCCTTAAACAAACGAGATACAGTTCAATATTAAAATGATTAAAAATCTAACATACCTTCTTCATCATCACTAATAGTAATACAGTCTTCTTCAGCATTTTCTTTTGTCGTATCTTTCTCCTTTTCTTTGTCGTCAGTCTTCGAGTTTAGTTTGTCTTTTTTTGATTTCTCGCGTCTACGGAGACGTTTACTGGAAAAGATAAAATAAGTAAATAAATAATAAAAACTTTTCCAAAAAAATACAACCGACCTCCGTGTAAAAACACTACAAACTTCAATTTCGGAAGTCGGTGTCAAAAAACGAAGAAACGTAAATAGGAACACCGACTGCCGAAATTGAAGTTATTTTTCACTTTGTAGTGTTTTTATTTGGAGGTCGGTTGTATTTTTTTCTAAAAAAGATTATTTTTCACTTTTTAGTTGTGGTACATAATGGTACAGTTCTATAAGTAGGTGCCTATAATGGCCAAAGTGATGCCAGAATAGATTAACCCAATAACGTGAAACTTGAACAAAACCGGTGCAATGAGAGTATACCAGGGTGAACTGTTCACACCTGTGTACCCATTTAGAGCGTACCAGTGTGATGTTATGTTATGGAATTATCTTGATAAAATTTATATACCGCATGGGACCGCATGGCAAGCACCAGCTTTCAAATAAAAAAAAAAATATTCATATAAATCGGTTCACTTAAACTCCATTTGAGATAACATTAGACATTTAAATAATCCCATTTTACAGCCTGTTCAACCGATTTTGACTTCTATTGCGTTGGTGATATGACAAATGGCAGCTGTAGTAAACAGTACGTTTTGGTAACAGGTGTATGCTTTTTATGCTATCCTTATATTTAGGAGACGCAACGGAGATGCCATCACGCCCCTAGCCACAGCAGGAGACGCCCTGGACGTAGGGAGTCGCAAGCTGATTCCCGGTCACCGTAAAAACGGGCTTGCGGACGGCAAGCAATGGGTAGCTCACCATCCAATAACGATTAGGCCCGAGTCGACGACGGCGAGTAGTGTTGCTCGCGCGGCTCAATGAAATGTCAGCAAAACTGACGGGGTCCAATAGGGCCGATGCTTGTCTGGGTCGCGGAGAAATTTAAAAGAGAGTTTCCGTGGCCCTGGCTCAAGCAACTGAAGAAACGGGGAAGTCATAGGAAGCGCAAACAAAAAAAAAAAGTTGTGATAGTGGGCACACGCATCCCTATCAATTATAATAAAAAATAATAAAAGTTACTTACCTGAACTCCGTAACGCCAAGTCCAATGTATCCCGGTCTGAAGTCATCATCTTCTTTGTCAGTCTTAGAGGCGGTGTCATCTTCTTCCGAGGACGATGGTTCGTCTTCGTCGCTCTCTTCGTCGTTCTTGCCTTCTTTCTGTAGAGAAGATATGATATTTCAGAAGAGAACTTTAGAAAGGACAGTGAAACAGTAAGCGTAGTTGAATTCTGAATCATACTTTAGACCAAGGCTTGGAACCATTTTAAAAATAACCGATTATTAAATATTATAATCGGTTTTACCGCGTATTTTGTTCGGAATGTAAACGTTAAAAGAGCACATTGAAAACCCTAATTAACCGTTATAGCGCGCGCAAATTTTTGTGTCTCCCTCCACTTTGATTGCACAAATATAATTATTTGTGTAGATTTGTTGTTGCACATACAGACATAATTATGTTACTAGAAATAGGAACCAATTAATCCAGCCAGGTTTCAGGCTGGCTAAAGTAGCATCATCTTTTATGGGGTACTGTATAAAATGTTACAATAAAATACCTCCCCACATTCTAGAACTGAATGAGACAAAATTTAAAACTTGTATAAAACGCACACTATGCAGGCAAGCATATTATAAGTTGGGGGATTACATCGCTGATAAAAATGCTTGGCTAAATGCTGGTCCCGCTCCGCAGCCATTAGGGCGCAAAAACAATTAGTGATGGGCAGAAAAGTGTTGCAGTATTGTTGGAGCTGCTGAAGACTGTATGAATATATTTGTATTGTATAAACTCAATTTCTTTTAGTATTATATAACTGCACAGCACATGTGTGAGTACTATGTTCCGACTGTAAATCTACCTATGTGTCGTTGGTTGACTTCTGTGTGCCCTGGCATTTGAGTGTGTCATGCTCTCTCTAATTTCTCTCTGATGGTGGCACATGTGTTGGATCATTCGGTTCCCTCCATAATGGTTGAGCTGAGTGGTGCCGATCCATGCGTCATGTTCGTGAACGGGCGCCATCAGTTGGGATTGGTCATAACTTAGCTGCCTCGGCCTGTCATTGCATTTTTATGTTGAAATTGTTTGTTACTCTAGACGCTTTTACGTGCACGTCTTTTTGCATCGTTCTCACATATATGTATTTTTTTTTTTAACAAGAATGATGTAACCAAAAACTTGTAATTGAAACTGATGGAAAAGAGTGTCCGTGGAGTTTCTTGCAAATTCTTCTCCATTGAGATCTACTGACGTTTGCGAATTTGCAACTAGAGTCATATTTTTTGTTGTTTGACAATTCAAAAGTACCTTTAAGGTTTATTTGAAATAAACTATTTTAATTTTTTTTTTTTTTTTTTTGCACGTTTGTGCATTAAAGGTAGGCGACAAAAACCGTTCATAACCGGTTTATTCCACAATACCTATTTACGAACTTTTGCTGCCTAAAACCGAAAGAAAAAGTTCCCTATTTACTTAGGCGTTAACCGGCTCGATATATTTTTGCGGTTGCCAAGACTTGATCGAGATTCCATTTTCACTTATTCAACTATCTTAGTACTTTAGAGTTAAGTTCCTATATTCCATCTATACACATATAAATAAAATGGGAGTGTCTGTTTGTAATATTGAAATAACCGTTTTTTACTACATGTATATGAATATATATACGGTACATACACCAAAATAACATTTTTTACAATTTTTGTCTGTCTGTTTGTTCCGGCTAATCTCTGAAATGGCTGGACCGATTTTGACGGGACTTTTATTGGCAGGTAGCTGATGTAATAAGGAGTAACTTAGGCTACGTTTATTTTAGAAAAAATGTTGTAAACGTGGATTCACTTTATGATATTATTTTTATTAACATACCTTGTCTAGTTTCTTATCAGCCTCAGGAATGTCTTCCTCATACCCCTCTTTCATTTGTTCCACCACTTCTATGTAATCCAATTCTGCTAGATATTCGTCACCTTCGTTCAGTCCATCCTGAAAAGAATAGTTAAAAATTAAAGTGAGTGGAAATATAAATCCCATGCATTCTATAACGAGAGTTACGGCCCTTGCTTGCCTCGGAAAGGTAGTGATGCTTTTAATATCCGTAATATTGGAATTGTTAGTTCAAAATCCCAAATTTCCGGGAGCTTTTAGCGTGTCGATAGCAAATATACAAAATACCGGCGAACTTCATACCACTTCAAACAAATGTATGGGAAAATGGTGTAACTATCCCGACTGTGTTTTAGAATAATCGAAAACGCCATCTACTGGCATTACCGGAACCAGTATACAACGCAATGTCCATTTTGGCCCGTGTTTTGTTTACGTCTTGTATCAGAGATGGCGCTGTGCTCGCATAACGTATGGGAAAGTGAATTTTCTTCATAATTTTGTTTTTCGTTAATATTTCCGATATTTTAATAGTTATTCTGTTATTCGGGGCGGCGATAAATCCAACAAATCAAATATCATGAAAATTGATCCAGCCGATCTCGAGTTATAAAAGGTGTAACTATGAACCGACTGACTGTAACTAAAGAAGAAGTTTGAATGTTAATTTTGGCCCAGAATTCAGCTACGGTAACAGCATTCGGTAACGCAGTCATAAGGTAAATTCCCGGGATTAGTATTTAAGACCGGGAATTTTAATTTTATTTTTTTATTTCTCTAGCTCCCACGTATGTTCCAGTTATCTCAATTATGGTAAGGACAATTTGTTTACAATACATCATTTTCTTAATGTCCCTCGGCAATCATCGCATTTCCGATCACAAACGAATACTAATTTCCATGTACATCAATTTAGATTTATCGTGTATAATAATTTGAATTCAGAACTACTTTATTGTTGTTTTGTTTTAGATTTCAATGTGAAATATATAGAGCTGTAAAACTAGCAGATTTAGCAGCTTCCAACCCATTTACAAATAAATTACATTATGATAAAAAAGTATTAACGACTCTATATACTTCCAAGTTGATTGAGAGCGTCCGGTCTGCACCAAGTGCAAAGGGCAACTGATAGAAATCCGACAACTGACAAAACACGAAGTTTGCCGACAGACATTAAGAAAATGTTTGCACTGTAATTCTGTTTGTTTGATCGATCTTATTGCACCCTTTATAAAACCAAATTATACTAGAACAGCTTATACTCCATTTGAGACAACATTAGACATTTAAATCATCCCATCTTACAGCCCGTTCAACCGATTTTGACTTCTAATGCGTTGGTGATATGACAAATGGCAGCTGTATTAAATAGTTTTGGTAACAGGTTTATTGCTTCTTATGTCATCCTTATATTTACGGGATAGAATTCAAAATCGGTTGAACGGACCGTAAAAAGGGGTTGTAAAAATGTCTTATGTTATTTCAAATGGAGTATAGTATACAGGATGTAACGGGAAGGGGTGACCTTATTTTAAAAACTGCTTCCGTCCATATAAATTAACAACTTTCTCCGAGTATTTATATAGGCATAGACATAATAAATAGTATAGACTGGCAATACCTACATAAAAATGTGCCTACCTAAAACTTAAAATGTCTCTCAAAATGGCTGCCGATGCTAGGGTTGTGTCAATCAAGGAACACACACACACACTCACAAATCTCAATAATTCAAAAAGTAAACAACGATTTGCCAGTAGGACTACCAACACAACCACAAAATTCGTGGCCTAATATGGCGGATATGGCACTTACCTACAACTGTCACTACGTCACAACAAAGTGTAGCCATTATGAGCAACAACTGAAATGTTGTTGTCTCTTTTATCAAATACTATTACTACGTTAGAAAGAATGAAACAAAACGATGTTTCACATTCTGCATCGTATTTCACCCATATTTGTATAAGCTAATGTATGTATAGAACATAGCGGCGCCTCCATGTATTACTACCGCCCATTGTACACTTTGTTTGACAATGTTTGTTCTGTATGTATTTTTATATGGTGTACAATTAAGAATATAATAAATAAATACTATCTCTTTGGAAATAGGCAAATCCCAAAAAATAAATGGATTTTCCATACAATACTGTTGTCAGCTGACTTACATTTCCGTTACACTCTATAGGAACAGATGCAACGAATTAGTAGTATATGTAGCGTAAAAAAAAAAAAAATTGTCACTACATGTGTCACGTTTAATTTTGACGAATAAAAGATAAAATAAAAACAAACATTGTTCAACATAAAAAATATACAAAGAAAAAAGGAATGGCGACGTAAAGGAAGACTATCGGTAAAGTTGGGAAATGGATTGTCTAGAATAAAATTTGTAATTTTGGAAAATAATGCCTATAGGAGAGAAGGGGTTGCAACCGCTATCCGGCCCTAGGCGCGATTAAAATATAACCGTGCATAAATGTAAAATTAAAAACGGTTCATTTCACGACCTTTTGACACGAATAGGTGATACATATAAAAAACTATTCAATAAATACTTCGCTATTGCTACAAATTATAAAAAGTGAATAGGAACAAAATTTTGGGATCACTTGACGCGGAGCGATGTCACGACGTCCTCCCGGGGTCTTCACTCGTATATTATGGAGTCACCCCCGCAAGCACACGCTTCCCGAACTCAGTCGGTGTTGAAATAACTCGGAACATCAGTCCACAGCTTGTTATATATTCCAAGAACCGATTCTGAGCGAATCGGTTCTTTGTAACAGACGGCCTTATGCGCCGGTAACTCGGAAACAAATTAAATTCCTGGTGAACAATTGACACTCTCAGAAAGAAATGTCCAATAATGCTGCAGAACTAAATGCAACATATTGGTTTGGATGGACGCAATGCGATATAAATCCAACGATTTGCACTTGAAATTTTCTTAAAAAAAATACTAAACGTGTTACTTCCAAGTAGATACGTCGCCAATTCACAAGAAAAATTTTCTCTGTCATCCAATGGAACGATCAAACTTCTAAGTTTGAACCGAAATAAGAAAAAATTAGAAATGAGGTCGACTTACACGAACGGAATAGTTTTTATTCAGCCGAATCAATAGGCAGCGTGATAATGCTGCAATACCCCCTTTCTAAGAAAAAAAGGACGAAAGTACGAGTGAGAAGAAAGATAAAGCTGGAACAGGCAATGACAACAGCAGGAATCATTTCTGAATCAAACGATATCGAAGTGCAAAAGATACTGAATAAACACGGTGGCCACCACATCTAAACGTTATCCGCGCGAACTCGCGATATCTCGATTACATCTATGGAGAATATGAAAGAAAATAACAAACTCATAAATCTAAATATATATTGTTCAATTAGAGACAAACACCAACAACTACCACATCCTAACAACTATGAAGAACAACCAGGGAACTATACATCTAAGTAAAGCTAGCCTAACTTAACATAAGACTTAACTATTACCTAACAACAATAAGAAAAAACCCGGGGATCCCCAAAAAATAAATAACGTCAACACGTAAAGTCCAACCTTAGTTATAGAAACGAAAGACAAGTTGGACAAAAAACAAAAAAACAAGTTTGAGAAAGAAAACTTAAGTCAATTAAGTCAAAGAAGAATTCAAGACAAAAAAAATCAAATCAGAGAACTCAAGTCAGAAAACTCAAGTTTAAATTCAAATTAAATGTAGAATGACACACCATTTGTGTTAAACTAAAAGAAATAAAATAACCTGAGAACACAGGTTGACACAACACAGAAATAAATAGATGTCATTATTAACAGATAATTCATGAAGTTTTTAACATAATCAAAAACTTATGCAAAGAAATATTCCCATAAACCAAAGAGGAAAAAGGTTTAGAAAGCAAATGTTAATGTTAAAATGGAACAAAGAGAATTCAATCAAATTTATTTTAACATATCTTTGATATGATATTGTCCGGAGTGGACTGAATCACAATCCTGGAGCAAATATGTGGTCCTAGAAATGACTCTTATTACACGGCACTTAATAAAACGTGGAGCAAGCTTTCCAGAAAAAAAATCATTTCCAGAAGACTTGGAAAAGTTCTTTCTCCATACAGTATCACCAATATTCAGAGTGATAGCTGATCGATTAGAATTATATGCACGAGAGTTACGGAGGAAAGCTAAAGAAAGATTATCAGCTACCTTTGCATAAACTTCGCTGAGAGAGGATAGGTTTGAAGCATGACGAGCCCGACTGTCTGCCAAATTAGAGCTTCGAGTCTGACTATCTACACGACTGCTATCCATAAGGACCTCTCTACCAAACATAAGAAAGTTAGGCGTAAAGCCAGTAGCTAGATTAACACAAGAATTGAGGTAAAGCTTAACTTTAGGTAACATTTTAGCCCAACTTCTTTGGTTTTCACCAACCAAAATACCTAAACACGTAATAACACTTTGGTTGTATCGCTCAACCGTATTTGCTTGGGGTGTATAATATGGCGTAAAAGTAGGTGATTGAATATGAAAAGATCTGAGAAAATTAAGGAATTGATTACTACGAAAAACTGTAGCGTTGTCGCAAAGAATAGTACGCGGAACCCCAAAATTAAAGAAAATTTCAGACTCTAACGCTTTTATAACAGAAAGAGCGTCAATCCTTTTCAGAGAAACTAGCCAAACATATTTGGAAAAAACATCTACCATAGAAAGGATATATTTATAACCATAATAAGCACAGGGCAACGGACCAATTATATCGATAGAAATCATCTGTAAGGGCAAGGAAACCTCTTTAGGGTAGCACATCTGACCGCGAGGTTGCGTGTTCGAGATTTTATAGGCTTTACAAACCTCACATTGACTTAACGTCGAAGTAACGTCACGGAACATATTTGGCCAGTAGAACAACTCCCTAAGCTTTAGATACGTTTTAGTAACACCGGGATGTATCGAAGGAAAACTATTGTGAATTTCCCAAATAGCGTCTGGAACCTTTTCAGCTGGTAACACCACGTGCCATGGTTCAGAAGATAAAGGACTAGTAACAGGCATGCGTCTCATAAGGATACCGTTATTTATAGCGTATGCTGGGAACATTTGTGGCGTGTCTCGAGCACCTATATACACCTTCTTATACCAACGGTCATTAGTATGTTCAGGACCCTGGTCAAACGACACAGGATTAGCATAGATCCTGGATAGAACATCGGGGACTATATGTTGCGAACCTTTACGATGCACAATATCAAAAGTATATTGGGAGATAATAGTAGCCCAACGAGCTAAACGACCAGATGGGTTGTTAAGAGTGAGGAGCCACTTAAGGGCCATATGGTCTGTTATGACTGAAAACTTCATCCCATCTAAATAACATCGAAAATGTTTAATTGAATCCAAAACTGACAAGAGTTCACGTTCTGTAGTACTATAATTGCGTTCAGTTTGAGTGAATAAACGCGAATAATAGGCGATTGGGTGCTCAACATCGTCTATCTTTTGTGTCAGTACCGAACCAAGACCAACAGCTGATGCATCACACTGCAGGATGAACGGCTTGGAGAAATCAGGACATGCCATAACAGGCGTATCGATTAGCGCTTGTTTCAACTTAGTGAAAGCCTGATCGGCTGCATCATTCCAACTTATTGGATCATTACCCTTTCTCTTACCGATAAGGGCAGTAAGCGGAGCAATTATAGAAGAAAACCCTTTAACGAAACGCCTATAATAGGAACACATACCAATGAAACCGCGTAATGACTTAGCTGAAGTGGGAGCAGGATAATCTTTAATAGCATCAAGTTTGCCGGGATCGGTTTGAAGTCCCTTTTCATTAACTATATAACCCAAATATTTTAGTTCGCTTTTGCAAAACTCGCATTTTTTCAAATTTATAGATAAGCCTGCTTCTTTAAGTCGAGCAAGCACCTTCCTGAGCAGCGCCATATGACCAAAGAAATCTTTAGATACGATTATCAAGTCGTCGACGTACCCAAAAATACAGTCGTCACTGGTAGAAGTAAACTCGAAATTAACGATCATATCAGTAAGGCGTTGCATCTCCGAAGCAGCGTTCGTTAGACCAAAAGGCATCCTAACAAACTCAAAGAGACCACGTTGTGGGACAATAAATGCTGTTTTCTCACAACTTTCTCTATCAGCAAGTGGAATTTGCCAGAAAGCACTTCTAAAATCCAATGAGCTAATATATCTAGCACCACGAAGGTTGTCGAGGATATCGTGAATACGGGGAAGAGGATAAGAATCTCTGATTGTCACACTATTCAGTTTTCTACTGTCGACACAAAACCGAACAGAACCATCCTTTTTTGTCACCATTACCACAGGACTAGCCCATGGAGAACGAGAAGGACGAATAACACCCATATCTAACATTTTGTCAATCTCTTCATTGAGAATCTTCAACTTGACTGGGGATAAGGGATAATATCTTTGACGGATAGGGTATCCCGTAGTATTAATTTTATGGGACAACCAAGATGTCTTTCCAAGACCAACTTTTTCCGAAGAGATAACTTCATACTCCTTAATAACTTGTTGAAGACAAGACTCTTGATCCGGCGATAGGATGTTACGAGGATGAATATAACGAACCTCACTAACAGAGGAAACTTGAGGGGGAGAGTGCTGAACAGAAGGGATAAACATATTACCATCAATATTTTTATCGAAAGCCTGACTAAAAATAGACGTCAAACCGAATTTATTCCAAAATTCGATACCTAAAATAACAGAAGATGACATCGAACTTGCCACTAAAAACTCATGAATAAAAGTTGTACCGTTAAATTTAACTGGAAGATGTACAGAACCAAGAATATCAATCGGTGAATTATTAGCCGATATAACACGGGGACAAGCGTCTTTTGATGTCAAAGAAATACCAAGTTGCTGAATAAAATTATCGTTAACCAGCGAAATCTGAGCACCAGTGTCAAGCAATGCTTTAACAACTCTACCACATAATAATACCTCTATAAACGGTCGGTTATCAAATGAATCTGTAGTAAACACTGGGGATACTGTACGAAAAGAAGCGTATCGCCAGTGGTCTATGCATTTTTTTGGATTACATTTCGGACATTCTCTAGTAATAAATCCAGGAGTGCGACACTTAAAACAAATCATGCCTGTGATCTCTGGGCAAGAGCGGTAAGAATGACCAACTTTGTTACATTTTAAGCAAAGCTGAGACTGACTACAACTAGGACAAGTCCGAGGCTTACTAGTTGTTGGTTGATGGGAAGTTTTGTTCGGCCTGGGTTTTGGTGAGTTAACAGCCTGAGAAGTCGACTGGTCGGCAACACAATCGAAACTGGCTACCGCCTTTGGAGGTTTTAGAAAGGACTCGAAATGAGTAACAGCTTCGATTAAATTATCGATGTCATGAAATTTTTGGATGGACAAGCAAGGAGTGTACTTTGGCAACATGTTGTGAGTGATGATCCGCAACAACTCCGATTCTTCAATAGGCTTGCTCAGTTTAGCATTTAAGTAAGAAACCTCGATAATAAATTCTCTTATTAGCTGTTCCGGTCTCTGCTTGAGGTTACGGACCTCCTGGCTTATCTTAAATTCAAAATCGGTCGTACCGAATGTCCTAAAAAAGGCTTCTTTGATCTCAAAGAAGGAAAGATCCGGACGACGGATTGACCTAAAATATTGAAGTGCGACACCTGACAAGACTTCATGGAATCGCCTAACTAAGTAACCATCAGACAAATTGTCGGCCTCCCTGCACTCTTCTAGACTCGTGAAAAATTCCCGTACGCAGGTCTTTCCATCGAAAACAATCTTCCACTTAGTAAGAGAGAACTGCCTGGTAAATTGTGGGCGTTCATCAGATCTTATTGGAGAAGGAACAACACTTTGTGAGGAAGCGCGAGAAGCTCTTGGCTGAATGGGACAAGGTGGTGGTCGCGAAATGATGGGACTATCACAACGTGGAGTCTCACCAATAGGGAACTCCTCTTCTGACATGATGTGACTAGTATAGACCTAATAACGAATGAAAGAACAGACAAAGGACGATTGAATCCTAGCGAAAAATAAGCACGGCATGAACAGCTGGACAAAAATAATCCAGCAACCAGCAGTCAGCGAACGCCAAGCTAGTAAACAAAGATCTAGGCTAAATAAGGAGTAAAAATCAGGAAACCTATCGTTATATTTGCTGCCATAAGTGGATAAAATAAAAGACGGTTATGTGTACTATAGTTCACAAAATTAAATTCCATTAAAAAACATTACATTTCATGAAAAAAATATGTCAAGGAAAATAACAGCTTCACAGATCTGTACTGGTGGTATAAATCCTAGAATACCTTTCTTGAATGGAAGAATATCAGCGTCCTGAAACAAATAAGCTTAAGAATCATTAGCTCCCAGAGGGAGTGACCATCCTCAATAAAGCAAAAAAAATAAATTATGTCGAATCATTTAAATTTCAAAGTTATTAGGTAAAAACACTTACTTTAGTTGTTCGGGCGCCAATTTGTAGCGTAAAAAAAAAAAAAATTGTCACTACATGTGTCACGTTTAATTTTGACGAATAAAAGATAAAATAAAAACAAACATTGTTCAACATAAAAAATATACAAAGAAAAAAGGAATGGCGACGTAAAGGAAGACTATCGGTAAAGTTGGGAAATGGATTGTCTAGAATAAAATTTGTAATTTTGGAAAATAATGCCTATAGGAGAGAAGGGGTTGCAACCGCTATCCGGCCCTAGGCGCGATTAAAATATAACCGTGCATAAATGTAAAATTAAAAACGGTTCATTTCACGACCTTTTGACACGAATAGGTGATACATATAAAAAACTATTCAATAAATACTTCGCTATTGCTACAAATTATAAAAAGTGAATAGGAACAAAATTTTGGGATCACTTGACGCGGAGCGATGTCACGACGTCCTCCCGGGGTCTTCACTCGTATATTATGGAGTCACCCCCGCAAGCACACGCTTCCCGAACTCAGTCGGTGTTGAAATAACTCGGAACATCAGTCCACAGCTTGTTATATATTCCAAGAACCGATTCTGAGCGAATCGGTTCTTTGTAACAGACGGCCTTATGCGCCGGTAACTCGGAAACAAATTAAATTCCTGGTGAACAATTGACACTCTCAGAAAGAAATGTCCAATAATGCTGCAGAACTAAATGCAACATATTGGTTTGGATGGACGCAATGCGATATAAATCCAACGATTTGCACTTGAAATTTTCTTAAAAAAAATACTAAACGTGTTACTTCCAAGTAGATACGTCGCCAATTCACAAGAAAAATTTTCTCTGTCATCCAATGGAACGATCAAACTTCTAAGTTTGAACCGAAATAAGAAAAAATTAGAAATGAGGTCGACTTACACGAACGGAATAGTTTTTATTCAGCCGAATCAATAGGCAGCGTGATAATGCTGCATATAGTACTATAGCCACATCTGTGCGTTGGCACAAGAGAGGCCTATGCCCAGCAGTGGGCATAACCGGGCTGGGCAAAACATGGAGTGTGCCGTGTTTTTGCGGGTATTACTTTTATGTTTTCATCAAGAATCCAATAGGTTAAATTAGACATATCAAAGTGTATTAATTCGCATAGAGCTGAAAATTGGTAAGAATGTTCGGAACACCATTATAAATGAAACGTAAAAAATCCCCATCGATACGACACTTGCAAAAAAAATTATTCAAGGTCAAAGTTCGCAAATATGGGTTTTGTTGCGTTTTTTAGGCGAACGATAAGTTTTAAGAAAAAATTTAGGTCTGACAAAAATTGTGGATTATGAAATTATCTATAGAAATTGTCTACAAATTTTCTCCTGAACGTCACCGTTTCTGAGATATAATGGTTGAAAAAGTTGTATTCTTTATAATATGCACATGTTTCCACGCTTGCACACTTTGACAATTGTAGTATATCTTATATATAAAATTCTCGTGTCACAATGTTAGTTACCGTACTCCTCCGAAACGGCTTTACTGATTTTTACCAAACTTTATATGCATATTCAGTAGGTCTGAGAATCGGCTACTATCTATTTTTCATACCCCTAGGGTAGGGTAGGTGGGGTAGGATAGGTAGGGTAGGGTAGGATAGGTAGGGTAGGGTAGGGTATGTAGGTAGGGTAGGGTAGGGTAGGTAGGGTAGGGTAGTTAGGGTAGGGTAGGGAAGGGTAGGGTAGGTTAGGTAGGGTAGGGTAGGGTAGGTAGGGTAGGGTAGGTAGTGTAGGTAGATAAGTAGCCAATTGACGGGAGCGAAGCCCCGGGGGTCAGCTAGTGTTATTATAGTTTCATTTATTTCTCGTCTTTACTAACTTAATTTGAGTACTAATAATACTATTGTTAAGGTTGCCCTAGTCGACGGCACGAACTATTTTGTGCGCGGGGCTAAAATGCATGCTATCTCATCCGACAACACGTGCGAAAGAGATAAATGCTGTGATGAGCAGTAAGAAGCTAGTTCGCGTACGAATTAGCATTTTGCAAGTTAGTATTGAAATGGATGATGATTTAGGACGAAAACGAGTTCGCGAAATTTTATAAACAGACCTTTGGAAGTCTAGATATCATGAAAAAACGACTAAATGTATATTTTCAAAATAAAATTATTTGCATTGTTGAACTACTAATCTATCCCTATATGGTGGCTGTTTTGCAATTTTCATTCTTCTTATGGTATTTATTTCCGCCCAAAGATGCGTTAAAATTAGTGTTTCAACATATGGAACTTTCAACGCTCATATCTTTCAAATAATTACTTTTTTGTTTCCATACAGGGCTAGATAATGATGAGACGAATTGATGTCACTTTTATATTTTGAACGTACACCGTTAAACAGTGGAGTAATGGCCAGACTACGATTGTATGGAATAATGGTCGACTAGTGTAGCCTTAAGGGTTTAGCATAAGCATGTATGTCGTTTTGTGACAATCAAACACTTTTTCTTTCTTCTTACTTTCTAGTTATTATGAAGTAATTCTTACCAAATTAGCCGTAGCATCCGTGAGCAGATTGCCAGCATACACACATAGGAAGGAGCCTTTGGGCACGTCGTTCAAAGCGCGGATACCCCAACCACGGTTTGGAGTTTTGAACACCTAAAACCAAATTACATTATTAAAAAAATGCTTCATGGTAACTGTTCGGGGTTGGGTTAAGATAGAGATAAAGGATGAGAAAGGAGATGAAAGACAGTTTAAGGTTAATACATTCACTTTATTGTCTGTTTCCACAAATATAAAATTAAGATTAATTTATACTATGGTGAATGTTATGGGATTATGAATCACGCGCACGGTATGCTGCCGAATTACGTACTGCGTACTGGTTGGCGCAGTGGTTGAGCGATTGACTGCTGAGCTGCGCGTCGCAGGTTCGATTGCAGTAGGTTGTGTATTTGAATTTATGTTTGTAAACGCACCTACGATATAGGAAGAAATTCCTAGTGCGGGCAACGTTTTGGAAACCAAAAAAATATTATAAAAAATGAGCTCAAACACGATGGTCCTATCTTATCTGGTTGAGGAGTTGCTATGTCCACCTTCCTGTTCCATCATGAGATCAACTTAGTGCCATATCATTTCAATGTTTGCAAAGTGACCTAAGCATGCCAAGTTTCAGCTTTATCGATGGCCTGGAAGTGCTTAGTTATGAGTTGCAGGACAATTTTTTTTTTTATTGTGCTCATGACCACTATCTCACCTGACGGTTAGCGAAGCTGTGGTCGACAGTGAAACACGCTTGCCTAAAAGTAACCTATTCATTCTTGACTTAAAGACTCCTAAATAGTCGCTCTCGGGAAACACAGACTCCGGCGGGGAATTGCACTCCTTAGCTGTACGCATAATAAAAGTGTGCCCAAAACATTTTGTGCGTATGGGTGGGATGTCCACCATGAACCGATGGCGCATCACCGTGCGTCTTATAGTCCGATGATGAAACGGGCTAGGTGAAATTAGATCATGCAATTCTCTCGCACACTCTCCGAAATGTAACCGATAAAAACCGACAAGCTGGCAACTCGGCGACGATGTTCAATGCTCTGGAGCCTTGACTTAACCAGTGCCTCATCGCCGATGAGCCTCTTGGCCCGCTTTTCGATCGACTCTAGTGCATCTTGCTGGTACATTTTAGACAGCAAAATAGAAAAATCACGAAAACACTTACCTGTAACTTCAACTGTAGCGGATGTTGCGCGACGCGATTTAGACACGTATTCTTACACTTACACCTACAAATAAAATAAGTTGATTATTATTAAGAAAAAAAAATATACGTCTGAGAAAACACAGATACATGAAAGCCTACAGCAAATTCATTGAAAAAATGCGCGCATTCGATATCGAAAGGGTATAGGGTACTAGTATGTTTGTAATTATTTATTTATTATATTCTAATAATAATATTTTTTTTGTAAAATATGAAGATAATAAACCATTTATAAATTAATATTCCTTGTGATTTTCGCTTAAATCTTTCTTATTCTCGTAGTCATGGTATAAAATATAGTATGCAACACTTGAATAATACGGATTTATATCGAGGGCCCTGAATCACTCGCATCGCTCAGGATTCTAACACTTGAATCACTCACTATGCTCGTGATTCAATCATCATGAATCACTCCCTACGGTCGTGATTCAATTGTTAGAATCCTTCACTTGTTTGTGATTCATCTATGGCCCTCGCATTAAATCCGTCCTTTATTCACTAGTTGCATAATATACTATTATTACCTCATATCAGGCAAACCACTAGACGGATTTACATAATTTGACATCGTTAGATACGTGTTGGCGGCCCAAGTGTTCTTAGATAGGTGACGTTATAAAAACACGACGGATTTTGGGCGCCATATTGTGGGGTCACAATTTTTTTCCTCCATACCCAGCGAGTGGGGTATCAAAATGAAGAGTTTTAGAGGTGATCACTAAAATGTATAAGTATCACTTACATGTTTAAGAGTAATTCGTAAAAAGATACAACAAAAAAGTTGTAAATAAAAATAAGTTTATAATATCAAAAAACCCGACTGCTTGAGAAGCGAACCAAAAAGATGGAAACAAGAAGAAAATCATGCTTTGCAGTCGGAGGATACATATGGTTTGGTCAGCCAGCTCGTAAATCCGTATCGTAAACTATGTATCCTCCGACTGCACAGCATGATTTTCTTCTTGTTTACATATTTTTAGTTCACTTCTTATTATCAGGATAGAAGTTAGTTAATGCAATGTGGAATGTGGAGATTGGAGTCAATATAAAATGGAGGTGTGCGGATCAGGGTGAAAAGTCCAGCAAACGCCATTGATGGAGATTCTTTCGAACATACGGGTGTTTTGTCTAGAGATCTAATCCCTAAGCATGAAGTCCGTAGTTTCGGCCTTCGTTACGGGCGTTTCCTACTCCGTAACACATACGGACGCATGATTCGTTCGGGGCCCGAACTACTAATGAATGACAACACCCCAAACCCTTGTTTTTTTCGCTCTGAAGTTGCGGAGTACTTTTGGACAGGGCCCGTTACTTCGTTGACGAAGGTAGGGAGGAGAACCCCTGGTCCAGGCAACAGCCCGACGATTGTTGTCGGATTGTTGAATAATATATTCAAATCGCGCTGAAAACTCTGCTTGCGCGATGCAGGATAGTTCGTATGTGGCGTAATAGGTGTTTAAGGCCGATTTGACCAATGAAACTAATCGCGATTAGTTCAACTAAACTCAGTTTGTGCAAATACAGCGTTCTGATCGGTAGTTTCTGTGCGGTCTCAACCAATCAGAACGCTGTATTTGCTTAAACTGAGTTTAGATGAACTAATCGCGATTAGTTTGATTGGTGAAATGGGCCCGCTTAGACGGCTTTAGACGCTTCAACTCTGTCTCAGTGTGTTTAAGTCTTTTATTTCCTAATTTATTTAATTGCTGAGCAAATGCCTCCTTTTTCTCCTTCCAAACCTCTCTGTTTTGTGCAATCTCTGGCCAAGTTTTGAGCCTTAGGGCTGATTTTTCAACAGTCTAGTAATTTTTGTCTGATGAATAAATATGACAGTTGGCATCACATCACACTTCACAATAATATTATAAAGGCGAAAGTTTGTGAGTGTGAGTTTGTATGTTTGTTACTTCTTCACGCTCAAACGGCTGGACGGATCTGGATGAAATTTGGCACAGAGTTATAGTCTGGAATAGCACATAGGAATTTTTATCCCGGGAATATATTCCCTCGGGATAATTTTCGACATTCACGCGGGCGAAGTCGCTGGCAGAAGCTAGTAATATTATAAAGGCGAAAGTTTGTGAGTATATGTGTGTGTGTACTTTTTATCACGGGAATATGATCCCTCGGGCTAATTGTCGACTTTAACGCTAGTAAGTAAGAAGAAGTTAGTCTAGTAAGAAGCTAGTATTATATAAACAAACGCTGTCAAACCGCTGATTTGGGGAGGATAGGAAGGAAAACATCTTGTCGAAGGGAGGCTAGGGACAGAGAGAAATGAAACAAGATCTTTGAGAAGCCCAAACCCACAAAGGGTTGTAGCGCCAAAGGAATCAATGAATGCTGTCAAACCGCAATCTTCTATATACATAATTATGTATGTATGTTCCTTAAAGACTCCGAAACGGCTGGACCGATTTCAAAAATTATTTCAGCGTTGGGAAGCTACACTATCCCCGGGTGACATAGGCTACTTTTTATACCTGTTTTACCACGGAAACGGGAACTAGCGGTCGAAACCGTGAGGCGTCCGCTAGTATGCTATAATGATGCAGTCTAGACTTACCTAGAATTACACTCGTAGATCCCAGAAGGCAACGGTTCAGGGAGTCGTTTGTACACATAGCCCACATTAGGTCCAGTTAGACCGATGGTGCGAGCGCCCTCTAGTGTCATCTTCCAACAAGCGCATTTTGATTTATCCTTAAACAATTTTTTTACTTAATACTGTGTAGAAGGGTCATTGTGGCCATTAGGGAATATGCATGTAATTTTTTTATTTGCTAAATGAAATAATTAAAAACTTAATTTAACAAATATGAAAGATCTTTTTTAAATATATTGATCAGAGACAAAGTCATAAGGCGTTAAAGTTGTTTTTAGTATTTTTATCGATAAACTGGTCAAGTAGCAAAAAAGTTTTGTCATGCATATGATCTGCTGAACTATTTATTATATTCAGTAGTTACGGTCGTCCGGCGGCTAGATGGGCTGACGCTATGTTGCCGTCGCGGATAGACCCTGGCTGCCACCCTCATCAAACAAGAATGTGGGGATTGACACAAGAGAGAGGTCTATGCTCAGCAGTTGGCGAAGTCAGGCTGTGGACGAAGATGGCCCATATCGGAACTTGATGATAATGGCCCAAAGTGGCGCACGATGGGCTATAATGGACCACGGTGGGCGAAGCTAATCCGTGATTGACATGGTGGCCCACGATGGACCATGGAAGTACACGGGCTGTTCATGAAGGATGGCTACCACGCAGGATTGTCGATAATGGCCCAAGATGGCCCATGATGGTACATAGTGGCCCTAGCGATCCATGGTGATACAAGATTGTCTATAGTGGCCCATGGCGATCCAAGGTGGTCAATAGTGGCGCACGATGGGCCATGATGGCAAATAATGGTCCATGATGGCCCATCTTCTTCTTTATTTGTTTCCTCACCTGACAGTCATCAGTGCAGTCGCAACCACACAGGAACTCGGGCTCCAGGTTGAGTGGTACACCAGCGGTCGGAGTTCGCTCGGTGTTGTACGAACAGAACTCCGGCAACGAATCGTCGTAGTAATTCACGCAGGGCACTGGGACGTTTTCCTTGCCGTGCGAGAGGTCCTGTGAAAAAAATCTAGAGTTCGTTTATGCATATAATGAATATCGTATTGGCCTTTATTGCTCATGGTGTAGACATGGTCCATCATGTGAATGTATCGTTGTCTAGTAAAAGTCATCATGGTCACGATGGCCCATTGCAACATCTTGGTCCATATTACACAATGATCATCATGGGCCATATTGCCAACATTAATTGTCGTGTAAGATTGGGTCATGGGATAACATAGGGCATTGTGTGAATGGGTTCTTGGTCAGCATGAGCCAATGGCTTACTGACCAACATAGGCCATTATGAGAATGACTTATAGACCAAGATGGGCCATTACGCAAATGTGTTATAGGCCAATATGTATATGAGTTACGGGCCAACATGGGGCATTGTGTAAATGGGTTATTGGTCAATATTGGCAATCGTGTAAAATGGTTTTAGCCAACATGGGCCATCCTCTAAATGCTTTGCTTACTTTCTTCTCCACGGGCCACGAAACACTTATTCAGTACGAACACAGCCAGACAGTGCGTACCAACGCTGAAGTTATACAGATCCACAGGGAAGTCACTTTCTCGCATTCATAAGAACTGAAGTAGCGCGCATGTTGCGAAGCCGACAACGTCCTTGTTTCATATATATGGCCAACATGGGCCATTGTGTGCAACGGTTATTGGCCAACATGGGCCATTGTGTGAATGGTTTATTGTGCAACACGGGCCATTGTGTGAATGGGTTATTGGCCTAAATGGAACATCGTGTGAATGGGTTATTGCCCAACATGGGCCAGCGTTTTGCTTACCTTCTTCCCCACGAGACATTTATTCAGTACGAACTCGGCCAGACAGTGCGTACCGTGGCTGAAGTCAAACAGATCCACGGGAAAGTCACTTTCCGTCATTCGTAAGTACTGATGTAGCTCGCGCATGTTGCGCAGGCGACGGCCGCAGGGCGCGCGGTACATCACCTCTTTGTTGCCTTTGAAGCGGACTATTTGCCTGGAAACAAAAGATAGAATGATTATTAATTTAGTCAAAGTCCGAAGTGCAAGAGGAACTCGTGACTGAAAAAAATTGCATTTCCTTAAGTTTGCCGTATGCCATGAATTCCCAGATTTTGATCCTTATTAGCGACACTATCGGATGGTGTAATAATACAGCACATTATTTTTTTTCAAAATCAACGGCTTCGATTCCTGGCTACGAATATTGATTTGGCCCATTGCCACTTCACACAACCACTTCACTCTGGACCATGTTGGCCCATTGTCACATCACACAGGACCATGCTGGCCCATTGTCACTTCACACACAGGTGCATGCTGGTCCATTGCCAGGTCACACTCTGGACCATGCAGACCCATTGCCACTTCACACATAGGACCATGCTGACCATGGCCATTTCACATAATCACTTCACACTCTAGGCCATCCTGGCCCATAGCCACTTCACACACTGAACCTTGTTGGCCCATTATCACTTCACAATCTGGATCATGCTGGCCCATTGCCATTTCACACAACCATTTCACACTCTGGACCATGCTGTCTCATTGCTACTTCACACAATGGACCATGCTGGTCCATTGCCAATTCACACACTAGACCATGCTGGTCCATTGCCAGTTCACACTCTGGACCATGCAGACCCATTGCCACTTCACACATAGGACCATGCTGGTCCATGGCCATTTCACATAATCACTTCACACTCTAGGCCATCCTGGCCCATAGCCACTTCACACACTGAACCTTGTTGGCCCATTATCACTTCACAATCTGGATCATGCTGGCCCATTGCCATTTCACACTCTGGACCATGCTGTCTCATTGCCACTTCACACAATGGAACATGCTGGTCCATTGCCAATTCACACGCTAGACCATGCTTTTCCATTGCCAATTTACCCACTGGACCATGCTGGCCCATTGCCACTTCACACTTTGGACCATGCTGGCCCATAGCCACTTCTCACAGTGGACCTTGCTGACCCATTATCACTTCACACTCTGGACCACGCTGGCCCGTTGCCATTTCACACAACCACTTCACACTCTGGCCCATGCTGGCCTATTGCCACTTCACACACTGGTTCATGCTGGCGTATTGCCATCTTCACACTCTGGATCATACTGAGCCATTGCTACTTTAAGCACTGGACCATACGGGCCCATTTCCACTTCACACACTGGACCATGCTGGCCCAATGCCACTTCACACACCGGACCATACTGGCCCATCACATGTTTTCTAATAGTAGTTATTGTTGGCTTACCTTTCCCATCCACTCAGCAGTGGTTTAGCCAACGGGTTGTAAGTCCTCAACTCCTTTAGTGAGAGCACGTCGCTCCGCTTGCATTTAGGACTGCATCTGTGTGGGAACATCCTCAATGGTCTCACCGCGTGCTTTGGTGTGTAGTACTGGGGAAAACAATGAGTAAAATTAAATCGATTAAGGATCTTGATTCATCACAAAAATGCTGTCGATATCGATACTAGTCGGGCATTTGTGTAATAATTGTAGTTTATGCAACTATAAATAAAGTTATTACAACACGAGTGTGGGTTTATCACTCGAGGCGAAGCACAGTGTGATAATAGTATCACACAAGTGTTTTAATACCTAATTATATGCCGTTGCATACACTATTTTATCTTCAGTCATACAGTTGAAATAAAACAAAAGTAAAAATGGAAAAAATATGTGATATGGCGGGCAATTCAAATTCTCATCAGCGCGCGCCTCCATAGACATGACACTACTTTTCGACAGTAAATCAAGGAGCCCATAAGCGCCAATAAATTAAAAAGTAAAACTGTGCTATAAAAATTAAAAAGTTATTTTATGATGCAGTTGTTTGAAAATCGAAGGAAAATGTTGCACTGTAATGGTTTTTTTTTTAATTTTACATATCCACGAATATAAAGTACGTGTTTATACAATATTTTTTAATTCATATTTGGAACATTACGTTGTGAGTGTAGATAAAATATATTATAAACCTTAAAAAAAAGTAGTTCGTTAATAATGGCTTAAAATTACTTGAAAAAGATAACTTCTCCTTGTGTTCATCATATTATATATCATCATATATAAATCATCACAATTTTATCAAGTATACATAGTTTAGGTAGTATCGGGCGATCCTGCTGCCATCAACCGGGCACGAATCCCTACTGTCCCTACCATGAGCTCTTAAAGCAAGGTAAAATACAAGTCACATACCTTCGTCGCTTACGCACTATGGAAATATCCTTGCTCTGAGAGCTCATGGTAGGGCTGGTAAAGGCAGATGATGAGGACAGGACCAGTCAATATAGCTTGAGGAGGCCTAAGTCCAGTGGACGTTTTTCGGCTGATATGATGATGATGATCAAGAACTTACCACAACTCTGCTGGTAACCTGGTGGGGTCCTACAGGTTGGTGTTCCGTGGGGGTAGGATGCACAATCTGCTGCGACGGCGGGATTACTTGAGCGGGCGCCGATGTAGACTTCTTGGCGACAGCGCGTTGACGGCGTATCTCCTGTGGGACGATATTTTTTTTAATGAGAGAACTATAGATTCCGTTCAACGAGTTATTTGGCAGTTGAAACAAGTGTTTGCAGCAACGTAAAATTTTGATTACTGATTCGATTATTGATACTTGTTATTGGTATGTAAGACCTATTATAAATTTTTGCTGTCGATTCAAATATGTTGCGAATTCTGTGCCTTTATTTATTTTTATTCAACATAAAACATGCATATCAATCAATAAATACTTGTAATTAAATAAGATTTAACAATTTACATATTTACTTTTTGGATTATTCTTTGCCGGACACACATACGAAAGTGAGGTAATATAAACCTTGAAAAAAACTTTTTCACTAAAAAGTTTTTATTTCTCTCTTTTAAGTTGTATTACATTATCACTAAAAAGTGAGCAAGTTCTATAGTAAGTTACCTAAAGGATTGACAAAATACCCACAATAACTTAATTTACACATTCGTGCTATTTCTCGCTAAGGGGTTCGGCTGTACGTTCCATATCTTGAAAACTGCTGAACCGATTTGGATGAAACTTGCACTGTTCCCTAAGTTGAGAGATACCTAATCAAGTAAAAATAATGGTCACGATCCGATTAGTAGTTTCGGAGAAATGCGTGGACAAACATACACTTATGAAATTTAGCACACATATTCAGAAGCCCAATTAGATTAACATGTACATACATACAACAACAATATTACATACATACGTGTCGAATTTATTACCTCCTTTTTTGAAGTCGGTAAAAAGTCAAAGGGTTCTCACCTCATTATTAATCTGCATTTGTTGCTGCCGCGGAGTCTGTCCCGACTCCAGCTTGATAGACTCCGGCTCGTCCGACCGTGTGTACTCTACGTATGGCATGTTGAACTGTGAAAGAAAGTTTTTGTAACAAGTTTTGTTTATCGACAAAATGATTTCGCTTCACTATGTAAAGCGATATAGATTCGGAAGTCGGAGTCGCATAACGATAAAAACAACAGGTACCTATGACGCCTCCAAAACGACAGTAATTTTTGCACATTTTTGTGTTTTGCTGAAGTTGGTCGTTTTTTTAACTTTTTTATTCACCCTGATTTGAGCATTGATCTAGGGCCAGTTAATAGGGGTCCATGCTCGGTCATACTTGTTCATGCTGGGCCATGTTATCCTATGTTGGTCCATGCTAGGTCTAGCAGCAGCGTGGTCCAGCATGATGGATGATGAGCCATGCTGGTCCATGTATTTTTTTGTTTGTACTGTGTCGCTCTGCCACCCCATAGCTCAAGGTACAAGGAGCGAGTCTTGAGGAGCCGCGGCAGATAATCTGTGGCCCTCTACAATCACTACTCTTCCTGGGTCTGCGATGGGGGCAATAATGTGCCAAGACATAACATGACAGCCCATGCTGAGCCATGAATTGGCCTATGATGGCCCATGATGGGACATGATGGTCCATGCTGGGCCAATGTTTCTTTGTTTTGCTGTTGGTACTTACCCTAGGTTGAGCCTTGCTCCTAGGCATGGGCCTGGGCCGATGTCTTTCTGCGGCTCGCAGCTCGAGGTACAAGGGAGCCAGGCGAGTGGAGCCGCGGTAGATCCACTCGCGCCGTCCGTCGCCCACGAACATCACTTGAGCTAACGATGCGTCTACTCGAATCACCCGGGATGACCACCATTTTCCTTGAAAAAGAAATAATCTAATCAAGACAGATTAAATACTAAGCCACAGTGGTCCTTGGTGGACTATGTTGGCCTACAGTGGTCACTGCTGAGTCACGATGGTCAACGCTAGGCCATGATGGTCAATAAAGGCTAATGACAAGCTATGTTGCCCCGCGATGGTCTACAATGGGCTATCAAAGTTCATTTTTTTAATGTTTTACTCACCGTCTCACTCAATCTTCAGATGCTGTCTCTCGTGTAGCCTCACCGTGAGGGTCTCAGGGTACGCCAGTAGGTACTCTCTCACGAAATTTCTCGAGAACGGACTTACTCCCACACTAGGTTTAAAATGCCGCGAACTAGGCACTATTGGTGTTACATTCATACATTGCTAACTGGTCCATTGTTCCTTCGTTTGGACATGGTGGTCCATGTTTGCCCAGTATATTTCTTACATTGGTCCAAGCTGGTCCTTGTTGGGTAATGATGGTCCATGCTGGGCCATGTCGGGCCATCATGGAACATGTTTATCAAGATTTATTAAATACTTTTACTCACCATTCCACTCGGTCTTCAGATGCTGTCCTTCATGCAGCCTCACCATGGGTCTCTCAGGGTACGCCAGTAGGTACTCTTTCACGAAATCCCTCGAGAACGGATGTACTTCCTCCCACACTAGGTTTGAACTCTCGCAGACTAGGCGGGTGTACTGGTGTTGGACATATTGTGCGTAGCCGTCGTCGAAGAATACTAGGTATCTGAAATATTAATAAGTATATTTTTCGAGAATACTTTTATTATGCGTACAGCTAAGGAGTGGAATTCCCTGCCGGAGTCTGTGTTTCCCGATAGCTACAATCTAGGGATCTTTAAGTCAAGAGTGAATAAGTTACTTCTAGACAAACGTACTTCACCGTCGACCACATCATCGTTTCCCATCACGTGAGATAGCAGTCAAGCGCGAGACTATTATATATATTTTATTTTTATTTACTATGTCGCTCTCCAATCGCGAATCCAAATTATGTATCAGCAATGCCATTGTTGATCAGATTCGCGATTAAAGAGTTAAAATCGCTCTCTTTTTGCTCTTGCAAGATAATAAGCCTGCCATCTAGTCAAGCAAGCGCCGTCTGCCGAAGAGGACTTTGCCTTTAAAACTTGTGAAAGATAGGGTACTTCGCTCTAGATCTCTCCCAAAAATTTAAATCCTCTTTGCAGCCCGGCTTTCGTCGTACTTACCCATACGAGTGTTCAATGCCGTAAGTTAATCTTTTGCTATACCGACCAAGTACACTGAGCCCAAAGCTAAACTAAAAGAATGGTTGTTGGACCGGAGTTACGAGGAAACAGAATGTTTACGATGTTGCTCAAGTTAATACCGACACACACGTTCGGATAAATCACACACCCTCACTTACACTTCACACTTACTCACCTTAACTATTTTTCTGAACTGCCATTATTAATATGTTTCACTCTTTTCCATTTTGTGTTTATTATCATTATTTTTTTTTTGTAATGAATTGCCACGTAGCGTTAGCAGGACTTGTATACATAAAAAGCCGGCCAAGTGCGAGTCGGACTCACGCACGAAGAGTTCCGTACCATTATCACAAAAAACGGCAAAAGTCACTTTTGTTGTATGGGAGCCCTACTTAAATACTTATTTTATTCAGTATTTTGTATTTTTTGTTATAGCGCCAACAGAAATACATCAACTGTAAAAATTTCAACTGTCTAGCTATCACGGTTCATGAGTTGCAGCCTGGTGGCAGACGGACAGACAGATAGACGGATCGTGAAGTCGTAGTAATAGGTTCCCGTTTTTACCCTTTGGGTACGGAACCCTAAAAACAAATTTTAATGTTTGGATCCCTAAGACACAAGCTATGCATGGTTTGGGACCAGTTGCTAAATTGTTAGATTAAGGTTAAAACGGGCTGGTATCCGCAACTCCACGACCAAGCGCGTATTTTGCGTACGAACTTGCTAAATTCTTTCTTTCTTTCTTTTAAAAAAAAGTTGCCCAACACTAGGAATTTCTTCCCGTATCGTGGGTGCGTTTACAACCATATAAACTCACATACAGAACACCCAGAGCCGGAACAACTATCTGTAGGTCATATAAATATTTGTTCCGTGCCGGGACCGAACCAGCGACACAGTCAATCGCTCAACCACTGCGCCAACCGTGCGCCATAAATTGTTATGGTCATTGTTAACTTAAATTTCTTACCACACTGTCTGTGTGTCTGTAACGGGCTGGTGTTATTATTATAAGACTTACCTATAATTATTGACTGGGTTGGGTATTTCGGCGACTACACCCGAGTAGAAGGATTCTCGTTTGTTCGAATTCTTGAATATGGCTATAAGACGTGTACCTGTGAAACAAAAATGAATATGGTTAGTCACCGAAAGGGATTAGCAATATTGACCTGCCCTTACTTACTTATTTAATAAAATACTTTACTTTTTTGTTAAATAAACCTAAACCACAGATAATATAAAACTAGCATGAAAATGCCTCATCCCATGCAATGAAACCGTGCCGACGTACCTAGCGTTTTTCGTCTGATTAAGAAGATTATTTTTATAAGTAGTTCGATCGCGTTCGGTTCCGTTCCACGGCTATAGATGGTGTTAGCAGCGACTTGCAAGTAAAAGGGTTTTCTCGGTTCGTGACTATTTTTTTGCAAGTTTTTACAGTTTCATTGCACCAAAACGTGTTACAATACAAATTTATTAAATCGATTGGCATGCCTCAGAAATTTAGAACCGCGGCATCTCTGACGGAGTCAATTTTAAATCATCTGTTAAAATAATCTTTGAAATGTAAATTAGTATCCCAATACTCCATAATTTTGTGCTGAGGAGAGTTGATTAAAAAGGAACATACAATTTTAATGATCAATACTAGAAAATGTTAATTTTACACACAATTCAACAACAAAACGATGCATATCGCGCCTAGTGACATTTATTTGAACCAAATTTTACTTTGTTACCCGCTGGGACCCCGTGCCTAAACATTTGTTTCTACTTCCAAAAATTTTCATCAATACAGTCTTGTATTGAGAAAAAATTTCATAGTCGCACATGTCACTGATAAAATGACCGAAAACCGCCTTTGTTGGCATGTCAAGAGACGAGTCAGGAAAGTAGTGCACGTACTGCTACAAATCGCTCTATTCCTACCCGAACAAAAATGAGGTCCCTATCCCTTACGAAAAACCTTGGTCTATAAGCTTATGCCCCCCCCCCTCCCCCCTCCCCTCCCACCTGCCAATATAGAAAGAGACCTCAAGCAAGTCCAATGGAGGCTCTCGCGTATAAATTCGCCGCTAGAGCTGGTGCAGCGTGAGGTCTCCGTTATGTCAAATCTCATAGTTTTTTGGCTTTTAGCGCGGGTTTATTTACATTTTTTTATTGTTGTGAATATTTCCCAAATATGGCAGATTAAGATAGGTACGGGTTTTGCCAACCACAGCTTTGATAGAGTTTTATGTTTCGAAAAATGATATTCTCCTTTTTTTCGAAAAAAAAAAGAGATTTCGCAAAACTGATTTTATATTTAATCGCACTTCTACGGCATTAGAAATGATTTCAATTCAAATTCTGTGCTAGTAATAACTACGTTACAATAACAGCTATATTAAATGACCTTACTCGTTAGTGGCGCCAACTGTTGAGCACCGGAAAGTGTGGACCTCTAATATTGGGACCAGGGAAGAAGAAATTAGAGAACGGATTGCCTTGGATTACTAACCAATAGTCATTCTAACGTCCGCAGGTTCAGAGTACGCAATACACCGCGCTGGGAGCACCTTCCCATTGGTCTTCACTTTATGGTCGAATTTCACCTTACACATCGAGAATTGAATGCCCTGAAAAATAAACAAGTTCTTCATTTAATTATATTTTCTTAAACAATCTTTTATGAAAAAAAAAATGCATTGCCACGAGAAAAAACATGTGTGCAAAGATCTGAGGCCCGGTAGCTCGAGCATTGGACAAGTATCTCTCAGCAACAGTGCTGTTGTATACCCAAAGGTTTTAGCTGATCGTTAATGTGAAGCAAGAATAAACTTGTTGAGAGTACCGACCCCTGAGGGACCCCGGCATTAATATCCAATTGGTCCGACGAGCAGCCTTCGATAACCACTCGAATGGACCGATCTCTCAGGAAGTCTGCAATCCAATCACACAGACCACCGTGCAGACCGAATAAAGGAAGCTTACCAAGGCTTTCGTGCCAGACCCTATCAAAAGCTTTCGAGATGTCGAGGGAGACGGCAAGCGCTTCACCGTGCCTCTCGATGGCTCTTACAGAGTATGGAGGTTACAGATATCAGTCTGTAGTTGGCCGAGCCACCTCGACTGCCCTTCTTGGGCACGGGCTGTACGTTAGCTTGCTTCCAAGAATCAGCACTTTTCCAGCCTCATACGAAAGGCGGAATAGGCGTATCAAGATCAGAGACAGTTCAGGCGCACAGGTTCTAAGAACAATTGCTGGTATTCCGTCAGGGCCGCTAGCCTTGTTCACGTTGAGGCTGCTCAGCACCCTAAGGACGTTCTTTTGGTGGATACGAATGTCCGACATACTCGTCTCGCATCCATCAGTAGGAGGGGGCCGCGCATCACCAGGATTCAGACGTGAAGATTCCGCAAAAAGAGAGGCAAATAAATTTGCCTTCTCCTCAGCGGAGTAGGACAGCGACCCGTCGGGTGTCAGCAGTGGTGGTAGTTAGGGACGGCAGAAGTTCGACTCGACCGACTTAGTCAGGGACCAAAACGCTTTACTAACTGCTGGGTAAGAACAAGTTAGATCAAGTGAAATGCTTCAGAAATTTAAAAACGCGCCATCTATTGGCATCCATTTTAAATTATCCGTTCAAATAATCTTTGAAATTTGAATTAAGAGCCCAATATTCCATAATTTTGTGCTTACTAGAGTTGATTAAACAAGAAAATACAATTTTTATGTTCAATTCCAGAAAATGTTAATTTTACACACAATTCAATTACAAATCGGTGCATATCGCGCCATCTAGTGAGATTTATTAGAACCAAATTCTCGCGTGGATCAACGGTTCGGGCAATCGAGGTGTTAAGCCAAATGTAATAGGGGGCGATCCTTTTACCATCAAAGGGGCATAAATCCAATTTCTGAGTTGCACCTGCTATTGACCTTTACGACATGGCCCAGGCGAAAAGAGGGGCGGGATATCTTGCCCGATGCGGTTCCGCTGATAGCTTCACTACTGATATGTTACTCGCCCGGGGGCGGTAATTGTGTAGGGGCGGCTTCCGCTAATAGCTTCACTACTGATATGTCAACAAGCTACAATACTCACCGAGCTAGGATTCTTGGGCACTATCTCTAACACCCTGCCCTTCAGCCAGGGTCCGAAGGCGTTCTTCATGGCGTACACCGGCACGCCCACGCGGAGAGGGGGGCGGGAGATTTCGCCCGGGGGCGGTAACTCTGCCGGGGCGGCTTCCGCTGATAGTTTTACTACTGATATATCTTTCTGTGGGATAGAAAAAAAATCATAATGAACATAAGTTCTTCCGTTTGGCTGTGACGCCATAGAGCAGTTTCTTAAACTGGAGAGAAAAAATATACAGAGAGGTAGCAGTCAGTATTTTCCAACAAGCATATTCAAGCTGAAAAATTGATAGCTGAGTATGGGCCCTCTTCTATGTTCTGATGGTGATCACCGGGATGGTTTCAGTGAAGCAAAAACCCTCACACCTCCTGATCTTTTTCCCAAAAGTCCAGGCGCCTTTAAAAGATTTCCAACCGTTAATAAAAAAAGTTGCAGCTTGCTGAGAGAGCATCGAGAATATATCTAGTTAAGATCCTTCAATCGCACGCTATCAAATAAAAAACCGGCCAATTGCCTGGCGGTCTTTGCATATTAAGGGTGCCGTACAAACCGATATATCAAGTTGGTTGTATTAGGCAAAATGAGGGAATTTCAAAGAAATAATCTGATTTATTTTTGTATGATGTATTTGTTAGTAAAATAGACGTAACAATAAACATTATCACCAAATTTCAAGTTCATAGGTCAATGGAGAGTTATAAAATTCTTCGGAACTATTTTTTTTTTTAAATGCTAACTTAGCGACTTCTCATTCCTTTTTTCCAATAATTTCAAAAATAAAAAATCAATATTTATCTACTCAACGTACTCTAAACAACGAACCCCATTCGATGGGGTTGGTCAAAACTTTTTTTTCGCGCATCCCTTCAATTGTAAAATATTTTTTGACAATTTGTATGGCTTTGGGTCAACAAGATGAAATGTGAACATTTTAAGACTGTAGCTCCAACCGTTTGACTGTTAAACTTTTGTGACAGACGACGGTCACATGAGTGACAGCAATAGGGCTCTGTTTGGACCCTTCGGTTACGGCAACCCCAAAAATTAATGACTCTACACGTTAAGTGTCCTTCCTTTAACTTTCGTGTCCTATGAGATATAAAAGGCTTATAAAAAGTCAATAACAGTTTTACTTACGTCATCGTCAATTTTGGCATCTCCTGCTGATATCGTAACTGCATTCTCCTGCAAATAAAAAAAAAGAAATAATGATATTCCCAAAATCAAATCAGACTTTTACATATACATCAGTAAACTTAAGGCTTGCTCTTATGGAGGTAGGCAGGTATTACAAAACGCCACCTCCTTCGATCCTTAAATACTCCTTTGGCTTCGTTCGAATATACAGAATGAGTTTTTCAAATGGCTGGCCAAATCCGAAATAATGAGGAATAGCGAAAAACACTCAGGAACTCCACTCACTTACTCCTGTTTGATGAAAGGCCCAATTTTGCACAGTTTTTAACATCTGTGTTACCTATGTTGGCAAATATAGTATATTATGCAACTAGTGAATAAAGGACGGATTTAAAGCGAGGGCCAAAGATGAATCACGAACAAGTGAAGGATTCTGAAAACTGAATCACGACCGTAGGGAGTGATTCATGATGATTGAATCACGAGCACAGCGAGTGATTCAAGTGTTAGAATCCTGAGCGACGCGAGTGATTCATGGTCCTCGATATAAATCCGTTTTATTCAAGAGTTGCATACTATATTTTATACCATGACTACGAGAAAAAGAAAGATTCAAGCAAAAAGCACAAGGGATAATAATAAATAAATAAATGGTTAATTACCTTCGAAATTTACAAAAAATGAGAAATCTTCAAAATTTACAAAAAATGAGAAAGGGTTTCGCATTTTTTTGTAAATTTAAGCTGAGCTAGGTGTGTTTCAGACGCCAGTGACCACCTCCGTTACGTTACATAATTATAATTAATTAAATAGCAATGCAATTAATATTAGAATTTAAATCCAAATAAGTTTTCACTAAATATCCTAGACCAAAATCAAAATCATTATTGAAATTCTAAGTATGAACAAACTCAAAATTAAATCGACGAAGGAGTTTGAAAGTCGAATATTCTTTACACAAGAAGTTTGCAGCGAGTATTTTATGCGCAAGGAGGTTGTATAGCATTGAGATGGAGGTAGAATATACATTGGTGTGCTCTAAATTCAAACACCAAAACAGTGATTAAAAGTGCTTTTTATTCACTGTTTTCAGTGAATAAAATAAGCTTTTTAGAGGGGGAATGGTATAAAATAATTTTTAATTTGAATTTGATGAAAACTAAAATTGTATCATTCATTATATTTTTGAAAAAATCAATATTCCTAAATTGGACATAAACAACTTCTACTAAATTACGTAGCGACAAATCAATCAACAACAAATAATTTCAAATTCAATCAACTCAAAGTAACATGACGTGTAATACGACACTAACGAGCAATTTCACTTGGTCGGGTTATATTTTTGCGATCTATAGCGCTGAGCGAGGCTAATGTTTTGTGGTACTGGAACGCATCTTTTACACCCTACCTATTGTTGCGGTGTGTAGTTGTTTTGTGATGAACGCGAAGGTGTGTTTACAAAATTTATAGCTTCTCGAGACGGGAGCTTTAGAAGCATTATAATTCATTCTGGTTGGTGAATGTCACGAAGGCATTCAAGCTATTAGTACCTTTTTAACACGCTTTTATCTGCTTGGTTTGTATGATATATATGAATTTATTTAACGGAATCTTTGAACGTGATTTTCACCCCCTTCAAAACGTCGGATTAATTTGAAACTTTGCACACTTATCAAGGACCGATGACAATGCAATAATTTGAATAGTTTGTCCCTTTATCCTTACCAGGATTAGCGATTTAACTAAAAAGTAAAAATAACGAATAGTTAAAAATGAAACGCTTTAATAGAAAACCAAACTGAAAAGGAGAAAATAATTTTCATTTATTTAAATTAAGAACAGGGTGATTAACAAAAAAAAATATTGAAACTAAGCGTGGTGTGCTTGATGTCAATTGTTATAATATTTTATTGACAGATATTGGTAGAAGCAGTCATTTTGAAAATATATTAAAAAGTACCTCACGTTATCTATATATATAAATAAAATTGGAGTGTCTTTTTTTAATATTGAAATAACCTTTTTTTACTACATGTATATGACACGGTACATACACCAAAATAACATTTTTTAGAATTTTTGTCTGTCTGTCTGTTTGTTCCGGTTAAGCTCTGAAATGGCTGGACCGATTTTGACGGGACTTTTATTGGCAGGTAGCTGATGTAATAAGGAGTAACTTAGACTATGTTTATTTTAGAAAAAAATCTTTTATTATAGAAATTTGTTAGGCGGAACGAAGTTCACCGGATCAGCTAGTTTACAATAAAATACATTTTATAATTCATAATCACACTATTCTTAATTCAAATTCAATGAAAATTATTTTCTACTTTGTAGTTTCGTTTGTGTTATGTATTACGCAAGATACAGGCATGTGTATTTTCGCCCTTATGCTTCGTTAAAATAGGTCATAATATTAAAATATGTATTACCTTATTATCCAAAGGTGCATATCCCAGAGGTATAGCGGGTCGTTTCGCAGGCATCTGGTCACTGGTTGACGACAAACGACGCTTGTTCAGGCGAGTCTGTAAGTTATTTTAATGTTTTATAAGAACTAGAGATTGTCTCACAAGTATGAGTCCCAGAAACGACGCAGTAAATAATACTAATATACTAATACTATCATACTAATATTATAAATGTGAATGTCAGTTTGTTTGTTACGCTTTCACGCAAAAACTACTGAACCGATCATCATGAAACTTTGTACATATATTCTTGGAGGTATTAGAAGTAACATAGGATACTGTTTATAAAAAAAAGGCTTCACTGCGAGCGGAGCCGCGGGTAAAACCTAGTAATATTATAAATGTGAATGAAAGTTTGTTTGTTACGCCTTCACGCAAAAACTACTGAACCGATCATCATGAAACTTTGTACATATATTCTTGGAGGTATTAGAAGTAACATAGGATATCTAAATTAAAAAAATATATATATATTAATGGCTTCATTGCGAGCGAAGCCGCGTATAAAAAGCTAGTAAATTATCATTATCATCATCATTACAGCCGAATGACGTCAGTGGCGTAGCCCAAGCTTCGCCACATCGAACGGTCTATGCGTCTCTCATCCATCGGATTCCCGCAAACTTAACCAAGTCATCGCTCAACCTAATTTTTAACTTCGTAGAGTAAACTGACAACTGCCAATGACATTATTTTTTGACACCGCAATTTAATTTTATTAACTGGTTTAGATAAATGTTTTATGAATATAAACGTAATATATTTAAATATAAAAGTATATACACATAGCTAAACTTTTATTGTGTTAACAGTTGAAGCAAGGTAATATAAATCTTGTTAAAACTTACTTCAATTGGTTCGGATTCGGCTTCGGCAGGAGGGGTCGGCTCTTCTACTCCGATATACTGAAACAATGAGAATATTTTCGTATTTTACACCTTTTTGTTAGAGACAGGCATAGTTTTTTCCCAGCCTTTGTGTTGTGAAGGTCGGATAAGTAGTCCCTCCATGAAATATATTGGTATACAGCAGCAACCGGTTAGAATGAAAGCCAACCACATAGTCACGAAAATGCTAGGCAGATGAATGATGGTATTATTCCCGTAGTTTTCGAGGACACTAATACCGAAAATGAGGTCGAAATCAAAATCCAATATGGCGGTCATAGATATTGACGTAATTTTCGAAGGCACTGATGTCGAAAATTAGGTCGAATTCAATGTCCATATGTTTAGCAAATTATAAATATTACATGTGTAATTAGTGGCTAAGACCTCGCCTGGCGTGTTTAAGACCGTGAACTCAAATCCGAGCAAGTATCAATGTGACTTTTTCAAATTTATTAAGTAGTTTCTAAGTTTATCTTGGACGTCACTGAGAACGACGAAGGAAAGTGAGGAAACTTGGACTTACGGCTAATATAAGTTTGAAATCGCCAATCCACCTTGAACAAGCGTGGTGATCAATGTTGAACGTGGCGTTTATCACATTGCGTAGTTTGTCTTTTGCTACCTGACACTCATTCAGCATTGCGTTTATATAATTATTTTGATACAAGACAAAAGAACGCCATCTAGTGGCGGTAGGAAGAAACTATCACTAGCGAGTAGCGCCATCTCATATCGAATAGCGGAAGTTATCATCACGAATGTTCGTGTCACCCAAGTCTTACTATGCCGAAAATTCTGGAATGTTCTCGTCGAGAACGATCTCGAAAATTCTTCTTGAATGTCTGTCTCAGAAGAACATTCGGGTAGGTTCCTGTCGTGTCTAGAACAGTCAGGAATATTCCAGAAACGTCTTCCAAACTATATAAAAGGCGGTCGGTTTTATCATGGGACAGTTCCAATTTGGAAGTGATACGGAGCGATCAAAAGCGAAATAGTGCGAAGTAATAGCATTGTTTAAGAATTGTTTGAGAAAATAATTGTGATTAAATAAAGTGTGCTGTTTGAATAATTTAACCCTGAATTGCAGCTCGTAACAATACGTATTACTTACTTGAGCATCCGTCGTATCGTATATAACTAAGGCGGGTAGTGGCTGTTTTCGGCATTCGAATGTGGCGTATAACTCGTTGCGAAGCTTGTCTGTTGCCTCCTGACAATCATTTAGCATTGCGTCTATTTCTTTGCTGTCCTCTGTAACCAAAGAATATAATTTTAATCATTATAGTATAATTTTCCTTGTAACACCTATACACTGTGTCTTCATCTATCATCCAACTTTCATGTCGCAGGTCTACTGGATGAAATTTCATTTGAACATTTTAAAAAAGCAGGAGGTTATCAATTCGTCGGAATCTTTTCTTATTTTTTTTTTATGTATGTTCCCCGATTACTCAAAGACGCCTGGACCGATTTGGAAAAATCTTCTTTTGTTTGAAAGGGTATACTTCTCAGTTGGTCCCATAGTCATAAGGTCAGGATCTGATGATGGGATCTTGGAGAAATCGAGGGAACTCCTCAAATATTATAGGCATTTTTTTGTATATTGTTGTTACACTAATACTCACGTTCAAGTTTCTCAATTTCATCATCCAACATGAGTTGCGTCTCTTTGAGTCGAACGTCCATGTCGTATTTCTTCCATGTCTCGTTCAAAAACTTGGTTAGATTGTCTTCTACGAATCTGTTTAAAAAAAATTGCCATTTTTTAGCATCTTTATATAAATCTTAACTAATATTATAGGGTTGTAAAATTTATTGTTCGTTTGTAGGAAGTAGTCTCTGGAAGTACAGGGGTCTCCTGTGAGCCCTTAGAGCAAGGTTATTTTGTAAGGGTTAGAAGTATAAGTCATATCTAATACCTTTAAACGAGCAATTTTTGTATATATGTATAGATATAATCTGAATCTCGGAAACGGCTCCAAAGATTTTCATGAAATTTAGTATGTACGGGATTTCGGGGGCGATAATTCGATCTAGCTAGGTTACATTTTTATAAAACGTCGTTTTCTCTATTTTCATCCCAGCAGAGCTCGTACCTCGGCGAAACAATATGCGAAGCTTTTCCTACGTACTTTCATTCTACATTTTTAAATCCCTAGTCATGGAATTTATTCACGGGGGTGAAGAACGCGGGGGTTCTTTCTACTGAACCTTTCAGCCTATCTGATTTTTGTAGCATTTTATTTAATGCTGAGGATGTTTCTAACTTGCTTCACAAGTTGGATACTTCAAAAAGAAGCTAGCTAGGATAACAGTACATCCAAATTTCTTGTACGATGTTCGACTTCGATGCCCAACCTATCTCGACTCTCTTCATCAGTGGAATTCCCTGCCGAAGTCTATGTTTCCCGATAGCTACAACCTAGGGGTCTTAAAGTCAAGAGTGAATAGGTTACTTCTAGGCAAGCGTGCTTCACCGTCGACCACATCATTGCTTACCATCGGGTGAGAGAGTGGTCAAGCACGAGCCTTTATCTATAAAATGAATCCCTATTTCTCTTGGTCACGCAATAACTTGAGAACGACTTTACCGATTTCATTCATCTTTTTTTTTAAGTGTTCTAATACTTGGTAGAAGGTTCTTACGGAATAAAAAAAAACTAAAAAATATGGTAAGTACTAGGCCCCTATAGGTACCCCTAGCTACCCCTATATATACCTACATACCACTTACCATATTTTTTATTATCTGTACTAATATTATAAATGTGAATGTAAGTTTGTTTGTTACGCTTTCACGCAAAAACTACTGAACCGATCATCATGAAACTTTGTACATATATTATATTCTTGGAGGTATTAGAAGCAACATAGGATACTTTTTATTAACATTTTTTTATTTTTAGTGGCTTCACTGCGAGCGAAGCCGCAGGTAAAAGCTAGTATTATATATATTTTTAGGTAGGTAGGAAGGTAAGTTGGTAGTGCTTACCTACCCTACCTACCTTCATTATTACCTACAAGTATGAAGGTAGGTAGGGTAGGTAGAGTGGGTAAGGTGCGGGAGCGAAGCCGTGGGCACAGCTGTACAGGAAAGTTTACAAATACAAGCGTACATACTTGGCCCCCTTCTCTCCGATAGTCTCCTTGGGTTCATCAGTCGTCATATCTTCGTCTTCAGACTCTGAATCTGATATCTCCACCAGATCTTGAGATAACTTTTTCATCTCAAGTTGTAGTAAGGGCGTTAGGTCTTTTATTCCTTGGATTAGGTTCTGTAATAAACAAGAAGTATTAGTCCAATATTGCCATAGTTCCGACCTTCTTATTTTCAAGTCGATGGTGATTTAATCCTTCGAACAGTGTGAGTCCGGTTACCCTTTGCACAGATAATATAATACTAGCATACAGATGCCTCATCCCATACAAAGAACCCGTGCCGACGTAACTAGCGTTGTTCGTCTGTATAAACTGATTATTTTTCTAAGAATATCGATCGCGTTCGGTTCCGTTCTACGGATATATATGGTGTTAGTAGCGACTTACAAGTAAAAGGGTTTACTCGGTTCGTGAACATTTTTCTTTAAATACAGTGAAGGTTTGTTTTATAGTTTTTTTTTTAGGTTCTACAGTTTCTTTGCACCAAAATGTGTTACAATGGAAATTTAAACAATCGAGTGCAATGCCTCAGAAATTTAAAAACGCGCCATCTATTGGCATCAACTTTAAATGATCCGTTTAAATATTCTTTGAAATATGAATTAAGAGCCCAATTGCCATAATTTTGTACTTAGGAGAGTTGATTAAACAAGAACATAGAATTTTTATGTTCAATTCCAGAAAATGTTAATATTACACACATACCGTGCATATCGCGCCATCTAGTGAGATTTATTAAAACCAAATTTTCTTTATTAGCGCTGAGACCCTGTGCTTATGCTGAAAATGCGGTCATCGTTTCGTTATGCTTACCTTAGTCCTATCAGAGACCGCATCAGCGCACGGCTGGCACACCAAGGAGCGACTCTTTTTGCCTGCGACGTAGTAAGCTACCACAGCAGCATCAGCAACTTTGAAGGGCCCTTTGCCGTCGCTCTCGCATAAGTAGTTGATACATTTGGACGTTTCTCGAGCTTTTTCCTGTTCTTCTACTGTGGTTTTTTCCGGATCTGTAAGAATGGAATATGTAAGTTAACTTTATGCATGTATTGTTTGAGGTTTTTAGCAGGAGCAAAGTTCACCCCAATTTCATTATACTCCAATTGAAATAACATTACACATTATTATAACCCTTTTTAAAGTCCAAATCTACCGCATATCGCAACAGAATTGGGCAAAAGTAACCACTGACTGGATTCCGAATAACAGGAACCAGCGGCGCGGTACGCCCAGAAAGAGATCCGTAGGCGCGAGCCTGCGGACGGCAAGTAATCGGTAGCTCGTCGTCAGATAAGGACCAGGCCCGAGTTTACGGCGCGTAGTGTTCCACGCGCGCCTCAAAGACATATCAGCAAAAGTGACGGGGCCCTCCAGGGCCGATGCCTGTCTGGGTCGCGGATAAATTTGAAAGAGAGTTACCGCGGCCCTGGCAAAAGCAACTGAAGGAACACGGGTGGGTTTTAGTTAGTAAAAGTCTGACACTCCCTCCCGCTTCACCCAGAGCGGGAGAAGTCATTGGATGATTTCCCACACCAAAAAAAGGGGCCAGAAAGAGATGTCGTGACGAATTAGACGTCTATCTGAAGGATTGGCCAGATGTAGCAAGAGACAGCAAAAAATAGGAAGACGGAAGAGAGGCCTTCGTGCTGCAGTGGGACATAAAAGACTCATAATAATTATTTACAGTCCGTTCAGCCGATTTTGAGTTCTATTCTGTAAATATAAGGATGGCATAAAAAGCATAAACAGGTTACCAAAGCCAACTGTTAACTACAGCTTCCATTTGTCATATCTCCAAAGCAATATAAATCAAAATTGATTGAACGGGCAGTAGAAAGGGATCATTTAAATGTCTAGATTTGTGGCAAGTGGCATTTTACTATTAATATAAATGCGAAAATTTGGATGTTTGTTACTCAATTACGTCAGAACCGCTCAACGGATCTGGATGAAATTTCTGGAATAGTACATAGGCTACTTTTTATTCCGGAAAAATGTATGTTTGCCGTGGGACAACTTGCGACTACTTTTGCGGCTACTTTTTATTCCGGCAAAATGTATGTTTTTCGTGGGACAACTTGCGACTTTCAAGCGGGCGAAGCCGCTGGCTAAAGCTAATATTATTAAAGGCGAAAGTTTGTGAGTGTGTGTGCGTGTGTGTTTGTATCTCTTTCACGCTAAAACTACTGAATGGATCTGGATGAAATTTGGCACGGAGATAGATTATAGTCTGGAAAAGCACACAGGATACTTTGTGACCCGGGAATATATTCGGCGAAGCCGCGGGCGGAAGCTAGAATATTATAAAACTAAGTCGCTGTCTACGTCTGTCAACGTCAATGGGGATGATATCGGGGTACGAAAAAGCAAATTCTATTTAGTCGGCCGCTTAAATTATCAAAAAATATTGAACAAGTATTTTTTGCTTATTCAAATCAATAAAAAATCCCGAAGATAAAGCGTATCAAAGTTCGGGGGTGGGGGGCTTGTGACGTAACTTCTACGTAATAAAACCCGACTGCTTAGAAAGCGAACTAAAAAGACGTAAACAAGAAGAAAATCGTGCTGTGCAGTTGGAGGATACATCTGGTTTTGGTCAGCCAGCTCGCGCATATGTATCCACCGACTGCATGATTTTCTTCTTGTTTACATCTTTTTGGGTTTTTTGTTATTTTTAAATATTTTTTTTATTTACAATTTTTTAGTTATTTTTTTTTAGAGAAATGTTTCTGAAACTTACCAGCGTCTTTAGCAGCATCTTCGTCGTCAGAATCTAGACTGAATATTTCTAGACCCAGTTTAGGTTGAGACTGTGTTGAACTTTGAGCCTGATCGTTCATCTGAAAATCAATTGCAATCGATTACTTAAGAAAATAATTTATCTTATCGTCGCTTAAATAATGTAAGTGTCAATTTTAACAAAAACATAATTCAAGTAATGTTTTAGTATTTATTTCTGGACAAGTGATTTGTAATCTTAAGAAATAAATGAATTCAAACCGTAATTTTCAATCATCTGGTGATCTTATTGGATTTTGAATCAAGTTATATTGGATGATAGAAACTCAGTTATCAACAGAGATCAGAATAGGTAAAGATTTGATAGTGCACACGCACGCACATGGGGCGCACGGTTGGCGAAGTGGTTGAGCGATTGACTGCTGCACTGCGTGTCGCGGGTTCGATTCCCGCACGGAACATATATTTGAATGACAAACAGATAGTTGTTCCGGCCCTGGGTGTTGTGTATTTGAGTTTATATGTTTGTAAACGCGCCCACTATACAGGAGAAATTTCTAGAGTGGGCATGGATTTAAAAAAAAAAAACACCTTTTAAAGCCCGGGATCTTAAACATGGCGATTAAATCCAAATTAATCTAACTATTCCGATCTCTGGTAATCAAATAAAATAATTAAACAAAAAATGTTTCGTTTATTTTAAAATATAATTGTTTCATCAAATCTGTATTAATAAAATAAAATCTGTATTATATAATTTCTCTGTGTGGAGTGTTTTGTGTGTACATGAATAAATAAAGTGATGTAAGTTTTGTTTACACACATATAAACAGACATAACATCACGCCTGTATTCTCGAAAGGGTTAGGCAGAGGTGCACATATACGTCGAATTGAGAACCTCCTCCATTTTTTCGTCGTTTAACAAGAATAGTACAACGCGTTACCAATTTGGTTCATTTCCTTAATTACACACCAAAACAAGCTTACTACAATCTCAACTCTAAGGAGATTTATTATTATATCATCGACGCAACAATCATCTATTGAAAAGATTCTAAAACCAATTTTAGCATTAAATAAAACTGGTTTTTATGCAAAGGAATTGAAGCTTTTAATTGCAGAACAAGTTCCAACAGGTTGATCTATAACATAGAATACGTATGTCCTTACCGTAGTCTCAGGTATAACCATTGGTTCGGCGGCACTAACAGTTTTGATCGAAACTTCACTAGTATTCAACCTCGCCTGAAAATAATCAATAAAAAGAAAAATTTTAAAATTCCAAAAACCCCGACAATTCTTTTTTATTTCATACTTTTTAAACTACATAATTTATGTAGTAGTAGACACGCTTCGATCAACAATCTATCGAACACGTAATTATGATACGATATCTTGCGAAAACACCCCGATTCAAACAGTAAAACGCCTACCTACGAACACTCCCGATAATGTCACCTATCAACCAAAAAAAAAAAAAAAAACAAAATCGGTTCATCCATTTAGGAGCTATGATGCCACAGACACACATACACAGGTACACACGTGAAACTTATAACACCCCTCTTTTTCCGTCGGGGATTAATAATTATATCATGTATTATGATTATGCATTATGTGCTGTACACATATTTGTGTAATGTATTTAGTTAGTAAGAATTCAAATGTTTTTTAGTATTTGTTTTGCCCTTTTGTTAACTGTCCTAATTCTATAATAGCACTGAGGTTTGCTGTCAGAGAACCCAATTTTGGGTTAGGCTCGCCTTTGTACATAAGTTTTCCTTTTGTATTTGTAATGTTTATTTTGTGTAAAATAATGAATTTTTTTTTTTTTTTATTCTATAACATAAAAAAAACCAAATTGAAAACCTCCTCCATTTTTTGAAGTCGGTTATTAATGCTTTTAACTATGTCATCGTCATCATCATTTTAATTCAAAGATGTCCACTGCTGGACATAGGTTTCCTCCAAGTTTCGGTACATCGACTGGTCCTGTGCGTCTCGCATCCAGCGGATTTCACCAGCATTCACCAGATCATCGGTCCACCTGGTGGGAGGCCTTCCAACGCAACGTCTTCCGTTTTGCGGTCGCCACTCCAGAACTTTCAGCCCCATTCTTCTGGTGCCTTCTCTATATGAGAAGAGGCCTTTGATCCGCAGTGGGACAGTTACAGGCTGCTATTATCATTAGGCCCCTAAATATATTTTGTTTGCAATGGAATTTGAACTGTACAAGTTTAGACATTGAGGTTATATTAAAAAAAACAACAGTTATACTCACAGGCTTATGCGGCGGCGGTTTCGGTACCCCACTGATAACAACCTCCCCCTCTTTAGTCGTAATCTCTGATGTACTTCCAGCGGAACCGGAACACATGATCTCTATGCCCGTTGGTATGTTGACATTGGTAACTTCTCTATCGGGTGAAGAAGGTTTGTCGTTTGATGTTTTGTCTGGTTCCGGTTGTTTTTCTACTTCTTGTAGGTCTGTGGGTAATTTTTGAAAGGATTTTAGAAAGGTATCAATTCACCTTCTTAGGTCAATTGATACTTCTTTTAAGTAAAAAATAAGGTTTTTAACGGCTGCCAAAAAATGAGATAAAAACGTGAAGAAAAAGAAATTAACGAATGGTAAGTACCCGCGATTTCTAAAATCTGTTGGTTGTTTTGAAGATTTTTGAAACAAAATTCCTTAGCGTGGCTTGCGGCAGGAGTTGTCTGGCAGAAATCGTCCCTCATAGCCCGAATAATATAATACTAGCATACATATTGTCGTCGACGAAACACAGTACAGTGTAAACAAAGACAATTAGTGACGTTATCAGAGTTGGTAAGACAATTTCTAGTGTAAACAGAGGCTATCAGTGACGTTATCTATACTTAATATTATAAAGCTGAAGAGTTTGTTTGTTTGTTTGAACGCTCACGCGTGGTTCGTCTTTCACGCCCTTATAAAACAATACAAGTGCACTGCAGTGTCTAGTGAACAAACGAACGGACGACAGATCGTACGCGGTGTGTCGTGTGTTAAAAATCGTGACCGCAAATCGTGTCGTGCGGTGCCTCGTGAACAAATGACCTAATAGGAATAATTTAAACTTATTTTTTTCCACTTTGTAGTGTTTTTATTTGCAAGTCGGTTGTATTTTTCTTTAAAAAGTTTTTATTACGAACAAACATAGTCAGAATAAAAGAAGTTTTTTTGTCAAGAAGTGTTTTCTTCATCCTGGTCTGGGAGTGAACGGCAGGCTTATTACGTATCTTTTGCAAGAGCAAAACGATAGCGATTTTTGCGCAATAATTGCTCTTCCATACAGAAGTTTTAGAGTTGTTGGCGGTTTTTTTTTTAAACAAGTGCTTTGGACAAACAACGAGCGATTAGCAAACGATTGTGTAGGACCTACCATACTTACACTGCAGGTAATGAAAGATACGTAATAAGCCTGTGGGTCGGCAGTGGCACGACACACCTGGCACACCGGGGTACGGGAACTGTCCCAGTTCGTACCCGAAGAAGTACGTTCGAAACACAGATGCCTCATCCCATAGATAGACACGGTGCCGCCGTAACCAATGTTTTTCGACGGCCTCGACGGTCTATTGACTACAAGTTCATCGACCACGTTCGGTTCCGTCCCTCGACGATAGATGGTGTTAGCAGTGACTTCCAATTAAAAGGGTTTACTCAGTTCGTTAATATTTTTTGGCTTAAATACAGTGACGATTTGTTTTATAGTATTTTTTTGCTCGTTTTAACAGTTTCGTTGTACCGAAATTTGTTACAGTACAAAATTTAAAAAATCGTGTGGAATACCTCGAAAATTTAATACAGCGCCATCCATTGGAATGGATATTTAATGATCTTTGAAATATGAATTAGGAGCCAACATTTAATGATTTTGTGCGTGAGTTGATTAAACAAGAACATAATTTTTTTATGATCATTGACACTCACCATCTTCAGAGGAGCTGCTCTCGTCCAGATTCACGATATTGACGACAGCTCTACCTTCTTGATTGCCTGAAGATGAAACCTTGATCTTTAAGGATTTGTCTTCTTGGGTCTTGGAGGGTTGGCTCTTTGTCTTAGCGACACTTGGGTCCGTCTTGCTCGGTGATTGGTTAGACTTAGAAGGAGATAGTGCCAGCTGGCTCGGCGATTGCTTGGAGGTTGTGTCGGTTTTGTTCGGGGATTTCGACGGTGATTGTTTTTGTTGTTGTTGGTCTGAAATAAGAGGGTAAATGATTTAGATAATTAAATATAGGTTCTCTTTATTGCCCTCAAAACGTTGAAGGAAACCGGTATAACCTAGAAGCAAAAATTCGAAAATATGTGACATCCACCAACACGAACTGGGCCCGCGTGGTGGATTACAGCCCATTCCCTCACACAGAGAGGAGGCCTGTGTCCCAGCAGTGGGAACAATATAATAGGCTGATATTGATGATGACTCTTTATTGTAGTCCGTAACATATCTATACAAATAAAACAAAAATAAGTGTCTTTGGAACTTTCTTCTGTTTTGTTGTGCACACATCATGTAAAATATACAAAACCAATATTGATAATTTTTATACATAAAAATTGTACGTAACTTGGAGTATTACTTAGTTTTTCTTGCATCGCAATCTGTTCACTCCATCAAAAGATTTATGAATTTAAAGTGTTCAAGAAGTAAAATATCACAACACACGTAATTCAGATACTCGGAAAGTTGAACTCTATAGTCAAAAGATGGCGTTTTGACGTTTGATTTGACGTTATCTTCTGAATGGCGTTGTTGAGATACTCCGCGGCAGAATGACCCTAGAAATAAATGGTAGGTAGAGTAGGTAGTTGACGGGAGCAAAGCCGCTTATCTTCATGTTCTTTGCTTAATTCAGCCACAGCCTATTGTTCTTAAGTTTGTTCTACGTCACCTTCATTGTCAAACAGTTGTACTGCCTCTATGTCCATCGGTTCTACGGGTTCTATAGATCGCTATTCTTCAGCTATAGTAATGATAACTTACCTTCACCATCCTTGCTTGGTTCAGCCACAGCCTGTTGTTCTTCAGTTCGTTCTACGTCACCTTCATTATCAGACAATTGTACTGTATCTATGTCCATCGGTTCTGCGGGTTCTATTGTTTCCATTGGCTCAATTGGTCGCTGTAAAATAAATAAATTTAAATACTTTAAAAAATAGTCTCTTGATTACGGAAAAAGGAGAGAGACGCCTTTATCCAGGAGAGACAAAATAAGGTTTTTTTAAAAAAGAGACTTTGCTCCACACTTGGAATTTCTCCTGTAACATTTAGCTTTTTTTAATCTATGTAAGTTTATTTTTGAGTGAATACATATCAATACAATACATATCATTTGCTATGGAATGTGAACTTTGTCTTGTAAGACTATTTTTAACCGACTTCCCAAAAAGGAGGAGGTTCTATGTTTGACTTTATGTTTTTTTTTGTATGTTCACCTATTTCTCCATCATTTGTGGACCGATTTTGAATATTATTTTTTTATTAAAAAAGTATGTTCCGAAATTGGTCCCATTTTATTTTGGTGAAGATCAAAGGAAGAACTTCGCAGATATAAAACAGAACTCTTCAATAAATAAAAGCAATTCTCTCAGGATAGGTGCAATCGCTTGTCTGTTTATTGCTTATACCATTTCATAACATCACGACAGTACGGTCTAAAGGGGTACGCAGATATGTACAGTTCACCTTGGTACACTCTCATTTCACCAGTTATGTTCAAGTTTCTATTCTGATATTAAAGTAATCTATTTTGGAAATATATTACTAAACAACTCGCTTATTAGGTAGGTACGACTAAAAAGTAGAAAAAAGTTTTATAAAAAATACTACCGACTTCGGAAGTCGGTGTCCATAACGCAAAATATTAGGACCTGCCAAAGACACTGACTTCCAAAAAGTAACTTATTTTAAACTTTGTAGTTTATATTTGGAAGTCGATAGTATTTTTTGTAAAAATGTTTTTTTTTTCCTTAATTTGAATTATAGGTACTGAACAAAAGGAATTTTGTCTTACCATGACATACTTTCCTCCCTCATCCATGATGTCCGCCGGATACTCTGCATCCTCTGTATCCTTATTGTCTGGAGTTTCCAATTCCTTGCCTTCCTGGACTGGGTTTGAGTCTTCTGACTGTTCCGCTGAGATTTGATTGCTGCTTTCTGTAAATTTTAATAATTAAAACAATTTGTGGATTTAGCGATCCGATAGTCGTGTCAGCCAATGGCTTAATAGCCATGAGCCTCGACCAACACTTTAGCAGGGTCTCGTTGGGCAGTTGGATTGCGCAAGGACTTCACCCAGAAAACGGTTCTCCTGGACACGGCGCGTATTTTTGGGAGGTGGCGGATGCCTCTCTCTGTGGCCGTCAGGGCTTGAACTCTGTCCACATCAGTAGGACTCTATTGCTTCTATTTTATTTTTTATATTTTTTTTTTTAAATTGTATCAAATAAGATGAATAAAGAAAATAATGATCCCTTCAAAAACATTACATGTAAAAAACACAAGTCTCGCGGCGCAGTTCTTCTACCGACAAAAGTAGTGAGATCAAAAGTAAAACAAAGTCGGATAATTTCTTCAGTAGGTACTTTAATAATTAGGTTTCAAACTAACTTTTTCATAAGGGATCGAGATTATTGTGTTCTTCTAACAAATTCAGGCTTCTAGCTTTATCCACAATGAAGTAACAGGGGGATTGAAAACGCCCTGAATGGCTTCGAGAAAAAGTGGTACGGCTGTGCCTTTGTTTGCTCGACTTGTTGGCGGCATAGCGGTGCCCCCAACAAGTCGAGCAAACAAATCAAAATTAATATTATTAAAATACATACAAAACAAGCAAAGATGTATCCTCCGACTGCACAGCATGATTTTCTTAATGTTTACGTCTTTTTAGTTCGCTTTTGAAGCAGTCGGCTTTTTAGATTTTTCTAATTAACTTTTTTTATTTATGAGTTTTTTTTTTTTGAATTAGGTACATTTAAACATATAAGTGTTATATATTTTTGAAATCATCTCTTAAAACCCTTTATTATGATACCCCACACGATAGGTTTGGAAAAAAAAAATTGGTCTCCCACAATATGGCGCCCAAAGTCCGCCATTTTTCTATTATCCAATTTTAATGCAGCCAGTGACACTCGCAGGGTTAAGACGAATCGATTGACGTAATAATCATCAAAATCGGCCAACGCGTTTAGACATAGACTGATAAACACATTACCCTCCTTCGGCAGTCGGGTAAAAAATATACGGCAACTCACCATCATTATCAAAATCATCGTCATCATCGCCATCATCATCATCTTCCGGTTCCTCATCATCTTCTATCATCCGTCCCGAAGACTCGGCCAACAGCCCCAGGCTGTCCGATATCTCTGGAACTTCGTCTGCTGTGTCTGGTGTCATTTGAGTGATGGGCGCTGGTGGTTGTTCTGTGAGGAGTTGAGCCTGGCTTGTGGATGCTGAAAGGAGGTTGAATCTCATAGAAATAAATTGTTAATTTAAAAAAAAAACTCATTAAACAAGCTTTTTAGGGTGCCGTACGCAAAGGGTAAAAACGGCAGCCGAATTGCGCAAGTGCATTTGGCAAGGTATACACCCATGACCCATGGGTGCATGAAATATATTGGGCCGCCATCTTTGGCAATCCGCCATATTGGATTTAGAATGATGTCACTTAGCTGGCATGCATTGTCATGTCATCCAAATCAAATGTGTATCTGTCATGGACCAAGTGTTAATCAATGCACTTGTTTAATTATGAATCAATCAAGGCATTATGAATCAAGTCAAGTCAAATCGGGCAATGTAATGGATACGAAAGGCATTTACAAGGCAGACGTGAATGGAAACGCCGGGAGGAGCGCCCTAAAAAGACATACATAGATCTTATTGGTGATGTTCTTCAGAAAGTCCAAGTGCGCGGTACTCATAACCGGCGTGTGTGTATGTCTACATGTATGAATGTGAGTGAAGTAAAAGAACTATGTAAGGATCGTAGCAGGTGGCGTTCTGTACTTTCTGCCTACTCCCAAGGGAAAAAGGCGTGTGTTTATTATGTATGTATGTAATGGATACTGAGGCCTTAGTGCGAGTTTTTACTATCACGCTCAATCGCGTTAATGTAAACGTTAATTTGTATTGAAACTGGATAAGCACAGTCTGGTGACAGTAACAAGAAACCTCTTTTTTTGGTATACATATTATCACGAGTGAGTACGTTAAAAAACCCGGAATAAGCACACTGATAGCGAGCGAAGCGAGCTCGGGAGCCCCTTCAAATCTAACCTATACGTTTCGGGGGCACCCCGATACCCTATGGGTTATAGATAGCGGTAGGGTATAGGTTATAGATAACGGGTTGATAACGGATAACGGGGATTATAGATCACGGGAGCTGAAGTGAGCGAACTCAGCTGCCGTCATCTCCTTCATGTTAGGTTAGGTTTGCAGACAGAAAATGAGAGCCGCGCAGCGGGGCTCCGTCGACTTTATTGCCTAAATAGTAATCGTACCTATTCTTAGTAAAATCAATGTCAACATTAAAATAATTTACAAAATTACATCTTTTTACTACCCGGCCGCATAAGTGATGGGCATTATTCAGAAAGCCCGGTCAATTTAATTATTTCAATAGTTTTTAGTATATGCCTACTCATATTGTGTATATCTCAAATTGTCTGGGCATTATGGATAATGCCGTATTTATTACTTGGTCCATATTTCAGTTCAATCGGTTGGGTAAAATATGGGTGTAAGATTTGGTCCATTATCATCATCATTTCTGCGGAACACAGGCCTCCCCGAAGTGTCGCCAGATCGACCGGTCCTTTGTGTCTCGCACGGATTCCCGCAATCTTAACAATCGGCCCACCTAGTGAGAGGCCATTTGGCCCATACATATAGGGTTGCCATCAGTCCGGGGTTCCCGGATTTGTACTAGTTTAGAAGGCGTCCGGGGAGCGTCCGGGCGGGGTGTTATTTGTAGTCCGGGTTTTAAAGTCTTCAAATAACCAACGGTAATGTTTCACCGATTTCTCCGTCAAATGTAGACCGATTTTGAAAATTCTTTATTTTTGGAAGGGTATCCCGAATTGGTCCCATTTAAATTTTGTGAGATCTGATGAAGAAATTCGGAGAAATTCAACGGACATTAGTCTTCAAAAATTATGGCAAATCATCCGGGATTGCATGTCTGTTTATTGTATACAAGCTTCTGCCAGCGGCTTCGCCCGTGGCAAAAGTGTTTTATCATCCCAAGGGAACATTATACCGGGATAAAAAGAAGCCTATGTGCTATTCTTGACTATAATCCTTCTGTCTGCCAAATTTCAATTAGATCCATTTAGCCGTTCTGGCGTGATTGAGTAAAACATACATCCGTTACAACTTCCAATACAAACTTGCGCGTTTTTAATATTAGTAAGAAGTAAGATTAATACAGAAATTAACCACTAACTAGGTGCCATAAAAAAGTTGAAAATTAAAAACATTTTACAAAAAATACAACCGACTTCCAATTTAAAATACTACAAAGTGAAAAATACCTTCAATAGTTTAAAAAAAAACTTCAAAATTTTGGAAGTCGGTGTCAAAAAACAAAGAAATGAAACCATAAACATCAACTTCCGAAATTGAAATTATTTTTCACTTTGTAGTGTTTTTAATTGTCTGTTTTATTTTTGGAAAAAAAAATATTTTGAAACTACATTTAGTTTAAAAAAGGTATGAAAATAAAATCTGTTTAAATGTCCGGGATGTAAGCACCAAAGTCCGGGGTTTTTACGCCCCTTGTCCTGGTTGGTAGATTTTGGAGATGGCAACCCTACATACATACAAAACAACAGGGCAAGTTTAAAACAAACTTGTAAAATTGTGTGTACTAGCACCACTCTATTTGGAGAGGCTTCAGAAACTTTTGGAAGGGGAATTCCCTGAAATCTCGTGCAATAAACAACGCGTGTGCGGCGACGCGGCGGCGGGAGATGACGTAATCGCAAGATCTATTCAGAGTATCAAGGTCGTAGCTCTGGATTCTAGATATTTCGCTGGCTTTTATAAAATGTAAAAATATATTATGTATTCGCATTACTATGTGTAATTTATTTATTCACCACTGCTCTCAAAAGATGAAGGAAAACAGCGTGAGGAAAAATTCGAAGACATGTGACGACTACCAACTCGCATTGTTCCCGCGTGGTGCATCATAGCTCATTCCCTCTCACAAGAGGCTTGTGTCTCAGCAATGGGAATATTATAGGCTTATTACGCATGAAGTGTTCTTCATGAAATATTTCGTGCGTCCTTTTTTTACTGTTGCATTGTATCCACTAATACTACCATCATCTTCCTGACCTTGTCCCATGTTACTTGTGGTCGGCGCAACACTTTTTCTTCTTCCATACCGTCCTGTCCCCCGTCACGCCATCACTGACTCCCTTTTCTTTCATATAACTCTGCACACGACCGTCCATCTTTTCTTTGGCCGTCCCCTCCCCCTACATCCATCCACATTTATATTCATAACTCTTTTAATTACATGCGTTTCATCCCTCCTCACATGACCATACCAGGACATACGGTTTCCATTCAACGTTTCTGTCACTCGCGCCGCTCTCAAACTTCCTACTCATTTCTCACTTCATCCATTCTCGTCACTCTGCACATCCATCTCAACATTTTAATCTCTGCTACATGCAATCTGTTTTCATCCATCTTTTTTACAGCCCAACATTCTGATCCATACAGTGCGACAGGTCTAAACACGGATACGTGGGTCGCAAGTTGTTCTAGTGACCTTTTCATCCAGCCGTTTCATCCATCCTGAGTTGTTGTTGAGTTGATATTATAAATGTGAAAATTGGTGAATATGGATATTCAAAAAATCTACTGAAAGAATCCTGCTCAAACTTTACAGTTATAATACCTAAAGTCAAATCTTTTACTTCAATTAGGCCATTGAGACATTGGGCTTATACATTTGAATGTCAAAATTCTTTAAAGTTAAAACATTAAAATTGATTCTATTGTCCATTCACAACATCAGAACATCACACCCACACACAAACATACTAGCTTCTGCTAGCGGCTTCGCCCGCGTGAAGAAAAGTGTTTTATCATCTCAAGGGAACATTTTACCAAGATAAAAAGCATATGTGCTATTCCAGACTATAATCTATCTCTGTGTCAAATTTCATCCAGTTCCGTTCAGCCGTTCTGGCGTGATTAAGTAACAAACATACATCCATCCAAACTTTCGCAATTATAATATTAGTGAGATTGGGGGAAGTACAAATTCCACACAAGTGGAGCCACAGAAGACAGTTAGTAGGAAACATACAATTAAAATCTTGCATTTTCATAGCTTCTGATATTTCATAAGTGCCCATATAGTTAGGTTTAAGCAAAATAAAATACTACGGATAACTTACCAGTGGACTCCAGAACTTCATTTGCATCATCTGCAAACATTTTTTCCAAGTTTTCTTCAATTGTTTCTTCTACAACAGTATCTTCAACTTTCCTATCATTTTCAGCCATAACATCACCATCATTCACCATCACCTGGACTTCGCTCACTGTTGAAACAATTACTATAGCTTCTTGATCTACTGCGGTTTCTTCTACTGTGACATCATTAGTGGTAATTGTTTTTTCAGGTACCATGGATTTTTGATCTACTGATATTTTATTTGCTGTGTCATCTTCAACGGAAATTGCTGTTTTAGTAACCATACCAGTGACGATTGCTGTTTCAGTAACTTTAGCTTCTTGATCTACTGATTTATCATTTACTGTGACATCATCAGTGGCAATTGCTGTTTCAGTAACTTCAGCTTTCTGATCTAATAACATTTCCTTTGCTGTGTCATCAGCAGACACAATTTGTGTTTCAGTAACCATAGCTTCCAGATCTACTGATTTGTCATTTATTGTGTCATGATCAGAGTGAATTGTTTCTGTAACTTCAGTGATCTGATCTACTGATTTGTCATTTACTGCTTCATTATCAGTGACGATTGTGTCAGTAACTACAGCTATCTGTTCTACTGATTTTTCATTTACTGTGACATCATCAGTGGCAATTGCTGTTTCAGTAACTTCAGCATTCTGATCTACTAGTGTATCTTTCACTGTGTCATCATTAGCTGTAGTTGCTGTTTCAGAAACTACAGCTTTCTGATCTACTGATTTATCAGCAACTGTGTCATCATCAGCAGCAGATACTGTTTCAGAAACTACAGCCTTCTGATCTGCTGATATTTCATTTGCTGTGTCATTATCATCGGCAATTGCTGTTTCAGTAACAACAGTTTTCTCATTTACTGTGTTATCATCAGTGGTAATTGTTGTTTCAGTAACCACAACTTTCTGATCTACTGGTGTGTCTTTCACTGTGTTATTGTCAGCTATAGCTTGATCAAGTGCTTTTTCATCGCCTGATTCATCATCAGGAACAGTTTCATCTACTATTTTCTCAAGTTCTGTCTCCTCATCAAAGTTTTTATAAACGTCATTAAGACTGACCATAGATTGGTCTAGATCCATAGAGAAGTCTGTATCATCCATGTCTATTAGTTCTTGTGTTGGTATTTCTAGCATTACATCTGGTTTGTGTAAACCGTGGTCAGTTTTGATAGGTACAGGCGAATCTGCACGAAATATTGTTGAGTTGTTGGGTGAAACATCATCCGTATCAATGTTTTTATCTACTGGGTCTTTGGTTTCTTTGATTTCTTCAGTTTTGTTTAGATCTGTGTCTTTGATAACATTGTCTGTAATTTCTTCAGGTTTTACTGTCTCTATTTTATCTTTTGATTCTGTTTCAAGTATAGTATTTTTTGGGCTAGATTTTTCAAGATCTTGTGTTAGAACATTGTAAGTACTAGAAACGGTGATTGGAGTTGTTTCTGCAGGGCTATTGGTAGACTCTTCAGTAGTATTAGTTTCTTCAACAATTTGCTCTTTATGGTCGTCAATTTTGATTTCATCATCCATTATTCTATCAGTATTTTCTTTTTCAGATTCAGCTTTACCTGCAATTTTATCTTCAAATGTTATTTCATTAGTAACCTTAATTGTCTCAGTTGTATCAACATTTGGCTGATCTATTATTTTCTCACTTGTTTTGACTTGATCATCAGATTGATCCATATTTTTAACTTCTTCTGTTGATACATCTACATCATCCTTTTCTACATTAGTTTGGTCATCTATTGAGTGAGCTATCTCTTTTATTGACATTTCAGGATGATCATCCATTGGCTGATCTATAATCTTTTCTTCCATCTTAGCCTGATCTTCAATCAAGTCACCAGTAATGTCTACATCCATAGGGGTACAGCTATCATCCTCAACATCTTTTAGTAATTCTCCTTCTTTTTCATCATCAACTTCCATTTCTACATCACTTTCAGGTACTTCTGAAGCTTTTTCTAAAAGGTAATTATCTAGCAGCACATCATCATCTTCTTTATTAATTTGAACTTCTTTTTCAGGAGTTATAATAGAACTTTCGATGCCTTTCGCAAGAATAGTTACAGAACTTTCCCCTTTACAATCCGTTTCTTTATTTTCTAATGTAACATCATCATTTATTTTACTTAATATAACATCTGTAAACGATGGCACTTTGAAATTTGCAACCTCTGTGTGAGAAGTACTGTCAGATTCTTCTTGGGCTTCATTAATAATATCTTTAGGAACTTCTTTTGCATGTGTATCTGTTGTAACATCCTTTAGAAAGTTAAATTCTACTAATTCAGTTTCTTTTATTGCTTCAACTATACTTTTATCTACCAGAATCTCTGCAGCTTCAACTATGAGTTGCTTTGCGCTATTCATTTCAGATTCTCCTGCTTCTTTTACCATACTTTTCTCTTCAAGAGTTTCTTCAGGTTTGTCTCTGACTTGCATTGCGTTGTCTGTTTCATGTTGTTCTGGCTCTTCTACTAAACTCTTTTCTCCAAAAAGCTCTTTAGCAAGTGCTATCACTTGCTTTGCACTGTTCCTTTCAGATTCTCGTACTTCTTTTACCATAATTTTCTCTTCAAGAGTTTTGTTAGGTTCGTCTCTGACTTGCATTGCGCTGTCTGTTTCATGTTGTTCTGACTCTTCCACCATACTTTTCTCACCAAGAATCTCTTTAGCAAGTTCTATAACCTGCTTTAGTTCAGATTTTTCTTGTTTATCAATAACACTCTTTTCTCCAAGAATCTCTTTAGCCTGTGCTATCTGTGCTAGCTTTGCACTTTTTGTTTCAGTTTCTGCTACTTCTTCAACTATACATTTCTCTCCAAGAATCTCCTCTGCTATTACTTGGATTTCACTACTTATATCAGATTCTTCTATATATTCGACCATACTCTTCTCTCCAAGAATCTCTTTAGCCTCTGCTATAACTTTAATTTTGCCGCTTATTTTAGATTCTTTTTGCTTTCCTACTTTCTTCTCTTTAAGAAACTCTTTAGCCTGATTTTCTTCTTGAATTTCTGATTCTTCTAGTAAATCTGGTTCTAAAACATTGGCGTCATCTTGATTCTCACTTTCTTCTATCAGAATGTCCATTTCAGGGCTACTTATTGCTTCTGCATTCAAATCAGTTTCTTGCAAAAAGCTTAGTTTCTCAAAGTCCATCTCGGGGCTATTTATCGATTCAGTATTTAAGTTATCAGATTCTTGCAAGACATCAAAATCCATTTCTGGGCTGTTTATCGCTTCTGTATTTAAGTCAGGTTCCTTCAAGAGCTCATCTTCCAACCTTTTGTCATCATCAGACAAATTTTTAGTTATGACATCAGAAGATTCTTCCAAAAGTTGTTCTTCAGATAGAATATCATCATTCTTTGCATCAGCGTCATCATCATCCCATCTTAGTTGCATATCTTCGTCTTCAATTTCGTCAAGATCATCTGCCTTTTTGAGATCAAATTCATTACGTTTGTGAAGGAAAGGAAAGCTACTCTCAACTTTTCTAGTAGTAACATCGGATTTAGATGTTTCACTGACCTTTGATTTGGCTGCGTGATCACCACTACTTTTGCCTACATCAGTATTTATGACTTCCATAGACATTCCCGTCAACTCAGTTTCAGGATCTGGTTTTTTCAAATGTTCCTGCAAAATGCGTCCTAAATCTCCAGAGCCTTCTGGAACTGCTGGCCAAGGCACATTTCGCTGGCTGCTTGTAGAAGAAATTAAAGATAATGCATTACCCTCAGTTATTACTACTGGGATTTTGTTACCTACGGATAACCGGTTATCTAAGAACTTATTAGTGTCTTTTTCTTCTTTATCACTCATTGTTAACTATTAGATATGAAACCAACACACACAAAATTGTAAATAATAATAATAACGTTCAGTATAACATTGGAATACACAGCTTCTTACAAATGATACCGTGTGAACTATTATTTTCACTGTATGCACTGCCGAACCGTATTTTTAGTGGTAACTAAATAGTAACAATCTTGCACCGACATCAAAAATGCATCTCTTGATCGATTGTATTCATTGACAAGTTTGACATTATTTGTTGAAATTTGAAGTCTATGGTTTGAAGTGACATTTCCTAGGTGAGTCTTGCCATAATAATTTAATCAAACTTTCGCAATCTCAACATTCATAGAACTAGCACCCTTATTTTTACCAACTGCGAGAAGGTAATATTTTTCGAGCGTATGTATGTATTTTTCTAAACCCTAAACACCAACTTCAAAAAAAGAAACCGGCCACAGACAAACCGTGAAAACGGTTTTGTGGGGCATAGTTCGTAAGTTATGATGATTTTATTAACTTGTAGGTACTTTAATAAATAAATAATAATAATAAAGTGCGTGTCGGATTTCGCACATTTAGGGTTCCGAACCAAACCGCAAAATTAAGTTGGTTGTAATAGTGAAAATGAGGGAATTTCAATAAAAAAATCAGATTTATAAATATATTGGTATTTTTGATTTGTTTTCGACGCGTTTTTACAGTTTCAATGTTTCACACTACAAATTTAAAAAACCGAGTGGCATGCCTCCAATGATGCGTTCAAATAATCTTTGAAATGTGATTTAAGAACCCAATATTTCATAATTTTGTGATTAGGAGAGTTGATTAAACAAAAACATACAAAAGCTACGATCAATTCAAGAAAATCTTAATTTTACACTCAATTCATTATCAATCGCGCCATCTAGTGACACTTATTTGAACCAAATTTTCTTGGTTAGCGCTGGGACCCTGTAGCTTGGTTAAGTTAGGACCTTCTGATACACGTCAAAGTCATTTGAATAAATAAATACACTCTTTCTCTATTAAAGGGAAATACTAATGCGATATCACGCCTTTAATTCCACGAAATTAAATAATATTACTTAGTTATTGACGTGATATGATCTATTTGCTTAGAGTTGCAACCTCCTTCCTTGCCAACCTCTAACTTTACTCATGCTAGCCATGTCATTGTCATTCAAGTTTTCTTCATATATAATGTCATATAGTGTACAATTTTATGTTTATTAAAACCTGAATACTACAGGTTTTCTCATTATTTCAATTTAATAAACATAAATGGACAAGTACCTAAGACCAGAACGGTTCGACGAAGACCCGTCCAGTAAAACTGCAAAGGAATGGTTACATTGGAAAAAAACATTCGTCAACTTCTTAGCTCAGTCAGAAGTATCTGCTGCGGACAAAGATGGTGCCGCAAAATGGCCTCAAATTAAACTCCAGCTTTTGATCAACCACATCTCGCCGAAGGTTTACGCCCATGTTAGTGAGTACGAAACATATGACACCGCGATTGCTGCGCTCGACAAATTATACGTCAAGCCCAATAATATCATCTATGCCAGACACTTACTAACTACGAGAAAGCAGCAGGCAGGTGAGACTATAGATAGATACATGCAATCCCTCAAACAACTCGCTAAAGATTGCGATTTCGCCAGCGTTGATGCCGAAACTAACAAAAACGACACGATCCGTGGCGCATTTATCGCAGGCATGACGTCCGCCAAAGCACGCTCGAGACTTCTAGAGAGCTTATCATTAACACTGGATCAAACTTATAATACAGCCCTGGCAATGGAAATGGCGGAAACAAATTCACAAACCTTTATCAACCCCATTATCAATGCCGTGTCTCTAGCATCTGAAACGCGAACCAACGACACTGCTCCCGAGACTGGTACTATAACTGCCGCTACGAAATCAAATGTCGCTAACTCCTTCTCCACTCGCAAATGCTGGTATTGTGGTGGATCACTGCATGCCAGGAGGAAATGCCCGGCAAGAGACACTGTCTGCAAATCCTGCAACAAGAAAGGTCACTTTAGCAAGGAATGCCGTTCTAAGCCCAACACTAGTGCATCAATTACCTCACCAGAGGAATGTGAACATTGCACTGCCATAATTGCTGCTACGCCGGCCTCTCTTCGAAAGGCAATGATTCCTGCTGTCATCAAAGGCATCAAAGCTCAAGCTCTAGTTGATACTGGGAGCTCGATTAGCTTCATCAATGAAGACTTCGCCAACCTCTGCCGTCTGAAGCGAAGCCCTTGTACCCAAACAGTCTCAATGGCTTCTCTATCTCATACTTCGCAAGTCAGTGGTTCAACCTGTCAGAACGTACATTTAGGTGACCACTGTTACGAAAAGATCAATTTATTGATAGTCAAGAACCTTTGCGCCGATCTGATCATAGGCCATGATGTGCTGGCGCTCCATTCGACTTTGGAGTTCGCATTTGGTGGCCCTAAAGACGCGTTCAAAGTATGCAGCGTTGCAGAGGCCTCAGTACCGGCTGTACCGCTCTTTGCCAATGTTTCCCCTGACTGCAAGCCTATAGCAATTCGATCCCGTAGACACAGCCCTGAGGACCAGGCATTCATTGCGGATGAAGTAAAGAAACTGCTAGAAGACGGCATCATCGAAGAGAGCCATTCTCCCTGGAGGGCACAAGTACTCGTGACTAAAAATGCAAATCACAAAAAGCGTTTAGTAATTGACTACTCCCAAACCGTCAATAGGTACACTCTGCTAGACGCATACCCGCTACCTAACATTGAAGAAATGGTAACAAAAGTCTCTAAGTATGCGGTCTTCAGTACCATCGATCTCCAAAGCGCCTATCATCAGGTCCCCATCCTCTCCCACGAGAAACCTTTCACAGCTTTCGAAGCTTGTGGTAACTTGTATCAATTTCGCCGCATTCCATTTGGCGTAACAAACGGGGTGGCTAGTTTCCAAAGAACCGTCGATTGGCTCATCAGGAAAGAAAATCTCTCCGGTGTATATGCTTACCTTGATGATATAACCGTTTGTGGCAACACCCAACAAGAACACGACATAAATTTGGAACGATTTTTACGGGCGGCTGATAAATATGGTCTGACGCTCAACAAGACTAAAAGCAAATTCAGCCAACGCATCATCAATTTACTTGGGTATACTATACAAGACCACGTCATCAAGCCTGATAGTGATCGATTACAGCCCTTTCTTAAAATGCCACCGCCATATGATGCAGCGTCCCATAGGAGGACATTGGGCATGTTCGCCCACTACTCCAAATGGATCCCTAACTTCTCCGAAAGAATCCATGTTCTGGCTCATGCTGACTCCTTTCCCCTAAGTGAAGAAGCTAAAGATTGCTTCGAAGGTTTAAAATCCACAATCGCCAAGTCCTCCGTTCATGCTATTGATGATAATATGCCCTTCACCGTTGAAACAGATGCATCCGAACACACAATTGCTGCCACACTGACCCAAGATTCACGACCTGTGGCCTTCTTCTCAAGAACCTTAAATCACAGTGAACTCAATCATTCGGCCGTTGAAAAAGAAGCGTATGCCATCGTAGAATCGCTAAAAAAGTGGAGGCATTTCCTTATCGGGAAACATTTTACTCTTATAACGGATCAAAGATCAGTTTCATTTATGCTCAATGCCAAACACGCCAGTAAAATCAAAAATGAGAAAATCCAAAGGTGGCGGCTTGAGTTAGCGCCATATAGTTATGACATAGTATACAGACCCGGGAAGGAAAATAAAGCTGCGGATGCCCTATCGCGCATATGTGCTTGCACCATGAATACTTCATCTAAACTACAATCTCTTCACGCATCACTTTGTCATCCAGGAGTGACAAGAATGTACCATTGGCTGAAGAGTAAGAATCTTCCCTATTCAATAGACGAAGTCAGGACGATGACGCGGGATTGCCGTCTGTGCGCTGAGGTCAAACCGAAATATTTCAACAACCCAACTCCTACACCGAAACTCATAAAGGCGACGACAGCTTTAGAACGCTTAAGCGTAGATTTCAAAGGCCCTCTCCCATCGAAGTCTAACAACAAATATATTCTCACGGTTATAGACGAATACTCTCGATTTCCTTTCGCCTTCCCGTGTAGCGACATGAGTGCTAAAACCGTGATCAAGCATCTAAACAGCCTGTTCATGATCTTTGGCATGCCCGCATACATTCATTCAGACCGTGGCACGCAATTCCTGTCGACTGATCTTAGAGATTACCTACACTCTAAAGGGGTAGCTACAAGCAACACCACTGCATACAATCCACAATGTAACGGTCAGGTCGAAAAATTGAACTCAACTGTATGGAAAGCAGTACAATTAGCTTGTGGAACTCATAATGCACCAATTGAACACTGGGAACAATACTTGTCAGTGGCCCTACACTCGATTCGCTCTTTGCTTTGTACTGCGACGAACTGTACTCCGCATGAAAGAATGTTCAAGCACACTCGCCGATCTCCCAATGGGAATACGATACCAACATGGCTCACAAGTTCAGGTCAAGTGCTAATGAAAAGATTCGATCGTAAGAACAAATATCAGCCCTTGGTAGAGGAGGTCGAACTAATACAGTCAAACCCCGACTACTCGTTCGTCCGATTACAAGATGGACGAGAGACAACGGTATCAAATCGACACCTCGCCCCTATCGGGGAGAATACCGGCGAAAGACTAGAAGAATTAAAGATGGGGACCATGTTAGAAGAAGAATATATGACCCCACCAAGCTCACCGATTCATGCAGAAGAAACCACCAACTCTGCCCCCTCTAGTCCACCTGTGCAGCCGCAAACAACAAACTGTCGCTCTCCTGATTCGCCGCAACCTTTCCCCTCCCCTGCAAAAGCCCTAGATACTACGCAACGAATTCCTTCTTCAAGCACCACTCCACCAAGCGTAGAAGCTTCACCTCCAGTTCTTAGAAGATCGAGCAGAACTCGAAACCCACCTCGGCATCTTCAAGACTATAGTGTGGGAGAATGACGTGATATGATCTATTTGCTTAGAGTTGCAACCTCCTTCCTTGCCAACCTCTAACTTTACTCATGCTAGCCATGTCATTGTCATTCAAGTTTTCTTCATATATAATGTCATATAGTGTACAATTTTATGTTTATTAAAACCTGAATACTACAGGTTTTCTCATTATTTCAATTATACACATTATTAAAAGTTACCCAGACATAACCTACAAAAGTTCATGACTGTACTATTATTTTCGGCGTTCTTGAACAAAAATTCTTGCAAAAACTAATTCAGAACATGACTCTGAATTAAACTAGATATTTTTCATTTAGAGTCGCTGGGAATTTAATCTCAGCTAAAACAATGTATGGGGTGTCTTTTTTAATAATTAAAAAAAAATCGGAACAAAATTGCGAAAAATAGCTGACTTTGTTGGCTTCTCAGTCTCTCGTTTTCCAATATTTTGTAAAACAATAATTAATACAGTATTTATCTACTCAACGAACTCATAACAACGATAACCCATTCGATGGGGTAGGTCAATTTTTTATTATCGCGCCCTCCCTCTGTGGGAGCCCCCCTTAAAATCGTTTAATAATATTTTTTGACAATTTTGATGGCTTTGGGTCAACAAGATGTTTTTAATATTTAACCAATTAACAGTTCAGCAGAACCTACAACTTTTGGAAAAGTAGACCAAAAAATATATAAAGAACATACTTTCATCTATCCTAAATGTGGCCTTGGACCACCGAGCCACGCTTCCCATTCGCTCGGGTGGCCTCGGTGTTCGCAAAATTTCAAGTATAAGTTTACCAGCCAATTTCAAGTATAGGTAGACCAAGGAGAGGGCTCCTTGGTCTACGGTACTGATAAATTACCCAGGAACATTAATTTTATCTTCCTCACTGGTTGATTTTGAGGTACCGTGTTTGACCGATGCGTTGAATGATGATGTCGGGAAGCTCCGTATTGGGAAATGGCTTGTCCCAATACGGATCTTCCCGACAACCTGTCCTCCCAGAGACAGTGGGATGTGCCGCTCTGCATTAATATACAGAATAACCTAATAAATACATCGTCTAGTACTGCTGAGCGTGCGCGTCTGCTGGCTGTGGCTGAATGGGAGTTGGGTATGTGGTTTCAACCACTCCCACCATCCAACATAGCCCATAGGCACTATGATGGATGACTTTTCTGGGGACGTTCCCGGATGACAGCGATGTGGAGGAGTACTTCGACGCCCAAGTGTAAAATACCTTTATTTTGTATATACTTTACTTTTGTTTAGTATTTAAGTTTGTACATATTTACACCTTTGTATTACAATAATATGTTTAAATGAAACTAATTCGAAAAAAAAATTAACTAAAAAGTTATAAATAAAAAAAGTAAAAAAGCAGTCGGGTTTCTACTTTTTGATGACTTTTTGAAATAACTTTTTATTATCTGTTATTTATGTATGTTACATACCCCTTGCTTTAGCATGTGAGACATGGTTGGGTGAAAAGAAGAGATAAGGAAGATATCTTTGGCTTACTCAGACTCAAAGTCAATGAATCTGTTAACCTGGAACGCAACCATAAATATTTTGTTTGCTTTGATTGTCTGCCGATTTCGCTTGCAAATTCAGCGGAATTATGTGGAATTTCTAATTAATTTAACGAATTCCAGCTAAATTGTGGCACACAAATTTATTCTAGACCGAAAATTTTTAATTTAATTGCTGCATCAATCTTCCGCGTTCGATTTAATTACTTTCCATCAATTAGTGTTTTTTCGCGACTACCATCGTAAACATTGTTACGGAATAGTATTTGTTCGCTTAATTAACATTCTTGCTTCGTTCAAGTGCGTTTTTTCGTGCGTTAAAGTGCTAAAAATTATCGAAATCAGTTTCGTTTCTGACGAGAATCTTAGTGGTGTAGATAATCATGAATAGTAATAGTTATGTCTCACCTCGTCTCATGGTCGGGGCTGCTATTGTGGGGATCGTTGGAGCCGCCGGAGTCTTCATTTATGAACAGATCTACGCTGAGAAGCGGAGATCAATGCTAGGTTAGTAGAACACCTTTTTTTAACCTACCTACAAGAGTTTTCTGTAAATGTGGAAATGAACACCTTCCTTCATAATTAATAAATTATCATCCAAAAACCTAAAACTATTGAGTTTTTACCAATTCCTTACTATTGAACTTTGCAATGTCATATAAGGTTATGTTTTTGTTGTGAAGAAAAACTATATCTTCAAAATATATATAAATAATTCTTATCGGTTTTTGAACTCAGATACTACAAGATAGTAACACTGATGAATTTTGGAATTGCATTTTATCTTATCATAAAATCTCTCTTGATATAACAACATGTGTCTACCGTGTGCTTACGGGCTGGGAGAAGACACATGTTGTCCTTAACTGACACATGTTGTCATATCAAGAGAGATGCACCGAAGGTGTACTGTTCCTAAAGTAAAATCATCCTTTTCTTTTAACATACATACTTATTAGCATTACAAAACTCTTATCGGAGGAAGAACTGCCCGACTCAACAACTCGATTGTTCTGGCACCATAAAATTAAGAGATCTGACCCAAACTTAAATTGGTGGTACAGTATTGCTAGGAAGAAGTAGATACATACACACATAAATTCACCTTTTTCCAAAAGCGATTAGGTAGAAACTACAGAACTCCACCTGCACCCATTTTGTTTTATTTATCTAGATACAAATAAATAAAATTGAAGTGTCTGTATGTGATATCAAAATAACATTGTTTTATTGAATGCATGTGAAAGTTTATATGGTACTAATAACAAATATGCAATTTTTAAGATTTTTGTCTTTCTGTTTATTCCGGTTTACTCACTGGTAGATAGCTGATGTTATAAGGAGTAAAATAGGGTACTTTTTAACCCAGAAGAATACACAGTTCTCGTAGGAAAATAAAAAAATACAATAAAAAAAATTATGAGTTTGATATGGAAAAAGCAACAGGCAACAGCTATATTCAAATATTTAAATGGCCTGTGGCCATTTACACTATAAAATAAAGATGCAACTAGGTACTGCATTTCTACACATTTATTGATAACAAATCTCTTGTAATGGCTCCTATTGCATGGAATTTATGACATAAATTAGTATACTGTACAGTTCTGCATGATGATTCCCTTCCTATGTTTTTTAGGGTTCCATACTTCGAAACGTAAATAAGGGAACCCTTATAAGATCACTTTATTGTCTGTCTGTCTGTCCATCTGTCCATGTGTCACCACAGCTTTTCTCAGGAATGGTTGGACCTAGCAAATTGAAATTTATACCAGATACTGAGGTCTATATATTAGGCGTATAAAAAACAAGGTCCTGAGTCAACACGATAAAAAGATACAATATTTATTGTACAAATATAATAGGCAGGGGAAAAAGTTTCTTCGCATTTTTTAACACTTTCACAGCGGAGCGTTTAGAGCGCCCGCTTGATCCAGTACGCGGGCGATTTTCTGCATAATTGTTAACATCGTAGAAATATAACGGACAGGAGTATATAGATAATTCTTTTTGTGTATGTAAAATCTACTATTGTATTTTATGAATAAAAAATAAAAACAAATTATATTATTTATGTTTTTTTATTATAAATTTTTAAAAATGGTAATTTTTTCGAAAAAAAAAAAGTCATACAGACTTCTTACGTCTATTCTAGGTGGTAATTCTTTACTGTGTGGTACTTTTTGAAGCACGGGTAATAACATAAAGGCACCTTACAGTCAGGGCAGTAAAAAGAAGTCTCTTTACGTCCTCGTTTCCCAGTTCTGTGTTTGATAGTGTCGGCGCAAACTTTACAGACCCTCGTTACTTTTTCCTTCTTTTCTGTAGGTGGTATTTTTTCTATAAAGTGTCTTCCCACTAATCTGGAAGTTTTGCCGACCAAGTGTGCTCCATGAGATGGACCTGCAGCATCAGTAGACCGACTTTCCACAAGGTCTTCACCACACCTCATCAAAAATTGTGAAAATCGCAATCGGCGGCGTACGGGCTGCTGTTTATTATAAATTACCATCGCGTTCACCATGGTGCTTGCTAATAAATGAAAAAACATTTTTTTCCACCATTTCATGCATTTTCTTTGCAGGCTATAATAGGACACATATTGGTCGTTGAGGTCCACACCGACTTTATTGACATTGTAGTCTAAGACGCAGTCCGGTTTTATTTTTTTTGCTAAACCTCCTTTCGTTTTGACTGTCACCTCAGTCCAGGTTGCGGCGTGTTTTGTAGTCAGGAAGGGGACGTCCCGCTTGTCTCTCCATTTACACACGGTCATATTCCCGCGGTGACAGAAGGCCATTTCGTTTGTCTCCAGCGGCTGTTGTCGCCATTCTTGGGGCAAACCACGTCGGTTCGGCATCACAGTGCCGACAACGCGAGTATTTTTCAGCCACAGCACGTCAGCAACAATTGGGCTGGTGAAGAACCGATCCATATAAATAGTGTGCCACTTTCCAAAGTATTGTTCACTCAGCTGGGTGACTATTTGCTCCACGGTTTTGGAGTCACCCACGTATGGAACCATATTCAAAATATAACCCGTCGTTGCGTCGCACAACATGTAAATTTTCATCCCATATTTGTCGGGTTTATCTTTGTTGAAAACACGAAAGTGTACTCTACCTCTAAAACCACATGTTCCTTCATCAATGGTCAATGCTTCACCTGGATAAAAACTGGTGGCATACAGACGACACAGCTCGTCAAAATATGGCCGCAGCTTGAAAAAGGCGTCATAGTTGTTCTGGCCGCGAGGTATATACTGTGAATTGTCGTTTAGATGGAGACAGCTGTAAATAGCTCTAAACCGATCTCTATTCATAAATTTGGTTGCATAAGGGGTGTGTATAATTTCCCTTGTGGACCAGTATGCGTCAAAGTTTTCTTTTTGCACTAGCGACATATGAATTATTATTGACAAAAAAAGTTTTAGCTCTTCCAACGTAACGGGTGTCCACTTATCAAGCATACTCCCTGGTTTCAGCCGTCCCTGTCTAGCCAGTTTGGTCTTCATTTGTGCAGCATACCGATTTGTTTCCGTTTTCAGGAGCTTCCAAAAATCATTATTGAAAAAGATTGAAAAACAGTCCATTTCCGATGCATTTTCGTCTATGGGGGCTAAAACACGACTTACCTCTTCGAAAACAGGGTCTTCCAATGGACGTTCTCTTGGCACATATGTCCATCCATTGGCCTCATCCATTTCTCGAAGAGAAAGCATTTGCGAAGACCGCCCGCCGCGCCCAGTTGAGCGCACTGTGCGGCCGCGCTGACTACGACGCCCGCGCCGCGCTCCTCTCTGTATACGTTCGTGACTACCCCCTCGCTCGTTGGTTGTGACCGGCTCATGAACTTGCTCCTGCTCCTCAACCTCGCCATCATCCAACCTTTCTTGGCTGGCTATAAACATTTGCAGGTCCGACACGCAATCTACAAAAGAAACAACTTATGAAAGAATACTCAATACGATAATAGTTTAGGTATCTACATAGAAATATAAACAATACAAACAATAAAAAAATTATTTACCTTCAATTTCATCACACTGAGCCTCCTCAATATCAGAATCATCATCATTTTGTAATATATCGACAATTTCATGCATCGAAACATTACGCTGCGATGAAGCCATTTCGCGCCAAAACAGTCACACTCACTCCGTGCACTCGCCGACGGCCGACTGAACGGGCGGCGCGGGCGATCGCAAATTGTAGCTCTCTCGTTCTAACTAGAGATGCAAACATTGCATATTTGTGTAGCTTATAAACTCAGCTACAAACGCGTACAACGCGGATCACGATAAGAGGTCGTGTTTTTTTAGTAAACAGTATGAAAGGCGATCACGAGTGCAGCTCGTGATTCGCGAATTAGAGAAAAATATGTATGCCGACCTGAGGTCGTGATCAGCTGTGAAAGTGTTAAGAAAATTCAAATCATTTTTTAATATATTTATTTACATTTAACTAAAGTATGTAGGTACCATTTTGTTCGATAACTTTTTGCCATTTTGTAGGTAGGAACATGATCCCATTGCTATAGAAATTTTGGGACTTCAGGATCAAAATACCGCGACAAGTGGTTTTGGCAGTCCTCTCGTGATGTTAACCTGACACTGCCTAAAGAATTCTGAAGAGACCGAAACAGGTGAAACTCTGAAGGTGCAAGGTCAGGACTATACAGCGGTTGCATTAACACTTCCCAGCCAAACTCTCTTAATTTTTGCTGAGTGGCTAAAGATGTGTGAGGTCTAGCGTTATCATGATGAAAAACCACACCCCTTCTGTTGATTAATGCCGGCCGCTTTCTCTCAACTTCTCAGTTGTTTGCAGTAGAGTTCAGAATCGATGGTCCTGCCTGGTGGTAACAGCTCATAATGAATAATGCCCTTCCAATCCCACCACACACACAGCATCACCTTGTTGCGAGTTAACCCGGGTTTCGCCACAGTCTGTGAAGCCTGACCGGCCTTTGACCACGACCTTTTTCGCACGTTCTTGTCGTACGTGATCCACTTTTCATCACCAGTAATCAGCTTCTTCAAAAATGGTTCGGTTTCATTACGTCGTAATAAAGAATCATAAATGAGTACACGGATCATTAGGTTTCTTTCAGTGAGCTCGTGAGGTACCCAAATATCGAGCTTTTTTGTGTATCCAGTTTTTTTCAAATGCACCAAAACTGTTTTGTGGTCAATTCCCAGTTCTTCAGCTACGTCGTAACTACTGATATGCCGATCTTGCTCCACTTTTTCAAAAATGGCATCCATTTTATCCGTAATAGGGCGACCAGAGCGATGTGCATCTTTGACATCAAAATTTACGGATTGAAAACGCTTAAACCAAATTTGTGTTACTCTCACAGACACTGCACTAGGTCCATAATCATCGCAAATTTTTATCGCGGCTTGCTTTGCATTTTACCTTTTTTGTAGTAAAATTTTAAAATGTATCGAATTTCTTCATTAGATTCACTCATCTTGACAGTACGAAAAACAAATGAATATCACACATTTTCCTACTTTGAATTTAGAATTATGTTCTTTAAAATTTAAACTTTCAATGATACCAAAACCAGCCAGATACAAATAGTATAAAAGAGATTTTATTACAAGTTCATACATCTATAATGCGAAAAGACTTATTCCCCAACCTAATATATAAATATTTTTTATACAAGATTTTAGCGAAAACTAGTAAGCACCGAAATTTACCTTAATTTTCAACTTTTATGTTTCGGAATTTGCTTTTTACTTGTGCTGTAAGACCTAGCTTTTAACCAAAATTGACAATTCTAGGTCAACCGGTAGTACCCTATAGCTTCTGTGTCGAAAAGTCGAAAACCTTTATGGTAGTTCCTGTTGACCTAGAATCACAAAATTTGGCAAAAAGGAAGGTCTTACAGCACAAATAAAGGAAAAATGCCAAAAAATTAAAAAACTTGAAAATTAAGGTATATTTTGGTACTTAAAAGTTTGCGTGAAAATTTAAATTTGCCTATATCTTTAAAACTTAGCCAGCAATAAAAATGGTACCAATTTTACTATGGCGGTGTAATGGGTAGGTATGGAACCCTCGGTGCACGAGTTCGACTCGCACTTGACCGGTTTTTTTATTTCTTCTGGTATAAATACAAGTAAAATTAGGAAGTGAATTTTATAGCTCACTTACCCTCAGTTTCCCAGCTCAAAATTATCGCAGAATTAATGTGACAAATTGTCAAGCATGCGTTATCTGCTTTGATTGGCTGTTGAAAATTCATTCAACCAATCACAGCAGTTATGGCGTGCGGTGCTTGACAATTTGTCACATTAATTCTGCGATAATTTTGAGCTGGGAAACTGAGGGTTAGCTCAGTCAAAGAAAAGTGAGCACCCGAAATGTCAATGTCACTCTTACGCTTGACTCTCGCTATTGGCTCACGAGGCGAACGCGGGGCGCCGCGCATGTGTAGTTCTCGCCAAACTTCTTGGCCGTCCTGAAGTTGGCTACAATGGCTGCGCAGTGTTAAATCTTATACAAAAACAGCACCGTTTCGTGCCTTGCGGTTGCGCATCGGAAACCAACTTCAGGGTGGCCCAGAAGTTTGACGAGAACTATACATGCGCGGCGCCCCGCGTTCGCCTCGTGAGCCAATAGCGAGAGTCAAACGTAAGAGTGACATAAGATTGTCTATTCATATCTAGTGACGTAAGATTGACTATACCAGGGAGTAGGGACGTTTGATATTTCGGTGTGATCACTTATCTTGACCGTGCTGTAATGATCGCTCCAGTGTTGCCCTCTTAAAGGCAACATCACAGCATGTCGAGACAGATATGGCAAGATGATCTGAACTCCTTTAAAAATATTGGTCCATGGCAGCTCAGAACAGAAATAAATGGATTCCCATTGCCCAGCAAAAATAAAATGAGATATCTATAAGTACACCATTTGAAATAACAACTCATTTTTATTCTGTAAACATTAGAATGGACGGCATAAACCTGTTACCAATACCAACTGTTTGCTATCGCTGTCGTTAGTCATGTTACCGATGCAATAAAAGTCAAAATTGGTTGAATGGGCTGCAAAAATGGATTGTTTTTTAAAATTTAAATGGAGAATAAAGACACTGCTAATTAACAAAAAAATAAAAGTCGTTTACACCTGCCTACCAATGTATTCCAATATTTCAAAACGACACGAAAAAAATGTAAAGGCAGTGTCAAAACAAATGTATACCGCGGTAAGGGGCATCCAAGCCTGGTGGCGGGGATCGTCACGGGACACTGCTCACTTAACAAACACTTCCACACAATAGGAATAACGGACAGTCCTCTGTGCATGGAGGCTGAGAAAACCGTCACGCACGTGCTCTTTGAATACACAGGTGTCACCCAGATAAAAACACAAACCCTCGGGACAGACACATGTTCCGGACAGATGTTCTGAGAAGACCAGGGAGCCCTAATTAACTTCTGGAGGGAGGTGGTCTGGTTGGAATAACCACCAAGCGGCCGCCATAGCCCACGCATAATGTCCACCTGAAGGACTAAGTGCGGAAACCAAACCCCCTAACATAGAACTTGAAGTGGCATCCTTGACCCTTTCACTTGGCATTCAGTAATGGGTAATATGTCGATTTACATGATTTAAACGGATAAAACTACGCCTATGCCTTTTAATTGAGACCAAAATTCTTACAAGAAAAATTTCAAAATTTCAAAAGCCTCCGAAACATTCTTATTTCATGCTACATGATTTGTCTAGTACATACGCTTCAATCGGCAATCTATTGAACACGTAATTATGACACGATATCTTGCGAAAAAACCCATATTTAAACAGTAAAACACCCATAACTTTTGAAAGGCTGAACAGATTTTATTCAAACATAGCTAAAAGTACTCTCGACAAAATCACCTTACAAAACAAAAAAAAAACTAAATCAAAATTGGTTCATCCGTTTAGGAGCTATGATGACACAGACAGATACACAGCAAAACACGTCAAATTTATAACACCCCTCTTTTTCCGTCGGTGGTTAAAAATATCTTCATAGACCAAAATACATGTTTTCAAGTTATGTAATACTTTTTGGTACGAGTCGGATCAATGACTTTTGTTATGTGGCGAAGACATTAATTATAAAAATTCATTAAAAATAACAAACAATCCGACTGCTCAAAAAGCGAACTAAAAAGACGTAAACAAGAAGAAAATCATGCTGTGCAGTCGGAGGACACATGCGCGAGCTGGCTGATCAAAACCAGATTTTACTATTTTCCAATTTGAATGTAGCCAGTGACACTCGCAGGGTTAGTAACTTAGTACGAATCGATTGACGTAGGAATCATCAAAATCGGCCAACGCGTTTGGTCTCTAGAACGCACGAATCGATTGACGTAGGAATCATCAAAATCGGCCAACGCGTTTGGTCTCTAGAACGCCACATAAGAACAAACATACATACATAGACTAATAAACGCATTACCCTCCTTCGGCAGTCGAGTAAAAATCACAGCTGATTTGTGTCATAAATAAAATTTGACTATAGTTCTCGCCTAACTTCTTGGCTGCCCTGAAGTTGGTTTACCGTTTCGTAAGGCGCTGGCGCGGTGCTATTTTTGTATGAGATTCACTACTGCGCATCAATTGTAGCCAACCTCAGGGCGACCAAGAAGTTTGGCTGTCTCAAGTTCATGATTGTATTTCTATCAGTGAAAGAGCATTTGTAATGAATTTTATTTCTGTATTTCTATTTTCTAGAGCTCTTTGCCACACCAAACATTTTAAACTAGCTGCCTACCCCGGCTTTGCACGGGTGCTAACAATGGTTTTTTTTTTTTTTATCTTAGTTCTAACAATCACCAACACAAAAAAAAAATATCCAAGTAGGTGCAGCCATTCTAAAGTAATGCGCTTACATGCATTCGACGATTTATTTTTATTTATATAGATTGCAAAACGTAGGCAATAAGTCAAGGTTCAGCCCGTTCAGAGTTCAGACCAATATTTGCCTTTTTCCTAAGTACCTGCCATATTGGAAAATGCACATAAAAATATTATGCACAGCTCGGTACAAATACTTAAATATCACTTGTTAATAGCATAAATACATAAGATCTTTAACATAACAAGGATGTCAAAGTACTCTTTAGAATTTTGGATTTCTTTAGAAACTTATGGATCTTGAACTAAGGAATGCAAATGTTGATGTATTTATATATTGCTATTTTTTTTTAATTTTTAAATATAATACTAGCTCCTGCCAATGGGCCCGCCTGCGAGAAAAGTGTTATATATTATTCCAAGAAATCTTTATTCCGATTTAATTGGGACAAAAAGTGTCCTATGTTAAACTGTCAGTGAGCAGAATTAAATCCAACTCTAAATAGCTGTTTTTGAGTGATTTAATCACAAACATTCCAAACTTTACCATGTGTTAAGCAAGATGGATTATAAATATGAATGTCTGGATGTCGGTGTGTGTAATTTTATATGCCGCAAGGATTACTTGAATGGGTAACCTGTATTTGCTTCTGGAAAAACTGCTACCAAAAGCTTGTTTGGAAGTATGCGGAACAGGGTGGAGAGTCCCACAAACCTCCATAGAAAACGGAGGATCCTCCGACCAGACGGGTGTTGTGTCTGGTCCGTGCAATTGCCCAACGGTTATTGTCGGACTGTTGTATGTGTTCAAATCGTGACGAAAACTTTGCTTGCACGATACAGGATTTATGTGACGTCATGTCATTAGTAATTGGCGGCGTTGGTGCCGCTACACTTCTATGTTGATAAATCCTTAACAAAGCTTATCTTAGACCCTTTATTTATCCTCCTCCATCTTCTGTTTCAGTACGAGAAGTAGCAAGACTGGACAAGCAAGTTTCTTCAATGAGGACAGAATTGGAATCTCTGAGAGAGCTACAGAAAGAGACGTAAGTTGACAATATCATCATCAGTTTACAGCAGTCCACAGCTGGTAATAGCCGTCTCCATTCGCATTCTTTCTGACTAAGAGCTGACTTAGTTTAGCTTAGCTCACAAAGTTAAGAGATTTTAGCTTAACTCGCGAAGTTAAGATATTTTAGCTTATCTCGCGAAGTTAAAACATTTTAGATTAGCTCGCAAAGCTAAACTAGACTCGTGGTTTACGCGCACTGCGGTTTTTATTCGCCCGAATTTTGCCGCCCATTCTGCGAACTATAGAATTGTATGAAGCTGCACGCATTGCGGTAAAAAAATTGCGTAAATAATATCTCAAGAAAGCCGTGTTTTGCCAAAGAATCCACCGCACAGCGGCGCGGATTAAATTTGCGCAAATATTTTGAGCTCTATGAACAGGTAGAAAGAGACAAAATCGCGCGGCAGTTATCCGAAAGAAAGAGACAACAATTTATCCGCAGTGCATGTTAGTTAAATTCAGTCCGCGGACAAAAATTAGCGCAAATAAAATCCGCGCGGCTAAAAATCGCAATGCTTGTTAAGCCTTTCCCTTCGGCTTCACTCGTTTGGCTTATCCCTCAGGATTTAAAATAATCTATGACACTCAGAAAAAGTCTAGCCTTCTATTAGAAAACGAATTTTATTAAATGGATTAGTACTTCCAGAGATTTCCTCTTACAAACAAACAAACAAAAATTACACTTTATGTTTATTATTTTAGAAGTCTCTTCAAACTATCCCTTTTCTTCCTGTGAATTCAGACATACTATGAAAAAATTGATATAGAAGAGTTTTACAAGAAACATTCATGTTCATAATACTACTATAGTAGTTTATGCAATGGTCATATTCTAGGGATTTTTAAAACACGAGTGTGGGTTTATAATAGTAGTTTATGCAATGGTCATATAATAGAGGTTATTAAAACACGAGCGTGGGTTTATCACATGAGGTGAAGCCGAATGTGATAATGATATCACGCGAGTTTTATGATGCAGTTGTTTGAAAATAGAAGGAACATGTTTCACTGTAATGGTTTTTTTTTTTTAATTTCACCTATCCACGAATATAAAGTACGTGTTTATACATGATTTTTTGAATTCATATTTGGAGTTGTGAGTGTAGATAAAAAATAATATGAGATGTTGCAGAAAAACCTACCAAAATTTCGTTTGTCACCGCTGGCAGCACCCCATAATATTTAATGTATAAATTATAGCTAGAAGTTGTTTTTCTCTTTTCAGTTAATTAGTTTTAAGCATATAGCGGGTATTTGTTTTTTTTTTCTACACTAAGTCAATGAACCTATCCGCGCCATTAAATTAAAAAATAAAAGGGTGCTATAAAAATAAAAATAAAAATTTATGATGCAGTTGTTTGAAAATCGAAGGAAAATGTTGCACTATAATGGCATTTTTTTTTTTAATTTTACCTATCCACGAAAAAAAAGTACGTGTTTATACAATATTTTTAATTCATATTTGGAACATTACGTTGTGAGCGTAGATAAAATATTATTTGGGATGGGCTCCACTTTAAATTACCTATTGTTCTTCGTACATTGTTATCATGCGCCAACGACCGACCCAGCCAATGGTTGTCACGGTTCATAAATATGAAATTTGCATATTTATCTCTAATTTGACTTGCTGAATATATGCAAAAATTCGGCAGACAAACTATCACATTTTTAACCGAATTTCCAAAAAAGAGGAAGTTCTATGTTCGACTCGAATGTTTGTTTATTTTTTATATATTTATATATTCTTTATTGTACACAAAATAAACATTTCAAATACAAAAGGAAAACTTATTTACAAAGGCGAGCTTAACCCAATTGGGTTCTCTGACAGCAAACCTCAGTGCTAAAGAGATATTGATATTTTGATTAGATTTTTTTTTGTTGTATGTTCACCGATTACTCCGTCAATTATGAACCGATTTTGAAAATTCTTTGTTTGCTAGGGAGTGTTCCATTGTCACCAAGTCAGGATCTGATGAGGTTATCCCATTGAAATCGAGAGAACTATATAGAGATTATGGTATTTTCATCAACATGAAATAATTTGCATTCAGAAAATATCATTTGGTGAAGTCGAACTGATGAAGAAGACCACAGACGGCCACTGAAACTTTTCAATGTTGAGTGTCTTATGGGTATAACCCGAATAGTTAAATGACTGTGATGAAGCAAATTTAAATAAATGGTTTTAATGAAAATGGTGCCATCGGACTGCTCTGATGATAAAGCCCACCGCACTCGCATTGGGTGTATAATGGATCGATAAGCCCCCACTTCGCTGAATTATACTTACAGCTGCCTACTTGGGTACGCAATCGGTTCAGCGCTTTCCATAAAGGCCACTGGATTTAATTCTCTATAAACATATAGGCCACTGCAATTAATGCAATGTAAACATTACAGAGCTCACTGTAAACCAGGGGTTCTTAAACTTTAAAGATAACGGAACACCAAATGATTACAAATCAATACAGGAACTTTTTTAAGAACATGTTTTTCTAAGAAAACTGGTAATATAATTGAAACACATTAACTCAAAGCCTTAACTAAAAGTTTTAATGTGAAGAATGAAATTGTTTTACTGTTTTTTGAATAATTGTTTTATAGTTCGGTATTATGTCCGACAATTGTATGCGTTAATTTTTTTTCAATCACGGTAACGCGATCCAATATTTATCGTTGTTGTCGTACAAATTAAAAGAAACCATTGAAGGTGACAACTGAGGAACGGGAAGCGGGTGGGGGACGAAGCCCGGCGCGCGCCAACGCGCAACGTCGCACATTGTCTCTGGCTATGTGTGCTGCTGGGCCATACATAGTCCGGGCTGAATGCTTGCTTACTACCTACCTATTTATATAAAAGTAATGAGTACTTCTCATCGCATATTTTGCGCTATTTCAAAATAATATTTGTAACCGTAGTATTATTTAAGAGATAGTAATAAATAATTTTGGCGGAACCCTGATGATTATTTTACGGAACCCCTAGTTTGGGAATCCCTGCTGTAAACAACCAAAAATTACCGTTAACAATCATCCTTCGCTTCCCAGGAACCTGCGTCGTCTAAAACACAAGAAGGCTCGTAAGGAGCGGGCCGCAAAGAAGTCTCCCGCTGGTGATGCAACCGAAGTGGCTGAGCACAGCTACGCGTCGGACTCCGAGTATTTCACTGACTACCAATCTGTGTTGGGTAAGCAAAGGACACTATCCTACATTTTGGTACGAAGTTGCTTGCGGTAGATGTGATTCGGGCGAAAATTTAATACTCCCTCCATACGCTTTTCTCGTTCTTTTAGTGTATTATCAGGCGTATACGCACACCGCGTGCTTTCTCTTTTTAGGGTGTCTATGTCTGTAGGTGCCTGCGAGTATCGAGATGACTATCGGTAAAATGAGTGAGGAACTTCGTTCCATGACCGCTTTTTCTTACTCTTCCGCTGTTCTTTGGTCATGTATTTCGTTGCGGGACAATCGTTTCTCGACTCTTGACTCGTCTAGGTTTAATGACTCGGCGCTTTTCTGGTGGTCGCCTCTGTCGATAACGGTTTTCAAGAGTTGCAATGGTTAGGAATAGTGTGGCTTGTCTAAAAAAAAGAATATCCTACATGGGTATGTAGTAGTCTTCTGTATATGGCGTCTCTTGTGCTCATGGCCGGTCTACTTCTAGTTCTAAACTTTGCAACGGATTTTGATGCGGTTTTCACCACGATTTAGAGATTTTATTCCGGGAGGTTAATGTATTCTTTTTCGAAATGGTTCATATCATCGGCGACCGCTCGCGTGGCCTGTTAGACACCTTATAGTCTGCACTGCACCATCAGGCCCTCTGTGCAGTTGTTATTCCGCCTCGAGACAACGTTTGGTTTAGTAAATTAATATTAAATCGTATGATAAAGTAGTTTCGATGTTTTCTTTCGATTCCGATTGTTTGTTGTTTTTTTGTTTCCGCTGCTGGAACACAAGCCTCGTATCAGTGAGAGGGATCCCTCCCTCTACGCGTCGGACTCCGAGTATTTCACTGACTACCAGTCTGTGTTGGGTAAGCAAAGGACACTATCCTACATTTTGGTACGAAGTTGCTTGCGGTAGATGTGATTCGGGCGAAAATGTAATACTCCCTCCGTACGCTTTTCTCGTTATTTTAGTGTATTATCAGGCGTATACGCACACCGCGTGCTTTCTCTTTTTAGGGTGTCTATGTCTGTAGGTGCCGCCTGCGAGTTTCTAGACGACTACCGGTAAAATGAGTGAGGAACTTCGTTCCTGACCGCTTTTTCTTACTCTTCCGCTGTTCTTTGCTCATGTATTTCGTTCCGGGACAATCGTTTCTCGACTCTTGACTCGTCTAGGTTTAATGACTCGGCGCTTTTCTGGTGGTCGCCTCTGTCGATAACGGCTTTCAAGAGTTGCAATGGTTAGGAATATTGTGGCTTGTCTAAAAAAATTGAATATCCTACTAGGGTATGTAGTGTCTTCTGTATATAGCGTCTCTTGGGTCTGCTTCTAGTTCTAAAATTGGAACATATTTTTGATGCGGTTTTCGCTACGATTTAGAGATTTTATTCTGGGAGGTTTATGTTTTCTTCTTCGCTTTGGTTCATCTTATTAGCACTTCAAAGAAGATGAACCTTTGGTTCAATAAATTTGCACTGCAAATATTAAAGATTAAAGTCTGCACTGCAACACCAGGCCCTCTATGCAGTTATTCCGTCCTCGAGAAGTAATTTTCGACATTCACGCGGGCGAAGCCGCTGGCAGAAGCTAGTATATTATAAATGTGAAAGTTTCGTTGTTTTCGAATTTGGCGCACATGTATGACCTGAATCATAGATAATATAATACTAGCATACAGATGCCTCATCCCATACAAAGAAACCGTGCCGACGTAACTAGCGTTTTTCGTCTCATTAAGATGATTGTAATTATAAGTACTTCGATCGCGTTTGGTTCCGTTCCACGGCTATAGATGGTGGTTTTAGTTTAAAAAGGGTTTTCTCGGTTCGTGACTATTTTTTTCTTTAAATACAGTGAAGATTTGTTTTAATGCATTTTTTTGCACGTTTTTACAGTTTCATTGTACCTAAATGTGTTGCATACAATACAAATTAAAAAATATCATTATGCCTCAGAAAGTTGAAACTGCGCCATCTAATGGACTCAATTTTAGATGATCCGTTCAAATAATCTTTGAAATGTGAATTAAGAGCCCAATATTCGATAATTTAGCCTTAGGAGAGTTGATTAAAAAATAAAATATAATTATTATGATCAATTCTAGAAAATATTAACATTATAAGCGGGATATTTACCATGTTTACTGTTTGTTTCGAGTTTCCGGTATTTCGGTGTTTTTGCAAGCACCATGATCACGGATAAACTGAAGTTATTGCGGGTGGGTGTTTATGAGGAGGCAAAACGGTCTACCCTCTTTTGTTTGGTGACCATGACAGTTTAAAAACTTATTTCTAGAAAATGTTAATTTTACACACATTTAATAACTAACCCATAGATTTGCGAGCGAGAAATCCTAATCAAGTACTAACCGCCCAAGAGAAAAAGAGAGAGTGAATAAAGTACCAATATGTCATTTTTTTGGCGAGAAGGAGTCCATAGCGTACCATCTGTTTTACGCCGCGCTGAATTTCTTGCATTTAAATAATAATCTTTAGATTTAAATTGATAATATTGATTATGCAACTATGGTGGCTTGTTCTGTGAGTGAATGTGACATTACAAGATGAAATAACCCCAATAAATACACGTTTCATAGGTAAATACAATTTTGTCCTTGGATTGTTTCGAACCATATTTTGACAAACTTCTGCTAGTAATCGGTTCAGAAAAAGATTCTTACAATAGTATATTGATTTTCATTGTTTTATAAAAGTATATTTCGTATATTTAAACAGAATTTGCTAAAATATTATGTAAAAGAGAAAATAGTTTGTTTACGCTAGGGCTTGACAAAGCGGTGACGTCATGAGTATCGATAAATACTTAATCGTTTTATAGTGATATCATGGCATGAATACAAACTTATTTAGTTAAGTTTTGTTAAATTAGATTTAAGTTAGGATTGAGAAGAAGATAGTTCATCTAACCTGTACTTAAAGTTGCATGTTTATTATATTAGCCTTTAGCCTTTTTATTAGCCTTAATCGGGTTTTATTTGAAAATTTAAAGTATCATATGTTGGATCAAAACCCATTATGCGATCACAGGTATTTGCTAATGAAAAGTGTAGTTGAAACTTATTTTCTTCTACGATTGAAGCATGAAAGCAACTTGTTGAAGTGTAATAGACAAACTTTAAGAACTCAATTAAATAAGACTGTACTATTTAGAGAACAATAAACACCAAAACTATTTTATGAAAAAATATTTTTAAATTTTTCACAAAAATAAAAAATAATTTTCAAATATAAACAGATTATTTTGTTGAACTTCATTTTGTGTTGTTGTTTTGTGTTTTGTTTTGTGGGCTTAGAGTGAAACAATTGGTATATTTTTTTTATTAGACTTTGTCCACACTAGTAATTTCTTACTGTATCGTGGGTGCGTTTACAAACATTTAAACTCACATACACAAGACACCCAGATTCGGTACAACTGTCTGTAGGCCATACAAATATGTCTTCCGTGCGGGAATCGAAACTGCGCCATGCAGCGCAGCAGCCGATCGCTCAACCACTACGCCAACCGTATCGTTAATTTCAAATACGACGTTGCGGTATTTTATAGTAAGTATTTCAAATACTTTTGGCTTCAAAATAATTTAACGATTTTATTAATAGGTGCGTTCTGCAGAAAATAGCGCTCGATAGCTTTCAAAAGCAGAATGTCAATTGTCATTTTCATTTCAAACGGTTATTTTCACGAAACATTTGTGTACTAATTTAGTTAGGTTAATTTATTTTGTATTTTATATTTCAAATACACGACTTACAAATATTTTGTATTTCGTATTTGAAATACATGCGAGGTAGTATTTTGTAACTTGTATTTTAATAAAAACAAAACATGTATTTTGCCCAGTTTTTATTACAGTTCAATATAAAATTAACGACGGCAACAACCTTCTAATCGTGTTTCTTATTGTGTTCACCAAGTATCGTTAACGATACTGAACATGGACTTTTTAACAACACTTTTTTAACTACCACATGGACAATTTCCCTCATACATAGATTTTATTTTTTTGGTTTCGCTTTTCATCTGATTCTGTATATCTTGTACATACTATATCTATGAACTAACCGATGCATATCGCGACATCTAGTGACATTTATTTGAACCAAATTTTTCTCTGATATCGCTGAGACCCCGTGCCTGAATTAACATAATTACGAGATATAATTTTGACCTGCTTGCATGTTTTCGAATACCATACGCACGATGACCTTGCGGTGTTATCGCTGACACTGATATCTATCAGACAACCTTTTGTAATATATAGTAAGGGCTTGTGTTTAAACACCGCCCAAAAAAGTACCTATTTTACTACCAAAAAAATTCTAAACGGTTACCAAAATGGATAAATGGTCACCAAATAACGTTTCCTAAAATATTATGAAATAAATCCATTTTTTCGTATTATTGACTGCCAAAAAAATATATGGACGCCTTTAAAATACACTTTAGACCAAATATTATATATTGTCACTACTTAGATGTTACCAATTATGTAATACCATGACTTCTAATTTGGTCATTTTTGTTAGGCTAAAAAAGCTAACGATCGCTAGAATATTTCCCAAATATCAATTAATATACTGGGGTTCCCAGACGTACGTCGCTTATTTATCGTTATATGGAATTCGCTAAATATATTGAGGTTCAAAGTTCAAGTACGATTAGTACTCTGGCAACATAGTCGACGGAGCCCCGCTGCGCGGGGCTCCTATTTCCGTCCGCAGGGTCTAAAGTAACCTAACACGAACGAGATGACGGGAGCCGAGTTCGCTCGCTTTGCTCGCTCACTTCAGCTCCCGTCATCTCGTTCGAACCTAACCTGTCCGTGTCGGGGTGCCCTAAGCTCCCGAGCTCGCTTCGCTCGCTCTTGGAGTAAGATTTTTGGTAGTAATATTAATCTTTGAGTTGGATAGAATTTGGTGACCGTTGATCCATTTTAGGAACCAAAAATAATATTTGTGCGAGGTTTGCGATTTTTCTGATGTTATTTTATTTATTTTGGATCATAATATTATATACTTTAGGGCCCTTTTAATAAAGTCAATTGATTTTTTTTGGAGTTGTTTTATTTTTTTTGGTGCCTAAGCTTAGAGTCTTAAAAATATTTTTGGTGACCGTCTAAATTATACCCTATAGTAAGTATCTAATTTTCTATATTATTTTGTCACATCCAGGCACAGACGGCGAAATGGATAGCGAAGAGTTCTACGACGTACCCACAGATGACGACGAGGACGACACTCTCAGGGAATCTCTGCGCAACGGACACGCGGGCAATGAGTTACTTGACGAGGTACGTAAATGCTGATCGTCATGGCGACCATCTCAACATACAGATTCCTCCGTGCCTCGGAAAGGAAGTTGAGCTGTTTGTCTCTGCCTTCATTTGTAGATCTTGCCATATTATTAAAATTACTAGTTGTCACCCGCGGCTTCGCTCCCGTTATCTGGCTACCTACCTACCTACCCTAGCCTTCCTACCTACTTACCTACACTAAAAGATAGACATATTAAACTACCGCGGACATTTTTTTACAACTTTTGGACCAATTCCGTCATACAACCCGCAGCGCTAGCAACGTAGCTCTCAAAAGGAATAAATTTTCCCCGTTTTTCAATCATTTTTCATTGATGCTCCGCTCTTATAGGTCGTAGTGTGATGTTATATATAGACTATAGTCTTGAAGAATTTTTCAAATCCGACTGGTAGTTCCAGAGATTAGCGCTTTCAAACAAACAATCAAACTCTTCAGATTTATTATATTATTATAGATAATTATAGGAGCTCGAAGCTATATAATAATAGCCGCACGAGTCGATCTTCTAGGTTAAGCAACGCTTGCCAAGGTCGGTCCGTGGATGGGTGGACATTTTAACATTCTAAGATTCTTCCGTGCCTCGCTGCTTGCTGCTAGCTGCTGTTGGTTCTAACTGCCATTTGTAGACAGTCGTTACGGTAAACCAGACGCCTTAAAAATTGACACCAGTTTCACCAAAGGGGTACTTCCCCTTTAGTTCCGATGTATAAGCCACGCGCAGAATGTTTGCCGGTGACGTCATGACGTCACACTGACAATCGGCGATCGGACGAGGTGAACGCGGGGCGCCGCGCGGGTAGGTGGGAGGGGTAGTCATCGGCAAACTTTCTGCGCGCGGCTTAAATGTTGGCATTTGAAATTTTATTTTGAGATATAAAAGACATCAAATTAAAAGTCTTTAAGAATGATGATCACACTTCACACTAATATAAAGGCGAAAGTTTGTGAGTGTGTGCTTGTATGTTTGTTATTTCTTTACGCTCAAACGGCTGAACGGATCTGGATGAAATTTGGCACAGAGATAGATTATAGTCAGGAATAGCACATAATGAGCCTTTTTTATCCCGGGAATATTTTCCCTCGGGATAATTTTCGACTTTCGCGCGGCCGAAGCCGCTGGCAGAAGCTAGTTATTAGATATTCAGTAATAACTTAAATCAAATTTTTTAATGCTGTTTTATTTTGTTTTCAGGAAGTATTAGAAAAAGACAAAGTCGAAACACCTGCCACTACTTTGAAAAATGCAACATAGCTGTAGTACTTATACAGGTAAATTATATTTATACTATTTCAACATATTTTTAACATTCAGTAGTGTCCGACTGAAGACCGATCTTCAGTTCAATCTGGCCGAAACAGAAGAGAAAGTAGAAACGTTTTTTTTTTGGGGGGTGAGCAGTCATCCAATGACTTCTTCCGCTCTGGGTGAAGTGGGAGGGTGTGTCAGACTCTTATTGACTAAAACCCATCTCTGTTCCTTCAGTTACTTGTGCCAGGGCCGCGGTAACTTAATTCAAATTTATTCGCGATAAGGTTGGAACCCTAAAAAATAATTTTAAGATTGGTCACTTTTTAATTTGTTTTTGATGTGATTATTTACTATGTCGACAAAGTATGACGCCTGCCACTCGGCTGTTGCCTCTTCCATCGCCTTCTCGTGGATTTGTAACAATTTGTTTAAATTAGATACATAGAAATATAAAATACAGGAGAAGTGGCAAGGGGGCGTGTCGGTGTCCGCGCGACGTGGGCTGACTGAGCATGTCACAGGCAAATGGCCGGTCTCCGCTAAACAGTGCGCTTTCGACCGTCATCGTGAAAAATTACAAGAATGCTGTGTTGTTCAGTGGTTTCTTGTAAAAAGCGAAGCCTAAACCAAAACTTTGTAAATCATAGAATCACTTACTATAAGTGAGTACAAGTATTTCACTATATTTGTCTTTAAAATCATGAAAAACAACAAATCGTAAAATATTTCTTGCTTCTACTATGTTATTTTTGTATTGAAATATCACAGCGACTGTACTATTTTTGCATTAAATACATTGCTTCCTAACCATTACCTAAGTTTGTCGCTAAGTGACTGGACAAGCAATGTAAAAATCACAAAACGATACATCATTGAGCGGATGCATCGCGTCGTACGGCCGCTGCTCCTTGCGACGAGTTAGTGATGTGCTTGTGCAGATCCACTAACGTAGGCTATTGATAACAATGTCGATGACGAATGAAATATTGTTATTATATTTTATTTTCAATTTGTCAACCGTTTTCAACCGGTTGGAAAATCGATGCGAAATAATGTGTATTACTTATTTTGATTATTTTACAGTGTGGTAGAGAAATGCGTAACCAACTTTTTGACAAAAAATGCAACCCCAATAATATCAAAGTGTCAAGTGCTGCACAAATACCTCCACTTTACAAGTCAGTGATTAAACACCATAGCACTAGCAGGGTTCAACAATATCTCCTGTTTCAATTCAATTCAATTTATTTATTTCAAGTAAAACAGACTCATAACATAATAACAATAATAGCAGCACAAAACAATTAAAATTTGCTACATTAAAAATAAATTAAACATTACGCTATGAAAGCCTAAACCAAAGTAACCGGATTTTTGATTGTTTGAATTTTTTGATTTGCTTAATAATTTATATTTTTAGCTGCATATTTGTTTTAACTATAAAATTTTCTGGACAAACCGTTTTTTTATTTATTTTCAAGTAAACAAAAAAAATGTACAATAATTAATGGGTGAATCGATAAGTTTCCGATTTAGTTAATCACTAGCGTGTATGTAAAATAAATTGCTTTTGCATAGCACAACGATAGCGACCGATGTTTTTGTGTGCGTAATTTCTACGGTGATTGGTATATACACGCTGTGCTTGAAGGGATAAGGTTTATAATTTATTGTGTAGTACGTTCTGATTTTAGAAATGCGGGTGTGTGCGCGACTGCGTATCTATTGCCTTTACTGAACTGCATGTGTAGTAGTTGCCGTGTGGTAGGGGCAAACTGGAGACACAGGTTTCCGATATATTTTCGTCTACCGGGCATATCTCCTTGTTTATTATATCTATGATTAGATACATGCTAGGAACTTGTTTACTTGATCTGGGAGTGTGAAATGTCTGTTATGTGATAACTTACAGCTGACAGGTGTGTACAGCTAAGGAGTGGAATTCCCTGCCGGAGTCTGTGTTTCCCGATAGCTACAATCTAGGGGTCTTTAAGTCGAGAGTGAATAGGTTACTTCTAGGCAAGCGTGCTCTACCGTCGACCACATCATCGCTTACCATCAGGTGAGATAGAGGTCAAACGCGAACCTACTGACAATAAAAAAAAAAAAAAAAGTTAGTGGCTAAAGGCGCCCGCTGTTACATGATGGATGTGTAATGTATGGTATAGTAAAGTTAGTATAATATCCATTGAAATAACGTTCACATGATATAATTTTCATATGCTATAAAAACAAATAACCTATGTTCATGTGATCTAATGTTATATTTCATATAATATTCATTTGCTCTAATAACATTTAGTATAACATTCATTTCATATAATTTTCAATTAGTATAATGCTCTTTTTATATTACGTTCAGTTGACCTAATTTTCATATTAACTAATTTTCTAAGGTAAAGCACCGTTCTTGAGAGAAAAAAAATTGTAAACTAACCTGAAAACACTAAAGTTGCTTCTGCATCGTCTCCCGCGCTGCGGGAAGTGCAACCCCTTCGCCCTTAAATAACAAAGGATAGGCACCCATGCTCACCTCCGCAGCTTCGGCTTGCTGGTCGTCTCTGGCGCTCAGCCTCAGCCGCTACTACTCACATGGGAGCTTATGCTTCATTACAGCGAGCGGGGCTGCTCCCCCTACGCACCTCTGGTTTTTTTATATACACTATAGGGGTAGCAGCCAGAAGACTACGTAAAGTCGGGGTGCCATGATTCGGTTTTGGAACAGATTCGATCTATTTAACTACAACCGCTGTAAAATCGAGGTCGAAATAGTCAAGCAATCCAAAAAATAAGCTGAATGCCCGAAATAAAAATAAAAAATATACATCCAACCACATAAAAGTAACAATCAATATTTACGTGGTGCTTGTTTTTGGAACAAGCGATTGCGAAAATGGCTGGCGTTTAAAATTAATCAGTTTTTGCAAAAAATTACAAAACAACATAGACTTTTCTAAATTATATTAAATATAACTTATAGATTTTGAATATTATAGTAAATGAATATTATACTAATTGAATATTATTTCAAATGCGCATTATATAAAATGTTTAAAATACCATATAAAATTAGGTTGAATGAAATTATATCAATAATTCATTATATCATTTGATTTTTATACTAAACAAAAGTATATTAAATGAATTTAGATCATATGATCATTAGAACTTTTGTTATTAATTCACACGTTACACACCCCATACATGATAATATAGCAAGCTATATTGTAGGTGTAAAACATTCGCGGTCATAAACGTACGAGTTTAATGACCGTGAATCTATGCGAGTCGGACTTCTAAATAATGTACTAATTCGTCGTGCTATCTCGCTCTCGCGTTTTATGTCCGCAGCTTTACATTCAATCTTTATTTTGGTCTTGTTTCTTTTGTGAGTTTTGTGCATACGGGGTGGGCAAAAATTCGTGGATCAAACGAAACAGGGTTAGTAGGCGATAGTAGGGTTTTTTTTATTATTGATAGGCTCGCGCTTGACCACTATCTCACCTGATGGTAAGCGATGATGTGGTCGACGGTGTAGCACGCTTACCTAGAAGAAACCTATTCACTTTTGACTTGAAAGACTCCCAGGTTGTAGCTATCAGGAAATACAGACTCTGGCAGGGAATTGCACTCCTTAGCATAATAAAAGTATTCCCAAAACGTTTGGTGCGTATGTGTGTACGACTTGTAGTCATATGATGGGGGTTATTTGCAGTAGGTCCTCACCATCATCTTCCTGCCCTTGTACCATGTTACTTGAGGTCGGTGCAACACATCTTCTTCCGTACCGTTCTGTCCCTTGTCACGCTTAAGCTGACTCCCTATTCTTTCACATCACTCCTCACACAGTCCATTCATCTTTTTATTTTTTTTACTGCCATCTCATCTATCGCCCTGTTTCGTTTAATACGATTTTTTAGCCATCCTGTATATGCAACGTGTAAATATTATAAGCTTGAAAGGGTGTCCTTCTCATCATTTTTAACAACGTTTACTATTGGACAAATGATGAAATCGTAAAAAAGCAGCCATTTGGTACATTTTGTCGAATGGATAGGGCAATTTTTTTACGATCAAAGTTACGCCCTATGATGTTTTGCGTTTTATATACATAAACCTAGGCGACTACTGAAATCAGCGCCGTGCTGTGGATCCCCCACGGCACAGCATTATGCTGAGTGGAAGCCTTTTTGCCACAATCACGACATGCATCTGCCTGCATTCTGTTTTATTCAAAATGTAGGTAGTAAATGGTATTATTATTTTATTTATTTCTCATCTTTACTAACTTGCTTTAAGTACTACTAATACTACTGTTAAGGGTTTAGCATAAGGATGTATTTATATGGTATGTCGTTTTTTGACAATTAAACTATTTTGGCGCACGGTGGGCGCAGTGGTTGAGCGATTGATTGCTGCGCTGCGTGTCGCGGGTTCGATTCCCGCACGGAACAAATATTTGTATGACCTACAGATAGTTGTTCCGGCTCTGAGTGTTGTGTATGTGAGTTTATATGTTTGTAAACGCACCCGCGATACAGGAAGAAATTCCTAGTGTGGGGCAAAGTGTTATTCAAAAAAAAAAAAACACTCTTTATTTCATTCTTTCTAAATAAAATCTAAAGATGTTTTTTTTCTTATATTCCAGTGCGAGTCGTCGCCAGCGGGAGGTTAGTACATATTAGAATGTTAGTCGGGATAGGGGTATAACCACCGTAGCTAGAAATAACGTCGGAGAATTTACGACTTAGTAAGCGAACGAATAAATGGAGTCTAGTTAATATATTAACCTTTTTTTTGAGAGTCTTGTAAAGCCCACTTGCAGAGAAACTAAACTCTAGAGTTATTTGCAACAAGCTTAAAAAACAAATTATGTATGACATATTGCCAATTTAATCACGTGTTAGCAACTAACTCTGAGTTAAATTTGTCAATTTATCCTCGTGGTTAAATTAGCAATATTGTATGACATACTGTATATTTAAACTCGTGTTAACTACTAACTCTGAGTTAAGTTTTTTGTGCAAGTTGGGCTAAGCGGTTGATTAGAGATTTGTTTTAAGCTAGTCGCAAGTGCTAATGCTGAGCATGAGGTCTTGGATTCGATTCCCGAATCGGGCAAGGTGTTATTGGGTTTTTCTATATGGAATGTCTCAGTAAAAGCCCGAAGTCTGGCCTTATGTCCGGTTGATGGCAATAGATTCGTCTCTTATTTCATGGGACTTTAACACCTTAACTGCCAGATGACCTACAAACAATACATTTTAACCGACTTTCCGAAAACGGGGAGTTTCTATGTTCGACTTTACGTTTGATTTTTTTTTGTGTGTATTCACCGATTTCTCCGAAAATTTGTAAATCTTTTTTTGTTTGAAAGAGTATATTTCGAAATTGTACCCATTTTAATTTGGTGAAGATCTGACTTAGAACTTCGTAGATAACGAAAAAAAAATTGTATCTACAAAAGACACCGACTGCCAAAAAGAAAGTAATTTTTCACTTTGTAGTGTTTTTATTTGGAAGTCGGTATTTTTTTGTAAATTTTTTTTTTTTTATCTATTGCCTCATTGTTATCTGGCATTTAAGGTGTTAACTGGCCAAATGTGATAGTTTCACCCCTGCCTAAACATTTGGGGAATAAGCGTGATGATGATGATGATGTTATTTGACCCTTGGCTTCGTTCCTATGGCCACGGGAACGAAGGCTTTTTTTTTTTTTTTAAAAATATACCACTAACAGTTCGTGACAGTCGCGGTCAAAAGACAATATTCAATAAAGAAAGGAAAATAAAAAAGAAGTGTGTGGCGGACTTTACACATTGAGGTTCCGTACCAAATGGAGAATATATTGGTAAGTGTTAGTAAAATATACGTAACAGTTACATTATCACCAAATTTTAAGTTCATTTATGTCAATGGGAAGTTAACAAATCGGAACAAAATTTTGTGACTGACGACGGACGGACAGACGGACACGTGAGTGACGACAATAAGGCTCCATTTGGACCCTTCGGGTACGGAACCTTAAAAAAAAACAATTTATTGCCGCAGAAATCGCACACTTCGCTTATTATGTACGTATAACTTGCCATCTGGATCCTTAGTTTTATGACCGTGGCTGCCCAGAGCGAGTGAGATTACTATAGTGATCAAAATGTGCTTCCGAATTTTATTAATTTCTTTTCTAAAATGTCTCTAATAAACCGCTTACTAGACTCTCATAAAATTCCAAGTAACATTTATTCCATTAAAAAATTGTAATCAATTGTAAAAAAATTATATTATGTAATCAATTAATTGGTTAAACCTTTTTAAATTCAATGTGACATTCAATTAATTGATAATTTTTTTTTGTCTATGCTCATGTTTTTGTCATTGCTCAGTTATATTGTACAAAGTACAGAAATTGGGCAATGTTGACAGTATGAGTGTTGATCATATTTATCATAATAAATAATATTGTGAAATTATTACATTATTAATCGTTTATTCGACTAATGACTGGCCTAGCATATTCCGCCTATAATAATCCCACTGCTGGGACTTAGGCTTCCTCTCTGTTAGAGGGATTGACCGAACTTTTCGGTTCGAGGACATGCCGATTTTAAAAAAAATGTATTTCCGGAACAAATTTTGGTAAACTGACGACAACTTTGTATGGGTTTTTTTTTTTTTTAAATTGGCTTCCTTGACGAAAGTTGTATGTTTCAATGGGCAGGAGCGTTTCTTAAAACATGACTACACCTTGCCGTTACACTCGATATACAAAAAAAATGCACTAAGGAAGGATTTTTTGCTCAAAATTGTTATTCTTACAGAAATTTGTATAAAAGATAGCACAAAGATCTGTAATAAATGATAGAAGGCGTTAGTAATGAAAGTCATTAATGGACAATGTACCAGAATTTAAATGAGATGTAATGAGGTCACAATCTAGAAGCCCGCTGAAGTTTCTCATTTTACATGCCGCAATAACTTTCTACATATGAAATTGAAAAATCTAATTCATAATCCTAATTAATTACTATGTTACCCATACACTATAACAACGAGCATCATTCGCAAGCATCAAGTTTAATTATTATTAAGTATTTTTATAGCTGTCATAACGGGCCTTTTATTTTTTGACAAATTTAGCTTCTCACTTATCCACAATACATAAAAGTCATCATAATAAGAAATATTTGCATAAAAGAGGTCTATTCAACGAAATATATCTTGAATTTTTTTAAGAATCGTTTTTCTTTAAAAGCCGTTAGTCGACTAAACGATTACAATATCAATCAACCATAAACTCGACTAATCAATGCAGGATAAAATTACATGTATTCATAGAAAAAATTAGCTCTATCTACTCCTAGTTTAGTCTTAAAAGCTTTATCAATGGAATTCAAGCTTTATGTCTATTTAGGAAGTTTGATTTTAGTTTGTACGTGACAAAATACACTAATAGCGATGGTCATGGTCGAAAGGCTAAAATGTAAGGGATTGATCACGTGACATGTGAGACCGTTCAAGTATTACGTAAGCACTATAGGGGGGCGACGGCGTCTATGCTTTGCTTATTTTTGATGACATGAGGTGCCCCACACCTTAGAACCGAGATTCAATTCCGTTAAATTGAATCTCATGAATCAATAAAAAAACCAGAATACTTACATTGAAAGAAAATGCATAACCAATGTTTAAGTAAACATGGGAAGGGGGTAAATTGTAATTAATCTGCTTACGTAATACTTGAACGTTCCCTTTCGATAGCACTTCACATTCCCGTATTTTTCCAATCGCTTGCGTGACGGTTTCGTTAACAGAATGTTACTTGTTTAGACTCTAATTGCACTATGCCCGCCCTTTTTCTCGAGGGCCTTTCGCTTCAAATCGGCATCGAAAAAATTAAAGTGCGAGTGCAGTTTACGCAACATACAGGCTTGCCTAGTTTGGGGCCAATGTTAAAACTCTGTAAAAAGCTTTTGATAAAAAAAAATTGAAAAAAAAAATGGAAAATATTAGTCGAAAATGCGTACGGTGGGTTTCGTGCTATACCTAAACTACATGGTTTCTCAAATCTACTTTAGGTTTTGTGAGCGTCGAAATTTTATTTATTTTTTACCCTCGCGCTGGAACCTTGCAGCAATTACACCAATGGAGCACATACTTACAAAATACTAACTGTTAGTCCAGGTTTCCTCACGATGTTTTCCTTCACCGTTATCAGCAATGTCCAAGATAAACTTAGAAAGTACATATGAGTTGAAAAAGTAACATTGGTACTTGTCCAGATTTGAACCCACAACGTCAAGCTCGAGAGGCGAGGTCTTAGCCAATTGGCCACCACGACTGTTATTTGCGGCAAACCTTGGTACACCGGATCGTATCGATAAAATATCTCGTGTCGGAAAATTGACATATTATTATATGATTTTTCAGTCGGTCGGTCATAACTAGCGACCGCTTACCGAAAGACGTAGCTTTGGAAGATCTCCCTCTAGGTGGACTGATGACCTGGTTTAAGCTGAGGAGATCCCGCTTGATAAAAAACGCATAGGACCGACCTATGTCCAGCAGTGGACGTTTTTAGGCTGAAATGATGATGATGATGGGCATTCTGCTAAATGCTCAGCCTCTAAAGCAAAATGGTTAATGTATTTTGTCACGTGCAACTAAACTGATACATAAATACTTAGTGTAGTGTTGGTGCTATGGCAAAAGTTACTCTATACTAAATGCAGTTTGATATAATATTGGTTGACATTTTGGTTGGCCTACAGGTTGCGATACATTTTTCAGAATACAGTCCAATTCTTTTTGACTATAACCTATTGTTTCCGACATAAAACCCATTGCTTCAACGTTTGACATACTAACTCCCGGTTTCGCAAAACTCGATTATCGGGCTGTTAACGTAATCGACGAATAATCACTGGTTATCTGCTGTTGAAAATTCAATCAACCAATCACAGCCAATTTGTCTCATTAATTTTGAAATAATTTAGCGTCGAGAAACCCGGCCTGATACACCTCCGTGCCTCGGAAAGTGATTTAGCCATTGGTCCCGGCTGTCATACCGAAAGTGTAGCAAGGTGTCTTACCAATGGGTATCTTGTAACTCGGTAGATACCAGAGTTGTGAAGGACAGATAAACCATCGCTCCACGTAAAATACTGCTATTCAGCTGTTTGCAATAAGACTGGAGGCTTCCCAAATATTATGTGGTCGGCTGACCACTAAATATTTAGGAAAGGGCTCGCAATCTGTCAAAATTCAATACCTTATATGTTGGAAAAATTCGTGCGCTTGACGGCGGTATACAAAACTCAATGAAGTATCAAAATGAAAAAGACTGCTTTTTGAACTGTGTTACACAATAGGCATCCCTATCCCATTTACTGTAAGTTAGTTTTTTGTCCATCAGGTTAAGAGATTAATAAAAAATATTGGACGCGTATTTTTTCATTTGACACGTAAATATAAAGTGACAACGATATAATCTGTTAAAATATATTGTGACGTCACGCCGCTAGAACACTTTATACTGACATAGTGACGTCACAAGCCCCCACTGCTGAGCTTTGTAAAGCAAAAAATACGTGTCCAATTTTATTTGATAATCTCACCGACGGACTAAATAAAATTATCATTTTTTTACTCAGGAAACATCCCTATTGGATACTCTAAACAAGTGACATTCTGTCAACAAAAGCGTCGCGAAAGTGATTGGATTGTCAAATGGTATCGAAAATTCGAAATGACATCGATCCCTTATATTTCGGCATTTCGACCATCGCCAACGCTGACGTTTTCGTTGATAGAATGTCACTTGTCCAGAGGCTCAGGTCGCTGACTATTATTATATCCAACTGCACTAAAATTATAATTATTCTCTTAGTAATAAGGTTTTCTGGGAGACAAGAATAAGCCATAGTAGAAACTAAAAAATAAATGAAATGTTTCTTCTTTTGATAGTAAACTATATTTTAGTAGTTATGAAAAAAGTTAAGACTAGTGAAATTTTGTTGAAGTACTTTTCTTCCATGTCAATTTATTCAGAAAAAATAAAAAATTTGCTTGAAAATTTTATGAAATAACCGCACAAATTGTAAAAAAAAGGTTTGTAATTATTCTTATTTTTAACTAATGCAAGGTGACACTATGAGTTCTGTGTTTTATTGTTGTTTATGTAAACTATGGTATTTTGTGTGAGGCAGTTTTTGTTAAATGTTCATAGGCACAAAGAAGGTGGAGTCGTCGAATGTATATTTTACATTTTCTTTTGTCAATAATAATAATGAATTTTGTCTTCAAATCTAAAATTTTTTTACAAACACTTATGTAATAATATATTTTTACATATAAACATATTTATTTTTATACTTATATAAAGTAAGATTTAATTTATTTCTGCTTCAGAAGGCGTCTTCACCTTTTTTTTTTATTAAATGTACAGAAAAATGTAATATGTTTTACAATGATCATAATAATGAAATATGTTAATTATTGCGCGTGTATACATCAATGCATTTATTAATAGTTGACATTTTGTAATATTATGTAAAATATAAATTAAATGTTCTGTAATTTTTATTCAAATTTAATTTGAAGGTTAATCTAAAAAAAATGCTGAAAAATAATAATAAAAGATTTTTAGCATTGAAGGTCTGAATCTTAAATAATTGTAATTTCAAGACTTTATATTTTATTCGAATATTTCAATATTTCTTTCTACTAACTTAATAATAACACAATTAATTCGAAATGCTCACTTGATTGCTCAATCGTACAAAATGACAAGCTTTCTCATTTTCACTAAGAATTATTTTCCATTTCAATAATAAGTAATCTGAAATAAATCCAATATTATTTGACTCCAATTTTCATTGCATTTCGCCAACTGAAAAATTCGGCAGGTCGAGACGGGTTGTAACATGATCTTCGTCAAAATATTTACCTAATAATAATTCCGAAAAGCATTTCCACAATATATTAACGAATAATGATGCAGCTTCTTATTCCATATGAATTTTAATAAAATAATGTTATTTTTAATGGGTCAGGTTTTTAACTTTCGACTGTCTATAACTGGACTTTGGTCATCTAAGACATGTTTACTTATGGTACGCACAAAATTGCATGTTCTTTAAATTTGTATTTTGAATAAATTTAGTAATCACGTTCAAAGGGTTATCAGCAATCCCAGAGCAAGGAATTGTCTCTCCGGCATCGACTAAAGACGCTATTACTAATTGGTGTGCTGCAGGGCTATTATATCACGTTCGAAATGCGAACGGTGTCTTGTTGTGAATACGCGAAGATTTACTTTAAAAACACGAGTTCGCTTTCGAATTGTGTGCGCTTTCTTGAGTGAATTGAGCTGTGAACTTTACAGATTAGCAGTACTTAAGTATCGGCTGTCATGAGCATATTTAAAATTGTAACGAGTATACGGAGATCACGCTTTGTTTTTATGCAGTTTTGACAATTCTGTCTCTAGCAGTGGCCGACGAGGCGTTTCTATGCTCTGTGTCAGCAATATTATAAATATCTATTATTACTAAATGTAATGTACCTATGATCTTTATGAAATAAATTTAATTGTTAATCTTCAATGATGTTCAATTAAACTGTATTCTGATGTTATTCAATTAACGGAATAAAAAGTTATATTTTGTTTATAACTATGCAGTACTCGAAGTTGTTAATACCTAGTTGTAGTCAATTTTGGGATAACCGTCTGGTGTTTATTTTGTTATAAAAATAAAAAATATTATTCAGATTTATGCTTTTTATTTATTAGCAACTAGCTGTGCCCGCGGCTTCGCTCCCGTTAATTGCCTATCCTATCCTACTTACCTACCTACCTGTACTTACCCTACTTACCTAGACCTACCTACCTTACTTACCTTTCTACCTACCTAGATCGAGCGTTCGCTGCACAAAATACTATTTACTATAGAGAGAAAAATATCGACTTCATACGAAAAAAGTAAGGACAGATTTGCTGCGCGCCATCTAGTAGCAATCCAGAACACCACACCGAAACGAAATCATAAAAAAAAACTTTTTTTCAAAAATATACTACCGACTTCCAAATAAAAACACTACAAAGTGAAAAATAACTTTATTTTTGGAAGTCGGTGTCATTGATAGCTACCATTTTTTTTATGGACTCCGACTAGGGCCTGTGAAGTCCGGGTGAAGGGTGGAGCCCTTCACCCGGACTAGAAACTAGAAAAATACTGTTCAACAGAAAAAAAAATGAGATGGTTGCAAATATTTTCGAGCTCGCTTCGCTCGCCTTTTCATTTGCCATACTCTTGATTTTCTGCTTCAGGTTCAAGGGTCCCCCTGGTTAGTTTTGCCACCCTGGGTCGCCGACAGACTGTCTGCCACTGAACTAGGTACCATTTTTCGGGTTTCTTTACTTTGCCCCACCCCTAAGCAAACGCTGGATACGTCCCTTGGTGGTAAAAATATATGTGTGACGACAAAACTTTACTTATCCAGACGAGCTCCTTCACTAACCCTGAGTTTCCCAGCTCAAAATTATCGCAGAATTAATGTGACAAATTGTCAGGCGCGTTACCTGCTGTGATTGGTTGAATGAATTTTCAACAGCCAATCACAGCAGATAACGCGTGCTTGACAAGATGGTGACCTCTTATCTAAGTAATATTCAAAATTTTAAGTCGAGCCATCCATATGATATCTGAAACTGAAAGTGAATGAGAAGTCATCATCACAAAAGTCTAATTTGAAAACACTGAGTAGAGATGGTAACGTTGGTATTCAATTGCTTTGAAATGCATGACAATGTTTCCCGCCAAACTTGTCAAAAACGTCTCGTTGATTTAGAGGTCGCAAGCACTACTGCCGAGCATGAGGTCCTGGATTCAATCCCTGGGTAGGGAATTTTTTTTTTTAGATTTTCTCTCTGGAATTTCTCGGTAGTAGCCTAGTGTCTAAATTTGTCCCACATTGATAGCAATAAGCTGGCTTCCTATTAAATGAGATTAAACATAGTTAGTTGGCGAAATATGAGTCTACTTTAAGTACCTAGTGGTCATCTATTTAAAAAAACTATCAGAGGTCAGAAAAATTCAACACGGACTCAATATATCACTCAACTATGTCAAGTAAAATGTAAAATCGCATGACTGCGCAACGTGGATATCATAGACAATGACACTACTTTTCTACATTTAGTCAATGAGCCATAAGCGCCAATAAATTAAAAAGTAAAAGTGTGCTACACAAATTAAAAAGTTATTTTATGATGCAGTTGTTTGAAAATCGAAGGAAAATATTGCACTGTAATGTTTTTTTTGTAAATTTTAACCTTTTCACGAATATAAAGTACGTGTTTATACAAAGTTTTTTGAATTTATATTTGGAACATTACGTTGTGAGTGTTGATAAAGGCATTTTTGGTATTGCCCCACTCATATATAATAGAGTAACTAATATTATAAAAATATGACTTAAAAAACATATTACACAATTGACGATTTTCTTAATGATGTCAGCTTGCCGCGCTTGACACGGTTGAACGCAGAGACAAGAGGTTCATCGGCGACGTTGAACTGGTGGATGCCAAGCTTCACAGCTTTGCTCATCGCCGCAAGGTTGCCTGCTTGTCGGTCTTCTACAGACTGTACTTCGGTGAGTGTGCTCAAGTACTCTACGACCTCGTCCCACCAGCCCCCTTCTACCATCGGACATCTAGACGAAGTGCAAGTTACCATCGTTACCTTGTTGCCATTCCACCAATTCGAAACGGATCGGTTGCAAACATCGTTCATAATGCGCACAGCGAATGAATGGAACTCACTAACTGCGTCTGTGTTTCCGAACGCATTCAACCCGAATCTCTTCAAAGTTGGAGTGAACAGGCTTCTTCTGGGTAAGCTCACTCCATCGTCGACTCTGTCTCTGTCATCTCTGACCTTGACTAGAGTCAAGAGCAAATCCAACACAAAAAAAAGATTCTTCATTAACTGAATTGTTACTCTGATTGACATAATTATTGTGATCCTCTCATTGACATAATTTATTTTATTTTTTTATTGCGACCACGCTGACATTTTTTAATTTAAGTATATATTGTAATTCCAATAATCTGCCACTTAATTTTGATATTTTATTTGGAAAGGTAATCCTTTGCATGCCCATGTGACGGCTCAACTGTGATGAAACCTGAATCAGGTGTTTAACAATAGAAAATCAATTGTTTCACGAATATACATATTCGCGAGCTGGCTAACCAAAACCAGCAGCCGTATTGCGTAAGTGCCCAAAGAGTTCAAACTCTATCTAACCGACCAAATCGGCCAATCACACAAAACGGAAATCCACATCGCGTCATTCATCTCGCATGTGATTGGTCGATTTGGTCGGTTGGATAGAGTTTGAACTCTTTACGCACTTACGCAATACGGCTGAGTTGTATCCTCCGACTTCACAGTATGATTTTCTTCTTGTTTACGTCTTTTTAGTTCAGTTTTTCTATTTCTCTCTTATCTTTTTTTATTTATAACTTTTTAGTTATTTTTTTTAGAATTTGGTAGATAAAAACATATAATTGTTATATATTTTTTTTTTTAAATCAGTCTTAAAATTCTTTATTTTGATATCCCACTCGATGTAGTTGAAAGAAAATAAAAATGGTCCTCCACAATATGGCGCCCAAAATGGTAGCCAGTGACACTCGAGGGTTAAGACGAATCGATTGACGTAAGAATCATCAAAAGCGGCCAAAACGTTTGGTGTCTAGAAAGCCACATAGGAACTTACATACATACATACATAGACTGATAAACACATTACCCTCCTTCGGCAGTCGGGTAAAAACACCTCCTACTGTACCCATGTTTGCAAAGAAATAAATGATTTGATTTGATACCCCTTTAACTAACCCTTCGGGGATTAATCAGAAACGTGTGGCGTCCTCTATTTACAGTTTTAGAGTGTCTTCAACTCTTCACGTTGTTTTCTGCGTGACTGTATAGTTTTTATGAGACTGTAAAGATGTCGCTACGAGCTCCATGAATTTACTGAAAAGGTACTGTAACTTATCGGTTCTCTCTTTTTAACTTAACTGAAAATGCTTTTGGGTATCTCTGTCTTACAATCAATAATAAGGTGTCACGCATAGAGACAGGGAGACTTGAATTAACCAATAAGGATACGGGAAACCATTGCGGAGAGAAATCAAACCTCTCTTTCGCTCTCACCGCAAAAATCGTAAATGAATTTTGTAAATAACAACCTCTAATAAAATTTTAAATAAAAACTCTACACGGAAAGAAAAAATATCACAAGAAACCTTAATCTATTTCCTTAGCGACCAAATCAATACATTCGGGTTAGCTATAGCAAATTTTCTGTAATAAATTCTCAAAGTTAAAATCCTGCATCTCGCAAGCGAAGTTTTCGCGTCAGTTTTGTACGGTTCCAATTTTCAAGTACAGCTCTCGGGAGGTCCGTAGCTACTCCGGAAACCGGTTTGGCTAGGAGCCGGTCTAAGTCCTAGCTACCCAAAATGATGAAGCTAAGCAGTTAGCAATCATGAGGATTTAATACAATATGTCAAAATGGTCAAGCAACTGATAAAGAGAGACTTCGGTCTCAACCCCACGGAAGTAGCTCCCTTGACCTCCTTTTGTTGTTTTGGGTTTATAAATCTTGTTTAAATATTCTTTTATTATTTGTTAATTAAAATATATGAATTTTCAGATAAAATGAGACAGACAAATAACTTTTGAGGTTGGTTTTTAAAAACTATACTTAATGAAAATAATTTAAAAGTAGTTCAAAACATGACAGAGAACACAAAAACTCGAAAACTCGTGACAAGGGATATGAAAAATGTTATAAAAGTATTAAAAACATAAAGTATAAAACTGAAACGACACAAAAAGAAAAAACGCGAGGCAAGATACGAATCATCCACCCATTGTGAAACTGCGGCTTCAGTTAAACAATTATGTAGATAAATTCTAACATTCGTTGTCTTTTCAGTTAAATGAAACAACAAATATTTTCTCATTGTTTATTGTTAAAACTATGACTAGAGAACATCACACACTGTCACACACACACACATACATACACACTTATATACTTATATTACCTATTTGTAGATACATACATATTTTTTAGTATGTACTTACTTAAATATCTTAGAGCTGTATGGTAGGTATTTACAAAATTACTTAATTATTACTCAGATAACTGTGTTATTAAAAACCTTTAGTCCCAGTTGGGTGCCATTAACAGAATCGGCTCACAAATGACCGTTATTAAGTGGTTTTTTGTTAGTAATTTTACTGGTTGGTTTTCATAGTTTTCTTTTGATCGTGGATATTTGTACCAATCTCTTAACCATGAACCAAAATTATTAAAAACAATGATCCTTTTTCGTAAGTCCTATTTGGGCGCCATTTCACTTTACTGAATTTCATTATTTGTGATTACAATAAAAATTATGTGAAATGGATGTATATCCTTAATCAATAACCAGCCCATATTACTCCGAGCAGTAAACAGACTAACTTTACCGAAGATGCTATTTGGTGTGGTATCTGTCTTAAAAACAATAATAGGGCGTCGACATAGAGACAGGAAGCCTTGAATAACCCAATACGGATACGGGAAACCATCGCGGAGAGAAATCAAACCTCTCTTTCGCTCTCACCGCAAAAATCGTAAATGAATATTGTAAATAACAACCTTTAATAAAATTTTAAATAAAGACTCTACACGAAAAGAAAAAATATCACAAGAAACCTTATTCCAATTTCTTAGCGACCAAATCAAAACATTCGGGTAAGCTATAGCAAGTTTTCTGCAATCAATTCTCAAAGTTAAAATCCTGCATCTCGCAAGCGAAGTTTTCGCGTCAGTTTTGTACGGTTCCAATTTTCAAGTACAGCTCTCGGGAGGTCCGTAGCTACTCCGGAAACCGGTTTGGCTAGGAGCCGGTCTAAGTCCTAGCTACCCAAAATGATGAAGCTAAGCAGATAGCAATCATGAGGATTTAATACAATATGTCAAAATGGTCAAGCAACTGATAAAGAGAGACTTCGGTCTCAACCCCACGGTAGTAGCTCCCTTGACCTCTTTTTACCAACTTCATAAAGAAGGGGGTAATCAATTCGATACGTATGTATGTAATATTGTTGGAATTGCACAATATTTACATAATATGTTACTCTAAGTTTAACGGTACATGTCTAAACATGTGTGCCAAATTTCATAAGTGTATGTTTGTTTGTATTTATTTACATAGTAGTGTAGTTTCGGATCGTGATCATTCTTTTTATTGGATTAAGTTCCTCTCAATTTAGAGAACGGTGAGGTATGTATATGGTACTGCCGTTGTTTCTTCAATTCATTGCTAAACTATTAGCAAGTCTTCTTTATATTTGAGTTGGAATATATTAATTGCCTACCCTCTAAAAACGACAAATCATATTTAGGTTAGTAGTTTAAGTTCATCGTCATAATGTTGACTATCGGAGAGCCATTTATGATGGGAGTGGGTAATTAGTGCCTACTGCCTTCCCTGGATGTCACATTCAAAGTCAAAGTCAAATGTATTTATTTCAACTAGGCCATTAAGCGGCACTTTTGAACATTAACAATGTACATTTACAAATAATAAAATTGATTCTACCATGCATTCGGAAAAGTAGCTTGTTATGGAGAAGAACGAAAATCAAAGGAAAAAGAAAAATCAAAGATTTGCTGTGAAGAATACGAAAAAACCGGCCAAGTGCGAGTCGAACTCGCGCACGAAGGGTTCCGTACTATTATCGCAAAGAAACGGCAAAAAATCACGTTTGTTGTATGGGAGCCCCACTTAAATATTTATTTTATTCTGTTTTTAGTTGCTGTTATAGCGGCAACAGAAATACATCATCTGTGAAAATTTCAACAGTCTAGCTATCACGGTGCATGAGATACAGCCTGGTGACAGACAGACAGACGGATCGCGGAGTCTTAGTAATAGGGTCCCGTTTTTACCCTTTGGGTACGGAACCCTAAAAAGCTTGATTTAAAAACTGATTATTACAACTACCTCCCTGTGATGGGAGTGAGTAGTTAGCGTGCCTACTGCCTTCTCTGGATGAGATAACCGTTTGTCAGGGTTTCTCTCCGGAACACTTATCAGTACTTGGCGCAATTCACTACCGTGTTTTCGGATATAACTAAACATCAAGCCATGCGCGTGTCTTAGCACGGTATCGGATATAAAAATTTGCTAATCCTGAAGATCTTGCTAAGGATAAAGAGACAAACTATTTAAACTATTGAATTGTCATCGGTCCTTGATAAATGTGCAAATTTATCAAGGACAGGCAAATTAATCTGACATTTTGAAGGGGGCAAAAATCACGTTCAAAGATTTCGTTACCAAATTATAATTATAGATACCAAACTAATAAAAGAGTGTTAAAATTATGGCACAGATTTTTCAAATTCGCACTCGCGAAAGCCGCAACTTAGTTCTGTCCGATATTGCCCGAGAAGCCCTGTGATACCGTAAAGTCAATGTGTGCGTGCAAAATGGAGATTTGTTCGTAGTGGGCTCTCTGTCTGCGGCGCGCCGCCACTTACGTAGTTTGTGGTGAGACTAAGGCTTCAGTAACACAATGATGTTGATAAATTCCAACATTCGTTATCTTTTCTGTCATATCAAAAGAGTTAAAATTAATTGAAACACAAAATATTTTCTTAATATTTATTTTAAATCTACGACTAGAAAACACCACACACACTCAAAAACTTTTTTTAAGTAGGTACTTAAATATCTTACAGTTAAGTGGTATATACAAAATCACTTAAAATTATTACATTACTAAGATTAAATTATTACAAAAGACTAGATATGTTGCTATCATAAAAATAATATAATGAGTTCACAATTCCTAGGTCAAATTTGTTTTTTTAAGTTGCTTGAATTTGGGTAACACTTTAATCCCAGTTGGGTGCCAATAACAGAAATATTGGCGCCCAAATGGGACTTTAGTATTTCTTTTTTGTTTCATGTTTATTATTTTTGTGTTTTAACTATGAACAGTTTTACTGTGGCTACGCTGCCTGTCATCGTATTATTAACTAGCTGTTCCCCGCGGCTTCGCTCCCGTGGACCAGCCCACAGGACCCGTTTTCGGGATTAAAAATAGCCTATATAGTGGCCTAAAAAATAATGTAGCTTTCTATTGGTGAAAGAATTTTTTAAAACGGTCCAGTACTTTCGGAGCCTATTCGGAACAAACAAACAAACAAAAAAATCTTTCCTCTTTATAATATTATGATATAGTATAGATGTAACTGCGGTTGAAAAAAAAAAAGTATTATTGTGGGTAGTCCCATTTGGGTGCCAATGGTCACTTTAATGACTTTTAAGCTTCGGTCATCTTTTAAGTTAAAATTAAATTACTAGCAAAATCGGCCTTTTATGAATGAACTGGTTTCACTTTATAATTATCTGATCACAGTTTTGCATGGTACATTCTTTTATAACAACAATGGAACAGGTATATAGTGGCCTTACTAACAAACAAAACTGGGTTAAGTGTTCACACCTGTAAGGGTGTAGAAATCCAAAGACATGTTCACGTAGTTATAGTCACTTTATCACTTTATAGACACTATCAAAATTAAAAACTTTTCTGAGTCCCATCTGGGCGCCATTATTCTTAAAATTATTTATACCATTACAAAACTGGTAATTATTCTTATTCACTCTCCCATATCAACCCTTATTACTACCAGCAGTAAACAGATCTATAGTGGCCTTACTAACACCGCTAGGGAAACTTTGGACTCGACCCTCCATTATAGTGGATATCTCTCCAGAACTGGACTGAAGACCATTTCTGACTGGTGGGACTTTCTTCCCGTTGACTAGGAGGCTGTTGATTTCTGTTGTATCTGAAATAAAGAAAAATATTTTGTTTGTGAATTGCACAGGAGATACAGACGCGAAAATAAGAAAATTACAAACAAATATGTTTGAGCCCGTGCATAACCAAAAAGGTTTATATCAGCATATGCAGCGATATTTGAAAAACCGGCCAGGTGCGAGTCTGACTCGCGCACAGAGGGTTCCGTATAAACAACTACATTCACCAAAATAAAAAGGTAAAATTGCTAACGTTCATAAACAATGAAAGCATCGAAAATTGCTCTAACGAATTGAAAAAAATAACATTACCGTTCGGAAACTGTTGTCTCTAGTAGGAATTAGTGAACGCAACCCATATTAGTAGTTTATTTTTAATCTGTAAATTTTTGATTTAGCAACTGGCTGTATCGAGTCTCCTCTCTCTATGGTTGACTAAAAAATTGCGCACAATATTTGTTCGTGCCTTTCTTGAGATATTATAATAAATAATAATTATGTGGCACAAACTCTGCCTTTAATTTCTTCAGTCCCCATACATCAATATACAATTTTTTTACTTATCCACGTACATTTTAAAAGTTGGTCGACTATTCGTAAACTTATATAACTATAATATTCGTAAACTTGTAAAGCTTAGCTGTGATAGTTTTCTTTTTAATTTCTGCCGTGATTTTTTTCACATAGCCAAAAGCAACACATCTAGTACTAAGAGTGTCTGAGCTAAGCTGCGGAACGCCGGACGGACGAATGGCGAAACTATAAGGGTTCCTTGTTGACTGCGGAACCCTAATAAGGATGAATAAATTCGAAAATTCCATCAGACATATCTCAGTTGTTGGGTAACGTTTGGTACCTATTGGGTTTGAAAAAACGTTCTTGATTTCTTGAGTATATAATGATGATGTATAGTATTTTTATATAGGTATGTATTACATAAAATATGTGTGTATGTGTATTTTAAGCAATCTATAATTGTTATTTTGTCTCGCCACGTTTTAAACAATGCACCTGCCATGTTGTCTCTTCACCACTCTTGTTAACTGGCAGAGAATGCCTAAGGCATTAAGTCCGCCATTGTACTTTTGTGTTATAAACTAGAAAGGATTATTACTATACGCATCATAAGCTTACCCCCAGTTTCTCAGCTCAAAATTATCAGAATGCACAATTGCATTCTGATAATTTTGAGCAGAACAGACATTGAATGAAGATGCAGAATTGGCTGTAGAAAATTCATTCAACCAATCACAGAAGATAACGCGTGCTTGACATTTTGTCATATTAATTCTGCGATTATTTTGAGCTAACTTACTTGAGCTAAGGAAACTGAGGGTTAATGTCTTATTGCGATCGGCAATCCGTATTTTAAGTGTCGATTAAGTTAACATTAATTGTAATTTATCTTGTGGCACTTTTCAGTTTTATAAAATATGTAGAAGTAAAATTACCGAGAATAATAAAATTAAAAATCCTGATAACTTTCATCAAACTTCCTGGTGCCATCGGCAATTGCCTAGGTTATCGCCTGCATAATTGAACAATCAAGCTGAAAGTAAAGTCATTAAAATCGACATACCTTCGTCAACACTCTTCGCCACCGCTTTCCTCTGCATACCAACAATACAAGGTCCCTTAGCTAAAGACCAAGAGGGTACATTTTCCTCTCTCTTAATAGGCTCCAAAATATTCCTCCTCGATCTCATAACATTAGGCAAGTCACCCCTATTTAAATTCTCCAAATTATCCCCTGGCAATACTATTTTATTCTGCACTGGCAACACAGCAGGTTCCATTTTCGAAATTTGATTTTCAACTGTGAAAATCTCTTTGCTTGTGTCATCTTTTGATATTACTGGTTTGATATCTCCTGAAGAGTTAGTGTCTGTGCTATCCTGAGATATCAGGTGATGTTTGGGAGATAGGGAGTCTATTCTTTTTGGTATGTTCTTTAGCTTTGGTATTTGGTCTTCTACGGATAGGGGAGGGGCGGTGGCCATGTATTGGCTGTACATGCTGCCTATTAGCTCTTCTGTGCGTCTGAAATTGAGAAGAATTAATTAAATATCGGAAAATGAAAACAGTGAAATATTACAAAGGTTTGTTTTCCTAACCCGATGGCTATTTCACATGTAGTTAGTGGATAAACATTAAGCCTATCCTTCTAAATATCCTATCCAAGTTGTTTCCCTTCCTTTTTTCCTTGTGAAGTGAAATCAAGCAGAAACGTGAACTCGTAGTGCATATTGAAGGATATTCAATATGCACTACACTGCAGAATTATTAATATGACAAATTGTCAAAAAAGCGTTATCTGTTGTGATTGGCTGTTGAAAATTCATTCAATCACAGCAGATAACGCGTATTTGACAATTTGTCACATTAATTCTGCGATAATTTTGAGCTGAGCAACTTGGGATTAGTGTACTAAAACTCACACACACTAAAAAGAAAAAAAATAAAAACTTGTTCACAACAAAATAACCGACTTCAAAAGCAAAATACTAAAAAGTGCAAAATAATTTTCGTTTCGGATGTCGGTGTCGAATAACGATAAAAAATGTAGTACCAAAGACACCGGCTTTCGAAACGAAAGTTAATTTGCACTTTTTTAATATTTTGCTTTTGAAGTCGGTTATTTTTTTTGTGAATAGTTTTTATTCAGCTATTTCGTCAATCGTGCTAACAATGCCTATGGTAATCAGCTCAATTGGATTACGACGGAGTACTGCTTACCTCGTTAGTGGTATTATGACAGTTTGTGGCGGCGCGTTAGTAGGATGGTAGGCGTTAGAACCAAAACCGTCTAGAGCTGAGTTGCCTGTCACCTGCAAATAAAAATAAATACTTTATTGGATTTTAGGGCACACCAATGCCAGCAAAAATAAATGAAAATAAAATATTTTACCTCCATGACGCCTATTTGAGTTGTCCTCACGTGGTAAGGGAAATTCTTGTTTGCGAATACTGGTAAAGTCAGCAACTGTAAATAAAATTTGAATTACACCAAATCAAGTTTATACCAGAATAATTATTTATGCTACAAGTGCGGAAGATAGGTGATTCCTATTTTCCTACGAGTCGGGAATCATCTTACGTAGGTGTATCATACAACATTTTACTATGTATTGTGCGAGGAAATAAAAAAAAATATCGGAACCAAGCAAGAAATTAATAAAATGGCGGGCTTATTCAAGCGCGCTCAGCATATCCACAGATTAACTAATAGTTCCTCGGGCATATCTACTGCGCATGTGCAAATAGCTGTCACGTCGTAACGCAAAAAGGCACGAGCAAAATATACGTTCTTCATAAACATATTTAATGTATATTTAAAATTAATTTATTGATCAAATCTAAATCTAGAGTAATTAAATTCGCCTTTAATGAAGTATTAGTTACATATTACGTTTTATATGAATGATAATCTGTACTTAAATAAATCGTAAAACTTTTCTCAAATAATAAAAACTCTATGCGTCTGGTTGACGACTGAGGCAAAAATTAAAAAAAAAACAGGAAAGTAAAAAGTACTAGTGAAAAAAAGTGACCCTTTCCGCACTTTTCATTTTTTTGCTGCTTGGAAAACAATCTTTTCGAGGACATGGATTGTAAAACATTTTTATGTTAGATTTCATTTAAAAAAAGCACAAAAGTTAAGGAAAATACTGCTACTACTTACCAGGAACATAATGTGTCCACAAAATGTTATAAAGAGCAACACGGCAGTTACCACGCTTTCTCGCACCCATTTATCTGGAATAATAAAAGGCAATGCAGTTTGCGGTATGAAACATCTCAATTTGACAACTTGGACAAGATAGTTAAAAATGTATTTTATTGATTGTGAATGTGTGTGGCCAGGGGCGAAAAAAGGATTAATTTCTGGGGGTGGGAGAGGCTGTAGCATCGTTTACTATAGGTACTGGTTCCCATGTAGAAATTTGTTAAATATTTTTAACCGATGTTACACTAGCCAAAGCAGTTTCTGAACAAAGTCTTTCTTTTCCCCTAGCCCCTTACCACAAATAAATGAAAGTATTTTTGGCAGGGGTGCCTTAGATTTAGATGCAAGAGCGAGCGGAGCAAGCTCGACGATTTTGATCGGTTTATTTTACAATTCAAAGAGACATTGGATTGAGAGAAACTGGGTGGAAAGCGAACTTAAATGTTAAATTGTTATTATAAATGCAACGGGCCCCCTGAGTGCAGGGTCAGTTGCACTTGGTATACCTGCTACATATTTTTTCTGTTCCTGACCAATGACATTAAATAATTAAACAGGTTTTAGATATTAGTAATAATAAATGATAGGGCACTATTATGTACGCAAACAGAGACAAATGTTATCAAAGCTACATAGTAGTCTCTCAGAGTCTCGGCTTAGCCATCTTGCTGCATCACGGATGCACGTGGCCCCCGCACGTGCATCTGTGCCATCCCCCTGGATCCGTCTATGTGTGAAGCTGAAGTCATAAAATAGATTACATCTGTCCTCGTCAACAGGACATGTTCAACTTACCTATATAAGTATTTGCCGTTAGAATAAATAAGGGTCCCGCGTAGAACCATAGTGTGCCACAAATGAAGAAAGGACAGTAGAAAATATTCTGAAAAGAACCAAAACCAAAACTTCTGTTAGTATTTTTGCAAAACCTTTTTTTTGTATCAATTGTATGAAAGCAGCTTATCGTGTGACTCGCACTCAGTATATGGGTTATGGAGGTCTAGATTGCAGTCACTCATAAAATATTTGTAATCAGCTGAATCCATTCGGACTGGAAGCCGACTCAAAGAGAAAACGCTAGCGCTAATCGCCAAAACTACCTATTGATGTTCAGCTTAATATAACTAAATGACATCAAAATTTTGATAGCTAAATGAATCGGTCCTTCTGTCTCCAAGGCTTCTAGCAACAGTTTGAGCGTACCTTTTCCGGATACTTCTTGACTGTGAAGAATGTGGAGTAAGCGAACATGCACCAAGCTAAAATCCTCAACACTATGAGGCCGTAGCCAGCTGGACTCTCGTAAAGGTACAACACTTCACCTGGATCAAAGGCCTGGAAGCAAAGATTTTTATGTCATCAACATAGCATTTTCTGATTTGTTCAAAGGATGTTTCTGGATGACACCTATGTTAGTTTTGCACAGGCATTTAAATTACGTTTTCTTCATCGGAAATCTTTACATTATTATACCTAACTACAAGGTCTCGGCAACACTGAGCGATTGACGGTAATATTGACGTTTATCTGAAATAGCGGGCAGCGGGCGGGTGGCAGCATTGAGCCGTTAGGTTCAGACACCTGTCAAAGAGCTTATATTTTTGACGTTAGTTTTCAAGTGGAGGATTTCTCTCCAAAGTGACGCCATCTAGTGAATTTTTTTGAAAACCCTCATTCCAACATCGTGAAGGTTTGTGCTTTTCACGTTGCTCGTGTTAGCGCTGATGAAGGTATCAATACATATAACAAATCCGTAGAAAATTCGTTTTTGTGTATCGAAAATATTTCCAAAAGAAATAGCCAGGGTGTTAAAGAATAACCAACAGAACCCCTTTCCAGCATTTTTGGAATTTGTTCTGATTGTCGGTTTATCTGTTTATTTATGCACGCATCATATAAAATATACAAAACCAACGTAGATAACTTTTATACATTAAAATTGTGCGTAACTTGAAGTATTATTTAATTTCTTGTTTCTCCGCAATCTGTTCGCTCAATCTAAAATTATTAAGAAGTTAAAATTATTAAATTGTTAAATTATTAATTTGTTAAATTATTTTTGGTAAATTATTAAATTGTTAATTTATCAATTATTGAAAATTATTAAGAAGTAAAATATCACAACAGACGCCATTCAGATACTCTGACTGTTGAACTTCATATTTGATAGATGGTGTTGTGCATTTGAAGTCATTTTCTGAACGGCGCGGCGGTATTTAAATCCGCGAAAGATCATTCTTTCGCGGCGAATCTTAATACCGCCTACTGCACCTATCAATGGATGACCAAAGAACAAAAATTGGCAGATGATGATGCTAATCACCAGGGTGGTCTTGGTGAGGAAAAAATCCACACCCCCTGGTCTTTTCTCCAAAAGTCCAAGAGCCTTTTGAATGTTGCCCACCGGTAACAAAAAAGATGATCTGAGGATACTTGGTGGACGTTACCCTGTTGAAATAATGGTGATGATGAACTTCTTCACGAAACGAGACGAACAGCATGATGTAGTTTACCACATGATAGCAACACATGAACACAGTCAGTCTGACCGTGAAGTCCACTTTGAGGCGACCTCGAGTGATGGTGGAATCTCTAGATATTAGAACTAAGAGTAATATCTCCTTACCTTCGCCTGATAGACGAACAGCACGATATAGGTGACCGCATAGCAACACATGAACACAGTCAGTCTGACCGTGAAGCCCACTTTGAGGCGACCTCGAGTGATGGTGGAATCTCTAGATATTAGAACTAAGAGTAATATCTCCTTACCTTCGCCTGATAGACGAACAGCACGATATAGGTGACCGCATAGCAACACATGAACACAGTCAGTCTGACCGTGAAGCCCACTTTGAGGCGACCTCGAGTGATGGTGGAATCTCTAGATATTAGAACTAAGAGTAATATCTCCTTACCTTCGCTTGATAGACGAACAGCACGATATAGGTGACCGCATAGCAACACATGAACACAGTCAGTCTGACCGTGAAGCCCACTTTGAGGCGACCTCGAGTGATGGTGTATCCCTTTGCCATCAGTACTAGAAGTAATAGGAATGTCATCTCGGAGAGGCCGCAAAAGAATTGACCTGAAATAGATTTATTTATTATTATTTATTCAAAATTATGTTAATAACACCTTTACAGCTATAACGCCAATGCGATGTAACTACCACACAGATATTATACACTTACAGAAATACAATTAAAAATACCATTAAATTACAATTAAAATACAATCAAATATTACAATTAAAATACAATCAATCATACCATTATAAATACAATTAAAATCCAACTATCATTCAATTAAACAAGAATTAAACACGATCAAAATACAATTAAAATGCCATTATAATCTAATTATTAGATGATTCGCGCTGCCCTTTGGCATTAGAAAGGCTGACAGCAAATTCTCTTTTAAAAGAAAAGTTCGTGACCTCTATTTGAGTCAGACTAAATATAGCTCTCGTCTAGAGTCAGAAGTTTAGTCATAATTATTATTAATTGGTTTCTCGTTTTTTTATTGATATTTATTAGTTTATTTTATTTGTATATGTGTATTATATGTAAATATATGTAAGTATATACATTTTCGTATACAAGTTGTTATTTTTAAATATTTTTTGTACCCGTTTCACAACGTTGTCCTTTTTAACCCAAATGTTGACTGGTAGAGAATGTGGCATTAAATCTGCATATGTACCACTATTGTGCATGAAGTTTAAATATGTAAATAAATAATGAAGTTAGTAAAATTAAACTATCCCAATAATTAAACGTAGTCTTCTTTAAGAGCTCGCTCAGTTGATGTTGAAATGTCTTAGCGATTAGTTGTGCAAAAAAGATGTCAGAAATGCTGCAACTGTCAGAACCTACACGAAAACGGGGTTCCAGCGCTAAGAAAGCAAATTTGGTTCAAATAAATCACTATAAAACAAATAGCCTCATTTAAAGAAAAAATATTCACGGATCGAGTAAATCCTTTTACTTGCAAGTCGCTGCTAACACCATCTATCTATCGCCGTGAAACGGAACCGAACGCGGACGATGTAAAAAAATAACCAGTTTAATCAGAAGAAGAATGCTAGCTACGACGGCACGGTTTCTTTGTATGGGATGAGGCATCTGAATACTAGTATTATATTATCCGTGACGAAACGAAACTAAACGTTTTTTCGTTCTGTCAGAAATGCTGTAAAATGTACGGCGTGTTACAAGGCACGACAACGTGTAACATCGCTGCATCGTGAAGTGCTTTTCTACGACACAGTATAGCGCGTGCCACGCCGCGATTCCATACCATTCCACATTGACGACGTCTTGACATGGTGATGTGGACAAGCCCTGATGCTGTCTATGAACAGGACTTATAATATTTGTGATATTTGGATTAGTCTCCAATCATATTTTAACTTACCAACAATCCTAGCATTTTCACTCCCAAATCCATTCGCCGCATACCGTATATACGCCAGACTCTGCAGCATAACGCCCGAGTGTTGCGACACTATCGACATCAGGAACAGCTTGTATGTCGAGTGCAGCAGATGTCGTGACTTGAGTTCGACGCTGCACATCACTACCGCTATCATTACGATGACGTACGCGAACGTGTAGGCTAGTAAGACTGGGAGAACATCTGTGGAGTTTCAAAATGATTAGTTTGTGCAGAATTAACAGTTTATATTAAGGGCCTACATCCGATTTAGTGCGTAAAACGGTAGCTTTGTAAAGCATACTCCTTAGTAACGGCTAGGTTTAAAGAAAAACATGATTCATGTACATTAATAATGTAAAAGTAATGATTCCAGCCCCGCAAATACTACTTTTTCATTATTCTGGCCTCTGTCAGATTGGATATACAGCTTATAATGTTCATCATCTAACTAAAAAAACTTTTTTACAAAAAAATACTACCGACTTCCAAATAAGAAAACTACAAAGTGAAAAATAACTTTATTTTTGGAAGTCGGTGTCTTTCGTAGGTACCATTTTTTTGTGTTACGGATGATGATATTTTATGAAATGATATAAACAATAAACAGACACGCGATTGCAGCAATCCCGAGAGATTTCCCGTTATTTATTGAAGAGTTCTGTTGTATATCTTCGAAGTTCTTCATCAAATCTTCACCAAATTTAAATGGGACCAATTTCGAAACATACTCTTGCATACAAAAAAAGAATTTTCGAAATCGGTCCACAATTGACGGAGATATCTGTGAACATACACAAAAAAAAAAAAAAAACATACATGAAGTCGAACATAGAACCTCCTCGTTTTTGTTAAGTCGGTTAAAAAGCAAAAGAGGCAGATATATTTTTATAATGTTATTAAACTCTCTACTGACTCGATTGTTTTATTTTGGCGTACTAAAAAACTAAACGTCCCTATACTGTTCCGTAGGTGCCAAATGTAGCATAAAATTTTAAATTATAAATTATTCCACTTTTGGCACTTGCGTAAAATATCGATAGGTGTCATATGTGGAATACCTCAGGTGCCATTCACTCAGGTGCCGTTAAAGCAGGTTCCCAATGTCGAATACGTCGTGTAAAGGTGCGAAGGTTAAATTTTGAAAGAAGTAATATTGGATATATAAATATAGAAAAACAAGAAATTAAATAATAAATACATTGTTACTGTTATGTGGATTATGGATGCAATAAATTTGATTTGATTTTAAACAATACAAAATATTAAGCAAATTTAAAATAACAATGTGTTTAATCGATTAAAATTTCTTCATTGACTTATCAATGAAAAAATTTAACACAAACAAACAATATCTTATAATTTCTTAAAATTATAAGACATTGTTCTTATAATTTCTTAAAATTATTTGATATTGTTTTATGAAATCGAATCGGTACCACATTAGTTCATCACTATAGCACGGTAGAATTAATTTTTATTTTATGATTAATTATGACGTTCAAAAGTGCCGCTTTTTGGCCCAGTTGAATAAATATATTTGACTTTGACTTTGACTTTGACTAAATGATTAGTTTTTGAGCTGTCGAATGTAAAATTACAGGCTGGTCGGAGATTAGGTAGGATAAACTCAATTTTTTCTTGTACTATTTAACTGCACAGCACATGTGTGAGTTCTTTTAATACTTTATACATGTACGTAGTAGGTATAGTATGAAGTGCTATTCCGGGTGCATCGTCCTCACATAATAATATATGAATTTATTAATATTGTATGTACTTATTTTAATATTGTAAAACACTTTTTTTATAAGAGTAAGTAGATCTACTTGTAAATTTTAATTGTTGACGTTCAAAAGTGCCGCTTAAGCCGAATTTCTCACCTCTAAATTATGGCAGAATTAATGTGACAAATTGTCAAGCACGCGTTCTCTGCTGTGATTGGCTGTTGAAAATTCATTCAACCAATCACAGCAGATAACGCGTGCTTGACAATTTGTTATCTTAATTCTGAACTAAACTCGGCCTTAATGGCCTAGTTGAAATACATATATTTGACTTGTGATTTAACGTAGTGACACCGATGATGGCCCGGCTCACAGGATGCCCCACTTTAAAAAAAATACAAAAATTTACTGAGAATGGTTTTAATTTGTTCCTAGCCAAAATGGAACTACCAAACAAAAAACCGCGTCGAAAGTAGACAGTAAATCAACTAAAGGAAGCCCTTCATGCTGTAAAATATAGCAGACAGATATCTCATGGCAAAGCAGCTGCAAAATAAAGCATACCAAACAATGTTTTATTTCTTATTTTTACATCAAACATGATCTAATAATCCTTTAGAATTTCGCTTTTGAAATTACACCTTTATTATCTTACGTAAGGTAAGTAATTTCAAAAGCAAAGTCTATACAAAGGAGTCGCTAACCGCTAATTGTCTTTGAGTGCGGCAGAAAGTGTACTTTATCAAAGGCAGGAAACTTAATTGAATGGTTCCTATTTTAGCAATCTGTGTTAATGTTGAATTTTTATACTCTTAACAAGGCCCACAAAAAAATGTTAAAGAAATCCATGATTGAATAAAGAACTGATTTAATAATATATTGTTTAAAACTATTGTAACAAATGTTTACATACGTGACATATCTCAATTTTGAAATTTATTTTAGTTTTATAGCAGTTTTCATTTTTGTTTGATTTAACATGGCCCACAGCCAAATTTTGGATTGTTTTTTGGCTTTATTGAATATAATTAATATTAAAACTGTCAAGTAAAAGAAGAAAAGAGTTAAAATGTTGATTAAGCTTACAAATATATTGATACACTTCGGGCCATCTTAAGTGACCACCTCCCTAAGGTGGACCACCGCCTATGTTTTTAAAATTTGTTTTTTTTCTGTCACAATTAATGAAAAACGTTGATTTTTTTTTATTATATTTCTTTATAAAACAAATTAGGGGGATTTTCTTTATTTATCTCAATATAACGATTTTATAAGCCTTTGAAATAAAGTGGTCCTTTAAGGGCGCCTGCACCTTAATCAATGTTATGGAAAGACTAGTTTTGGAAAAAGGTACTCACAAAATTCATCAGCGGAAAAGTGTTCATGCCAGAAATCGCCGTCTGGTCCATTTGTCATTAGGAACTTGTATTTGACATCTAAACCCTGAAAAATAAATAAAACACTTAAAATAATTTAAAAGATAGGTAATTAAGGACCAACAAATATAAGAGTACCTAAAGAAAAATCGTAAAAGGAAACCAAAATTGTTCTGTCTTTAATTAGGTTCACACGCAGTAGCAATAATTTCTAGCAATTTGTACTGTTCACGCTACTGGGCCTGAGCATGCCTTTGAACTGCAGTACAGGTTTTGGATTACATTTAAGCTCTATTTTTATCAATATCCCAAGTCTAGGTGTAGATCTAAGTCACTTTTACCCTCCAATCCAAAACAATTTTAAATATTCTGCATCTCCTAGAATCTGCCTTAATGACGGCTTTTGGGTGTAGGAAATCATTGAATTACTTCTCCCGCTCTGGGTGAAGCGGGAATCGGCTTGCGACTCCCGACCCCCAGGGCGTCTCCTGCGGCGGCTACGGGCGTGACGTCCCCCTCACGCGTTTCGCCTCCTCCTCCCCGGGCATTAATGCTTCGCAGAAAAAAGTGGTAGCTTCCCATGACCTCTCGCTCCGTACCATGGCTTGGACCAGGGCTGGACGCGAGAAGTCGCTGATCGCGTCCACGAGGACACGGCGGCGGTGCGCCGCCCAAGTGGCGGTTTGTGATATTTATTTATTAACTTCAATCGTTACTGACCTTATTACTCTCACAATTGCTAATAGCAATGAACCACCACCGTTCTCTCGCCGACCGGAACCTCCTAGAGTTGTGACACGAGACCAACAGTCTCTCCTTTTCGCTCTGACTAGGTAAGCTGCGAGCTTCAGCGTTTAAACGCCGGCGGCGAAAACGCTCGTATAGTTCTAGTGAGCGTTTTATTTTGTGCTGGAATAAAATATAAATATGTTCAACTAACGTTTCTAGCAGATTCATCGGCATGATAGTCGAAAATTATTCCACTGGGACGTATTAATAAAAATATATAATGGAACGTACTACCGGGCACAATGTATCCTAATAAATAAAAAATAAATTACGCCGTTGAGGCGTGTGTAATTAATATTATTATTATATTATTATCAAAACCACAGACACAAGAAACTTCATTACAGACTTGCTTATTTGTTATAAAAGTAGGAAGTGGCATAAAAACATTCATGATCATTTCACCCAAAGTATGTTCACTGCTGGACAAAGCCCTTCCCCAAGTGTCTCCATACATCCAATTTACTCGCGATCAAACATTACTGGGAAGTTAATGGAGATATAAGAATAATGGGTATACTTAGGTACAGACAGTTTCGGAATCAAACAGTCAAACTCATTGAGAGAGATTTGATTGGCAGTGATTACCAATAAAAATTCTACCAGACTGTGAACCTCATGTTCTCAGTGTGGTAAAAAATATAATTAATATAATTAATTAATAAAATTAGGTTTTAGTATCGTATAGCAATGTGTTCGATGATGTCACCTGTCAGAGGACAAGTGCGATATATATCCGATTTATTTAATGCATAATTGTTTCTTATCGGGTTTTTACAGTAAAGTCTCCGTCCCGTGCTCGCCTGCCTGGAACATTCCATGCGTTAGGCGCGTTCTCCAGTACCACAAAACATTAAACGACAACGCTTTATATCGCTAAAACATAACCTGACCAAGTGAAATTGCTCGTTAGTTTTGTATTTCACGTATGTTACTTTGAGTTGATTGAATTATCGCTACGTAACCACGGTAAAGTATAACAGTATTCTATCTTCATACAAACGCGTCTCGGGTTCAGCCAACAGTCGATACACTACAGTCGCCAACAATCACGAACGGTGTGATGGTTATGTAAGCAGTAAGCGTGCGATTTGTGAATATTTGATTGAAATAAGTACAAGTTTTATTTTCTTTTATTTACAAAATTTATGGCTTCTCGTGACAGGGACTTTAGTTACGAGTAGAAAAAGTTCACTTAAGCCCAGATAAACTACCATTACGTATTATTAGCCCTAGAAGAACGCTTCTGTAAGTTTTTTTTTGCTATTTGAAAACACCTTGTCTTTAAATTTGCTATTATTATATTATCTGTGGTTTTGCTTAGCTCGCGCTTCGAATAGATGTATTCAGAATAAAATAAATAGTTTATAGATAAAAACACTCACTCCATTCCGATTCCTATTATCAAACAGAATTTCCACTTCATCATTCAAATTTCCAAAATGGCTTCCATTCCCCGGCCCAATACTTTCCCACAGTTCGTCTTCAGGTACCATAGTTGTAAAGTTCAAGTCATCAGCCGGTAGGAGTTCGAACCAAGTTGTATTACTATTGGGGTCTGATAATGTTGGCTTGGGACTACGAGTCGTAGTTTTTAGGAACTGATCGTAGTACGAAGGTTCTGGGGGTTGTAATTTGGTGGAGTTTTTCGGTTTCTTCGGCGGATCTGTTGGTTTTTGTGTTGTTGTGCTGAAAAAGAAGATTAATTATTGATTTTTTGATGACTACCTTTGGATCTGTAGTATAGGCCGGGTTTCTCAACGCTAAAATATCGCAAAATTAATTTGACAAATTGTCTAGCACGTGCTGTGATTGGTTGAATGAATTTTCAACAGCCAATCACAGCAGATAAACGGCGATTATTCTTCGATTACACTAACAGCCTGCTGTCCACTTGATTAATTCGTCATGGCATCAGAAAAAAATCTCGATTAATGTCAAATAATAACAACCTAAGGCCGGGTTTCTCAACGCAAAACTATCGAAAAATTAATGTGACGAATTGTCAAGCACGCGTTATTGGTTGAACGAATTTAAACAGCCAATCACAGCTGATAACCGTGCCGATTTTTCGTCGAATACGTTAACTGCCCGATAATCGAGTTTTGAGAAAAAATATGATTTGAGGAGGAAATAAATTGGAATATAGCGGTTAGTTTGAATATCAAGTCTAGTCAAATTTTTTGTAACAGGACATTTTCAGTTAGGTACTTTCTTACTAAGGTTCAGGCGACAACTGTGGCATACTCAACGTTGAAATAAAGATCACGTCGGTAACGTAAGTCTTTTAATTACTTTTTATTTTATAACATTTATGATACTTTAAAATCATACACTGGATCCTACGCTCTTTTGTGATCTCTCTTTATCAATCAAAGGTTTGTTGGGAGAAAACATATTATATGTATTATTTTATTATTATCTATACACCATCATCATCAGCCTTTTAATGATCCCACTGCTGGGACACAGGCCTCCTCTCATAGAGAGAGTGGGCTATAATCCACCAATCAATCATCAATCTATATATAGATAAATACAGGGTGTTTGGGAGGGAGCTGTACATACGCCTAGGGTAGAAACTAGGGATAGTCTGCTACCTACCCCCGCCCATTATATTGACCTTGGCCTCAAGGTTTTTTTTTAATTTATTATTATTTTTTATTTGACTTTTTTATGATTTTTTGACTAAAACTACCTGTAGCTCAAAATCTATCCATGGGACCGGTCGGCTAATGGTCTTGTTTTAATCGTTAGAGTCTTAGGGTCCTGCAAAAAAGTGCCCTAGTTGCGGAAATTAATTAATAACTTTAAAACTAAAAGTGATAAATACACTTTTAGCATATCGTTAGAAAGGGCATGGACTGAGGATGTTTTAAAAAAATCAGAAGAACTCCAACCCTGTTAGTTTTTTTTTAAACCCCATAGAAAGTTGCCCTTAAAATTATTTCTTTACCTTACTACGGTACTTCAGGCCCCATAACTTTTCTTCTCCACAATTTTCTGGTGTAAAATAATTTTTTGCAGGACCCTAAGACTCTAACGATTAAAACAAGACCATTAGCCGACCGGTCCCATGGATAGATTTTGAGCTACAGGTAGTTTTAGTCAAAAAATCATAAAAAAGTCAAATAAAAAATAATAATAAATTAAAAAAAAACCTTGAGGCCAAGGTCAATATAATGGGCGGGGGTAGGTAGCAGACTATCCCTAGTTTCTACCCTAGGCGTATGTACAGCTCCCTTCCAAACACCCTGTATAATATCTATACATCTATACATATAAATAAAATTGGAGTGTCTGTTCGTAAAATTGAAATAACCGTTTTTTACTACAGGTATATACGGTACATACACCAGAATAACATTTTTTACAATTTTTGTCTGTCTGTTTGTCTGTTTGTTCCGGCTAATCTCTGAAATGGCTGGACCGATTTTGACGGGACTTTTATTGGCAGGTAGCTGATGTGATAAGGAGTAACTTAGGGCACGTTTATTTTAGAAAAATTCTTTTGTTTTAGAAATTTATTAGGCGGAACGAAGTTCGCCGGGTCAGCTAGTATAATATATAATAATATTATTAAGAGGAAAGTTTTTTTTGTTTGTTTGTTTGTACCGAATAGGCTCCGAAACTACTGGACCGATTTTAAAAAGTCTTTCACCAATAGAAAGCTACATAATTCTTGAGTGACATAGGCTACTATTAAATATTCATGACAGCTAGTATTTAATATACAAGCCAATCCATAATACATTTGCCCTCTACACCCTTCAACCTAGCCTTGTCCGAACCATGCTACTGGCTATCAGCAAGCGTAACTTTTAACCTACGACTCCGCGTTATTTAAGTAGGCAAGGGGCGATAATCATCTGACCTCAACACCAAATCCAATTACCTACTGAGCAACACCGCAGTCCCTTAATACCCATTACAGGGCTATAAATACGAACCGATTTATACAATGTAAGTCTAGGTTACTGACTCGCATATGGATACAACACTGACCCACATATTTCTGCAGTTAACTCATCCATTCGTGGGTGGTTAAAGTACCTACAATTGCAGTTGGGAATTACTGTTGGGAGACATTTAGCTTGTCTAAAGACGATTATGTGTTAACCGAAGTAGCTGTTTAGTTTAATTTTGGTATGTAGGGTAATGTTAGTATAAAATGGTGATTTGGCTCGATGAAATTAAGATAAGACTGACTTCGATCAAGGACTTGATTTCTAAGCAAAACAGTAAAGGTGATTAGAATTTTGCCTCATGCCATGAAAAACGAAGCTTATTAACTTAGAAGCAAGGTGGACCTTACAGCTCAAGTGTTTTCGAAGTATATGTCAGCACTCGTGGAAACTCTTTTAATGAACCTGAAAGGTACTCCTAGAAAATTATATATAGCCACGTTTACAAATGTGGCTTTATATAATTGAATGAATATATAGGAACATATAGGAATATGTTCGAGGTACGGAACCCTAAAAAACGAAATCAAAATCGGTTCAGCCGTTTAGGAGCTATGATGATGACAGACAGATACACAAATACACAAGTAGGTACACAGGTATAAGTTTAATGTGTATCAAACTTATAAAACCCCTCATTTTTCGTCGGTGGTTAAAAATCCTTACCTCTGCTTAGCAGCTGGTACTTCCTTATTATGCTTAGTGATGATGCAGCCAGAGTATTCCGTGTCTGGGTACCAATGTGACAACCTTATTATCTGGTTCTGACCAGCTCGGTTTAATACCTCCTCTCGTTCTTTACATGTCTGAAAAATTAGTGTACAATGTTAGTGTATGTGTTGTTAATACAATTTGGCCCTGTTTGGGCGCCACAATGGATACCTGGGCCCAAATAAGACGCATAATGAAAGAAAAATAAAAGTAATTTGAATTCAGAATTAAATGTTATTGAGTTTTAGAAACCGGCATGTCTTGGAACCAAAAAAGCCAAGACATGTGACATCCACCAACACGCACTGGGCCCGCGTGGTGGATTACGGCCCATTCCCTCTCACAGAGAGGAGGCCTGTGTCCCAGCAGTGTGAACATTAATAGGCTGATGGTGGTGGTGGAGTTTTAGAAACAAAAAATCAATGTATGGACGAAGTTCAAATTGCAACCTAATTTCTTTTGAACCTTTGTTTATTAACAGTGAACAAAAATGTTTTTTGACCAAACACCGCTAAAGCAGAAAATTGATCTAGAAGCATGGAAATTATTGAATTGGGTATTTAAGTATTTTTGGGGATTCCAGTTTTTGCAAGTGCTGTGTGAAAGTTTGGATGAATGTAAGTTTGTTACTCAATCACGCCAGAACGGCTGAACGGATCTGGATGAAATTGGAGATAGATCTGTCTGACTGACCAATCTGGTATAAGGGTTTTTATACCGGTATAATGTTATTTATTTATTGATTTAAACTTCATGTCCAATGGTGATAAATAGGCGGACTTAATGCAAGGAAAGCATTCTCATTGCAAGGCATTCTCTACCAATCAACCCTTAGTCTGGTCAGTCTGGTCAGCACTTTTCACACGAACGAAGCTGCGGGATGAAGCTAGTAGTGTATAAATCGTTAAAGAGACATAATTTAATAGATACATAATTTGGCCCCAATTTGGGCGCCAATACGGATACTGGCGCCCATTTGGGACAAGCTATGAGTGGTCACGGTGGTCACGGAGTGCAATGTGATCTGGTGCGCCGTTGAAATCGGTAGTACCCGCCATACTCCCCAGGGCCCAAAGGAGGGTCCGGTGATGAGGAGTGCCATAAGCGGCACAGGATGACACCATGGTTTTAGTAGATTGGAGTCCCACATAACTGCACTATCTCCCCGTGATAGCGCAGGATGCATGAGCATTTCTCCACACAAAAAAATAAATTAAAAAATAATGTTATGAGAGACAAAACCTTTATTTTAACTTACCTTAGTACTATGATATACGGAAGGCCACTGGCTGTCATCATCATAATATAACAAAAGGTTGGGAATCCCAGACTCCTTGTCATATTCTATCAGGTACTCAAACTGACCTTCGAAAGATAGAAAGCAGAAGCGGGAGAGGAATGCCCAGTTCTGTAAAAACAAATATTTAATAAAATATTGCTCAGTCTGGTTAACAATAACATCAATGCTTTATTTCTGGCAATGGTCTAACTGTAATACCCTCATTCGCCAGTTTTGTTTTAGTTCGATGTGACATTCGATATTATTGTCATTGTATACTTAGAGTAAGATTTCTACCCGGTCATTTAGTGCGGAGACCCAATGATCATATCGTAAAAAATGCATTTCCATGAAGACACAAATGCGAGGGTGAGGTAGAACGCTGACATCTCGGTAAATTAGTGCCCAGGAGGACATGAAGAAGTGCGGTCTATCTTCTGACGATGCTTATTAGCGGAACAAATGGCGCCTTATGACCAGGAAAGCCGACCACGAGTAACGGGCAGTGGCGAGGTGGGAGTAAGATTTCTATCAAGGAATTCTCAATATTGGTAAAACCCATTCACACATTGTTCGACCTGAGGATCGAACTCAGAACCAGTAAATAAAACAGTGTCTTAAATCCCTCAACATCGATGGTTTTTAATCGACCCTTTTTTTCAGTATTTCGAACTGAGAACTCCCTTTAATTCTTGCTTGTAAAGTAATGGTACTCGTATACCTACTTAGTCTATTTCGGCATTACCTAAATCATTTTTATTTACTTTCAGCTCACCTAAACTTTCATAAAGTCATACAAAAGTCATAAAACTCACTTCCTTAGTATCGATCCTGCCTTCAACCCATTTTGCGTGAACCTGTGACATCATCAACCAACAAGCTAAAATACACACTCCTGGCAACCGATGCATTATTGATTTAATAACTCCTGTTTATGACCAAAGTATTTTATATTATAACTACGTATTTTTCTGGTCCTTTTGTACTTATTTTTGTAGATGTTTGTATGAATCTGAAACATATTGCAGAAAGATTTTAGTAGTTCCTTGACTAAGTTATAATCTCGTATATTTAGGGCATTTACACCCGAAGTACAATGAGAACTAAAGGAACTAAGTATTTTTAAGATTTGCTTGCAGAAAGTCTATTCTCGCATTATATAAAGAAATAGAAAATGAAATAGCCCAGGCTTAATTTCAAAACCAAAATGTGATAGTGTAATATTGAATTTATTTGCTACATCTCTTAAAAATACCAACAATTCGGCTTTTTATCATCCGAATAAAACTACATAATTATTTTCCACTCGATAGTGATCAGTTTTTAATTACTTAACTAAAGTATTTTAAAATAAATCGATAATAATATTAGATACGATCGAATAAATTTTTTATCAACACGAGTATTGAATGCTTCTTCCATTTGAATCTACCCGTGTAAGGGGTAGTTTAGGATATTTTGAAACAGCTTTGTTAATAATATGCAATATCTCAAGGGCAAAATAAATGTTTTACTCAAAAACATAATTATAAGAAAGAGTTTGAGGCAAAGAAAAAAACACAGGTCTAACCGATACTTTAATTAATATGTTTTTACAATTACTTGAAGCAATCTACATAAAATGGTACATAAGTACAATCAGCCCTTTTCTACAAAATACATTATTTTACCTAATTCTTGTCAAGCTCAAGGACAACACTTTAAACGTATTCTGAGAACACAATACTTAATAAATAATTAAGTGGGCCATGCATAAATTAAACTTACCCATAGCATTATAAAATTCTTATATTTTTACACAAAACTCGCTCAAATATTAATTTATTCACATCAAATTGTTTAATTTAATAATTATTAAGACTTTTTTGTTTAAATTATTTAAAACTATGTCTAATCTAAATTGCTAGTTTGTTTTGAAGCTAGTAATTTGTTGTGGAATCTGTTACTATGGCAACGCGTCTGTGGATGTGCTTTCGTATGTAAATGCTTGCTTAGGTAGCGTTCATTTTAAGCGTTTATAGACACAAAATAAATATTAATTTGTTCTTATATATTGTTTTTGGTCCTTACACGCGAACTTATTTTAATATTAGCATTTTTTTTTATTATAGCGTTTTTACGTTACCAAATTCTTTGTAGGCTTGAAGAAAAGTCTTCTTTTTTTTTAGCTTGGTATATGCTCATCCATACTCTACCACGGTGATATAGCGCAGTTATGTGGGACTCTAACCCACTATAACTCCACGGTGTCCTCCCGTGCCGCTTATGGCAGGAACACGGGTACGCGTTAGCATTCACCGCGAACCCGCCGCGGCTGACCGTCACCGGACCCTCCTCTAGGGAGTACCCCCTATCACCGGCGCACCGGAACACTCTGTGCGCCGTAACCACCCCAGGGACCAAACCAGTACATGGGTGCCAGGCGACCCCGTGTATGGCACCCATGGTACCCCTGTGACGGGTCAAAGTCAAAGGTCCCGCCACCTACCATTTTTCGGCCGCAGGGAATAGGGAGAGCGGCCAACGCTATGCCGGCACTCCTCCTCCCCTGCGGCTCCACCGCGTCCGCCATCTGACGGTGGCGACCCCGTCCAGGCCGCGGAAGGTAGGGAGAGCGGAGCACCGCAATAACGGCACTCCTCTCCCGCCGCGGCCTCCAACCCTCAGCTACGATATTGTATAGGTTTGGGGGACCCCATACGACATCGCGTCCCGCCTCAGTTGCGATGTCGCTCAGGCAGCACAGCAACCTACATGTTGGCCGCTACGTCGTCGGCTTATCGGCAAAAGCTCTGACGAGCGGCCACTCCTCGGTTTCTCTTCGCTTCACCGTGTGAAGACACGGTTACTGAGCCCCCCCGCGAAACTCCACAGACGTGATTGGTATCGAATAGTATCGATCGATATCTAATGAGAAAAAAACAAAAAATCAATTTCAAATAACAATATCTCTCCATCACCCAAAGGTCGACTGGTAGAAAATGCCTAAGGCATTAAGTCCGCCTCTGTACTTGTGTGCATGAAGTATTAAATAAATAAATCAATCAATTTCAATTAATTAGATACTTGAATTAGTGAGTTTAGATGCTTTTTATTTTATCGTCTTAAAAAACGATATCCATCAAGTCTGCGGTGTTTCGCTGATAATTTTATTTTATCAATATGTAACGATGGTTATGCTCCAGCAGCGAGCAATTTGCAGTTCTTTCTTCGACTCTATAAGACCAAAATCGTCGTAATGACCAGAAATCCTAAACTAAAAATCTGGGCTACAAATATCACCATACACATTGCAAAGTTCAGCGACCTTTCATCTGAATGACATCATGACGTAGATAGAGGTATCATCCGATATGACTTTCGGTTTTCCTGGTAGAGAGCGAGGTGCCACTGCGAGCGGAGCGTTTACTAAAGAAATAAATGAACTGGTTATCTGCTGTGATTGGCTTTTGGAAATTCATTCAACCAATAACACGAGATAACGCGTGCTTGACAATTTGTCACATTAATTCTGTGATAATTTTAGGGTGGGAAACTCGGGGTTAGCTAACCATCCTTTGACATCCAAACTAAACGTGTATGCAAAAATTTTATCTTAATCGCTTGATGATAACTGCTTTAAAATTCAGTTGCAAGATTTGACCCGAACATACTTACATACATACATATATTGCGAGTTGTATAATAATAAAAATAAAAGCTTATAAAAAGATACAAATACCACGCGAGCGGAGCCGCGGGCGGTAGTGAGTCCTCACTAATATCACAAATGCGAAAATAGCACTGTCTGCATTGATCAATTACTGTCTGTAATCTTTTCACGCTTAAACATCCGCTTTAGTGGCGTAAAATGGTAACTTTCTAAAGCATACTCCTTGGTAAAGGCTTGGTCAAAATATATATTTATTACTGTTTCATGTACATTATTTTTTAAACATGGTTTTTTCGTATAACAAATAGTTTTGCTTTAAAAAAATAATTAGCAACACGATATTTTTCGTAACTTTTGGATATTCAAAAAAAAACAAAAAAATTGATTTCGTTATTATGCATATTCCTCCAAAACACCTTGGATGTTTAAAAATATTTTTACACAGAAAAATTAATGGCTAGAATTTCTTCATAACTGAAATAGCATACATATGTAAATCAAATAATATTTTGCAAACAAAACTGTTCAAAAGGAATATTATATAGAATATTGATATTTTGGCTCCGAGCGGGCGCTCGGCCAGTACTGCGTTAACATTGGGGCGTATATATATCGCCTTAAACCGCTGAACCGATTGCTATGGAGATAATTTGCGATCCTGAGAAGTCCATAGGATAGTTGTCATCCCGGTAGTTTGTTCCCTTGGGATGATAAAAAACTTTGAGGCGGGCGAAGCCGCTGCCAGAAGCTAGTGATAAAAATAACAGGCCTAATCATAGTTGATGCGTAAGTATCCTAATATCCTTAAATCGCCTCTTCCGAGATCCTCTGGATTAACTGCGTCGTGGAAAATTTGCGACGTTAACACGAGTGCTTCAAATTCTACGTAATAAGGTGCCCCTAGTCGACGGCACGAACTATTTTGTGCGCGAGGTTAAAATGCATTCTATCTCATCCGACAACACGTGCGAAAGAGATAGATGCTGTGATGAGCAGTAAGAAGCTAGTTCGCGTACGAATTAAACTTTTGCAAATTTGTATCGAAATGAATGATGATTTAGGACGAAAACGAGCGCGCGAAATTTTATAAACAGACCTTTGGGAGTCTAGATATCATGAAATAACGACTAAATATATATTTTCAAAATAAAATTATTTGCATTGTTGAATTACGAGTACTAATCTATCCCTGTATGGAGGCCGTTTTGCAATTTTCCTTCTTCTTATGGTATTTATTTCCCCCCAAAGATGCGTTAATATTAGTGTTGAACTTTCAATGCTCATAACTTTCAAATATTTTTTTTACTGTTTTGGTTCCATACAGGCAAAGAGAATATAACCACTATATCGTCGTTGCATACAGGGCTAGATAACGATGAGACAAATTGATATCATTTTTATTTTGAACGTACATCGTCAAACAGTGGAGTAATCGCTAGACTACGTTTGTATGGAAGAATGATTGACTAGTGTAACCTTAACGTATAAAGCGTGAGTTGGTATACAGGCTGCCTCCCCTTAGCTATGGCGGCTTTCGCAAAAACGCGCATCTTTGTCACTGCTTCTGTGGTCTCGTTTGATGTCACCGCGTGTGATTAAAATGAATGAGAATGAATGTGCAATTCCATCGCACACTCTCCGAAAAGCAACCGATAACAACCGACAAGCTGGCAACTCGGTGATTATGTTCAAGGCTCTAGAGCTTTGACTTGACCAGTGCCCCATTGCCGATGAGCCTCTTGGCTCGCTTTTCGATCGACTCTAGTGCATAAAGCTTGTATTTGGCAGATCCGTCCCAGATATGAGAACAGTAACGAATCCATGCAAAATTGAATTAGCGCTTGATACAACTTAAGCAACTGTTCTGGCGTGAAGTACCGTCTCACCTTCGCAAGAATCCCCATCTTTTTGTCAGCCAGTTGAGCCTTTGCCTGCTGAGTGGAAGCCTTCTTGCCACAACCACGACATGCATCGGCTTTTTTCATTTTTTTTGTGTCTTTTTTAACTTTTCTTTACTGATATAATTTAAGAACTACTAATACTACCGTTAGGGGTTTAGTTTACAAAATCTACTAACACTGTTCTTGTTCTTGTAATGTAATGTTTGTATGTCGTTTTGTGGGAATCAAATACTTTTTATATCTTTCTTTCAATTTATGGATCAAAATTGATGTCAACGTTACGCCAAGAAGCTCAAGGGACCACCTTGAGCTTCTTCATTAGGATTTTTTTTTTGGGATTAGGGTATCACCATCATTAACTACAGCCCAACTTTGGCTACTGGTGAATAAAGGCCACTCCTTTCTTGTGCCAATCCCCATGCTTAAATGCCAACCTTTTTTCTATCCACGATTACAAAAATATCTTCCGCCCTTCTCGCCGCCGCACTACCAACACTTGTTCTTGTAGTAAAGATCAACTCTGAAACAGCAAAAAAATATCTCTTACCTACACGTGTTAGAATTCATGTAGAAAATTCTTTTAATTTTTAATCTGTATTATTGGTTAATTCAGGCCTGAAACGCTTCGTAAACATCCTTATCTAATTAAATTACCAATGAACGTAATAACTTCAGAAAATTATACCATTAATAGGTCAATTATTCAAGGGAACACCTGATCTATTTTACCCACTTATCTGGTTACTACTAATTCTTAATTGGTCACTAATTAATATAGCACTTTTCATCATCTCATACTAGGTATAAATACTTAATATAAATAATCACATCGCACTAATATTGTAGAGGCGAAAGTTTGCGAGTGTGTTTGTTACTCTTTCACGCAAAAACTACAGAACAGATATGGATGAAATTTGACACAGAGATAGATTATAGTCTGGAATAGCACATGGGATATTTTTCATCTCGGGCATATGTTACCTTGGGATAATTTCGACATTCACGCGGGCACAGCCGCAGGCAGAAGCTTGTAATGTTATAAATGTGGAAGTATGTTCGCTACTCTTTCACTCAAAAACTACTAACCGAATTTTAATTAAACTTTACAGTAGTATAGCTTACACATCAGAATAACAAATAAGCTATAATTCATAAAGATATTGGGGAACAAATAATTCAACGCGGGTGGAGCCACGGACGACAGTTAGTCATGATTAATTCAGGCAAAGAAAATTTAAATTACCTACATACGTCTGCTGCGTACAAAAAATCCCTATTACTAATACCTACTTATACAGAACAGCCTAAGGAATTCTCCGGACGAATCAGAACGTCATATCCTCACGCAGTCAACAGGAAAGGGGTCATTGCAATTGCGGTGCTTGAACAAGTTGGTCGTATATCTTCAAATTATGACCGCTGACGCGTTAGGTGACAAAATTGGTTAAGCTTTGGGTACTTTGTGGACTCTAAGACCAGTGTGACTTGTCATTGTACTGTCAGCTTTTGTAGGGGAATCTAGTCGATATATTAACAACTGCTAAAAATATTGTTTGATCACAAAAATTACAAGATATATTATTGCAATTTTTTTATCAGGTTTGGGTAAAATTCTGCCTCATATTTCCAAAAAAAAATTGGTCAGTTGGTGGTACAAAACTAATTACATAAAAATATTTTTTGTTGTTTGTTCTGGTTGCTGTTTTGTCCAGTGCGTTATTGAAACCAAATTGGACGTACCAAAGCATTTTCACCTAATTTATGAAGTGATTGTGGATTGATATCAGTTCTTCTATCTAATCTCAAGAGAACAAGAATCTCACTGTTACAAAAATCTTTTATTTGGTGTTGTGAATCACAATTGGTGAGTTATTTTGAATTATTATTTTTCTTTTTGTGTCTCAATAACTAAAAGAACCGGCCAAGTGAGAGTCGGACTCGCGCACGAAGGGTTCCATACCATGATCGCAAAAAACGGCAAAGATATCACGTTTGTTGTTTGGCTCCATTTAATTTTTTTTTTTTTTTTTTTTAGTATTTTTTGATATAGCGGCATAAGAAATACATCATCTATGGGAATTGTTGTTGTTGCTATCATGGTTTATGAGATACAGCCTGGTGACAGACAGACGGACAATGGAGGTTTACAAATAGGGTCCCGTTTTTACCCTTTGGGTACCCAAAGGGTGAAAACGGGACCCTAAAAATGAACAGATTAATTGTCGTTCTAAATTACTAGCTTTTCCCGCGGCTTCACTATGGGCATGGCCTATCCTTCAGGCACCGACACTTTGCAATAGTTTGGCTTAGAAGTGACACACTTTCCGTGATCAGAATTGCCCGTGTTTTAAAGTTCACATTCGTAACTCAGTCGCAATTTGTCAAAAGCACCTTTCTATACAAGTATTATAAAGAGGAAAGATTTTTTGTTTGTTTGTTTGTACCGAATACGCTCCGAAACTACTGGACCGATTTTAAAAATTCTTTCACCTATGGAAAGCTACATTATTCCTGAGTAACATAGGCTATAATTTATTTTCCAAAAAAATTAGAGATCCTTCGAAAATTGCAATAATGTAACCCAAAGTATCTTATTTAAAGAGAAAACTATTGATACACTATACAAACTATTAATTATGTACTGCATAATTAAAGTACTTATTATTACCTACACATAAATCAAGAGAATATATCTCACTATCATAGTTAAGTCACAATAGCAGCTTTTGTGTTCTAAAATTTAATTAGATCTCCGGTAGAAACAAAAGTTGGTTACATTCGAATTGTAGTACGGTATTAATTCTTATTCAAATAAATAGTTTAACAAATTGGTAGGTAGGGTAGGTAGGTAGATAGATAGGTAGGGTATGTGGGTAGATAGGTAAGATAATGTAGGTTAATTTAATTATCTACATTTTGTTCCGAGTCTTTTTTTAAGCCATAGAATAATAAGGAAACTTTTCAATTTTGGGTCGCGCGGGTGTGAAACGAGTGCGCGTTTTGTTCCCTCAAGGTCGTTGGCGACAGTCGTCGTCTTAAATCTAGTATTCAGATCGTTGCAATAAGTGTACGGATTATGGTTTCGCTATTAAAAAACGTCATTTGCTGATCCATTGCTATGTAGGTGATGAATTACTGATTTGATTGTACAAAAAGTTGAGTTTCTGTGAAAAAATATCTGAATTAGTTATTATTAGATTGGTTCCTAGACGTAAATAATTATGTTTCTATCTAAACATAACTATATTAGGTAAATTCTAATATAAATTAAGATATGATTTTCGGTTTTTTTTTTTATTGTTTGTATTTTTTTCTTGTTTTGATGTTTTTGCAAAAAAGGCAGTCGCTCCACGTAAAACACTTAGTGCTCAGCTGAATCCGGTAAGACTGGAAGCCGAAGCCAATATAGTTGGGAAAAGGCTAGGCAAGAGAGAGAGAGAGATGTTTTTGCAAAAAAAAATATACAAGAAGGAATTAAAATTAATTATTAGTCATATTATATAATTATTGAACTAGACGTTTGCTAACAACATTTTTTTTCATTTTAATAGTCCGGACAATTTAGACATCAGAGAGTACAAAAATTTGCACCCAGCTGAAAATTGGTAGGATTGTTCAAAACATCGTCATAAATGAAATCTAAAAAGTCCTCATCGATCCGACAGCTGGAAAAAGAAACTCGGTGTCAAAGGTCACAAAACGGGTTTTTCGCGATTTACTGCAAAACGGTAAGTTTTATTATAAAATTAGCCCATAAAAAAATTGTAGATCAGATAATTATATATAAAGAATGTCTCTGTAACCGTCATAATATGCACACGTTTCCACGCCACCTTTGAGGTAGTGTACTTAGCGCGTTTTATTAATGTGGTTTCCTCGGTAGGTTTAACTTGAAACTATTGAATAAAATATCTTATATTCCAAAACTGGCCCGAAAAGCTTCGATATTTGCAAAGATACAATGTTTTAATTCTCCAGCTATCACCGGCCAGTACAACCGCTTGACCTTGGACACCTAGTAAATATTGATGAATAAGTAAAACCTCGATTGAAGTTTTGTCCGAACCTATGTTTTTGTACAAATACAATATGTATAGAAGACACGTGCATACCAGAGGTCGATAGTATCGATTTGAAGACACTTTGCATACAGCTGTGAACAAATGACTAACGACGGGCCTACGGACCGGTCCCGAACTTATATGCAGCCAGTAAGATTAAAATTTTTAACCAAGAAAAATAAACCTAGTAAAAAATAACAGTGCTTTTGTAATTAATAAAATGGTGTTGTATCGGGGCTAAATTAAAGTGGTTTGTGAGAAACTGTCAGTGAATTTGAATACTGTGTTGCTGGAGATAGAATTTCGGTAAATTTATTGGCTAGATTAGGTCTATTATTTGTAAATTCTTTTATTTTTACTTCGCTTAATTCTTACGATTTTGCGCGGGAAAAGGATTCCCGGGAGTACTAGAGGCAGGCGTTTACCCAGAGTCGGACAGTATATTCAATAAAATAATAATAAATATTTCTTACAGCTTCAAATACAGGAGTTCAAAGCATACCCAAAATTATTATTTAAAAAAAAATTAACAGCGGTACTGTTATGTTAGAAACCGAGAAAAAATAATCTAATTTTATATCAACAAATACCTGGTAAATATCTTCTCTTAATTTTTTTTCCTCCGAAAATTTCAAAGTTGTGAAACTTGTCAGATGTCAAATATCAGCTGTCGCGTTCCCGCGCTAAATAGCTGTCAGTTGAAGGGAAGGCTACAGAACACAGAGCACGGAGACGCTTCGGGGGCCACTTCTAGAGACGGCATTGTCAGACATTTCTGTACAAACCAAGCGTTTCACTCGTGTCAGTGAATGTCTCCGTTAACTCATAGAAATTGACGGCCCGTGATAATTGTAACTATATCAATGGCAGCTAAACTTGCGCTCAGCGCACATAACGTAGTCACAAATCTTATGGTAGTATCCACCCTAAGATCGATTACTGGTCGAATACAAAGCGGATTAATCGGCTATCGCCACAACCTTCGTCCGTAGCAGAAGTCTAAGGTCTAATAACTCTAACAAATCCAGTTAAAAATAATGTTAGATTTTAGGGTTCCGTACCCGAATGGCCTAACCGAACACTTGCTGTCACTCACGTGTCCGTCCGTCTGTCCGTCGTCTGCAACACGGGTTTTACATAATTTCTTTAACTTCACATTGACCTATGATCTTTGAAATGTGGTGATAATGTTTATTATTACGTATATTTTACCAACAAATACCAATATATTGATAAATCAGATTTTTGCTTTGGCTATTAAAAATAACATCTAAAGATGATTAACCTTGCAACTTGGCAAAAATAACAACATTTTTCGATATTTCGTTCAATTTGGGCGCTTGCTGGAAACATTCGGCATCGACTTAAACTGCGGCCAATTTTTGTCGAAGCCGAAGTTGGTATTTTTGGCCGAAGGTGGTCGAAGCCGAAAGATCAACCGGACACTATATTTTAGTAATAGTGGCCCTATCCTAGCCGCTACCGGTGATTCCATGCTCTGTGGATCATAAAATTATTGTCCCGTCAATTTATGCAATGCACTGACCTTCGTACATCTTTTCTTTATTGCTGGGTCAAGGTTTGTTCCCTGAGATATTGTAGAGGGATATGTGTTTGGAAGTATAAAAGTACTAAGGAATTTGATTTTGTTTAAGATCCCTTGATGAAGGGATGAATTAAATTAAAAATGATAATTCTATTTTGTCCGTCACTGAGATTACCAAATAATATTGGACCCGTATTTTTTGCATTATCAAATAAATAAAAATTGACAAAGATAAAGCGCATCAAAGTTCAGGAGTGTGGGCTTGTGACGTCACTTTATTAGTATAAAGTGTAGCACACCATGATGTCACGCGATATTTCAACTCACTGTATCGTCGTATTTTTTTTTATTTACGTAGAAAAAGTAAAAATACTTGTCCAATATTTGTAGGTTATCAACTAACCCAGAGTTTCTCAGCTCGAAATTATCGCAGAATTAATGTGACAAATTGTGCACGCGTTATCTGCTGTGATTGGTTGAATGAATTTTCAACAGCCAATCACAGCAGATAACGCGTGCTTGACAATTTGTCAGATTAATTCTGCGATAATTTCGAGCTGAGAAACTCGGGGTAAATAGTATTTTTTTTGTCAATTAACCTTTTTAGGATAGCTGATATCGAAAATACTTCGTTATTTATTGCAGAAGTAAGAAAAGATAATAAAGACAAAGTGGTAAAACTGTTCGTTTTTTTGTAAAAGGCAATCTCTGAAAAAACTCATCCTTACCTAATTTCTTTTTGTTGTTTTCTAGGGGAAGCCTTTAAGGTTACACTAGTCGATTATTCTTCCAAACAAACGTAGTCTGGCGATTACTCCACTGTTTGACGATGTACGTTCAAAATAAAAAATTATATCAATTTGTTTCATCATTATTTAGCCCTGTATGGAAACAAAAAAATAAAACATATATATTTGAAAGTTATTAGCGTCGAAAGTTCCATATTTCAACACTAATTCAACATTTGGGCGGAAATAAATACCATAAGAAGAAGGAAAATTGCAAAACGGCCTCCATACAGGCATATATTAGTAATTCAACAATGCAAATAATTGTATTTTGAAAATATTCATTTAGTCGTTTTTCATGATATCTAGACTCGCAAAGGTCTGATTATAAAATTTCGCGCGCCCGTTTTCGTCCTAAATCATCATCCATTTCGGTACAAATTTGCAAAAGTGCTAATTCGTACGCGAACTAGCTTCTTACTGCTCATCGCAGCATCTATCTCTTTCGCACGTGTTGTCGGATGAGATAGCATGCATTTTATCCTCGCGCACAAAATAGTTCGTGCCGTCGACTAGGGGAACCTTAAAAGGCGTCTGGCGTCTTTTAGAGAAAATACCAGGGCGTGTTAGATTTTTATCTCACTAAAACCCCCCGGTAACTACCAGCACATTCCCTCTTAAAAAACCACCCCGGAATATCCCTGGGGAAGCTGAAGGGGCGTCACCCCTGAGCCTCGCTTTGCACTCACCTCGCGTCTGCAGCATGGGATCACTGTATTCTTTCACTAAAATAAACAAAAGTAAAAAAGGTCACTATAGCAATGTAGAATTATATTATCTGTGCTTAAGCTGAGTGTCCTAGGCATTGAGATAGGAAAAACATGGAGGCGCCGCGATGTTCTATACATACATTAGTTTATACAAATATGAGTGAAATACGATACAGAATGTGAAACATCGTGTTGTTTCATTCTTTCCAATACAGTAATCGTATTTGATAAAAGAGACAACAATATTTCAGTTGTTGCACATAATGGCAACAATTTGTTGTAACGTAGTGACAGTTGTAGGTAAGTGCCATATCCGCCATATTATGTGACGATTTTTGTGCTTGTGTTCGTGGTAGGCCTGCTGTCAAATGGTTGTTTACTTATTGTATTATTGAGATTTGTGAGTGTGTGTGTGTTCCTTGATTCACACAACCATAGAATCGGCAGCCATTTTATGTGACATTCTAAGGTTTAGGTAGGCACCTTTTTTTCGTAGGTATTTCCAGTCCATACTATTTAATATGTCTATGGTCCTAGGCCACTTTTATCCCGGAGAAAAGTTCGGTACCTGTGAAGTATGCCACGAGAACGAAGCGGGGGCAATGCCAGTAGATATATTTACCTACTAGGAAAAATGGAACGATAAACTAATATAACACCTAATAGGTTCTTGGAATTATTAGGTAATTTCCAAGTTAGAAGAAGTAGGCCAAGGTCAGAGCTAACGTCGCGTTGTCGACATCGAACTATCTAGACCGACAAGACCTAAATTTCAGTACAATCATTTTGAAAATATGTCTAACGTAGGCCGAGGTTCTCACCTCTAAATTATCGCAGAATTAATGTGACAAATTGTCAAGCACACGTTATCTGCTGTGATTGGTTGAATGAATTGTCAACAGCAAATCACAGCAGATAGGGTGCTTGACAATTTGTCACATTAATTCTGCGATAAGTTAGAGGTGAGAAACTTGGCCATAGTCGTCGATAAATGTTTTAAATATTATTAAAACATTATTATAACATTAACACATTACATTAACATTTTTTTTTATTTTCATTTTAACATTTTTTTTTTTATTTTTATTTTTTATTTTATATTTGGTTATTTATCCTCAGTATATAATTTTCCCAACCCCAGTTAACGAAGGTATCTGGCAGATTAGTTCATACAACTGTTGAAAAATGCTTTAAATCAATTCAAAGACATTTAAAAACCCAAAAAAATGAGTTTGTTAAGCAACAATTAAATTAACTACTACTGCCAATTCCTCTTTTTTTTGCTTTCCAACCGAATTTAAAACGGAGGAGGTTCTCAATTCGACTGTATCTTTGTTACGCGATTTTTCCGCTAACTATGAACCGATTTTGATGATTCTTTTTTACTTGAAAGCTTGTGCTTATCACGTGGTCCATTTTCGTGGTAAATAAGGTATCAAACTAAAAAGCAAAAAAAAAGTATAAGCATATTAATAACAAACTTCCAAAAAAAACACTACAAAGCGAAAATCTATTTTCTTTTCCGAAGTCTGTGTCTTTGGTACCTATTGTTTTTCGTTTTTCAAAAGAAAAGAAAGTTATTTATCGCTTTTTAGTGTTTTGTTAAAAAAAATATATATAAACTCGATGAATGAATTTTCAACAGCCAATCACAGCAGATAACGCGTGCTTGACAATTTGTCACATTAATTCTACGATAATTTTGAGCTTTTTTTTTTTTTTTTTGTCGATTGGGAAAATCATCTTATGACAAATCCCGCTCTTGGGTGGAGCGGGAGATAGTGTCAGACTTGTACTGACTAAAAACCTCGCGCCGTTCCTTCTAGCCTTCGTACCGGGGCTCTAGCTTCCTTTCGGATAACCCCGAACCCCGGTAGGCTTCGACCCAGCTGGGCCCCTCTCTTTGCTGACAACTCCTTGAGGCGCGCGGGAACAGTGCGCGCCGTCGACGCCTTGGCTCGGTCCGGGTAGTTACCGGACGATCGGACAGCGAGCTACCCATGGCTCGCTGTCCACGAGCCCGCGTCTACGGTGGCTGGATATCGGGATTGGGATCCCGGCGGCGGCGGCGAGGGCGCCGTTGCCTGATGCGGTCGGCCTCCTCCTTTGCTAGCATTACTGCTTCGCAGAAGGAGGCGACCGCCTGCCACTCCTCCTCGCTCCGGACCATGGCCTGAACCAAGGCCCGGCGCGAGAGGTCTCCGCCGCCGATCGCCCCCACGAGGGCACGGCGGTGCTCCGCCCAAGCAGGGCACACCTCGACTGTGTGCTCCACCGTGTCCTCCGGGCGTTCCGCACAGTGGCGGCACCCGGGCGTCTCTTCCGCTTGGATCCGATGCAGGAACCTCCCGAACTTGCCATGTCCGGTGAGGACCTGCGTCATGCGGAAGGTAAGGACGCCGAGAGGTCTTTCCAGCCACGCCTCAAAGAGGGGACTTACCGCCATTATGGTGGCGTGCCCAACGGTAATTTTGAGCTGGGAAACTGAGGGTTAGATGCGAATGCGATATAGAGGAGTTATGGGAGATTGAAAAACATCGGGCAGAGTGGAGTTCCGAGGAATTAATATAGGTCAATTAAAAAAAAAAAAAGTGTGGGATCTATCTTTAGCTTATTAAAAAAAATATCGCGTGCCACTCACAATATAACCGCGCCCCTAATTGCTATATATAATCAAGTCATCTTTTAGTATTGTTTAAACTTTACGGAGAAACATTTAAAGATAATGCTATCTCAAAAGGCAAAAATAAATGAAAACATCTTCATTCTACAAACAATCCTGAGTTCTTTTAATTGTGTCTTAAGTTAATTTGCGTTTATACTTTGTTTAAAGTGAATATAAAAAATATTAAAAAAGTAAGTTGTCGTAAATTATAAAATTAATATTTACATTTCATACTTAATTAACAATAACTACCTATATATACAATTAAATAAGAATAAAATAAAACTACGAACACGTATAAAAGGGCAGGAGTCATGGGGCGTCAAAAAATTCGTCCACATCGCTGTCAACGTGAAAACTGCCCAGAACGCTGGCAGCATTAAAATTAATTAGTCTGAAACAACTATCAAACAACCGTCTACATCATCTATGTACTTAATTAAGACTATTTACTCACTATCGCTGACAAACAACTGAATTTTAATTGATACCACAGACATAAATCTAACTAGATGACGCGATTGTATGTACTTCATTTCCCATTGTCGGTTCCGGACATCCATCGAAATCTATAAAAAATGTCTTTTTATGCCATATTGAGCTGTAAAGAATGTATAGAAAAAGTTGGCCGAGGCATTGGAAATGTTTTCTTTCATTAGTAAGTAAATTTGTTTTTAAATTGTTTGTGAAAAAGTGGCACGCTTGGTTTTCATACAGAGGGAGGGACTGGCGTTATCTAGTTAGATTTATGTCTGTGATTGATACCAAATCCATATTGTTTTCTTTTTATTAGGTGTTATTATAGTATCAGTAATAAACTAATTGGCTATTAGAGCGAACGTCTATATCATACCTTAACACTAAAAAAAAAAAAAATTTGAAGGTAATTGGCAAATTAATTTTGATTGCCACTGACATAAAAATTCAATAGAAACTTTTGTACTTGACAAATATACTTTTTTCTTTTATTTATTAGTTATTGGGTCGCGTTTGACCACTAACTATCTCACCTAGCCTAGAAATACCCATTCAGTCTAGCCATCAGGAATCAAACTCGGGTAGAATATTCTACTCCTACTGCCTCAAAAAAATAACCCTGTCTTTTTTTCTTACAGATCTTCACCACAAGCAAAGACAACAAAGTGTAGTGCCTAAAGTTAAGTGGTAAAAAAACAAACTGTCAAAATGAAGATAACATTGCTCTTAAGTGTTTTTGTATTGACATTAACGACTGTGCTAAGTTCTACTTACTTCTTTGGTGAGCAAACCAATCACACAAAGTTAGTGTTCCGGGATAAGGTGAAATATGAAGCTATTCCTCTGAAGAAACGGATTAAGACGTATACGTACGAGGGGACAGTGCCAATTAAGGTAATTAACTTGATTATTGATATTTCATTTCACAAATACGGGTTGATTTATATATGACGCTTCGCGAATAAATTTAATAATAATTTTAACTATTGAATATTGAAGGTTCCCTGTCGACCACTTAACGTCCTTATGCCTTTAACAATAAGGTTGAATCCAGACCGCCTGGGAATTTTCGCAGAAATCTCTCATTGTTGTCTTTCTTGGAATCAATCTTTTTTGCCGGGTTTTAGTTCTCATAAATGGCATCGAGAATAACGGTCAATGGTCAATGGAATGGTGCGTAATTTCATTACAAGCTCTTATGAACCCTGGTTCCAGGAAGGAAATTATCGACGAGTCACAAAATAAACTCAAGTCAATTGATGCAATTGGTTGTTCAAAATCCATTCAACAAACCAGTGCAGCTAACGCACTTTTGACAATCGTTCACATTAATTTTGCGATGATTTTTGTTTCATGTCTACTACAAATATTTTTTTATTTATTTACTCCCTACTTACTCCGTAACTTCGGAATGAAACAAGCAATTGTTATGTATAATTTTTCGGACGGGAAAATCCGGAGTAGGTCAAATTGTGAAGTCATTCATTCTTAGTTCGGGCCCCCAACTATCCATCCGTCCGTAGGTGACAGGGAGGAGGAAACGCCCGTAACGAAGGCTAAAGCTACGGAATTCGTGCTTAGAACATATATCTCCGTTTGAAATAACATTAGATACTTTTAACTTTTATCAGTCTGTTAAACCGATTTTGAACTCTATTCCCTAAACATAAGGACGGCATGAAAAGCATAAACCTGTTACCAGAACCAGCTATTTACCAACGCAAAAGAAGTCACAATTGGGTGAATGTATGGGCTGCAAAAAGAGATTATTTAAATGTCTAATGTTATTACAAACTCACACTCACATCAACCATCACCACCACGACAACCACCAAACATCACGATACAGGAAGAAAATTCCTAGTGTGGGGCAATGTTTTTTAAAAAAAGAAAAAAAAAAAAAAAGATAGATCAACCCTACCTACCAATTTTTTTCCTAGTCTCATTCTTCCGCGGAGAATCTTAACACCGCCATCTATCAAATATGGAGTTAAACTGTATTGCGTGTGTTGTGATAGTTTCATTCTTGAACACTTTAAATTCATATACAATACCATATAATATATTGATAGATTGAACCGATTGCGATGAAACAAAAACTAAGTAATACTTCAAGTTACGCACAATTTTATGTATAAAAGTTATCTACATTGGTTTCGTAAATTTTACGTGACACGTGCACAACTAAACAAACAGACTTTACAACAATTGACGTTTTTTGCGATAATGGTACGGAACCTTTCGTGCGCGAGTCCGACTTGCATTTGGCCGGTTTTCTAAAGTGATTTTCCCTCTCTTTCCAGGCAATAAGCTGTTACGACTTTCAAAACAGCGAGGCTTCCGTTAACATCACTTCAGGCGGCATCGGCTACAAAAACGTGGAGTTACGGCTGAAGAGTCAGAGGAGTTACAGACTGGATTATGCTATAGAAATTTATGCGTAGGATAGGACAAGTAATACACTTCGATCAACAATACCAACTAAACTCCATATTTGAAATAACCTTAGACATCTTTCCAAATCTTTTTACAGTCCGTTCAACCGATTTTGAGTTCTATCCCGTTAACATATGGACGACATAAAAAGCATAAACCTGTTACCAAAACCAACTGTTTACTACAGCTACCATTTGTCGTATCACACACGCAATAGAAGTCAAAATCGGTTGAACGGGCTGTAAAATGGGCTAATTTAAACGTCAAATGGAGTATAGATGTAGGTTCGGCGCAAGAAATAGGTACGTAAACGTACGGTAAATAAGAGCTCACTTGAGAAGTGAGCTCTTATTTTGTTCAGTTGGTATAGTAAGTATCGTAAATGTAGGGTAGTAAGTATAAATTCACGCGGACAGAATTTAGCATTGATTTCGTACGTGACCCGTTATTTAGTTGGTTATTGTTGATCGCAGGAAAGAAAGAAAATTTTAATAACAGACAAGTATACAGGATGCACGGTTGGCGTAGTGGTTGAGCGATTGACTGCTGCCCGGCGTGTCGCGGATTCGGTTCCCGCACGGAACAAATATCTATTTGACCTACAGGTAGTTGTTAGGGTGTTGTGTATGTGAGTTTATATCTTTGTAAGCGCACCCACGATACAGGCAGAAATTCCGAGTGTGGGGCAAATTCAAAAAAAAAAGTGTAGTACTTGCCATTTTCACCGACTGTCCCCAAATAGGGACACCTTAAAAAATACCCAAAAAAAAATAATTGATATGAAAAGCTAGTTAAAAATGTATACATGATTTCAATGTGGCAAAAGGAGTGAGGGTCAAAGCACATTAAGACAGTGTCGAGGCGATGCGACACTAAAAATTTACTTAGCATGTTGACCCCTATGTCCACAACGTAAAGTCTAGAGTCTTCCAGCCCAGCTAAAGCGACTGACGCGTGAAATTTTGTAGGATATACGTGAATTCGCGAGTTTTTACCCGACTGCAAGGGAAAGATTATGTTTTTCAGAAGTATCCTGTATGTATGTATGTAATATTCTTTATTACCTCATATATTTCAAACCACTAGCCAGATTTATGAAATTGAGACATTGATATAACGGTCTTGACCGCCTTAGTGTTCTTAGATAAGTGACGTTAAAAAAAACAAACGTGGCGGATTTTGGACGCCATATTGTGGGGAACCCAAATTTTTTTTCTTCTATACCCATTGTGGTATCAAAATAAAGGGTTTTTAAAGGTGATAACAAAAACATAAACGACTTATTTGTTTAAAAGTGTTTATAGAAAAAAAATGATGATTAAAACGTTGTAAATAAAAAAAGTTATTATAATCAAAAAACCCGACTGCATATGAAGCGAACTAAAAAGATGTACCCAAGATGAAAATCTGTCGGCGGATACATATGATTTTGGTCAGTCAGCTCGTGAACATGTATCCTCCGACAGATTATCTTCTTGTTTAGGTAAATCTTTTTAGTTCGCTTATATGCTTTATTTTTTTTTTTTTTTTTTTTTTTTTACTTTTGATGGGTTTGCTCTTGACTCTAGTCTAAGTCAATGACAGAGACAGAGTCGACGATGGAGCGAGCTTACCCAGAAGAAGCCTGTTCACTCTAACTTTGAAGAGATTCGGGTTAAATGCGTTCGGAAACACAGACGCAGGTAGTGAGTTCCATTCCTTCGCTGTGCGCATTATAAAGGATGTTTGGAAGCGCTTGGTGCGAATTGGTGGAATGGCAACAAGGTAAGGATGGTAACTTGCAGTGCGTCTAGATGTCCGATGGTAGAAGGGGGCTGGTGGGATAAGATCGTGGAGTTCTTGAGCACACTCACCGAAGTACAGTCTGTAGAAGACCGACAAGCAGGCAACCTTGCGGCGATGAGCCAAGCTGTGAAGCTTGGCATTTACCAGTTCAACGTCGCCGATGAGCCTCTTGGCTCTGCGTTCCACCGAGTCAAGCGCGGCAAGCTGATACTTAGCTGAGCCATCCCAAAGGTGGCTGCAATACTCAATGCAGGATCGGACTTGCGCTTTGTATAAGGTAAAAAGCTGCCCAGGCGTAAAGTATCGCTTCACTCTATTAAGGATGCCCAGTTTTTTGGCCGCAATTTGGGCTTTGTACTCAATGGAGGTGCCGAAGTTGAGACTGGATGTCAACTCCATGCCTAGGAGCTCGAGCCGATCAGTCACAGGAACAGACGCACCCCGAAAAGTAGGCGATTGTTCGAAAATACTCCTTTTAGCGGTAAAAAGACACGCTTGTGTTTTGGTGGCGTTAAAGGAGACCAGATTGTCATCTCCCCACTGGGAGACAAGTCTTAAGGTCAAATCTGTCCGCTCCACCAAAGCCTCTCTCAAGGAACGAACGTCTTCCACGCTGGTTTTTGCGCTGGACAAGTATCTCTCTGACACAGTACTGTCATCTGCGTACCCAACAATACCGGGCTGAAGTAGGTCATTGATGTGCAGCAGGAAAAGAGTTGCAGAGAGAACAGACCCCTGAGGAACTCCGGCATCAATAGCCATAAGGTCAGAGGAGCAGCCATCAATGACTACTCGGATCGACCGCTCGCTAAGGAAGTCCGATATCCAGCTACAAAAACCAGCGGGGATGCCATAAGCAGGAAGCTTACTGAGTAGACTTGCGTGCCAGACCCTGTCAAAAGCCTTCGAGATATCAAGAGATACAGCAAGTGCTTCACCGTGTCTCTCGATGGCCTCGCCCCAGCAGTGCGTGACATACACAAGAAGATCGCCAGTTGACCGTCCGCGGCGAAAGCCATATTGACGGTCACTGAGGAGATTATTGTCTTCAAGGTAGGTCAGCAGCTTACTGTTCAGTACCCTTTCCATAACTTTGCACAGAATGGAGGTAATGGCGATCGGACGGTAATTGGCAGGGTCTGCACGGTTGCCTTTTTTGGGCACTGGTTGCACATTTGCAAGCTTCCAGGACTTCGGCACCGTTCTTTTTACAAGAGAGAGGCGGAACAAGCGTGTCAACACAGGAGACAGTTCAGGCGCACACAGCCGCAGCACTCTCGCTGGAATGCCGTCAGGCCCGCTGGCCTTGTTCACGTCTAGACTGCACAATACTCTCCGGACCTCTTTAGTGTGCACAGCGACCTTCGGCATCGAAGAGTCACAATGAGGTACAGTAGGTGGTTGCTTGGAGCCAGCGTCCAGACGTGAATTGCTAGCAAAGAGAAATGCAAATAAATTTGCTTTCTCACTCGCAGAGTGAGCCAGCGACCCATCAGGTTTCATCATTGGAGGTAAAGTCGGACGACAGAAATTCAATTCAACCGCTTTAGACAGGGACCAAAACTGTTTACTACCCGGAGGGTGCGATGCCAGCTTGGCCCCAATACGTCCAATATGGTCAAAACGTGCCCGACGCAAAACCCGCTTGCAGAACTTGGCGGCAGAATTAAAGGCTCTTTTCCTAGCGCGAACCCTACGCGCTCTAACTTTGCGGTCGCGGGCTCTGACCCAAGCTTGGTAGGCAGACTCTTTACGGGCCTCAGCGTGGGCGCAATCTGCATTATACCAAGGTCGGGCTTTGTGACCGAGCGGAATGTCGGAGAATGGGATGAAATACTCCATTCCCTGCCGAATCACATCCGCAACCGCGTCCGCACAGCTCGAGGGGTCACCCGAGGAGAAGCACACATGCCGCCAAGGATAAGACGCAAAAAAGTGCCGCATCTCGTCCCAGTCTGCTGACTCGTATCGCCATACTCGCCTCGTGCCTCTAGGACTCTCATCAGGAGGAGCGCAAGTCGACACGGATTTCACCAGACAGTGGTCAGAGGTTCCCAGCGGGGCTGAAACCGATACCGAATGACTGTCCGGATCAGTTGTCAGCAGAAGGTCTAAGCAATTGGGTGTATGGCCGTCAACATCCGGTACGCGCGTTGCCACATTCACCAGCTGGGTTAGATCCAGCGATAGAGAAAACTTGCGCGCCTCCAACCCAGCATGGTCAGTTTTCCGGTACGGGTACAACCACTCCTTATGATGGGCGTTAAAGTCCCCCAGAAAATTAAGCTTTGCTGTTGGATACCGTTGCTGGGCCAGGTCAGCAGACTCCACGAGGCAATTAAAGAGCGCTGTCGTCTCCTGGTCACCGGCGTGCGATCTGTAGACGCCGACGTAGAGAGACTTCTCCACGCCAGTGTCCACAAGTAGCCATATGGCAGAAAAACCCGATTTCTCAAAGCAACGGAGACGACGACAACAAATGTCATCGCGGACGTACACACAGACCCCAGCTTGCTTCTTGAACTTGTGTTCCAGAGAGTAACCCGGGTAGTTGAGGTACGCCACGTCCGACGGGGTTGCTATCTTCGTCTCCGTTAGGAAAAACAGGTGCGGCTTCTCGGTCTCAAGGTGGTGGTGGACCGGATCGAGATTAGAGTGCAACCCCCTGATGTTAGTGAGGTGCACTTTTAGTGGGAGGAAGTGCAGCCGTTGTTTCACCATGTTCTTCTTTGCTTTCGTCATGATTTATTTTTTTTTATTTTAGAGTTTGCTGGGGGAGAAGTTTAACTGTCGAGGCACTGCTCAGAGAACCTAAGTGGAACACTGGAGCTAACCCAACCAATGGGGAACTCACCTGGAGACTGCGGGGACGCCCGAACCCCCCCGAATATGGCCACCGGGTCCTCCCATCCAGTCGCCAGCTGGCACGGTGGAGCATACCGGGATTTTTCGCGAGTTGGCGGGGCAGCCTTTGGCACGTGGCTGGCGTGCTACTATCCGGCGTAATTACAGACACAATAGCAAAACAATTAAACAGTCGCCATAAAAGGTCTCATGCCAATTGAGGGGTCGCCGGCAGTCGGGTTTTTTTAGTTTTATTAAGTTTTTTTGGTTTATTTTGATAGGAATGTGTGCATCACATGATAGAGATTGGGGTCAATATGCTATTTACATTTTTAGAATGACGCGTCCGTCGCTTCGCTTCGAGTTCGACTCTGTCCGAGTGTAATTTGACACATATGGTGTAATTTGGGAGAGTCTGTCCAAAAGTGGAATACTATAGTCTTGTAGTCAAGAAAATGTTGAAATTTTTATTGCCATTGTGAACCTAATGAAAACCTTTAGCGATAACTCGGATGTAACGTTTGTCCAATGTGTTCGCAATTCGCTCTATGAAAATATAATTTTGTAGAAATAAGTACTTTGTTGAGACATGGTCGCTCACAATGGGCCTCATCAGAAAGCTTATCACCCAAAGGGCAATAGAGAGGGCTATGCTCGGAGTGTCCTTGCGTGATCGAATCAGAAATGTAGAGATCCGCAAGAGAACCAGGGTTACCGACATAGCCCGAAGAATTGCCAAATTTAAGTGGCAGTGGGCAGGGCACATTGCTCGCAGAACGGATGGCCGATGGGGCAGAAAGGTTCTGGAGTGGCGACCGCGAACCGGAAGACGTTGCGTTGGAAGGCCTCCCACTAGGTGGATAGATGATCTGGTGAATTGGTGAATGTTGCGGGGATCCGCAGGATACGAGACGCACGGGACCGATCAATGTGGCGACACTTAGCGCAGGCCTTTGTCCAGCAGTGGACGTCTTTCGGCTGATATGATGATGATGATGAAGTAGATTTTTCCCCTCTGTTTTGCTGATTTTATAAACCGTTAATATTTTTGAGTACCAATGCTTTCTGACATTGAAGATTGCCTACCTACACATTTCCGCTAGACATAAGCCGTTGCTCAAATATCTGCATAAGTATACCCTTTCTTAAAAAAAGATGACGCTTTAAGGCGTAACCACACTTACATGTCGTGGCGCCTTCTGATGCGTTTGATTGGCTACAAAACTCGTTGTGTTACGACGTAGTCTGAAACAGAGTCGTTTGATTGGTGGATCCCGCGCTACACCACGTCACGACACGTAAGTGTGGTTCCGTCTTTACGCTTAAGATGTTTAGAAATGCATAGCTTAAATAATGGTTTTATTAAAATGAACAATTTGTACTTGAAACGAAATAGGTGTTAATAAAAGGTTTTTTTTTTTAATCCGTTGGGGTTTTCTTTTCAACTTCCTTTATAATATTATTGTACGCCGACTTATACGACAAGCTCCGATCCAGCAAAATAATGTTCATTGAAATTTGAGCTTCTGGGTGTCCTCTGTAGACATACTTTATATTGACAACACAAATTAGAAGACAGCTCGCTTACCCCTATCGTACCCCTCGACAGCTGAAGTCTCGTTTACCACGCGCTTCAAGCGGGCGGCCCCGGACTGCGAGCTTGAAGCACGTTGCTAGTTTGTCGAAAAAAGGAAGGCGAATGCGATCGGCGCGTGGACAGACAGTTGACTGAGCGAGCTGTCATATCCGTTTGAGGTTGTGTTGTGCGAGAGCGGTGTTGGAGCGGGGTGTAAATGAGCTACGGCCTTAAGGGCCTTCCACCGCTTTAGTGCCGTAAATCGGTTACTCTCTAAAGCATACTCCATAGTAACGGCTAGGTTAAAAGGTTTGAAAAAAGACATATATTTATTATTGATTCATGTCATCATTGTTCAGAAAAATTTATGGCTGGAATTTCTTCATAACTGAAATAGCATATGTAAATCAAATAATATTTAGCAAACAAAACTGTTCAAAAGGAGGTTCAATGTTGATATTTTGATATCGAGCGGGCGCACGGCCAGTACTGCGTATACACATATATCGCCTTAAAGTGGAATGATTTGATTGTTTGTAAGTTTGTTTTTGATTAATAAACTCACTACTAGACAGATTTTAAAAATACTTTCACCTATGGAACGTTTCATTAAACTGGAGCGTCATAGGTTATTTTTTTGGTTATTTTTAGGCGACCCACGGGAGCGAAGCCGCGGGTAAAAGCTAGTATTAAATAAATGAAACACAAAATAAATATGGATAATCATATATTTTCTTAAAATATAAACATTTAAAAATAACACGTTTTTCTTACAAGTTATTACCTACAGACCGTACGAAGACTTTGGTTAAAGCGAATGCTTATAATACAAGACAAGATTGCAAGAAATCAGGACCAGAGTACTGTAGACTAAAAAATACCAGATAAAGGGACCAGAATGCCAGACTTTGGGCACAGAATCCATGACACTGGATAGTAATTCGGACTTAAGTTATATAAAATGGGCCCAGAATGAAACCGGGCAAACAAAGCCTAAGCATGGAAGCTAGAGTAAACTTTATGTAAAAGGCATAGAATTGAATGTGGAGTAGCAGTGGTTGCCCAGTGGTATCGACCGCGACTTATAAGTTATGGGTTGTAGATTCGAACCCAGGCAGGCGCATGAACCCAGGCAGGCGCATTAATTTTTGTGAATTATATCATCTCCACTGCTCAAAAACCATGAAGGAAAACATCGCGAGGAAATCGGCAAGTCCTAGAACCAAAATTTCGAAGACATGTGACATCCACCAACTTGGCACTGGGCCCGCGTGGTGGATTACGGCCCATTCCCTATTTTACAGAGGAGGCATGTGTCCCAGCAGTGGGAAAATTAATAGGCTGTTGATGATGATGATGTGGAAGGTCTATGTCCAACTAAAGTTATAACAAATACAATAAATGTAACACCGATTGTGATATTAGGTCGACTTACTTGATATTTTGTATCATGGTTTAGAAAGACCAATTTGTACTTAACCGGTTGAATTCCGTAATTACCAAAACAACTAAAAAGCCATTGTGTCTCGAGGTGACCCACGTTTCGGGCACCCAGGGGTAAAATAAAATCTTGCATAATCTTATCTTGCTTACAAAAAAAAACGCTCTAAAATATTAATTTTAATTGCATAGCCAAAACAAGTGATTTAGGTAAACTTAACACCGAATAGGATGATTTACATAATTTATTTATTTTTTAAATTATCAAAAGAATGTTTACAAAAATTAATCAGTACCATTCCATGTAATGTTTTACTTAATCTTAAGTAATGTATTTTTTTAAGATATATTTTTATGAGCTGATTGTGAGGTTATCAGAGTACTCAATAGACCTCAAAAACCGGTCAAGTGTAAACCGGCCTTACAAAATAGCTAACGGGCTAGGATTCCGTGATAATTTTCAATTTAAATTTTCCGGATCCCTAAAAAGACCAAGAATAATACAAAAATGAAGACTGCATAAAATATTACACATAAACAAAAATAATTTGGTCCACGTTTCACGTTTAATAGAAAAACATTAACCTAAACGACAATATAATTAATAAAAATCATAATATTTGCACCATACATATAAAAATAAAAGAGATTTTGACTTCACTAAACAAAGATTAGTGTTGCAGGTTTATTATTATTAATTAACTAACGATTACGTGTTGCTAGTGTGATAAATTTTATAAATAACCTCTTTTTTTGAGATCGGTTAAATTCCCGGAAATTGTCTATCATGTTGGGGTACGTACACATCTGTGAACGCGCTAGCTTTGCTGGTGACTGCAGTAGACGCCTTATATTTTTGCTGTTATAGTTAAAAATCTCATTTTGTATGTTTCTGTTGGTGTAATGACTTTTAAAGACGGGAGAAGATCACAGAAGCAATGAGGGCTTCCGTTTTCTGTATCCACCAGTTGGCGCCACCGCCACAAATATAGCTGTTAAACGTTGTTATAACGCGCACGGAAGCAAAGTTTGGTTTAAAATAATTTCTAATGCAATTTAATATAAAATCGAAAGCAGTGGTTGTAAACCCCGATTTTGATCTGCCATATTTGGAAAATATCATATCATCACAACAATAAATAAAGTAGTATAAACTCGCGCTAAAAGCCGAAAAACGATAGCTTTTGACATTTTGAAGACCTCACCAGCGCCCCTAGCGGCAAATTCAAACCGCGATAGACCCCATTCCCGTATTTCTAAGAAAGTTCGCATTCCAATCTGTCTGGATCTGTCAATTGGCCTTATTTTTCCTCATTATTGACATTGTCGTCGAAATGAGATTGGAACTTAAATTTGTAAGAACGAAGGTATTTTTTTCACATTCTGGGTATTCTTTTAAAATTGTAGATAATTCATAGATGTTTAAACACTCCTATAAGAAATCATTAAAGTAACTTGCATGAGCTATATTGTTATAAAGATTCTATTAAAATAAAATCTAACTAAAATGCATAGATAACAATAAAATGCTATAAATTAATTACTGAGACATTTTATACCAACTAAATATATTGATTCGAATAATAGGTTTCTGAAAGCCAGATCAACGTTCAAATCGCCGTTTATCTACTTTCTTATTATACAATTATTAATACAAAAAACAGTATTTAATTAATTTCAGTCTGAAAAAAAGAACTGCATATTATGTGGATGCCATTGCAAATTGAACCTTATATCAAAGACATAATCTCGTGATCATTATTCAAAAACAAACGAACCGATGATTCATCTCTTTTGTTATTCCAAACGCTTGAATAATAATAATTATAAACAAAATATAAAAAATATGATTAGAGGATTGAACCGACACTTTTTGTAGGATGCTGAGCGGATTTGTCGGATATATCGTACGACAAAACTTTTTGAGACAAGAAATTGTGGCATTATAACAGTCCTTACGGGCCGATCTTCAAGATTAAGCTACACTTGCCGAGGTCCTCCGTGGATGGGTGGCCACTCATTACATTCAGACTCCTCCGTGACCGGAAAGCAAGCTGTAAGTTCTGGGTCATTTGTAGATGTTTGACAGTCGTATCGAGTAGTCAGAACTCCTAAAATCTGGCACCATTCTTGCTAAAGGCTGCGTCTTACCCAATAACTGGACTGGTTAGCTGTACTATCCGAATATCCGTCTGTATTCCACAGTATCCGAATATCCGTCAGTATCCCACAGTATCCGAATATCCGTCAGTATTCCACAATATCCGTCCAATCCTTCAGTTCAATACATCTCATGGAATATTCAGTATAGTATAACATAACATACATTATTGTATTTATTGGCATTCTTTTAGCACTTGCAGCGATTTCCTGAACAGCTCCTGTTGAGAGCGAGCGTGTTTGATTTCTAATTCAGCTAGGTCCAGGAGACTGGAAAGAAAAAGAAAGGTAATATATTATTTGGTGGTGAATCTACTGCGAGCAGTGTTAGCCCAGTGATAACGACCGCGACTTACAAGTTGTAGGTTCGAACCCAGGCAGGAGCTTCACTTTGTGTAATTTTACTAACACTAGGTAATAAGTTTTACCATGGTACTAACACTAGGTAATAAGTTTTTATATGTTACTAACACTAGGTAATAAGTTTTTCTATGTTACTAACACTAGGTAATAAGTTTTTCTATGTTACTAACACTAGGTAATAAGTTTTTATATGTTACTAACACTAGGTAATAAGCTTTTCTATGTTACTAACACCCTATGGATATTTGCGTCCAAAATAATGTTCTATTCTATTCTATATTCCCTAAGGGGTAGGCAAAAATGTGTAGTACAAACACATTTCTTCAGTTATGTTATAATTCATGCCGACTTATATAGAGTGATCCATTGTTATGATTTGTTCGTTTCCGTATAGGAAATCTTAATAATACTTTACTCAAAAATGTATTAAAAAAAAATTCCATTTGTTTTTGCTTAACTTCCATCACACAAATGGAATACTTTTTAATAAATTTTTGAGTTTTGTAAAACTTCCAAAAGATTTTTTTCCTAAAACTTTTATTGCTTTGTTCAGAAAATGTATGATCTGTGTAAATAATATTTACCTCTTTTTGAAAGCAGCCACTCTCCTTGTACGGAAGTCAATAAGTTCTTCCCGTGCGCGTGCTGATAGCTGCTCAAATTTCGCGCAAGCGTCCGCCTGGGCCTGTTCCGCCTATAAATAATATAATCAACCATTATTAGTACATCCAAAATAAGGTACGTTTTCGGTACTAGCTTTAGTGTACTACAGATAATAATACAGTAAACAGATAAGCTTTCCAATGAAAAATAAAAAAATGTATTTTTTATTTTTCAAAAGTATTCGCCAAGTAACAAAAAAATAAAAGTCGTTAACACCTGTCTACCAATGTATTCCAATATTTCAAAACGACACGAAAAAAATGTAAAGACAGTGTCGCTAACACGATAAAAACAAACGTATCGCGTCAAGGGGCGTTTATGACGCTTTCACTTCGCATGAAACTATTTTCAGTAATGAGTGAATATCTCCTAAACGCGAGGACCAATTTACATGATTTAAACGGATATAATGGTTCTATGCCTAAATCATTCATTATTTGAGACCAAAATATCTCCTAAAACAAAATATCATGTTTTCAAGTTACCTAAACTCTATTTGAAATAACATTAGACATGTTTCCAAATCTTTTTACTGGCCGTTCAACCTATTTAGAGTTTTATCCCGTAAACATAAGGATGACAAATGAAGCATAAACCTGTTACCAAAACCAACTGTCTACTACAGCTACCATTTGTCGTATCACCAACGCAATAGAAGTCAAAATCGGTTGAACGGGCTGTAAAATGGGCTAATTTAAACGTCTAATGTTATCGCAAATGGAGTATACGTAATTATAATTTTTGGTACAAGTCGGATCAATGACAATTTTTTTGTTATCTCGCTGAGTCTTTAGGTTAAAATCAACAAAGCAACTACCAGTCTTTCTACAACCCCGTTTAAGGGTTTTTATATTAAAATTACTGTAGATCTAAGCGAGCGATTTGGAAGATTGCTTTGTCTCCGACTACCATAGAGTTTTCAGTCTTTATTTATTTTGTATGCATAGACAAATCTTAGAATATAATTGGATGCAACAAATATCTCATACACAAACATGCACAAAAATCACAGACGACGAATAACTACATGGACTGGTGGACAAACAATTAGGTCACTCCTATTTTTATGCTTTATTTATTGATTTAGGTCTAAACACACCTTTATTAATGAATACATCATATAAATAGGAGCGGCCTCCTTTTATAAAATAAATTTTAATTAAAATAATATATTTTTAATTAAAATAATATTTTTTTTATTAAAATAATATTTTTTTATTAAAATATTTTTTTTATTAATATAATACAATTTTATGAAAGTATGAAAATTTGTTGTTTTTTACAATTTATCGTTAACCAGATAAATTGGAGAAGTATCTGCTGCATCATAGTTTATTTTTTTAATATTCAAGTATAATCCCCGGCACGTAAGTTGACAAGAGTCGTTAGATGCGCAGTAGTCGTTTTTTAGGTATCTTTGGTAGTGAAGCGGGGCGCGGGGGACGTTTAGGACCGTTCCGAGCGCGATTGGTTGGTTAGTTGATACAAGGATCGACTGACCATCGTGTCGCGTCTACTCTATATGGTGCGTCCGTTTGCTCTATATGGTGGTTATATATTTGTGTCCGTCTTTTTGCATCGTTCTCACATATATGTATTTTTTTCAACAAGAATGATGTAACCAAAAACTTGTAATTGAAACTGATGGAAAAGAGTGTCCGTGGAGTTTCTTGCAAATTCTTCTCCATTGAGATCTACTGACGCTTGCGAATTTGCAACTAGAGTCATATTTTTTTTTTTGTTTGACAATTCAAAAGTACCCTATGGTTTATATGAAATAAACTATTTTGATTTGATTTTGACTTACCCCCACTACGCGAAAACCTTTCCAACATACGTGCCGGGCACTATAACAACAAACCTACATAATACAAAAATTCTAGCACATAATAATATATCACTATTACTACAAATCCAAACTATACAACAAACGAATGTTCTACACAAATAAAGCGTGTATAGTGTTTACCTCTTGAACTTCCATAGGCTGCATATTGCACAGAAAGATAACACGTCAAACATTTGTGAGATGGGTACACATTGGGCCAACTATGGCCAGTACGCGGCAACGTTTAATCAAATTGATGCTCCTATCAGACTTGAAAGAGTATTGAAATGTGAGCTTTATATCTTACCTCGCACAGTAAAATTTTCAGTGTGAATGCATCGTATATTAATATATAATTATGTTGAATTTTTTGAATTCTTATAGTTTCTGAAGCCGAAATTATAAGAAATAGCGGAAATACTCAAAGGAATCTTGGAGCCGAATAAATAGGATAAGATAAAAATGCTTCCTTAGAGTTTTGAAACCCCACAAACATTTTTATGAGTAACTCTGCAGCAACTTGTGTAGAAGTGTACAAGAAAGGCATTTTTTTGTTCATACGTATTTGGTACCTCTCTCTCTCTGCCTAGCCTTTTCCCAACTATATTGGGGTCGGCTTCCAGTCTTACCGGATTCAGCTGAGAACTAGTGTTTTACGTGGACAGTCGCTCCACCTATCCTATCTGACCTCCACAACCCAGTAACTGGGTAACACGTAATAATTATGCAAAAGATTCAACCTAACAATTTTTTTTTAAACTCACTAAAATAAATTTAGTACTGCGTTACAGGCCAGTCAAGTAGTCGTTGGCACAATATGTACCCAACAAAAAAAAAAAACACATATTATTCAAATGTGTATAACATTAATAACAAATTCACTTCACATGTGCTAAATAAAATTGATGAAATTGTGTTAATAATTCGATCTAAAAAGTGAAACTTTTAAATCGAATGTTTAATAGAAAGGACAAATATTGCAATTTAAACGTATAAGGCTGTGTTGGAACACATGTATTTCTTCGTAGTTATGTAAACCCCCGTCACGAGAAGCCACGAGCGAGCCCCGCACTGGAACAGTTCCATTAGTCAAACGCTTTCCAGTACCACAAAGCATTGGGTCCGTGCCCACTCGACCCGAACAGGCTCGATCCAAAGAATATTACCTACATATTTCTGTTTTAATCGGCGTAAAAACGTCGATGTAAAGTCAAACAGAAAAGTGTCGATTTAACGCTTGCACCACAGAGAATGTATAATTTAAATAATGTTTAGATAAATAAATCAATAATTAAACAAGCACTTATCCTTTTTTTAGCTATACGCTTTGTACTTTGTAGTAAAAATCACAGATTATTGTTAATTACCATTACAATCTTACAGCTAGTGGCACGGTGGTATTTATTGGATAAGTCTTTATACGTGATTATAATTATTAGGTTAACAAGTAGGTACAAACGTCTACAATGTAAAACAAAATATGATTTATTAAATTATCCGTAAAAAAATAAACACAAGGTATCTTAAAGAATACAGGACTAGGTAGGAACAACACAATCAAAACAATAAAGTTTTTAGCAATGCAAAATCAACAATTAAAAAATAATCAATTTTCTATAAATAATCAACATTCAAGCAAGAACCAGAAAACCGGTTTAATCGAGGTAGAGGCTATGTTTATAAAGCTACAATTTAAACGAAATCAGTGAGTACCGGGATAAATTATGTATCATAACAAAATAATAATTATTCTATGTATAGTAAATTAATAAGTTATTTAGAATTAAACATCACTTTCCATGTCTGTACAAATGGCACTGAATTGGTAGTAAAACATCTGGTATTATTCTTCGGATCGAGTCTAATCGGGTCGAGTGGGCACGGACCCAATACATTAGACGACACTGCTTTATATCGCTTAAATATAACCCGACCAATTGAAATTGCCCATTCGTTTCGTATTACACGTATGTTACTTTGAGTTGATTGAATTTGGGATTATTTGTCGTTGATTGAATTGTCGCTACGTAACTTAGTAGAAGTTCTTTATTTACAAATTTTATAGCTTCTCGTGACGGGGACTTTAGTAAATAGTGTTTAAGTTTATGGCGACTTACCGCATGAACATCCTTATTTTTAGCTCTGGCTTTTTCGAGATTTCGGTTAGCAGCTTCATATGCGGCTAGGCATCTGAAACAAAATCAACAACATAGTCAGCCGAAAATGTTCCAACTGTTGGGACTCAAGCCTATTTCCTGTGAGTGAGAGTGGGCTGTTATCAACCACGGGGACCCAGTTTGGGTTGATAAGTATCTCATATAATATGAAAGATATAGCCACAGATAATATAATACTAGCATACAGATGCGTCATCCCATACAAAGAAACTGTGCCCACGTAACTAGCGGATTTCGGCGGACTATACGGACTATTTACCAAAAGTACATCGATCGCGTTAGGTTCCGTTCCACGTCTGTAGATGGTGTTAGCAGCGACTTGCAAGTAAAACGGTTTATTCTGTTCGTGATTTTTTTTTGATACTGTGACGATTATTTTTTTGCACATTTTTACAGTTTCGTTGTACCAAAATGTGTTACAAAACAAATTTAAAAAATCGAGTGGCATGCCTCAGAAATTTAAAACCGCGCCATCTATTGGAATCAATTTTAAATGATCCATTCAAATAATCTTTGAAATGTAAATTAAGAGCCCAATATTCCATAATTTTGTGCTTAGGAGAGTTGATTAAACAAGAACATAATTTTTTTATGATCAATTCTAGAAAATGTCAAATTTACACACAACCTAATAACAAATCGATGCATATCGCGCCATCTAGTGATATTTATTTGAACTAAATTTTCTTATTAGCGCTGGGACCCCGTTGTATAGCAAACACGTTATATGCCTGAAGACAAGGCTAAAATATGTCAAGAGCCTGTAATTACAATGGCACTCATACTCTTCAAACCGAGACACAGCAACGCTGCTTGGCGGCAGAAATATGTAAGGTGGTTCCAGTCGTAAGACATAACTCCTTCAAAACTCTACTGGTACTAAAGAGCAAAATAAATCTTAAGAAATATTTTCTGTAAGCTTTAGTAACAAAAACGGCTTTAAAAAACTGGCTCTGACGTGCCAAATTGAACCTAAGCTAACTACTAACAGGGTTCAAAACTAGTCTTAAGGTTGCCCTCGTCGACGGCACGAACTATTTTGTGCGCGGGGTTAAAATGCAGGCTATCTCATCGAACAACATGTGCGAAAAAGATAGATACTCAGATGAGCAGTAAGAAGCTAGTTCGCGAACGAATACACACTTTTGCAAATTTGTAGCGAAATGGATGATGATTTAGGACGAAAACGGCCGCAATTTTTTTAATTTTTTATAAATAGATCTTTGGGAGTATGGATATCATGAAAAATTTACTACATGAACCTGTTTAAAATAAAATTATTTGCATTTTTGAACTATTAATCTATCCCTGTTTGGTGACTGTTTTGCAATTTTCCTTCTTCTTGTTGTATTTATTTGCGCCCAAAGATGGGTTAAAATTAGTGTTGAAATATGGAACTTTCGACCCTCATAACTTTCAAATATATTTTCTTTTTACTTTTTGTTTCCACACAATGCTAGATAATGATGAGACAAATTGATATCACTTTTAATTTTGAACGTAAGTACATCGTCAAACAGTGGAGTAATCGCCAGACTACGTGTGTTTGGAGGAATGATCGACTAGAGCAACCTTAACAGCTTTTCTTATACGAACCTTAGTCTCCTAACGAGAACAGCTTTAGCAGCGTGTGCATCTCTCATGTAGTAGCGAAGAGTGTCTGCTAGCTTCAGATCCTGGTCTGATGCCATGCGACCCTCGATTTTCTGGAAACGAATAAATAATGATGATAACTATTATATTATAGACAGAGTGACTAATGAGATGAATGATGAGAAACGTACTTAAAAGAAATTAAAAATTTAATTCAAAAATCAAAAATCCGACAGCTTAAGAAGCGAACTAATAAAAAAAGTTTATTCAAAAAATCTAAAAACCCGACTGCTAAAAAACGAACTAAAAAGACGTAAACAAGAAGAAAATCATGCTGTGCAGTCGGAGGATACATATTCGCGATCTAGCTGACCAAAACCACATATTAACAACTTGTAAGTAATTTTGTTTTTAGATTTAGGTACATTTAAACATATAAGTGTTATATATTTTTGAAATCACCCCTTCAAACTCTTTATGTTGATACCCCACACGATAGGTTCGGAAGAAAAAAAAATTTGGTCCGCCACAATATGGCGCCCAAAATCCGCCATTTTTCTATTATCCAATTTTAATGCAGCCAGTGACACTCGCAGGGTTAAGACGAATCGATTGACGTAAGAATCATTAAAATCGGCCAACGCGTTTGGTCTCTAGAACGCCACATAGGAACAAACATACATCCATACATAGACTGATAAACACAGTACCCTGCTTCGGCAGTCGCGTAAAAATGTACCTCGAGTACTTACCCCAAATTCAGTTAAAAAGTGTCCAAGAGTGGCAATAGAAAAAGCCTAGTTTGGCAAACGTATTTTGAACTCATTATCCTATGACATGAGAGAAGATGATGTTCACACTAACCCTGCACTTGTCAAAGGTTTCAGCAGCTCTAGTGAGGAACCTCTCAGTGGGAGGCTGTTCTCGTGTGGCCAACTGTGTGATGCACGATGATAACCTGATGTGGGCATCTGCTACCTCTGTGAAAGACAAAAAATGATTGGAATATGAAACAAAGTTGACTGAGATAGCAATGCTTAAAGCTCAACTTCTTCTTGCAAGAACGTGGTCTCCTGCTCGAAGAAGTCGTTCACATCTCACACTGCACTGTTGTACATCTCATCTGTAACAACTTACCTTTATGCTTAGTAGTCATCCTGGCGACCTTAGCAACTGCCTCCTTTAGATGCGAGTAATACTCCTGTAGGAACGTGGTCTCCTGCTCGAAGAAGTCGTTCACATCTCACACTGCACTGTTGTACATCTCATCTGTTACAACTTACCTTTATGCTTAGTAGTCATCCTGGCGACCTTAGCAACTGCCTCCTTTAGATGCGAGTAATACTCCTGTAGGAACGTGGTCTCCTGCTCGAAGAAGTCGTTCACATCTCACACTGCACTGTTGTACATCTCATCTGTTACAACTTACCTTTATGCTTAGTAGTCATCCTGGCGACCTTAGCAACTGCCTCCTTTAGATGCGAGTAGTACTCCTGTAGGAACGTGGTCTCCTGCTCGAAGAAGTCGTTCACATCTCGCACTGTGGCGCCGAGGTAGATCTCATCTGTTGTTGTTGTCATTGAGCGCATCTATAAAGAGTGTTTCAAGTTAGTAAACAATTTTAAAATTTCTGTGTCCAGTCGGAAACTTTTCGTCGTTCTCATCGGTGGGTTATACAGTTCCTTGGCACATTTACTGCCACATTCAGCCTAATATTTGTAAGACCTATACTGGAATTTTTAATTCGTGCTATTTTCAATTCACCGGTCGCCATCACCTCAAGTATCGACTTTAGCGTTATGTGTTTTAAGTTGCTTTTTGAAGTGAACATTTTTATAAAAAAGCCCTAAAGAAAATAAGGGTTGCAATGGAATTTAAACTTTGTGTGGTATATTAACACAGTTTATTATTCCAAAATTTAACAACTCTCTCGAACTATAAATTCAAATATACCTGGTTACCTAGGTTTATGACTTACCAGCCCTCCAATAAGATCCATACGTCCTCTTGGCTTGGCGCATAGATCCTGTTCATATTCCAGGAACACGCGCAGGTGAGAATCGTTCCTGAACACCGGGTGCGCTGCCAAGCGTTGTAGGAACACTTCATGCATTGCTACAGTCTTCTTGAATGTGGCTAGGTATTCACTGGGGGAGAAAACTCATTATTATTAATCAGGCAACAGATACATGGCTATACACCGGTGAGCAATGGTGGCCCAGTGGTAACGGCCCTGACTTACGTGTCGTAGGTTTGAACCCAGGCACCACCATTGCTCTAAAAACGGTGAAGGAAAACCTCGTGAGGAAAACGTCAAGTCCAAGAACCAAAAATTCGAAAACATGTGACATCCACCAACCCGCACTGGGCCAGCGTGGTGGATTAAGGCCCATTCCCTCTCAAAGAGAGGAAGACTGTGTCTCATCTGTGGGAACATTAAAAACGCTGATGATGACACAGGTCGGTCAAAATTTTATTCAAACAAGAAAAGAAGTCACCAGCTATAGATGAGATAAAATAATTAAATGGTCTCGTTTTTAACATATCAGTTATAATAATGTAATTAAAAATTACATTTTGCGAAATTCCAACAGAAATAACATTAAAAACACTGTGTGTGTGTGTTTGTGTGTGTATGTGAAACATTATGATAACACTGTATGGTCTACTAATCGTTGAACATAAACATGAACTATATGAAGGATACCACTCACTCTTCAAGCTCCTCTTTCATCTTCAAGAACTCTTCCCTTGTAAGTGCGCCTTCACCCTCACCGAGACGCTGCAGCTTTTCGCGCGACGCGTCGAAGTCTGGCCTAGGAGGTGCCGGTGGGATCTGTTGATGATATTAGGCCATATTTATAAAAAAAGTGTCGAGGTTGAATCAAGTGTAGGAAATATCTGAGATCACGGGTTGTCAATGTCTCTTAATTTGACAGTAATTATAAACATTCTGTTTTGTTTCAGCTACCATGGCACTAGTGTAAACTAGCATACAGATGCCTCATCCCATACAAAGAAACCGTGCCGACGTAACTAGCGTTTTTCGTCTCATTAAGATGATTATTTTCATAAGTACTTCGATCACGTTCGGTTCTGTTCCACGGCTATAGATGGTGTTAGCAGCGATTTGCTAGTAAAAGGGTTTTCTCGGTTCATGACTATTTTGTAGAAGACACTTTTCTCGGTTGATGTCAGCAGAGTTTTGGGGCAATTCTCTTTCTGAATTCAAATATTGTCCTAAAGCTCAAGACCGGTCGCTATGGAGGACAGCTGTGGACACCCTCTGCCCTATCTAGACCACATAGGATATTAAGTCAAGTATGTCAAATATTGACCTGACAATTACGAAAAGGACAAAAATAAATCCGCGGTTGCAAATTTTCTCTTTTTATTTTTCTGGAGTCTTTGAGTCCTCTAGCCTAAGTTAAAACATCGGCAATAATAATGAATCATAATTTTTATTTAACCAACTACAAAAGGAAGGAAGTTTTAAAATTAACTTTATCCTTTTTCAGACAGATTTTGTTTGACAAGTCCATCAAATATTGAACTCGTTATACAGGAAAATCAAATCAGTTTTTTACCTTTCGCTCTGTTTGATAAATTTAAAACAAATATAAAAAAATAACAAAAAACCCGACTGCTTAAAAAGCGAACTAAAAAGACGTAAACAAGAAGAAAATCATGCTGTGCAGTCGGAGGATACATCTGGTTTTGTTCATCCAGCTCGCGCATATGTATCCTATATTTAAGCAGTCGGGATTTTTGTTATTTTTAAATATTTTTATTATTTAAAACTTTTTAGTTATTTTTTTATAGAATTAGGTACATTTAAACATTTACGTGTTACATATTTTTGTAATCACCTTTTAAAACCCTTTATTTTGATACTCCACACGATGGGTTTGGATGAAAATAAATATTTGTGCCACCACAATATGGCGCCCAAAATCCGCCATTTTACTATTTTCCAATTTTAATGTAGCCAGTGACACTCGCAGGGTTAAGACGAATCGATAGACGTAGAATCATCAAAATTGGCCAACGCGTTTGGGCTCTAGAACGCCACATAGGAACAAACATACGAGGGTCATTCAATAAATACTTAGCCTACAAAAAGTAAACGAAAATTTTGGAAAAGTGGCAAATTATTTTTCAACATAGTCTCCTTTTAGTTCGATACACTTAGCCCAGCGATGCTCCAAATTTTTTAACCCGTCGGAAAAATATTTTTTGTCAAACTCTGCAAAATAGGCCTCCGTGGCGGCGATGACCTCCTCATTCGATCCATATCTGTTCCCGGCGAGTGATTTTTTCAGATTAGGTAACAGAAAGAAGTCACAAGGGGCCAAATCTGGAGAATACGGTGGATAGGGCAGCAATTCGTAGCGTAATTCGACCAATTTGGCCATGGCAGCGGCAGACGTGTGAACCGGTGCGTTGTCGTGGTGAAACAGCACTTTTTTCTTCGCCAGATGGGGTCGATTTTTCTTTAATTCGGCGTCGAATCGTCCCAATAAATCGGCATAGTAAAGCCCTGTAATTGTTTTACCCTTCTCGAGGTAATCGATGTAGATCACACCTTGTGAATCCCAGAAAACGGTGGCCATAACTTTTCCGGCCGATTTTACAGTTTTCGCCTTCTTTGGAGCACGTTCCCCGGTCTGGATCCATTGTTTTGATTGCTCCTTGGTCTCTGGTGTGTACCAGTAGATCCAGGTTTCATCGACGGTTACAAAACGACGCAAAAACTCCGCTGGATTCCGCTTAAACAGCGCCAAACACGTCTCCGATGTGGTCTCACGGTTGCGCTTGTTTTCTGGTGTGAGTAAACGCGGCACCCATCGCGCCGACAGCTTTCTCATGCCGAGTTCCTCGTGAAGAATATGATGCACTGTTCCTTCTGAAATGCCTACAGTCTCAGCTAGCTCCCGAACCTTCAATCGGCGATCTGCCAATACGAAATCATGGATTTTTTTAATGTTTTCCTCCGTAGCAGCTGTTTTCGGTGCACCTGGACGTGGTTCATCAAAAACCGACGTACGGCCACGTGCAAACTCGTTGAACCAATTCTTGACGGTGGCCATCGATGGAGAAGAGTCACCGTACACAGCATCCAAGCGCTCTTTGATTTCGATGCGCGTTTTCCCTTCCAAAAATAGGAATCGAATCACCGAACGATATTGCTCTTTTTCCATTTTTGTAAAACCGATCGACACGTTCGCTTCCATAAGTTGTCAAATTAAAACAAATGAAGGGATTGGAATGAAAATTTGAAAAAAGAATTAAAAAAGAATGTGCTACACTGTGGTAAAACTCTTTTGAAACTACAGCGCCCTCTGGCGATGAGGCTAGGTACTTATTGAATGCACCTCGTACATACATACTGATAAACACATTACCCTCCTTCGGCAGTCATGTAAAAATCTGGTGATTAATATTTTATGGAGCAATACTAAAAGCTGTTTGTTTAATTTTTAGCTTATTTATTACTCGACTGCGTGACGCAAAGGAGGGTAATCTGTTTATCAGTGTATGTATGTTTGTTCCTATGTGGCGATCTAAAGACCAAATGCGTAGGGCGACTTTTTTGATTCTTAAGCTGGGTATCGACATTCAAGGCTGCCTCGCGAGGCTGCTCATGTGGTGCTCGCATTGAAAAGGTAGTCGAGACGCAGCCTCGCGGTGCACTCAGCTTCCTACACACTTTATTTCTACACAGTCAATACGAGCCACGCCGAGCCTACGAGGCGTCAGTATACGTTTGCCCATGTTTCTTCTCTGTCTTCTAAGACGCGAGCGCGCGAGGCAATTCACATGCGTCCCTTGCAACTGAGCAGCTCACACTGAGCGCCCTTTGAACACCGCTATCGGATCGCGCGAGTCACGCTCGCGGCAACTTCAAATTTGCTCGCAAGGCAAACGCGTCTCCAATCCGCTAGGCTGCCTCGCGAGGCATTTACGTCACAATTCGTAATTAACCTTGCGAGTGTCACTGGCTACATTAAAATAAAAATGGCTTATTTTGGGCGCCATATTGTGGAGTGCTCAATTTTTTTTTCTTTTTTACCTATCATATGGGGGGTATCGAAATAAAGAGTTTAAAAAGGTGATTTCAAAAATATACATCACTTATATGTTTAACATAACTTTTTTTTTGGGGTAGTCTCGCGCTTGACCACTATCACACCTGATGGTAAGCGCTCATGTGGTCGACGGTGAAGCCCGTTTGCCTAGAAGTAACCTATTCACTCTTGACTTAAAGACTCCTAGATTGTAGCTATCGGGAAACACAGACTCCGGCAGGGAATTCCATTCCTTAGCTGTTTGCATAAAAAAGTATTCTCGAAAGGTTTAGTGCGTATGGGTGGGATGTCCACCATGTACCGAGGGCGCATCGCCGTACGTCTGGTAGTCCGATGATGAAACGGGCTGGGCGGAATTAGTTCATGCAATTCCATCGCACACTCCCCGAAATGTAACCGATAAAAAACCGACAAGCCGGCAACTCGGCGACGATGTTCAAGGCCCTGGAGCTTTGACTTAACCAGTACATATGTTCATTTATGTTTTTAGGGTTCCGTACCTCAAAAGGAAAAAACGGAACCCTTATAGGATCACTTTGTTGTCCGTCTGTCCGTCCGTCCGTCTGTCAAGACCCTTTTTCTCAGGAACGCGTGGAGGTATGAAGCTGAAATTTATATCAATTACTCAGGTCTACTGTCCCTTGAAGCTGTGAAAAAATCAAACTTCTAAGCCAACGCAATCAAAAGATACAGCCGTTTATGCCGCAAATTTTCGACACTTGCAAGGGAATCAAAACCTACAGGGTGCTTCCCGTGAACTCAGAATCTTGAAATTTGGTACGAAGCAACGTCTTATAGCATAGATAAAGGAAAAATTACGAAAACCATAAATTTTTAGTTACATCACATAATATATTTTTTTTTAATAATTTTAACCTTACTACCCATTTCCTCATAAACGCGTAGAGGTATTAAATTGAAATTCATACCAAATACTCAGGTCTATAATACCTTTAAGCTGTAACAAAATCAAACTTCTATGTCAACGCAATCAAAAGAAACAGCAATTTAAGCTGCATATTTTGAAACTCGCAAGTACTCGCAAGGGAATCAAAACCTAAAGGGTACTTCCAGTCGACCTAGAATCTTGAAATTTGGCATGAAGCAACGTTTTATAGCACACATAAAGGAAAAATTCCGAAAACCTTAAATTTTTAGTTACATTACAAAATATATATTTTTTAATAAATATAAACTTATTACTTTTTTCCTCATGAACGCGTAGAGCTATCAAGTTGAAATACTTACTATAGATAAATGAAATTGTTAATATAAAATAAAGGATTACTTAAACGATAAAGAGATCTTTGTCTTAAATTTATGCTCCTCCATCTTTCCCCATTGTAATGTTATGAATTTCATTTTGCAATAAGATTACCATAGTTATGACTCGATTGTCGTAATGAACGAACTTTGTAAACCTTGCAGGTTTGTACGGAACCCTCGGTGCGCGAGTCCGACTCGCACTTGGCCGGTTTTTTTTTTATTAACAGGCTCAGGGCTCTTGTTTGGCAACTATCTCACCTGATGGTTAGCATTGATGGAGTCGACGATGGAGCATGCCTGCCTAGAAGTAGTTTTTTTTTATCAGACTGTTGAATACTCACAATATAGCCAGCGTACTCCTCATTTTCCTCGTATCTATCGTGCAGCCACACAAACTCCTCATGTTGGCGCACAACTATGAACTCAGACTTCTGGAACTCGGGCAGTGTTGTCTTTGTGTGGACCGTGAACTTCACTTTTTCTTTCTCGCTTAGAGCATCTGATATGTCGACCTGTGGGAAAAGATAATTATTTAGGGTCGATTTCACCAAAGATACTAATCGCGATTAGTTCAACTAAACTCAGTTTATGGAAATACAGCGTTCTGATTGGTTGAGACCGCTGAGAAACTACCAATCAGAACGCTGTTTTTGCATTAACTGAGTTTAGTTGAACTAATCGCGATTAGTTTCTTTGGTGAAATCGACCCTAAGTTACTAGATTAACTTATAATTAGAGCGAGGCTAACCAAACGAAAGAAATTTCGGAATCGAGTAATTAAAGTTCAACTTATTTTTAGCCGCAGTGTGGCAATAACCGTACTTTTGTATGGAAAAGGAATGCAGCATAAATTACGCGACTCAGAAAACGTCACTCATCAAAAAAGTCTCGTAAAGTTTAGATGGATGTGTTTGTGGATGTATGTTTGCTACTCAATACGCCTGAACGGCTGAACGGACCTGGATGGAATTTCTGCAATAGCACATAGGCCGTGGCGTCTCATCCCATACAAAGAATACGTGCAGACGTTCTATACTGATTATTTTTTGTACATCGATCGCGTTCGGTTCCATTCGGTTCCATTCCACGGATATAGATGGTGATCTATCTATCGCCGTGGACCGGAACCGAACGCGATCGATTTACAAAAAAATATCGGTATAATCAGATGAAAAGCGCTAGTTACGTCAGCACGGTTTCAGATGAGAATATGTTCTTGTTTCATATTTTTAGAGCGTGATTTTTCAGTAGTCGAATTTTAGTTTTGGAACTTATTTTTTTTACAGGGTCTGGAATACTGTCATGTGTGTGAACTCGCTCATACAACTACATGCGTCAACGCCGAATAAAATCGTATACGAGAAAGCAGAACTGTAAAACGGACCTATGTGTGAACGAGCATAATAAAAATTAATATTGTAAAAGCTTTTTTTTTTTAAAGACTAAGTATGGAGTTTCTTGTGCGTTCTTCTTCATAACAATCTACTTTTCCGAATGGACGGTAGAATCAATTTTTATTACTTGTTAATTTTAATTGTTATCGTTCGAAAGTGCTGCTTAATGGCCTAGTCGAAATAAATACATTTGACTTTGAGCACTTAGGTAACAATGTCGTCTGCCCATCCCACCACCACTAATATTGTTTCCAAATAACAGGTCATAGACATACTATAAGTCTTTATGCATGACACATACCCAAATTCTAGTGATAATTTTCTTATCAGTTAAAAACAGAAAATTGCTGAAATGTTTACTATCAGAACTTTGTTATTCATAATTATATTCTCGTTTATTCTGTGATGGTTGATATTGACATAAATTATAACTAATATTATAAATGTGAATGTAAGTTTGTTTGTTACGCTTTCACGCAAACACTACTGAACCGATCATCATGAAACTTTGTACATATATTCTTGGAGGTATTAGAAGTAACATAGGATACTATTTATTAAAAAAATATATATATTATGGCTTCACTGCGAGCGAAACCGCGGGTAAAAGCTAGAAAATTATAATACAACAACCCTGCATTTACTTTACCCATATTCAAATCTTGTGTGCAGTTTCATAAAAAGAAAACATAACAAAATTAATGTAGAAAATCTTTTATTCTAGAAAACTAAATATTTTCCATATAATGCCCCACTTTTGGGCAAAGGCTTTAGTTACTCAATAATAATCTTATATTCATTGATAGACTATGCAAAATTCGGCTCTGCATTGTCTGTCAATGAATATAAGATTTTACTAGACCGGAGCCTAAATTGCTGCGTCTGGTTTAATGAAATTTTGCAAATGAATTCCTTATAGTATTAAGGTAAGCACTAAAAAAGAGTTTAAGATGCATGAAATTTTGCAAAAGAATTCCTTACAATATTAAGGTAAGCACTAAGGATTTCTAGTTGCATTATATTTTCATATCAATTAACATCTGGGTTTATGCTGTCACTTTTGGCATTAATACTACCAGATTTTTTTATCACCGACAATTAACATTATTGCTTGCTTACCTCAACAAAATTGGGGAAACAGCTCCATTTATCCTTTTTTAAATGTTGATGTATGCACAGATTTTGTTTTATATAAATAAAGTTTGAATAGCGATATAAAAATCAGGCGGTTGACTTTTTGTCAATAAGAAAATTTATTTTTTCTTTTCTTACCAACAAGCTGTTGTCAGCTAGACAGACATTCTCATTGGGCTTCTTCTTATCCAGCTTAGGGTCTCCGGAGCCAGGACTTTGAGCTGACGGAGCTGACAGGGGATCATGGTTGGTTTCTTCCACGCAGTCCTGAAATGTTTCAGTGATGCATTAGAACTTCTTTTTGTCATAAAACTGCAGAAGCACAACACTTTACAACTCTTTTCATTTTGTCAATTCAACAGTACTCATTGTGTATATGACATTTGAATTAGACAGGTTTTTAGGCACAGACATAAATCTAACTAGATGACGCGATTGTACATACTTCGCGTGCCAAAAAATGGAGTAGAGTTATGACCAATGATCGTAATCTGAGCATTCATTTAGCATTATCGTCACTGGAAAGCCACCGAAATCTAGAAAAATGCATTGTTATGCCATATAGAGCTGTAAAGAATGTATAGAAAGAGGTAACGGTAATGTTTACTTTCATAGGTAAGTAAATTTGTTTTTAAATTGTTTGTGAAAAAGTGGCACGCTTGGTTTTCATACAGATGGAGGGACTTGCATTATCTAGTTAGATTTATGTCAGTGTTTTTAGGCAAATGAAACAATCGATTAGGAACTTCATTCCATTGAGATGAAAACCAGGGATGTTTTGAGCTGCATAACCATATCCGAAACTATCAGATATCTGAAATAAAAATCTATCTATATATCTATTAAGGGTAACCTAATCCAAAATAAAAGTTTTGGTTAGTTTCAGTTAGGGGCAGAGTTTAAATGAGACATGTTATGACAGGTTTTCTGCCCCCCCGAGTCGACACTTTAGCCGCGCGCATCACTTGCATGTTTGTTCAATATTTCTTATGCTTAGAGTCATAACTAGTCTTTGAGTTTTACTTCTACAATTTCTTAAAAATTTAACATCCGTAGTGAAACAATCTGAAACCAACGGATAATCCGAAATAACTTCATATCCGTAAACGATGTAATATTATATCTATATCCATATCCAGATCCAAAATTTCATATGCATAATCCCAGATTTAAACTGTACATATGTATTTAGGCTGGTCCAATTAGGGTAGCTGTAATCCTACTTCCAATTAATAAAACTAGACTTGCGCACGAAGGGTACCTACCATTATCGCAAAAAATGGCAAAAGATCACGTTTGTTGTATGGGAGCCCAACTTAAAAATTTATTTTATTCTGCTTTTAGTATTTGTTGTTATAGCGGCAACAGTAATACATCATCTGTGAAAATTTCAACTGTCTAGCTATCACGGTTCATGAGATACAAACAGACAGACGGACAGACAGACAGACGGATCGTGGAGTCTTAGTAATAGGGTCCCGTTTTTACCCTTTGGGTACGGAACCCTTATAAGAAACATAAAAATCTGTATGTTGGAATTTCATTAGTTTGGATGTTTGTTAATAAATTAGTCTCGGCTCAATGGCTGAACAGATTTGTATGCATTTAGGTGGACTATGGCCTAGATTGGAACATGGGATAGAAGCTGCTGGTAAAAGTTATTGCTGAATATAAAACTTAGAGAAATTGTGAACTTAACAGGATGAGCTTGCAACAATACTATGTAAGGTTTGTAGAAAATGACTAGGGACAGTTCTTCAACATCTATGATGTCTAGTGCTGGACATTTCTTGGCTTACCCACACTAATTAGAATTTAACCAATAAGAATACAACACATACATGTAAGTACCATCACAACACAATGTACCCTTCACATAATTATGAGGACTTACGAACGTGAAAAATGAAATTAACACACTCATAAAAAACATCAATAAAAACAAGGTCGTCTGTGCTATCACACGAAAAAAAAAACAAAATGCATAGATCCACGTCATTGAACTAATTATCGTAGAACTTAGAGAAAATAAAGAATTCTTACAAAGAAATACACCACACGCTCATTATCTCTACGAAAATGAGTCATAACCTTTAGATATCCGGCGAAATTAACGAATAATACGTGAAATCATATTGTCGGAGACGCCCCCCCGGCAAAGTAGGAAAAACAAACAATTTACGGGTTATTATTGAACTTAATGCGGAAAAACTCACCATCATTTTGTAAAATAAACTCGCAGCTTACAACTGGTTATAAATAATTGGATTATATTTTACTTTCCTTGTTGTAATCAACAATTTAATTGAGCGACGATAAACTTTTTGACTTGACTTGACACAGAGGAAAATAAGAAGATGATTGTCAAAATTACATCTGTCACTATGAACCTGACTGACAGCAAAGAGCAAAAGCAGAGCCTGGCAGTTTAACTCAGTGTTGCTAGAACGCTAAGTATAAAAAAAAATATTCAAAAATCTTATTTGATTATAGGATTTGGGACAGTGTAGGTTAAATAAAAAAACATTTGAAGATCTTGCTTGCTGTGTATCATGTTATTTTTTTAAGAGCTCATCACGCCAACAAAGAACAAATTGAGACATATCACATCTCAATTCTACACAGTCGGGTGGTTGGTCCGACCAAGGGCACCAATCAACGGTTTGCCGACTGTGTTGAAAGGGTATTAAGATCTTTTCTTATTGACTACAGCTGGCACCAAATTAGTAGGTAACATTTCATATTATCATTATTTATCTTAGATCAATATGATAACATAAAAAGTTAATCAGCAACGTCCACTATAGGGCTCCACAAGACAACGTGCTCATAACATCAACAAGTATTTATAATATGTTAGAAATTATTCAAAATTATTTAAAAAAAATTGTTGTTTGGCCAAGTCGCGTTAATTGAGTTCGAAGATTAAAAACGACTGTTTTTAATCTTCGAACTCAAATAATGCGACTATTATAAGGTAATGTTATTAAGACGACTTGTAATATTATTAATAGTGAAACGGGAAGATCTGGTAACCGAAATATTGACTACAGCCTGTCTATTAATGACAACATCATAAATTCAGACTCATAAGTCGCATTGGCCTTTGAAAATTTATTTTAAGATATTCCCATTTCAATTACTAAATCCCTAAACTTCACTCTCACTTTCTGTTGCTGAGTCTTTGCTAAAAGAAAATTAAGTTATAAGTTAAAAAACATTAAATTTGCGATTCGGAATTTATTTTTGAACACATAACTTGTAGAGACATAATTAAAACCTTTCAAACTTTAAATGTTAAAAAGACTGCAGATCTGTGGGGTCAATCTGTAGAAGTTGCTAAGTCTATTATTGATATTGTCGCACCTAGTTTAGCTATTATCTTTGATAATTGTATCAACTGTCGGGAGTTGCCTGACCTAATGAAAAATAGTAAAATAATACCTTTGTTTAAATCAGTTAGTACATCAGAGTCTACAAATTATAGACCTATTCAGTGGCGTAGCGTGCCTTGGCGGGGCCCCGTATAAAAATTGTTTGGGGGCCCTTAAGAAGGGTAAAGATTTCTCACAAAAGATTTTTATTAATTTTTGCTTACGCACGTTGGGGGCCCCCGTGGCCCGGGGGCCTCGTATAATTGATACGGCAGATACGGCGGTAGCTACGCCCCTGGACCTATTTCAGCAAGTCTACCTACGTTTAGTAAAATATTAATTGAGAAATTAATTTTAGAGCATTTGCAAAAAATTTTTTATAAACATATATTATTACCAAACAGTTCGGTGTTGAACTTTTAGCACATATTTATAATGCATGGGAAGGTAATTGCGATGCCTTCGGAATCTTTTGTGATTTGTCCAAGGCATTTGATTGTGTTCTTCATTAAACGTTAATCAGGTTACTCCCCCACTACAGGATCCAGAACAGTGCTCTTGATCTTCTTACTTCATACTTGTGTAATAGGATTCAGAGCGTTGACGTTACTGGAAAAAGATCTCCCGGATCTATAGTAACAATGGGAGTCCACAGGGCTCGATTCTTGGTCCTTTCTTGTTTCATATTTATGCTAAGGCAAATTTAATCCTTTATGAGGTAATCCTCTTTAAGGATAACCATGAAATAGTGTTGTTTGCGGATGATACTTCACTTTTGTTTAAACTTAAACGTCAGCAGCTGGTTACTGACGATGTAAATAGCGCGATCTCAAAAGTAGTTCACGTGATGAATAAAAAACCAAATGCATTAAGTTTACCCTACCTCACGTTAGGCAGGTGAAAACTGATGTGTTGATAAATGGTGAAGAATTGAATCCTGAAAATGTCAAAGTATTCTTAGGCTTAACTTTGGATGCTAAGCTTCAGTGGGACCCACGTATAGATAAATTGTCAAAAAAGCTAAGCTCCACAGCATCGCTGTTAGAAAAAATCGTAATTTAACTGACATAGAGACAGCCCGTTTAGTATATTTTAGTGTAATGTCGTACGGTATTCTGTTGTGGGGAAAAGCCGCCGACATCCAGACTATCTTTGTTTTGCAGAAAAGAGCTGTTCGATCATTTTATGAATTAAGCCCGAGACACTCTTTCAGAGAGAAATTTAAGGACATTAATGTAATGACTGTGCCTTCTCAGTATATTTATGAAAATCTTTGGGCATATAGCCCATAAAAATATAAAATTGTTTAAAAAATACAGTGATATCTATAACATAAATACTAGGAACAAGTTACACAAATTTGAAGAACCTACAACAAGGCTCAAGAAAATAGGTGGCTCGTTTAGATGTCAATGTGTACGCTTTTATAATAAGCTTCCAAGCCACGTGCAAGATCTAAGTCTTAATAAATTCAAATCATTCATTTAACGTAAGTTGTGCCAGAAAACGTTTTATACCATTAAAGATTACGTTGAGGACAAAAAGGCTTAGGCTGCTCTAATTAATTTTGATAATTTGCACCGTGAATTTTGTTTTTTTTTTGGTTTTCTTGCTATGACAAGAATATTTACTTTTTAAAGTTTTATTTAATTTTAATTGTTGTGAATGTGAAGACTATGTGGATCATTCCTTTTTTGTATATTTTTTTATTTTAATTTATCTCAGTTAGTTTTTAATCATAGTCTGGCAGTTTGAGCATTTTAAAGGACTTCTCGAATGTCCTTTATTTGGTATTGTTCGTCGAATCTTTGAGCTCCTTAAATTCTGAGTTGAGCTGTACGGTTATTGACAAATGCGTGCGCTGACTGGACAGGTCCACTCAATCTGGCTGGTTCTTTCCTCAAAATACCATTTCAGACATCAGTACATGGTCTTCACATGATCTAACCAAGACTTTGTCTGGACTTTAAAAGATACCTCTGAGTTTGTTTCGGCCTTTCTTCTCAGAGTAGTCAGATAGGAAACGCGGACCTCATCTAGTTTTAAAAAGTATGATCGACATGTAAAAGTGTTTGTACAAACCAACTTACAGAAATATAATCATTTATTGTCCTCCACTAAAGTATAATACATATGTAAAAAATCTTCTGACAGTAAATTTTCAAACATACAAAATTTGTGTGAAAATAATGATGCGCGTTCTAAACCTCTTTTAAATCGCATCCGCTCTCTATTGCATGATTGATCAATCGTCAATAATCATAATTGGATGGATTTTGGATTATTTCATGTCGAAGTTCACTCATCATATTCAGGCCGCTCAGCAGCATGACAGCAGCAGCATTTCATCATAAATTAAACAATTAATGTTTGAAGATAAGCTCATTTTTAGGGTTCCGAACCCAAAGGATAAAAACGGAACCCAACTAAGACTTCAGTGTCCGTCTATCTGTCTGTCACCAGGCTGTATCTCATGAACTATAATAGCAAGACAGTTGAAATTTTCACAGATGATGTATTTGTGTTGCAGCTATTACAACAAATACTATAAAAAAAGTAAATTCAAAAATATCTAAAAACCGGACTGCTTAAAAAGCGAACTAAAAAGAGGTAAACAAGCAGTCGGAGGATACATATTCACGATCTGGCTGACCAAAACCAGATGTATCCTCCGACTGCACAGCATGATTTTCTTCTCGTTTACGTCTTTTTACCCGACTGCCGAAGGAGGGTAATGTGTTTATCAGTCTATGTATGTATGTATGTTTGTTCCTATGTGGCGTTCTAGAGACCAAACGCGTTGGCCGATTTTAATGATTCTTACGTCAATCGATTCGTCTTAACCCTGCGAGTGTCACTGGCTGCATTAATATTGGATAATAGAAAAATGGCGAATTTTGGGCGCCATATTGTGGGGGACCAAATTTTTGTTTTTATCCTAACCTATCGTATGGGGTATCAAAGTGAAGGGTTTTAAGAGGTGATTTCAAAAATATAAAACACTTATATGTTTAAATATAGGACTAATTTAAAAAAAGTTGTGCATAAAAAAATAAATTCAAAAAATCTAAAAACCCGACTGCTTAAAAAGCCAACTAAAAAGACGTAAACAAGATGAAAATCTTGCTGTGCAGTCGGAGGATACATATTCACGATCTGGCTGACCAAAACCAAATACTAAAAACAGAATAAAATAAATTTATACCATTCCTCCTCTAAAAAGCTTATTTTATTCACTGAAAACAGTGAATAAAAAGCACTTATATTCACTGTTTTGGTTTTTGAATTTAGAACACACCAATATATATTTGACCTCCATCTCAATGCAATACAACCTACTTGCGCATAAAATACTCGATACAAACTTCTTGTGCAAGGAATATTCGAATTTCAAACTTCTTCGTCGATTTAATTTTGAGTTTGTTTATATTTAGGATTTTGATAATGATTTTGATCTAGGATGTTTAGTGAATACTTATTTGGATTGTAATTCTAATATTAATTGCATTGGTATTTAATTAATTATAATTATGTAACGTTAATCACTGGCCCCTGAAACACAGGTGCTGTTACCTTTTTTTTTTTTCAGGGAAATTCCTACGAATACGCAGCGGTCCGGGGGGGCCGCTGCGTTATGTGGGGCTCGCATCCACTAAAACCCTGGAGTGTTCCTCCTCTCGCCTACGGGGCTGCGGGACCCACGGGGCTTACAACCGCGTGCCCCGCTGGCGTTGCTCCACGACGGAGCCCTCCTCTGGGGGCGGAGCTAAGAAGAGCTTGAGACTCTCTGCCCCGCCCCAATAATCCACCTTTATCTCCTCCTCCTAGCACTGAGGCGCCCTCGAACACCTGGGCGTCTCAGTGCGTTGGACCTTTTTGTGGACGACGGATCCCCCGATCCTCCGTCCACGGTCCCAAACGTTGCGGCATTTGGCCCGCGAAGGCCAGACGCCGCCTTCCGCGTCTGCGGCGGTGCATCGAGACCGACGCTCCACCGCCTTCCCCCACAGACCCGTCGTTGCCGAGCCTCGGCAATCAAGGCAAACGAGAAGCCTGGCGGCGGCACACCTCAGAGGCCCACCCCCTCCCGCCCCCGGGCGAGGCCATCCCCACCCGCAGGGGAGCCGTCGCTTTGCGCGGGGACTCGCGACAACCCTCCGCAGAGTTGGGCGACCCACCCAGAGGACCCGGAAGCGAGCCCCTATGTCGCATCTGAAGTGTCCTTTGCGGAGAAACACCCAGAGCGCTTCCTCCTCCTACACCCTCTCTTGGCCGTCGATCGGCCCCTCCTCTTAACCTCCTCCTCTATGTCGCTTCTGATGTGTCCTCTGCTAATCAGAGGAACACCCAGAGCGCCTCCTCCTCCTTCACCCTCTCCCTACTGGTTTCCCTCTGGAGATTCCCCCGGCGTGGCTAGGAGGAACACCCAGAACGAAAACTACCCTCCCCTGTCAGGTTATTCGCCACCACCAACAAGAACCCACGAATGGGAAGTTATTGACGGTACTCGGAGTGCACCAGCCCAGCGGGTTGGTCTTCCCCCCGGACGTATCCGAAAGAGACCAGCAACCAACCAGGCCAACGTGGAGGTTACCTGACCCGCACCCCACAGGTGCTGTTACCTAGCTCAGCTTCAATTTACAAAAAATGTGAAGCCCTGATGGTTTCTAATTTTTTGTAAATTTTGAAGGTGATAAAACATTTATTTATTTATTATTATTCGAGCTCGTGGCTAAATAATAACAGCCACATGGGTCGATCTTCAAGGTTAAGCACCGCTTGACGAGGTCGGTCCGTGGATGGGTGACCATTTTCAACATACCGAGTTTCCTCCGTGCCTCGGAAAGCACGTTAAGCCGTTGGTCCCGGCTGTCATTTGAAGATCTTTGACAGTCGTTACGGGTAGTCAGAAGCTTCGGATCTGACACCAGTCTTGCCAAGGGGTACCGTGTTACCCAGTTACTGGGTTGTGGAGGTCAGATAGGCAGTCGCTCCACGTAAAACACTAGTGCTCAGCTGAATCCGGTAAGACTGGAAGCCGACCCCAATATAGTTGGGAAAAGGCTAGGCAGATTCATTATTCCTTGTGCTTTTGGCTTAAATCCTTCTTTTTCTCGTAGTCATGGTATAAAATATAGTATGCAACTCTTGAATAAAACGGATTTATATCGAGGGCCATGAAACACTCGCGTCGCTCAGGATTCTAACACTTGAATCACGAGCATAGCGAGTGACAACACGCGAGTGACAACTGAATCACTCCCTACGGTCGTGATTCAGTTGTTAGAATCCTTCACTTGTTCGTGATTCATTTATGGCCCTCGCTTTAAAACCGTCCTTTATTCACTAGTTGCATAATATACTAATTTAAGTGGGGCTCCCATACAACTAACGTGTTTTTTTTTGTCATTTATTGCGATAGTGGTACGAAACCCTACGTGCGCGAGTCCGACTCGCACTTGGCCGGTTTTTTTTTAAGTTACGGCGTTCAATAAAAGTTATCTCGGAATAAAGTAAAAAATAATCTTTATCGATTGGACACTTGTCAAGTCGTGTTTCATTTCAGCAAGTAAAAAGCCAATTGAAGTCCAAAGTTGCGTGGGCGAGTCGCGAGCCCAATAACATTTATCTTTAATGAAAAATGAATGAAATGAATGAATAGGGGCTAGAATTGTTTGCCAAAAATACCAGGTAGACACAACCCAATAATATCTAGCCAGATCCCGCGCATGCGAATCAACCGATGGGACGGCTATACTATGATTTTATGTATAAAAAAATCAATAATATTTCGGCGCACAAATGAATGAAACGCATGCCACAGATTATCGATTTTCACTTGACAGGTATTTGTGTTCCTACTATGAATATTAAAACATTTTGGTAGAATTTCTAGAGGTTTAGTTTACATGGAAGATCGGACTCTGTATTCATAGAAAACGGCTCATTTAAAAAAATAAATATGCGTTAAACATAGCGTTCCGCTATTTAATTTAATTAAAAACGGCATGAATGCTTGTGAAAAAAACTAATTCCAAAAAATTTGTAGCACCTGAGTCAAAGACGCTTGTATCATTTTAGTAGTTTTTAGAAACCGAAGATCTGGAATGGAAGTGCAAAAAATAAATTGTTGTTTTTAATTTATTTACACATATTATATATATTTTATTTACAAAATGGGGACGCAGAAACCTGGAGAATGGGCCAATTCGTTAATTGCTCGCTTCGAAGAGCAGGTAAGTTTCAGTTCGTGAATTAAATTTAATTTTTAAGACGCACCCATATTAGGAGTTTTGCGGGGACGTAAACAAAAAATATTTTTTCTTCGTCATTATCTACTTATCTCTTTAGAATGACTAGAAAAAATGTATGTTCCGTTTTCTAATTTCTCTATGCGTAATTTGAAGCATTTCCCTCGTGTATCTAATTTTATATGATAATATTATTGTAAGTTATTGATCGATATCCTAGCAATCGGCATAACGATTCTCGTACATATAGATCGATAAAAACTTAAGCAATAAAAAATCGACTGAAATTTTATTAATCAATAGTTGTCTGTCGAAGTTTTTATAGATAAAGTCAATATTTAATTATAAAACTTTAGAACGATATTATTGGATAGGAAACTTTTGAACGAAATGTTTGGATAGGTGGGGCAGGTCCTTTTTATTCTATTTATAGAATAATAATGAAATAAAACTTACCTCTTATTAATCATCAGATAGGCACTTTCCTTTGAGCCTTGAGGACTCATCATTGGGAGTGAACTAATTCCATAAATATTTTTTTTTTTTTTTTTTACAAACATGTTAATAAGCTTATGTTTTATTTCTAATACAATATCTAATTATAAATGTGTTCTAATTTTTATTGACATATTTATTTAATAAAAATAAAATTGTTTTTTTAAATATGTTTCTTAAGGGTTTGTTGTAGGAAAAATTACATTCAGTCAAGTTGTGGCTGTATTTTCTAAAAGGGTAGGCAGATGTTTATATCAACATTTCCTCAGTTATTTTATAATTTTCAGTTTAACTAAGGCTTTTGCTAATGACCACAAAAAGTCAAAGTCAAAAATATTTATTTTAACTAGGCCATTAAACGGAAATTTTGAACGTCAAATATTTAAATTTACAATTCATAGTAATTGATTCTACCGTCCGTTCGGAAAAGTAACTTGTTATAGAGAAGAACGGACAAGCAAGTCCATACTTACACTTTTAAAAAAATATTTTTTTACAATATTTACATAAGTACATACATTAACAAATACATATTTGTTAGGATGATGCACCCAGAATACTGACTATACTACCCATAGGTATAAAGTATTAAAAGCGCAACATCATTATCATTTCAGCGGAAAGACGTCCACTGCTGGACATAGGTCTCATATTAAAAGCGCATAGTGCATATAAATGCACATTCAGTGTGGAGTGCTGTGTGCTTGTGAATATTTTGTTAAAGGTATTAGATTTACAGCACAGGTTTCAAGAGGGCTTATTATATAGGATGGTTATAAAGGTTGTTATTAACATACTAAAATACTGTTATTTTTAACAAAATAATTATTACTTTTAAACAATCTACACTGTTTTAATACAAACAGTATATCTTAATTTTTTGTTTCCTGTGAACTATTATTAATTACTCATACTACAAGGTAACAAAAAAAAACCGGCCAAGTGCGAGTTGGATTCGCGCAGGAAGGGTTCCAAGGTAACATTACAGCAAAAAACGGCAAAAATATCACGTTTGTTATATTGGAGGCCCACTTTATTTTATTCTGTGTTTAGTATTTTTTGTTGAAGCAGCAACAGAAATACATCATTTGTGAAAATTTCATTGGTCTAGCTATCACGGTTCATGAGGAGCCTGGTGACAGACAGACAGACCACAGAGTCTTAGTAATAGTGTCCCATTTTTACCCTTTGGGTACGGAATCCTAAAACATAATGGAAACAGTCTAGATTATTATATTTTTCTTTTTTATTCTTAAGAAATATCATTCGTTTCATTGACAGCATATCTTATCTTTTTATTTTGTTCTCACTTTAACCTTTTTAACATATAAGCTAACTAAATGTCTATTACTCCCCAGCTACCCTACAAGACAGGTGCTCAGAACCTCCACTCCCGCATCAACGAGGAGCAATGCAAAGCGTGCCTTGTTCAGATCAGCAGACACCGTTTCTCTTTAGTCATCGCCGGCCTCACTAAGATACTGCAGAGAGTTAATGAATTGGTAAGTTTTTAAGGTTTAATTGGTTAGGTTTAGTGAACTTAACTGTACACCTCGCTGGAGTGTGACCTCACTCCCGGCTAACCGCGCTGCGCATTCGTCTCGTGCGCCAATAGCGAGAGTCGAAAGCAGAGTGACGTCACAACACCAGGTGGATACCACTCATGAGACACAATAGAAAATGTATTGTTTGAGGACACCCGTGACCTGAGTGGTGTTGAAGGTCTTAAGTTGACCGTGTTAAAGACTTAGAACTTAGAAGTAACATTACTAGAAACTTGCTTGATAGGGAATGCGCATTAGATGGCAGCACAGAAGCACCAAAGTCAAGTATTTAAAGCTTAACAGTTTCGAATTTCCGCCACTAGATGGCACAGTCTACACCGTGCAGGTTGACCCATATGGAACAGAAGTATATGATCAGCCTATTGATTTATTTGGTCAAGGCTGTAATAAATTGATATTTATAAACATAATCAGTTCACAACATTGTCAAATTTTTTTTGGATCAAGTAAGTAAGTTGTAGTTCTAAACTTTGACAAAATAATTTTTTTAAAGATTTCGTCTTTTTTTTGTTACTTAAACTAAGTTAACATGCACCCAAGACATGTCCTACCTATGCATGCATAAAATACAAGCAAAATCACATTCGTATTTATGGTATAGTATGTAAGTTAGGATTAGGATCCATTCCCATTAAATAGACACTCCAATAGAGAATTATAAAAATATTAATAGATCTTTACACGTCAATATAATCCTGGCATCGCGGCTTCGCTCCCGTCTACTGGCTACTTACCTACCCTACCTACCTACCCTACCTACCTACCCTACCTACCTACCCTACCTACCTACCCTACCTACCTACCCTACCTACCTACCCTACCTACCTACCCTACCTACCTACCCTACCTACCTACCCTACCTACCTACCCTACCTACCTACCCTACCTACCTACCCTACCTACCTACCCTACCTACCTACCCTACCTACCTACCCTACCTACCTACCCTACCTACCTACCCTACCTACCTACCCTACCTACCTACCCTACCTACCTACCCTACCTACCTACCTTACCTACCTACCTACCTACCTACCTACCTTCCTACCCACCTACCCACCTACCTACCAACCTACCCACCTAACCTACCCTATCCTACCTACCTACCTACCTACCTACCTACCTACCTGCCCTACCCTAACCTACCTACCAATCTACCTACCTACCTACCTACCCTACCATATCCTGCCTACCCTACCCTACTCTAACCTACCTACCTACCCTACCTACCTATCTATCCTACATACCTACCTACCTGCTCTACCTACCTACCCAGCTACCCTACCTACCAAACAACATACCCTGCATACCTTTTTACCCTTACTACCCTACGTACCCTACCCTACCTACCTTCATACCTCTCTATCCTACCTTCCTACCTAACTACCTACCTACCTACCTAACCTACTTACCCTACTTACCTACTTACCCTACCTACCTTACTTTATCTACCTTCTCTGATCTACCTACCTACCCACCTACCCTACCTACCAACCAACATAACCTAAATACCATTTTACCCTTCTTACCCTACGTACCCTACCCTACCTACACCACCCTACTCATCACAAACTATTTTTTTTTCTTACTTAATGTAGCCTATGTCCGTTCTCAGGATGCCATCTATATCCTTGCCAAATTTCATTGAATTCCGTTCAGTGGTTTCGGCGTGAAAAGGTAACAGACAGACAGACAGAGTTACTTTCGAATTTATAATATTAGTATGGATACATTTGTCATACAAGATCTTAACAAAAGTTCACATCAGTAAAGCTGAATCAGTATTATTTTCCACAGTACCAACCCACAATATCAATAGGAGCGAACCGTCCACAAACAGAGTTAGAGAAAGGATATCACGACAGCCTGGTCATAGTACTGGATACATTGGAGATATGCCTGAGCTCCTCTCAGCAGAAGGATACGGCCAAGTTTGACGAGGCTACGAACGTGAAGATACTGCTGAGGGAGGTGTGCCAGTTTATTGGTAAGTACTCTTTTCTGACGGTGCAACGACATTTAATACAAACACTACAAAGTGAAAAATAACTTTCTTTTTCGAAGTCGGTGTCCATAACGAAAAAAATTGGTACCTACCAAAGACACCGACTTCGAAAAAGAAAGTTATTTTTCACTTTGTAGTGTTTTTAGTTGGAAGTCGGTAGTATTTTTTTTGTAAAAAGGATTTTTATTGTTAAAAAGTTTTTTTGCTCTTTTTAGTTTTGGTAGCCAATTAACAAGAAAATCATTTAAAGCCATAGTGCATCTCATGACAATTTCAATAAGCCCAAACACGACTAGGATAGATTGTTTTATTTCGGAGTTCTAGTGGCCATCTGTGGTCTTCTTCCACATCACCAAATAATACTTTCTGAGTGTAAATGATTGGAATGATGATGAAAATACCAAAATCGCTATATATATGCCTATAATATTTGAGGAGTTCCCTCGATTTCTCTAGGATCCCATCATCAGATCCTGATCTGATGACCATGAGACCACTAGTGAAGACCATTTCAAACAAAAGAAGAATTTTTCAGATCGGTCGAGACGTCTTTAAGTAATCGGGGATTATGCATAAAAAAAGATTCCGACGAATTGCGAACCTCCTCCTTTATTTGAAGTCGGTTAAAAATAAACAATTTATTATACTTGAAAACCCCATCCTGTATATTCCTCAAATTAATTCTTCTCATCTCCTTTCTCCAACAGTCTCAATCTACTACTACACGGACATGCGCAATGAGAGCACACTAAACAACACGTTACTGAGACAGTTGGCTAGCAAAGTGTTATTCGCGCTCAGCTTGAACTTCTTCAATGCGGTGTTCAACAGGATCAGTGCCAGGTTACAGGTAAGTTCACCAAAAAATAAACTGGGGGCAATTGTTGTAATTTGAGAGTTCATATAACAGAACGATACTAAGGGCCGATTTCACTAATGAAACTAATCGCGATTAGTTCAACTAAACTCAGTTTATGCAAATACAGCATTCTGATTGGTAGTTTCTTAGCAGTCTCAACCAATCAGAACGCTGTATTTGCATAAACTGAGTTTAGTTGAACTAAACGCGATTAGTTTCATTAGTGAAATCGGCTCTAAAATTTTAAACTTTTGTGTAATTTTTTTTCGGATGAATTTCTCGATTTCTCGAAAGTTATTTTTATCATCTACAATATCTTATTTTCATTCGCCGTTAAAAGTAGAAATATATTAATGATGGCCAATGGCAAAAGTATAATACGAGTAGTATCGAAACCAGAATATTAGAAACTAAAATGTTTCGAAATGAAATTTTAATAAAAATCAGTCTATATGTAGAACTGCTGAAATTCTTGGCAATCCCAATTAGTTTGCAATTTTCCAAAGGTAATTCGTAGCTCTACTTTCTGGAAAGCACAACTAAAATACAATTTCCACCAAACGGCATGCATCGCATCAGATCGGATCGGAACGGATTTTACAATCTTTAAAAGAAAAGTATAAAGTATGTAAGTAGTTTAAAGTATTACCAAGCCGCGCTTGACCGGGGGCGTCTTCCGCGACACCGTTCGGAGCTGAAAGCATGCTGAGACGCGCGGTCGGCTCCGCTCGTGTGCTGTCGTATCCGATCGAATCCTTTCGGCTGCCGTCGCGTGCACTCTAAGCTGTGGAGGCGGCGGGCGGCGGCACCACTCATTCTCGAGAGTGCACTGTCATTTGACGACACTCATGCAATCATGGATTTAGAAGAAAAACTGATTTGTTTGGTGCAAAAGCATACTACTGCCAGAATTGAACATACAGGCGCAGATACGGATACGAACGCAAGCGACGGCAGCCGTACGGAGCCCTTCGTATGCGTCGACATCTTGCCGGACGCGACCAGCTGTCGCCGTATCCGTTCTGATCCGATGCGATGCGTGCCGTTTGGTGGTTATTGTGCTTAAGTTTCTTTAAGATACGATTGTAATTCTCTTTGAATGATTTTGTAAGACAACGTTTTCAATGTTTTCAGGAACTATCATCTAGCTCAGAAGAAAACCCCGATTATACAGACATAGAGTTAATTCAACACATCAACGTCGATATATTGAGGCTTATACGGCTGTTAACAGGTATTTTTTTGTTTCTAATAAAAGACATTGTAATTGTTTTAATAAATTTAAACCTTATGTTGGTGTCTTTAAAACTTGCGGCACTGGCAAACTTTGAATTCTAACTGTCGAATTAGATTCGTGTAAATAGTGCTAAGTATAACACAATTTGGCAAGATGGGGTTTTATAGAGCCGTCTGATACCCAGTGTTAGTCCAGTGCCCCTTTGCAAAATATGGCTAGAGTGTCCCAAGTGCCCACACACCTGCACTTTGGAAGACCTTATGCTCGCCTCTGTCGCCGCAATCGGGGTGGCCACCTACTGGGCCCAAAATTTATAAAGAGTTTGCCATCGATTCGAAAAGAAGAAGTGCTATGTATTTATTACTTTAACTAAGAGTAGCCAATGGAGTTACTTTCTGAAATCTTGAGACTCCGTGGTATGGCGCTGGAGTGTTAATTGGTCACTTTTCGTTCATAATGTACTACAAGTGATTAATACTCAACGTTCTCTCGCTGGTGAAGCTTCCAGTCATCATCAGCTTTATAATGTTCCCACTGCTGGAACACAGAGTTTCTCTCTGTGAGAGAAACGTGTGATGTTTTGCTTAAGGTAGGTAGGTGTAGAAAAAAATAAGAATTATTAGTTAAAATTTATTATAGTATATTTACAAAAAAGGATCGACAGAGCTGGGTGTGAACTTAAAATATCGAGCGCGCGTTAGGTTCTTGCCCGCCTATAGAAACACCACTATCCTGTGTAGTCAGGCAGCTCGGCAGCGGTCAGGCGGGGTAGGTGTGCAGCGCGCAAGTAGACGCCAGACGCGCAGGTAGGTGCAGAACACGCAGATAGGCGCAGGCACGTAGGTAGGCACAGGCACGTAGGTAGGCACAGGCACGCAGGTAGGCGCACTTTAGGTATGTGCACTGCAGGTATATGCACTGTAGGTAGGTGCACTATCCCGGTACTCGAACCCCTATCTGGGGTTGACACTGACTTTATAATATATTTGTAAAAGCACAATAAAAATATTACTAATTTAATTAGGAGTTAAGACGTAAATAGGTAGGTACTATATCGGCTCGCGGCTTCGTGGTAGTGAGCGTATGAAGATTGTGCCGAAGATAATAGGCCTTAATCCACCACGCGGGCCCGGTGCGGGTTGGTGGATGTCACATGTCTTCGAACATTTGGTAGTAAGGCATGCCGCTTTCCTCACGATGTTTTCCTTCACCGTTTCAAGAGCAGTGGTGATGAAATAATTTACAAAAAAGTAAAGCTGCCTGGGTTCGAACTCACAACCTATGATACGTAAGTCGCAGCCGTTTCCACTGGGCCACCACTGCTCTAATATCCTGTAAGATACCTCAATGTCTGCTACGGGTCTGTGAAAATAAAATTGTAATATTATCTTATAGTGACACTTATCGAATATAGAACGCAGAGTACCTGGAATATTAACCTGGAATATTACCTGGTAATTGGGGCAGATCTATCAGCAGATGACTACAAGTTTTGATGACCCTTGATCATCAAATTATTAGTTTTTCATGAACCAGACTAGATATATATATATATTTATTTACATAAAATCTCCCTTAAACGAGCAATTCTTGTATATATAATTTGAATCTCGGAAACGGCTCCAAAAATTTCATGAAATTTAGTATGCAGGGAGATTCGGGGACGATAAATCGATCTAGCTAGGTTTCATTTTTAGAAAACGTCGTTTTCCCTATTTTCACACGAGCAGAGCTCGGTCGCCCAGGTATTGTAGGTAATTAATACAATTAAGTTGTAGAATTTATCGCTTGCTTGGTTTAGCTCTAAATTCTGGGTTGGTTGATATTTGGTTGATTGATTATATTCTGGTAGTAGATTTGTGACCACTGGTTAAATTATACGAAATTATAGGGTTTAAAGTTTATATTGAGACTGGTTATAAAATGGTAAATCTAAGCTAAATTAGCACTAAGATGGTTTGATATGATTTGGTTGAGTTACGCGATTGGTATCCGAACACGCACTAACTCGGCAATACTTGCGATACATGCATTTATGGAAATGCACGGAGACAAAAGTGCTGAGCTGTTCAGTTGCAAATATTGCATCGAACATATTCCCGAGCACAAGACGAGATAAACGGATAATAGTATGGTCATCAAATCACCTTAGTGAACAAGTGCAATGGTAAACAAATAAAATTAGGTATAAAATAGTAAACATTGGTAAAAACCTTATACTAAAATGGTAAATTTATTTATTTATTATTTATTTATTTATTTGTAAAATAAAGAATAATGTTATAAACTAAAACAAAAGTAAAAATGTAACAAATGTTTCCCCTAAAAACAATTATTTACACTAAAGAGTCTTCCACTATAAGCACTCGTTCTTTTCGCACTACAGGCAACGTAGCCCTTTCCTTTTTCCCCGCACTACGCATAGCACTGGGCCACCGCCTGGCAAAATATGCACTTGAACCTATGTGTTCGCTCTCACTTTGCTGACGGTCAGCATTACTCTGCTTTCGCGGTTTCACTTCACTTTGCACAGTGGTTGACTCCGATGTAGTCGCCACAGACTCCTGTCTGTGGTGAGGCTCCGCCCGACTGGCCGTAGAATACGGGCAGCAGCTCACTCTCGTCCAGACCCATGCTGCTGCTGCGCATAGGACAACTCCCAACAGTATGTAGACAACGGTGTATTGGTGAATGTCATGGACTGATATATCATCGACCTCTGCTTTGGTGGATTTCAATGTTTTGATTTGTTCTCTTAGAATGAATAGAGATCTATTCAGACTCATGTCCTCTGGTAATTCGGTTTCGGTTGGTATCTTGACGTTCACAATATGGTTTATTTGGTCTAGCTCTGGTACGAGCATGTCAGGTGAAAAAATTAATTGGTTGGATTGTTGTTGTAAAGAGTACAGTGTGAAATCTTTACTTTTAATAAAGCATTTCTGATTCATGCTAATAACCCCTGCTCGAGTCAGCTGACGAATGGTTACTTGATCGTCACATATGATTTTAATGGAATATGTGTCACAGCAAAAATAGAGGTATTGTGACGTTAAGTGTAATTCTACCCATTTATTTTTGCACACTGTTCTTTCTGTTTTGCACCTTTGGTTTATAGGGCTTGTTTCACAAAAGTTTTGGTCATTTTTCAAGTTTAAAATTGGTTTGAAGAGCTCACACATGAGAGATTCTCCGTGATACAAGCATGTGTCAAGTTCATGTTTGGTGGGTAGAAGATAAGCATCCTTTTTTAGGTTCACTGCGACGTACTCCGATATTGGTATTATGCTGGTCATACTGTAATTGGTTTGTTGTGGAACGGGTATTATCCTGTACAATTGAAAACTTTCTCGTGCTATGAGCGGGAATGTAATTTCGAAGATAATATATTTTTCTGTGACCCGCGCCTTTGTTCTCAGTAGCTTATAGATATGCTGAAGGTCTGTCTCTATGTTTGCGATTGGTAGGTTTAAATCTTGAGGCATTTGGCCATAGATAATTTGTAGCTCTCGTTTGAGCTGTGCTGGTGTCAGTAGATGCAGACTGATTTGGCCATGGTAGATCTCCGATATTGTATCGATCAAAGTGTCCTGTATCCTTTTCAAGTTATGCGTCATATTGATTGTAGCTATAGAGATTAATGTGAAATCTTGTTGTCTAGTTATTACATCGATTTCTTTTTGCAGCTTACTGTTAACCTTGTCCAAGGCATTTAAATGTTTATTTATGGTTTTGTGTTGCCTTGCTATTATGTCTTCAGTTCTTTGTAGTACATTGTGCTCTGCTTCGACGATAGATGTCAAGTTCTTCCATAACTGACCTTGATGGTTTTGGTTAAGGTGTACAAGTTCAATGTCCTGCTTGTATTTTTCTGCGAAACTTTCGTCTAATACTCCGAACAATGAGTTTGCAATTGAGCCGACAGCGTTGATAAGGCCGCGTCGTGTTCGTATACGCTCGCCGTAATGCTGGCTAAGCAACAGCTGGTTGTAGTATTGCAGTTCATTGTAATCGTGCCGTATTTGTTGGAGTATCATATTACAGTGACTGGATTCCATAATTGTTTCACATGTTTTGTCGAGATAACTTGTAAAGTCATTGATGGCTTTATCTCCTTGCCAATACGGAGACATGTTAAAGTAGGTCACTAACTTCCACTTATCCCGAATCAATTGTACTTTCCCCACAGTGTCAAAGTACAAAGTTTTGTTTGTATCAAATTTTGTAATGTGGTATAAAGCTGTTGTTGGCAGTATTATACTTAAGAACAATAACAATGCCAGTGCAATGTTGGCAATTTTGGGATTGGTACTGGACGTTCTAGTTTTTGGTTGCAGGTGGTTACGTGGTCTTTTTTCTGGAGTTTTTGATTGTACTGGTTCGCCTTTTGGTTTTTCTGGTATAGTAGCTTCCACCTGGTTTATTGGTAAAACTGATAATTCAACTACAGGGCGCTTCATGTAGCCGTTTTTGGTTTTTAGAGTCACTACTCTGACGAGTTCGTCTTTTCCTGGATGAACTTCCATGACACGACCCATTGGCCATTTCCCTGCTGGTAAGTTGTCGTCGTGTATCATTACTAAATCACCCACGTTGACGTTCTTCTGGTATTTCATCCATTTGTTTCTGGTTGATAGTTGAGTTAAGTACTCTGTTTTCCATCTCTTCCATAAATCTTCAAATAGTTTTGAAACTAGATGCCACCTGGTTCTGGCATCGTCTGCTGTTTCAATTATGGTTAAACCTGGTCGTGCCGATAGGAAATGAGCTGGTGTGAGGAAATTTAGATCCTCTGGGTCTTCTGATAGCGCACAAAGTGGTCGTGAATTTAGACAAGCTTCTAGTTTTGATAACAGTGTGGTGTATTCTTCAAACGTAAGTTTTTGTTGTCCAATCACGCGTTTGAGGTGGTGTTTGAGACTTCGCACGGCTCTTTCCCAAAGTCCTCCTGCATGAGGCCAAGAAGGTGCGTTGAAATGCCATTCAATTTGTAGTTCTGTTATCTCTTTATGGAATGAGTTCTTGAAAATATTTTGAAGATGGTCGTATTCTTCTTGCAGAATTCTGTTGGCTCCAACGAAATTGGTTCCATTGTCGCTATAGATATGACGTGGAGCTCCGCGTCGTGCTGCCATTCTGGTTATTGCGGCTATGAAAGCTGAGCTGGTTAAATCTGACACGAGTTCTAGATGCACAGCTTTCGTCACCATACACACAAAAAGCGCTATGTAGCCTTTGGTAGTTTTAATCCCGCGTCCTTTGTTTGCTTTCACTTCTACAAAGCCTGTGTAGTCGACGCCACAATGATAGAAGGCGCTTTCAGCGTTGACTCTGGATGATGGTAAATCACCCATGAGCTGGTACTGTTGGATGGGCTCTTGTTTTTTGCATGTAACACACTGTCGTATAACCTTCTTTGTAGCGGAATATCCGCTGATTATCCAATAATTTTGTCGGATGTTTGACAAAGTAAGACGCGCCCCACCGTGGTAGGTTAGCTCATGAGCGTATTGGATTATAAGCGTGGTAATTCGATGGTTATGTGGTAGTATGATTGGGTGTTTCATCTCTGAACTTATTTGTGCGTTTCTTAATCTGCCGCCTACTCGCAGAATACCATCTTGGTCTATGATAGGGTGTAGTGGTAAAAGTTTACTTTTCGAATGTACGTTTCCATTCTTAAGTAAGCAACTGATGTCATTGGAAAACTCCATATGTTGCACACTTTTAATAATCTGCAGTTTTGCGCGACGCAGTTCAAGTAATGTGAGATAAGATTGACGGCCCGCTTTTGCAATAGTTAGACGTAGTATCCATGCAAAAACGCGTACAATTTTTGCGAAGGAATTCAATTTGTTTAATAAATGGTTAATAATGTTTGGTATGGTCATGGTTCCTTTCTGTTGTTTTTCCACAACTACTGCGTTAGACTGTCTTATCTCTAAGCTGGTTTCATATGTGGTTTGAAGTATGTCTTGGTTTTGAAATGATTGCATCCATGATGGTCCTTGCCACCATAGATCGTGGTTTTTTAGTTGTTTGGTTCTTAATCCACGGCTGGCACAGTCCGCTGGATTTTCAATGGTTTTGACATAATTCCATTTTTCTTTTGGTATTATTTTTATAATAGCTTTAACGCGATTTGAGACGAATGGTTTCCATCTCGCTGGATCTCCTTGAATCCATCCTAACACTGCTGTTGAATCGCTCCAGCAATATATTTCCTGGTTATAAGACTCTAGGCAAGTCTGTACTTTTTGCATAAGCTGTGATAATAGTTGGGCACCCATTAACTCCAGCCTTGGTATAGATATCTTTTTACTAACAGGCACTAATCTTGCTTTTGCTGCGACCAGAGTTACCTCGTTATAGTTATTTTGGGTGCTGACTTTGCAATATATTACAGCGGCATACGCCTTGTTTGACGCATCACAAAATCCGTGTAATTGCAAGCTATGGTTTTCTTTTACTCCTAGCCAACGTTTTACTTCTATGGTATTGATGAATTTTAATTCTCCCCTTAAGTTGAGCCACTTGGTTTTGATCTCCTCTGGTAGCGCGTCATCCCAGTTAAGACTTGATGACCAGACACTTTGGAATAGCATCTTCATGGTGATAGTTAATGGTGTGAGCCAGCCTAATGGGTCAAATATTTTTGATATGTCGGAGAGAAGTGACCTTTTGGTTGGTTTTGGTAGTGGTACTGGCTCCAGTTTTGAGTCAAAGATGAATTTATCCTGTTGCGGGTTCCATCCAAGCCCCAATGTTTTCGTTGAGTCTGACTGTTTAAACTCGTAAATTTGCTGGTTCCACGAATCTTTTTCTAAGTCAGCGAGTAATTTTGGTTCATTAGTCGCCCATTTCCGTAAATTAAATCCTCCCTTACTGAGTAGTTTAATTAAGTCTGATTTTAGCTGTTTTGCTTGGTCCATTGAATTTGCTCCGCCACAGTAGTCATCCATATAGAAGCACTCTTCTAACGCTTTTGCTGCAGCAGGGAAATTTTGTTTTTCCTCGCCAGCTAATTGTTTTAAGCACATCATAGCCAAAAATGGTGCAGGCTTTGTGCCATAAGTTATGGTTGTAAGTTGGTATGTCTGAATCGGTTGGTATGCTGAGTCCCTCCATAATATTTTTTGATACGACTGATCTTCAGGATGTACCATTATCTGTCGATACATTTTCTCGATGTCCGCAGTGTATACGAACTGATACTGTCTCCATTTTAAAATTAGCTCCTGCAGATCTTGTTGTAGGTTGGGACCTCGGTACATAACGTCATTCAAGCTGAGTCCTGATAATGGTTTAGCAGACGCGTTGAACACAACACGCAACTTAGTCGTGGTTGACTCAGCACGAGTGACGCAGTGATGTGGTAGGTAGCACTCGGGTTTCGTACTTGTTGCTGACGGAATCATATGGTTTAAGTTAGAATACTCATTCATAAAGTTTGTGTATTCTGTTTTCAATTCTAAATCTTTCTGTAACTTTCTCTCTAAGTTACGAAATTGTGCCAATGCTAATGGTTTAGTGGACCCTAGCTGTTCCTTGGTTTCTGGTTTAAATGGCAGTCGGACTTGGTATCTCCCGTTTTCTAGTCTCTCTGTTGTTGATAGAAAATATTGCATACATTCATGATCTTCGGTGGACATTTCAGTCTGCTGGTTGATGTCTTCATTTTCCCAAAATCTGCGTAAATCGTTCATATTGTGTAGAACGACGTTACACCTGTATTGTGGTGTTATTGTCCCACAAAGGAACCATCCTAATTGCGTTTGTTGGGCTATTGGTTGATCCTCGCCATCGCCCCTCAAAAGGCCACCTAAAGCAATCTTGCTGTATACATCTGCTCCTAACAGTAGGTCCACTGGTCGACTGGTATTAAATTCTGGGTCTGCCAAATTAATGTTTTGTATGTGAGGCCAATTTGGTTTTATGAATGACTTATTTGGTAAACTTTTTATTAAATTGTTCATTATAAGGACCTCACTTTCTAAGGCAAACTCACTATAAATTGATTTAATTCGGATGGTCATTACACCCTTGCAGTTGTTTTGTTTTTCTCCAACGCCGAATATGGTCCCTTTGCAAGAGTGTCTTCGTATTTTTAAAACTTGTGCCGCCTTCTCACTTATTAAAGAAATTTGAGAACCCTGGTCAATCAAAGCTCTCATGGTATGGTATGTGCCATCGTATCCTGGAACTTCCACTAAGGCCGTAGCTAAGAGTGTCTCGGACATGTCATTCCAAGATACATAGGTTGAAGCTGCTGCTTGTTCATGATTGGTCACGCATGATGTCGCAAGTGTGTGCGCAGCCTTATGGTTTATTTTTGCTGATGTGTTTTGCCTATTTTTGGTTGTAATTGCGTCATGCAATAATGAATTATGTTTAGCGTTGCATTTGCGACATGTTTTATTAGAAAAACAAGGTTTATTTAAATGGTTGAATAGGCAATTCGTGCAACAATTTAAATGGTTGACAGTTTTTAGTTTTTGCTCATCTGACATTTGCAAAAATTGGGTACACATCCACAACCCGTGGTCAGCATTACACAATGCGCAGGTGACTGACCGCGACACGTGTAATGATTTCGTTTGGTTTTTCGTATTGTATGATGATTCTTGGTTTTTATTTGAGCTATAATATTTTTTCTGGTTTGCTTGATAACTTTGGTTTTGTGGTTGGGTGGTCATCTTTTGAGTATATGATTCTAGTTTACGCCGCGATGCTTCTAAGGCGGTAAACTTGTTTTCCAAGAAGTCTAGGAATTCTTGAAGTACTGGTAGTTCCCTGGGATTCTTCACCGACTCAATGTATTCGGCGAATGACTCACTGTCAAGTTTCTGTGCCAACAAAAGTACTAACAGTGGATCCCAGGTGGTGATATCTACTCCTAGGTTCTGAATTCCGTGGAGACATTCTTTGGTAACGTCATGCAGTTTTTTGATTGCCCCGATGGATTGTTGCTGCATATTAGGGATGTTTAGTAATATGTTGACGTGAGACGTGAAAATAAGCCTGTTGTTGCCATATCTGTGGTTCAGTATTTCCCAGCATACCTCGTAATTCTCTGAGCTAATCTGAAGATGATGGATGAGGCGCTCGGCTTCTCCTGTAACTTTGCTCTTCAGAAACTGCATTTTTTGTGCATTTGACAACGATGGGTTTTTATGGATGGTTTCTGTGAATAGGTCTTTAAACGATGTCCAATGGTGGTAGTTGCCTTGGAATGTTGGAATATCCATCTGTGGAGTAGATTTGTCGCGATGAGATACAGACCACATTTTAGAGTTAATGGTTTTCTTCAAATCGTTGTACATTTTCTCATATCTGTTGAATTCCTCTTGGTACCAGACATCCTCATCTCCGTTTATTCCTTCTATTTCCCAGTGCAGGCTGTCTATAATAGCCCAACGACTTTGAAGAGACTTTAATGCATCGTCGAACTCCCACTTGTTCTGTAGTTGATCGATTTCTATGGTAGCTACTGTTCTCATAAAAGCTCTAAAGTGGATTGTCTGCTTTTTTATCATTCCTTCTAGTTTACTGTCTCCGCTCGTATCCCTATGTTGCTGCTGCGGTGCCTGTGAATGAGATGATTCACCTGCTTGCTTCAATGTGCCCGCTGTTGCCGACGGCTGGTGAGGTTCTTGCTGTTTTGACAACAAGTTCTCCATGGTTTTGGTAATTAACTGTTTTATTGACGAATAGACTTCCTCCGCTTTATCAAAACAATTTTTAGTGAAATACACGTGGTTAAAATCAGCAACTTCACAGCACTTTCTATGGTTGCGCTGATATTCTCTCCAATAATTTTCTAATATCTCCAACTTCCGCTTGCAGTATTCAATGGTTTTCCGATCAGCTCCGTCTTTCTTGATGTTAGTTAGAAGTTTAACCAAGGAGTCGTAAATCTCCGTTTGGCCGACAGCTAACTGCTCCATCATTCGCACGGTCAACTAAATTAACAAGTGAAAATAAAGTGTAGAAAATGGTTTGGTCTGACCTTATATTCTCCTTACGCGACAGCTGCCCAATTTCTTCCAAATTGATTTCACTGCCTATCTACTTTCCCTACAAACTGGTAAAACACAAAACACTGGTTGCAAGGTCCCGGCACACAAACACTTCACTGTACTTCGCGAACCGAGGCCCTTAATGCTCGAAGGACCATGTAGAATTTATCGCTTGCTTGGTTTAGCTCTAAATTCTGGGTTGGTTGATATTTGGTTGATTGATTATATTCTGGTAGTAGATTTGTGACCACTGGTTAAATTATACGAAATTATAGGGTTTAAAGTTTATATTGAGACTGGTTATAAAATGGTAAATCTAAGCTAAATTAGCACTAAGATGGTTTGATATGATTTGGTTGAGTTACGCGATTGGTATCCGAACACGCACTAACTCGGCAATACTTGCGATACATGCATTTATGGAAATGCACGGAGACAAAAGTGCTGAGCTGTTCAGTTGCAAATATTGCATCGAACATAAGTGTTACAATATTTTGGATCCTTATACATTCTGCTTTATGGCATGCAATTTTTTTATTAACTCATACCTACTACAATATTATTCTATTTACTTAAAGCTATTTAATTACTTAATATATAAACATTATAAATTAAACAGTGAAATCTGATAAAAATGGCATTTTTGAACTAGTAATTTCTTAGGGTACTTTTTTAAATCTTCATAAAGGTTGCTCTTTTATCATTTTTGGTATTTAGTTATAAATAACTAGCTGTCCCACGCGGCTTCGCTCCCGTCAACTAGCTACCTACCCATTTACCTTACCTACCCTACCGTACCTTCACTACATGCATGATTGTTGCGTAACTTTAACCGCTTACGCAGCGCACGCAACGGAATCTCTCAAAACGGATTTTTTTTTTTCCGTTTTTCCAACATTTTTCGTTTATGCTGCGCTCCTATTGGTCGTAGCGTGATGTTATATAGCCTATAACCTTCCTCGACAAATAGACTATATCCAACATACAAAGAATTTTTCCATTCCAACCAGTAGATCCTGAGATTAGCGCGTTCAAACAAACAGACAAACTCTTCAGCTTTATAATATTAAAAAATTATAAAGTATAGATAGGAGCCATGCACATAACACTCTTTCTCAATAATGCAGTTTTTATCAACCTATGCATAACTTGTCCTTTTTACAACAATTTTTTTCGTAAGCATTTATACAGTATGTTTGTTTCAGAATCAATACAAAAGTTTAAGTTATTAAGGAAATCAGCGCACATAGTTTTAGTTTCGTCTCTAGAGAAAGCTATATGGAACTGGATGGATACATACCCCCAGGTAATTTACTTATTTTTCGAATCATCTAAAGACCCCCGTCACGTGAATCTATAAATTTTGTTAATAAAGAACTTCTATCAATAACTAATAATCACAAATTCAATCAACTCAAAGTAACATATGTATATTTACGTTTTCCAACAATGAATACACTGTTACTTCATAAATTGTTACATTGCAAATTTAAGTCTAAGCGCCTCATCACTTACAGAAAAGCACAGCATGCACTATATTATATGGAGATAATTACAGAACTCATTAATTAAAATAAAAACGTATTAAAAGCTTAATTGATTGCAGGAAATTAAATAACAAAGATTAAATTAAATTAGAATAGATTAAATTAAATAGAATATATTAAATTAAATTAGAACAGATATAATTAAATTAGAATGGATTAAATTAAATTAGTATAGATTAAATTAGAGTAGATTAAATTAAGTAAGAATAGATTTAATTAAATTAGAATAGATTAAATTAAATAAGAACACATTTTATTATTTATAAAAGATTAGGTACTTCAGATACCTACTAAATGGCAAGCGCTATTTTTTTAGAGCAGGTACAGAAGAGTTAAATAGGTCAATATCGCCTTCATGCTCTTTGTATGCAGCATACATTCTTGATAGTGGACAGAATCGCCTCAAGTTGGTGTGACATCTTGGCTTGCAGAAAAGTCTCCTATTAAAACTTCTTGGCAGATTACGTGGCACGTGGAATAATATCCTACTATGCAAATCGGGGCTGTTCAGAGAACCTGTTGCTAACTTCTTAGGGAAAACCAAATCCAGCATACTCCTGCGTTTCTCCAGCGACGCCATTCTAAAATACTTCAGTCGCTCTTGGTACGAATTGAGTTTTTTTTTTTTCCATAACGCGTGTAATACGAAACAAACGAACAATTTCACTTGGTCGGGTTAGAGTTCTTTATTTACAAAATTGATAGTTTCTCGTGGCGGGGACTTTACCTGTGTTAACTATGTGAAGAATGATAGTTAAAGAAATGGGACCAGTGCTAGCGTGACGGGGGACAGGACGGTATGGAAGAAGAAAACGTGCTGCGCCGACTCCAAGTAACATGGGATAAGGTTAGGAAGATAATGATCTCACTTCTACCTATAGTCTGCCCAAGATGAAGGTATAATATTTACTAACAAAGCACTGACAGCTCAATCAGCAGGAGTGAAATGTTTAGGTTCGCTAACCTAACCTTTTTTTTTTTTTTTTTGATCTCGCTGGGAAAAAATGCATTACGCATACCCACCCATTGGGGGAATGGGGGGGGTATGTGGGACTCCCCGGAATAAGTCCGGTATACCCACTAAAATAACCCAGCGGCACTCCCGCATCGTCTTGAATTGGAGGAGAACTGGGAAACTGGCAGAGCCTTTACGTCCAGTCCCCCGCCGACGACCGCCCGCCTTTACAGCGGGGCCTTCACGCCCCTCCCTCAGTGGAGGGGCCCGGGAACGACCGCGAGTGCTCGGCCGTTCCCGCCCGACGAGGGTGGTGACTCGTGCAATGCGAGCGAAGGCGCCGCCGCGCCTGTCGCCCGCTAGTCACCACCAGGAGGTGGGAGGAGACGATCGTACAACCGCCTTCTCCCACCCCTTCTTCGCCTGCGGTGCGGCGGCGCGAGAGGATCGTCCTCCCGCGCCCGCTCCGCCGCCTCCTTTTGCGACATCACGACCTCGCAAAAGGAGGCAACCGCCGCCCAGGCCTCCTCACTCCCCAGCATGGATTAGACCACGCTGGGAAGTGAGAGGTCCTGCCCGATCACATCGGTCAGGGCACGGCGCAGCTCAGCCCAAGCCGGGCACACCTCCAAGGTGTGCTGCGCCGTGTCCTCCACCGCACCGCAGTGGTGGCACGCTGGGGTTTCCTCCCTCCGGATCCGGTGCAGGTGCGTTCCGAAACAACCATGTCCGGACAACACCTGCACCAGACGGAACGAGAGGAAACCATGTGGCCGCTCGAGCCAGCCCTGCAGGACTGGCCCGAGCGCGTCCAGCGTCCGGCGTCCAAAGGCGGCGGTGGCGAGGTCCTCTGCCCAATGGAGGACGATGGCGTCCCTCGCCTCCCGCCGCACGGCCTCCCGCTCCTCCATGGCGGGGCGCTCACCCAGCGCCCTACGCCGCACCGTCCAATCGTACACTCTGGCGAGCACCCATGCCTCCAACTCCCAGGGAGGGGTGCCGGCCAGAGCGCACGCCGCCGAAAAGCCCACTGAGCGGTAGGCCCTCGCCACCCGCTGTGCAATGGCCCTTTGCGGCCTGCGGATGGCGGTTGCATTCTCCCTCCTCTGGAGGGAGTCCGCCCAGATGGGCGCCCCATACAGGGCCATGCTGCGCAGGATGCCGGCATACAGTCGCCGGCACCGTCCGCTCGGCCCCCCGAGGTTGGGGAGGAGCCATGAGAGGGCGTCCGCGGCTTTCAGCAGGCGCGTCGACAGCCCGCTAAAGTGCGGGCCGAAGCGCCACCTGCTGTCCAGCACTAGGCCCAGATATTTCATCTGGGCCTTCACCGCTATTCGGACGCCCTCCACGACTATGTGGGCATCTGGAGGGCAGCGCTGCCGAGGCCCGTGGAAGAACACGGCCTCGGTCTTGTTCAGCGCCACCCTCAATCCCAGGCGGCGGATCCTCTCTGCGACCAAGGATCCGCCCGCCGAGGCCAAACAGGCCGCCTCCCCAAAGCTCCTCCCCCGGGCAGTGAGGACAGTACGGACGCGTACGTCTCTCCACGTTCCGCAGCCTCCGTGGTGAGCGTCACCACGACGGCTGCGGTCTTAGGAGGAACCAGGTTCCTCCTTGTGCCGGCGGTTTTGGCTGTGGGAGCAGCGCTGGCGGCCTTGGAGGGCGGCCCTTTCCCCTTTCCCTTCCCCTTCCCTTTGCCGGTCGCCTGCGACTGGCTAAGTAAGGTGGTGGCGGGAACGGCAGGGGCGGCCGCTGCCGCCCCTTTGCCCTTGCCCTTCCCTTTTCCTTTGCCTGTCGTCTTCGACTGGCTAAGTGGGGTGGTGGTGGCGGGGACGGCTGGAACGACAGCTGCCGCCCCCTTGCCCTTGCCTTTCCCCTTCCCGCTGACGACCCTCGTCCACCCCTGCTGGTTGGACGGGGTGGTGGCAGGCAATAGGGTGTCCTCCTCCCTCTGTGAGGTCGAGGTCGAGCCCGGCTCCTCTCGCCTCTTGTCTGCCGCAAGAGGCAGCCGGTAGCTTTTTTCCGGCAGTAGCCGGTCCTCTGTTCCTGCTAGGCAGGCTCTCACGATAGCCCGCTCCTCCACCATTACCTTGCGGATGGTGTCCTCAAGGTCGAAGGAGGAGGGGCCCTCTGCCGCAGGTCTCGGCTCGGCCTGGGTTGGCAGGGCCGTGGCTTCAGCCAGCTTCTGGTGGAGCTGGCTGACCTCTGTCTGCAGGCGATCGATCCTCGCCTGTAGTTGCCGCGACTCGTCGGTCGCCTGCCTCTGCACCAGCTCCGAGATGATGCTTCGCATGCTGGCGGCCCGGCATTTCAGGGACTTCTGAAACGTCCCCTTCAAATTGGAGGACTTTGAGGCGACCAACACTATCTCCTCCTCGTCCTCCACCGCCATCCGTTCCAGTTCGGCCAGGGAGTGGTCCGAGTAGATGACTCGGGACGCGCCGTACCCTGAGCTGGCCCGGGCGACGCGCGCCCGTTGCTCTTTCGCAACCACGCGCTCCTCCAACTCCTGCTGGAGCTGCGTCCGCCGTGCCACGTCCAACTGACGTTGGGCGTCTGCGAGACCCACGTCGTGGGTATCCGCTGCCGCTGTCGGCTTTTTGGCCTTGGCCTTCCTGGCAGGCTCCTTCGCCGAACCCGAGGAGCCATCGGACCCTTCCTTCAGGAAGGCCCGTTTCCGCGATCGAGATCTAGTTTGGACCTCCATTGAACTGGCGTCCGACGCGATGGACTCGGTGTCGGAGTCCGACAGCTCGACCACCTTCCCGCCATAGAAGGCTCGCCCTTCCTCCGACGCTGAAGCGTCGCGTTGGCCCTGAGAAGGGCCTTTTGGTTGGCCCTGAGAAGGGCCTTTGGGTTGGCCCTGAGAAGGGCCTTTTTTAATAAAATGCCCGAGGGCGTCCCGCGCAGGCTTTGGCATGATAACCTCCGCAGGTGTCGCAGTTTACCGCAATTGAGATATTAAAAAGACTACGACGCACAGCGCACTTTGGCCGTACCCAGTCTGCCACTCCGTTACGGTGGTCAGAACTGGGACGTTTCCAGGGAACACGACGAGGACGTAAGCGCTGTGGGGGGTTCCCCTCGCTAACCTAACCTAACCTAACCTTATCTTCTAGTCCTTATATACTTGGATATTCTATGGTCTCAAACTATATTTCATCTGTTCACTTAAATTGTACAACAGATGCAATATTCTACATAGAATACGTTTTATTTTTGCTGTTGGAAATGCGGTCAGGTCAGACGTGACGCGGATAATTTCCGAAATTAGAATTTTTGGAATCAGAATAACGAAATCTATCGATTTTATCCGGTTTTGGTCGTAAAACCATGACGCAAAAATTTTGGTCATGAGCAGTCGTACTATCAACTCCCATTTCTTTCATTCTTACTTCGATTGGATTGTAGATTAACAATTTGAAAAATTAAATAAATAAAAATCAGCATCATTATCTTCCTGACCTTGTACAATGTTACTTCAAGCCGATGTAACAAGTTTTCTTCTTCGATATCGCCCTGTCAATAGTCTCGCTATAACTAAAGCCTTAAAAAAAAATGCTAAGAATGCTGCAACTTTTTTCAGGAATTCGCAGAAGTCCAATGTCGGCCTAACGATGAATTAAGCAAGTGTTGTGACACGTTATTCGATATTTTACAAGACAGTTTCTCAGACAACAAGAAATCCAGAGTGGCTATGTGGCCGCTACAGATCATGTTACTGGTTTTAAACCCTGTAAGTATAATATTAAGGTTTAATTTTGCATGTTGTTTATATGTGTCGTGTAAGTCGATATTTTACAGGACAGTTTCTCAGACAAGAAGAAATTTAGAGTGGCTATGTGGCCGCTACAGATCATGTTACTGGTTTTAAACCTTTTGAGTATAGAAATAAGGTGTAATTTAGCATGTTATTTATATGTGTCGTGTAAGTCGATATTTTGCAAGACAGTTTCTCAGATATCAAGAAATCCTGAGTGGCTATATGGCCACTATAGTTAATGTTTCTGGTTTTAAACTCCGAAAGTATGAGAATAAGGTTTAATTTTGCATGCTGTTTATACGTGTCGTGTAAGTCGATATTTTGCAAGACAGTTTCTCAGATAACAAGAAATAAAGAGTGACTATTTAGGCATAACAAATCAAGTTACTGGTTTTAAACTCCGTGAGTATGAGAATAAGGTTTAATTTTGTTAGCTGTTTATACGTGTCGTGTAAGTCGATATTTTGAAAGACAGTTTCTCAGATATCAAGAAATCCTGAGTGGCTATATGGCCACTATAGTTAATGTTTCTGGTTTTAAACTCCGAAAGTATGAGAATAAGGTTTAATTTTGCATGCTGTTTATACGTGTCGTGTAAGTCGATATTTTGCAAGACACTTTCTCAGATACAAGAAATAAAGGTGTGGGCATAACAAATCATGTTACTGATTTTGAACCCTGTGTGTATTGAAATAAGGTTATAGTGCCCGGCACGTAAGTTGGCAAGTTTTTGGCGTAGTGAGGGTAAGTTCGCGCATATGCCGCGAACTGTCCAACCACCATATAGAGCGAACGGAACGTGGACGCGACATGATTGGTCAGTCGATCCTTGTGTCAACTGACTAACCAATCGCACGGTTGGAACGGTCCTAAACGTTCCCTGCGCCCCGCTTCACTACCAAAGATACCTAAAAAACTACTCCTGCCCATCTAACGACTCCTGCCAACTTACGTGCCGGGAATTATAATTTTGCATGTTTTTGTATGTGATGTTGTTTGTATGTTCAGCGGCTAGGACTAACCTCCTCAAGTTTGCCCCTATCTCACGAGCCGCGCGTATTGTTAATGTTGTTACAATGTCGGAAGACATATTTGGGCAAAACCTGTCGAGATTTCTTCAAAGAGCTCAAATAATTATTAACCGAGGCCTGGAGCTACAGACTTTGGCATGTTTAATTTAATGTAATTTATTGATGTATTATTAATAATTATTATTATTTTATTGTGTGTAATTTTGTTGCTAGATTAGGATAAAGGATAAGTTAAATAAAGGACATAATAATAATAATTCTTTATTTGAACCAAGAACACACGGTAATAGCCACATTAGTAGAAACTGTGTTTATTAGTGGGTTAAGACTATTGAGTTAAGACTAGATTCGGTATCTAGAATAGTCAATCTATACTAATATTATAAATGCGAAAGTAACTGTGTCTGTCTATCTGTCACCTTTTTACGCTTAAACCGCTGAACCGATTTAGATGAAATTTGTTATGGAGATTAGTTCTTACCCCGAACAGGGGTACAGGTATGTTTAATGAACTAATATTTTTTCTTAAGTAAGACACAGCTATAATACGAGGCACTGAAAATTTCGGGAATCAAGGAAGTGACACAACATTACTATTTAAAAATGTATTTATTGCTTTTCGAAGTATTCTCCGCGAAATTTGACACATTTTTCCATACGATGGAACCAATCATTGAAGCAACCATTCCATTCGGAAGTTGGGGTCTCCAAAATGGCCGTTTTGTAGGCGTCCACAGCTTCTTCAGGTGATGAAAATCTCTGACCACGCAATTTATTCTTTATTTTAGGGAAAGTATAGAAATCAATAGGGCTTAGGTCGGGGCTGTAGGGCGGATGGTATAATAATTCTATGTTTTCTTGCTCTTAAAACTCTTTTGTTCTGTGCGCGGTGTGAGATCTCGCATTGTCGTGATGGAGGATGATGCGGCGGTTGCAGTTCTCTTTACGGAGTTCAGAAACGACCTGTGGCAAACAAATGCTAGCATACCATTCTGCATTAACCGTTCTTTGTCCCTCAAGAGGAATAGTCCCAACATGGCCGGTTTTGGAGACAAACGTTGCCACCATTTTTTTTGCAACACTCCGTGGACGAACAATTTTTGTTGGCTTTAACTCATTTTCGAACACCCAAACTTGTGACTGGTTTTTTGTTTCGGGTTCGTACGCGTATATCCAGGATTCGTCACCTGATACGACGTTGTATACAGCATTTGAGAATCCTGCGTGGAATCTTTCGAGAGTTCTGACGCTCCGCTTTTTGCTCTTCACAGAGTGAATGCGGTATCCATCGGGAAAACAACTTTTTTTACACCTAATTGTTCATGCAAAATTATTTGTATTTGACTCATGCCAATGTCTAAAGGTATTAAGGTAAGGTATGTCACATGTCGATTTTCCTCAATCAGCTTACGCACAGCATCAACGTTTTCTTGGGTGACTGCAGTTTTTGGACGACCTTGACGGGGATCATCACTGAGCTTGACAAGTCCACGTTGAAATTCAGCAAACCAGCGATAAATTGTGTTTTTTAATGCGGCTTCATCACCAAATGCAGAAATCATCCGGTCAACACACTGTTTTTGTGTTAAACCGCTTCGAAAGTCATAATAAATCATCGCTCTTGAATTTTCTCGAGTCAATTCCATTTTCTCAACGACTAAACAAGTTTGACAAAACCTTGTGACAAGACCGAGAATCTTTTTTTAAATAAATAAATGGTATTCGATTTTTAAAACCAAGGAGTTTTCAATTAAAAAGATTTTAATATGACAGGAACAGTGGAAATATTCCATTCCCGATACTTTTAGTGCAGCCCTCGTATTATGGTGCGATATAATAAAAATGGGCTTATCAAAGTATGCTACGCAAACGAAGTCGCGGGCAACAGCTAGTTAATAATAAAGATTAAAAAATATTCAAAAACAAAACCAGTGCAGTGCCCTTTTAGGGTTCCGTACCTCGAAAGGAAAAAACCGAACCCTTAAAGGATCACTTTGTTGTCCGACTGTCCGTCCGTCTGTCTGTCTGTCAAGACCCTTTTTGTCAGGAACGCGTGGAGGTACCAAACTGAAATTTTGAAAATACTCGGGACTACTGTCCCTCAAAGCTATGAAAAAATCAAACTTCGAAGCCAACGCAATCAAAAGATATAGCCATTTATGCCGCAAATTTCCGACATTCACAAGGGAATCAAACCTACAGGGTACTTCCCGTGAACTCAGAATCTTGAAATGTAGTACGAAGCAACATCTTATAGCACAGATAAAGGAATAATTAAATAATTTTAAACTTACTACCCCTTTCCTTTCCTATTCATATCAAATACTCAGGTCTAAAATACCTTTAAGCTGAGGTTTATACGGAACCCTCGGTGCGCGAGTCCGACTCGCACTTGGCCGGTTTTTTTTTAAACATTTGAATTTAAAACTGTACTTGTATTTGTATGAGGGCAAATATACAAAACTGCGTAAATCTAGAAAACTAAATGTCGAGAACTGGACCCTTTTTGCTTGGACACCTACATATTATGTCATTTAATGAAGACTTCTGAAAGTATTTCTTGTGTCTATTCTATTCATTTTGAGCTGTGTCAGTAGAGACATAAGATTCAAGTTTGAAAACAGCTTTTTCTTAAAGAGTCGCTTTGCTAATGTAACTTGACACTATATTTTTTTATTGTTAACAGAAAGTTCTGGAAGAAATAGTGAATGCGGACAGCGGTGCACCGTGCAGTCCGCGGCATACTAAGAAGAAACATTTTATCGACTCCGTCAAACGAGGACTTAGTAAGTATTTAATTAAAAAATACTACTGCTTAAGAAGTGAATTTAAAAGATGTAATCAAGAAGAAAGTCATGCTGCGCAGTCAGGCCAATAAGCGCCACTTTTGAACGTCAAACAATTAAAAATTAAAATTTACAAGTAATAAAAATTGATTCTACCGTGCATTCGAAAAAGTAGCTTGTTATGGAGAAGAACGCACAAGAAACTCCATATTTACTCTTTAAAAAAAAATGTGTTTTACAAAATCTACATAAGTACTTACGTTATTAAATTCATATAAACACATCAACACGGTCTAGGGATATTTCATACTCAATTAAATAACTCGAAAATTACTGGCCGCATTGGAATCTTCTAAACACCGATTTGTTTGTAATTTATCTCAGACTAATTCCAAATTCAAATTTTTGAAAATTCTTTTGTTTCGGTGGCATAAAAACGTCTTGATGTGTAGGAGAGGGAATTTTCATTTGTGCGAAATTTAGAAAACAATACGAATTACGTTTAGTGACAGTTTTTTTTTTCATTTTTAAACGAAAGATAAAGTTAAAATTGAGGTATTGTAGCCATGCAACGCCAACATTTGACGAGGGCGGAGATGTTACGAGCTGTGGGAATGCTGGAAGCTGGGTCTGTTCAGCGTAATGTTGCTGAGGCCATAGGGACCCACCAAAATATAATTTCAAGATTGTGGACACGCTATCGTGCCACAGGTGAAGTAGCGGAGGGGCACCGGGGGCCAAGTCGCATCACTACCCCCAGACAAGACCGATTTTTGCAAATTACTGCGCGAGCTCAACCAAATGCAACGGCAACTCGATTGGTCCAAAGGCTTTGGAACACCAAGTGCTTGTGAGTGACCAAACTGTAAGAAGGCGACTGCATGAAAGCAATCTACGCTCTCGTAGACCTCTCCGGGTACCACCTTTACGGAGAGGCAATCGTGGACGACGATTAGAATGGGTTCGGAACCACGTGGACTGGGGCCGTGAGCAATGGTCCAACGTGCTGTTCACGGATGAATCCAGGTTCGGCTTCCATCCAGATTCACGAAGGACGCGTGTTTGGCGAGTTCCTGGACGATGGAGCCGTCTTCAGAACCCTCAGGAAGTTCACCCATACCAAGGAGGAACAATTATGGTTTGGGCAGGAATTCGTCTTGGAGGACGGACGGATCTCGTTTGGGTGCGGGCAATATGACGGCAGAACGATACGTCCAACAGGTGCTGGGGCCCGTAATCTTGCCCCACAGAACACAAATGGGGCAAGATTTCCTGCTCATGCACGACAATGCCAGGGCACACACGGCGAGAACGGTAGCAGCTTGGTTACATACACACAATGTTAGGCCCTTAGACTGGCCTGCTCAATCGCCAGATCTAAATCCCATTGAGCATGCGTGGGATATGCTGCAAAGAAGAGCTCTGAAGGAAGTTCCTGAAAATCTGGCTACAGAAGATCAACTTTTTGCGCACCTCAGAAGGACATGGGACAATATTCCGCAGCAAGACATTGACAACCTTGTTCTGAGCATGCCGAATAGTTGCCGATGTGTTATGAACATCATGGGCGCTTTCTCAGACTACTAACTTCAAGTTTATAAACACAAATTAAATGATTTTTCTATTTTTTTCAGTTTTTACTTATAAATTAAAAGTTAATTCATATACGGTTTCCGTCTATGCTTCATTTTTTTTCCATAAAATCCTGAAATTTGAATCGAAGTACCTTAACCATTATTAAAAAATGGTAGAATATTAAATAACGTATCTTTTAAATATATACATGTCATATAAATAATTAACACATTGATGGTAATTCGCTTTTTTAAAAATATCCCTAGACCGTGTTGATGTGTGTATGTGAGGACGATGCACCCAGAATAGCAATACACACTATACTACGTACAGGTATAATTAGTAAAAGTATTAGCATTACCAGGTAAATTCATTAATTTAATAAATAGGAACATGGTTCTCACATACTTATATTGCAAACATAGGTAAAATACCAAATTCAACAACAACGGAACAGTTTGTGTGTCATATTAAAAAAAAAAAACTTGCAATAACTATGAATTGGAATATAAATTAACAAATTTGATTTTGTCTACACTAAAAACCCTATGGAGCAGGACCAGCATGTTTCCAAGCATTCTTATCTTGAATATAATCATCTAATTTGTAATATGCTTGTTTACAAAGTGTGCCTTTAACTAAAGTTTTAAATTTACTTTCATTTAGTTTTAATATATCACAAGGTATTTTGTTATAAAATTTAACACAGCAGGACCCCATGAAAGATGAGTGTACTTTAGCTAGTCTATAAGATGGTTGATCTAACTTATCTTTATTTCTCGTATTACATTTGTGTCTATCACTGACTTTACTAAAGAGATGTATATTTTTCCTTACATACATAATATTTTCATAAATGAATTGGCAAGAAACTCTTTTGGGGCTTGGAAGTTACGACGCTTCGGCACCAGAATGTGGCTGGGGCATCGGCCGCCTATGCCCCTGGGCGGGAGTTGAGTGTGTTCGGTCGTTTCTTGCTCGGATCTTGCGAGATAAATGAAACGCCGTCTTATAGAAGGATGATGTATAATTCAACTTAGGAGTATGCAGAAATAAGGAATATATCATTTCACCACCAGCTCAGCTTGGTTGGTAGGAAAAATCTGGCGTGACTGACGCTGTCGCCGCATTGTTTCTTAATTATCTGAATCTCTGTGCGGCCAGTTGTGCAACGGTGTTGCCACACTGTCATAATATTAATATTTTTTAATAAGTCGGAGGATACATTCACGAGCATGCTGACCAAAACCAGTTGTATCCTCCGACTGCACAGCATGATTTTGTTTACCTCATTTTAAATCGCTTCTTAAGCAGTTGGTTTTTTTGATATTTTGAATAAACTCTTTTTTTATATTATTTTGTAATGAAAATTGTTAATAATGAGTCAATCATCCTTTTTAACCGACTTACCAAAAAGGAGGAGGTTCTATTTTCGACATTATGTATGTTTACCGATATCTCGGTCAACTGTGAACCGATTTAAAAAAAAAATTGTTTGAAAGAGTATGTTTCGAAATTGGTCCTATTTTAATTTGGTGAAGATATGATGAAGAACTTCGGAGATATACAACAGAACTCTTCAATAAATAACGGCAAATCTCTCGGGATTACTGCAATCGCATGTCTAATAATTGTTTATACCATTTCATAACTTAACATCACGCAGTACGCTCTAAAGGAGTACGCAGATGTGTACAGTTCACTTTGGGACACTCAAATTTCACCGGTTATGTTCAGTTTCATGATATTCGGGTAATCTATTCTGGTATTTTAGGTACTACCTTACGTAACTACTTGGCTATTAGGTAGGTACAACTAAAAAGTGAAAATAGAAATCTTATTTACAAAAAAATACTACCGACTTTCAAAATAGTCTTTCCAATTTTTTGCGTTATGAACACCGACTTCCAAAATTATAGTTATTTTTCACTTTGTAATTTTGTTATTTGGAAGTCGGTATTTTTTTTTTTGTAATTAAGTTTTTTTATCATGTTGTGCATTTTTTCTGATAAGTATTGTTTTTGTTTGCCACAGGAATCTATGGAACAGACTAGAATATTACATGATCCTTTCTTTTGATTCCTCACCCCAGACACGCCCCCTCTTATTGATTAAGACAAGAGAGAAATTTTAGAGATAATAAACTGCGCCGAAGCACAGTATTTCAAAAATTCATAAGACTCATTTGAGTGTTCCCCTCCACGGAAATCTTTAGTAAAAGGCGAAAGATTTATACGTTTTGAAGGGAAACCAGAGATTAAAGATTCGCTCGCTTCGAGAGACCCAGCCAAACGCCGGCGAATCTTAACACCGCGATGTAGAAACGTGACGTAATTTTACAACGCCATCTATTGAGACAGGACGAAGTTAACAAGTAAAAACAACTTGGTGAGGGTGGAGGTTGAATGCACTAAAAGGGGTGCAGTGTAACTGTAGGGTAAAGTTACTATAAAAAGCGGCGAGGGGTTGCCTTTTGTTATTTTGACCTTACAAACGATCCGATAAGCTTTTGAATGTAAAATGTGCAACAAAAAATCCGGTACGTTGGGAGTACCACGTCAGGAACGAAGTTCCACACGCCTTTTCTTTAAATCACAATCTTTTAAAAAAAACAAAGTCTTCGAATCTTACAGCTCGGTCGATGATCATGGCTTTGGTCTTTGACTTGTTAATCGACAGTCCTACAATCTCGCTTTCACGCTCTATCGTAACAAATAGTTCAAAAAGTTCAGAAGACGTAAGCAATCTATACTAATACTAGCTGCTGACCCGCGAAACTTTGTTTTGCCCTAAAAACACCAAACATTCATCTACCCTTCCTAACCTACCTACCCTACGTACCCTACATACCCTACCTACCCTACCTACCCAGCCTACCCTACCTACCCCGCCTACCCTACCTACCCTGCCTACCCTACCTACCCTGCCTACCCTACCTACCCCGCCTGCCCTACCTACCCAGCCTACCATACCTACCCTAGCTACCCTATCTACCCTACCTACCCAATCTACCCTACCTACATTATCTACCCTACCTACCTGACCTACCCTATCTACACGACCTACCTTACCTACCCTACATACCCTACCTACCCTACCTACCCTACCTACCCTACCCTACCTACCCTACCTTCCATACCTTACTCCGCCTAAACTAACTACCCTACCCACCCTACCCTACCTACCCTACCCTTTTGTGAATTTAAACCATCCAGGGCGCCACCCAAACGCATACAAAAAAATTCATTCAAATCGGTCCAGCCGTTTAGGAGGAGTTCAGTGACATATGCACGTACAGTAGAATTATATTTATAAAGATTATAAAGGGGGAATATTTGTATTTTTGTATGTAACAAATAAACGTAAAATCTACTGGAGCGATTTCAAAAATTCTTTCACCGTTGGGAAACCATACTAACCCCGGGGTGACATAGGCTACTTTTTATCCCTGTATTCCCACGGGAACGGGAACTACGCGGGTGAAACCGCGATGCGTCTGCTAGTGTGGTATAATCTGCATTTTGGAGATTGCTGATCTTATTGCCACTTACCGTGATGCCTTCCATCCACTCTTCCAAGGTATTCCTCATGATGTATTCGCCATAGAATTTGAAAAGAAGAGGGGCCAGAATACATTCTTGGCCTACTCCTTTCTCTGGTTGTCACCTAGTGCAAATAATTTCAGAAAACATTCATTGATTTTGGTCGGGTTAATATAGTTGTAGAGGCCTATGTCAAGCGGTGGACGTCTTTCTTGAATTATGATGATAAATATGGTATACTCCAGTCGATGGGAAAATTGCTCACAATTACACTTAACTGCTCTGGGTTAAGAAAACCTTGACAAGTATTTATTTTCTACTAATTGTAAGTAAGCTCATTTTAACTATGGATGGCACTAATAGCATTTTATTTTCTTCACAGGTCCTCAAAATAACTCGAAACAGATGACAGAAGCAGCTGTCGTGACATGCGTCAAGCTATGCAAGGCGTCCACTTACCTCAACATAGCTGACTCTGGCAACGTCACCTTTATACTCGTCAAGTCTGTCATCAACGATCTCAAGGTGAGCTGTACTCAGTACAGAGATATATCTGTGACTGAGTGACTGCGCCGTGGTGAAATGCGTCAAGCTATGTATGGCGTCACACTTTTGTTTTGCTTGGGCAAATGCTCATACATATTGCGCTACCAAGGGGAGATAGCGGGAAGACGGGCACGCGCAAAGCATACATCCGCGAAACCGTCGCGGCCGTCCGTCACCGGACCTTCCTCCAGGGAGCACACCCATCACCGGCGCGCAAGAACACACTGTGTGCCGTAACCACCGCAGCCACTGCACCAGCACAAGGGCGCCAGACGACCCCGTGTATGGCACCCTTAGTCCCCCCGTGACGGGTCAGGACAGTGGCCCCGCCACCTACCACTTTTCGGCCGCAGGGCATAGGGAGAGCGGCTAACGTTAAACCGACACACTGCCTCCCCTGCGGCCCCACCGCTTCCGCCATCAGACGGTGGCGACCCCGTGTAGGTCGCGGAGTATAGGGAGAGCGGCGCACCGTAATACCGGCACTCCTCTCCCGCCGCGGCCTCCAACCCTTAGCCGCGATGCCTCAGATACACGACATCGCCGCTACGTCGTCGACTTATCGGCAAAAGCCCTGACGAGCGGCCTTTCATCTGGTTCCTCTCGAAGCGAAGCCACTCGATTTTCTGGGTACTGACTATCCGTAACGACTGTCAAAGATCGAATAAATGATGGCCGAGGCAAAGGGTTTAGCGCGCTTTTCATAGCACGAAGGAGTTTTGGTATAAAATGAATGGTTATCTAGTCACATACTGATCCCGGTAGTCGTTGCTTAACCTCGAAGATTGACCCGTGTGTCTATAATCAAATAAATTAAAAAAGAGAGCCAACTTGAGCCTTGTGCTTCACCCTAGGACCTAAGATTTGTTGCCATAGTTTTGTTCAAATTTCAATTCTGGTCATGGTAAAGTTTAAGTAGCAGCAAGATGGGCAGACGACATTGTTGCCATCGTTTGAAAAACCTGGATAAGGCTGGAAAGGAGCTTGGGGATTGACACAAAAAAAGAACAGCCTTTGCCCAGCTGTGGGCGAACTCAAGCCATGGATTATGGTGATTATGTCATTTAAATAACCTAAATAAACGTTTTTTTCTTTTTGCAGTCTCTACTATTCAACCCGTCAAAATCGTACATCCGCGGCAACCTGATCTCTGGGTACTCAGAACTGGACCTGATGACGGATTGCTTCGTGTCTTTATTCCGCATCATGCCGCATAACAACGACGCACTCAAAGTGTGCCTCAATCTGAACACGCACATCTCTTACCATTATGTCATCGTTAATTCTTTACTCAGGTGAGTTTTTGACGAGTTTGGTAATGTACAACATAGTTACCAAACGCGCTAAATTTTGATTTAGTTGTTGTCATAGCATGTATATCTAGTGTTAAGAGTGTTTTAAATGAAAGTTATGAGTTTGGTAATGTTAACGTAGTTACCAAACTCGTCAAACTTTAGTCTAATCGGTAGTATAGCAGGTCAATCTATCAATAAGATGTTTTAAAAGAAATTGGTGAGTTTGGTAATCAACTGGATCTGATGACGGATTGCTCCATGTCCCTATTCCAAATCATGCCGCACAATAACGACGCGTTCAAAGTGTCCCTCAATCTGAACACACACATATCTTACCATTATCGTTAATTCTTTACTCAGGCGAGTTTTGACGAGTTTGGCAAGTTTGGTAATGATACCGTACTTAGTTGCCAAAATCGCCCAACAAGTCTTATCGGAAATATAGCTTATGAATCTATCAAAAAGAGTGTGTATAAAGATCTTGGCGAGCACGGCGATTTTGACAGCAGTAGCCAATTGTATCATTCGCCATCTGTAAGTTGGTGATAGAATTGATGTAGTTAAAATGCCATAACTTTCCCCATAACTAATTTTATTATTGAAAGTGATGATGTCACTAAACAGTTACGTTGCTAATCATAACTTAGTTGTCAAAACCTACTTTTGAATGCGATTGCTTCCAATAAAAAATGAACGAAATTTACTTTGTTTTCAATTTCTGTACACCAACAGAATTTGAGTTTGAGCATTTGTGAATATCTACTGCATGAAAAGGGACCGTCCATTAATCAGTGAGGCTTGAAAGGGAGGGGAGGGCGTTTAGCAAACATCACGAAATATCACAAGGGTGAGGGGGGTGTAGTAAGATATCACGTGTATTTATTTTTTTGTCAAACGCGCGATTTCTTAACCGAAAAGTGGCGTGTAATGTTATTGCGCTTGTAATACTATTTTTATGCCAGTCAAAAACAACCTGCAACCTTTCTCTCTAGACATTTTAGTCATGGTCCCTAATTTCAGAATAAAATTAGATTATACTTTATCCTGTATTAAAAGATGATATTCTAAAAAAATTATAGATTCTTTGTAGGTACTGAAAAATACACATGATTTTGGGTGGGGGTGGTGGGGGGGGCTGTTTGTCTTAAACCTCACCACGTATCACCAAAGGGGTGGGGGGGGGGGGGGGCGGAAATGCTAACAAAACATGACGTGATTAAAGGATGGCCCCAAACCTGTCAAAATTGAGTAGTAGGATTTGACACGTTCTTAACTTTGAATACTCAATTCAGAAATCCGCCTTTGGTTTTCTCTTCTTAGTAAAAGCCATCCTCCATATTCCTTCATTTCAAATTGATAAGCGCAATCTTTGTTGCAGGATAATCAAACAACCGCGGTTACCATGGTGGCCACAAATAGAACTGCTATACCCCAGAGCAGCAGAACTCAGGGCTATGTTCACGGATACGTCCAATAAGGCTACGCAGGTTTGTACTCATTGAATATTGACACAAGAAAAAGCGCTTAAGACGACGACAGCCGCCAACGACCTTGAGGGAACAAAACGCGCACTCGTTTCACACCCGCGCCACACTTAAATTCAGTAGTTTTTGTACTTTCCTTATTCCCTTAATCAAAATGTTAATAGTTAAATTGTTTTTGTGATGGTGACAATTTCATAAAAATACGCCCTGCTGTTTTGGTGCGATTGCCGTTTTTTATTTCGGTGTTAGACATAACTTTACAAATTAATTACACTAATTAAATTAAATTAATTATTATAAGAATAAAACTCAAAATTTTCTTAGATGAAATTATTAAGAAAATGGTTTAATGTAACATATATTTTTTGCAAAAAAATAAGATTTGCCGTTTATACGTGACTTTCATTTTAAAATCAGCTACTCAGGGGTATCTGCGCCTTAAGAGGAAATGCGCTCGCAGACATCCGACTGAATATCCGAAGTAAAAAATTGTAATTCAGGCCTCTCGCATATTTCCTTCTTCAATATTGGACCAATTTAAAAGATACTCCATAATCTAAAACAGAGATATATACTACGGAGTGGCGACACGAACCGGAAGACGATGCGTTGGAAGACCTCCCACTAGGTGGACTGATGACCTGGTAAAGGTTGCGGGAATGCGCTGGATGCAAGACGCACAGTATCGGTCAATGTGTCGACGCCTGTGGGAGGCCTATGTCCAGCAGTGGACGTCTTTCGGCTGATATGATGATGATGACTACTCAAAATCTTATCCATCTCTTTCTATCCACAGGGTTACGTGGTCCACACGCCATTACGAATGATCTCCCTGTCCCTCAAATCGAAGGAAGTTCAGTCTAAATTCAACAAGAGTGAAGAAATGCCCGCATACAGGAACCTACTACTATGTATGGTGAAGCTGATACATGCTGATCCTATGCTGATGTTGAGTGTAAGTACTTAAAGAAACCATAATCTCGTTTAAAATAGCTTTTTATGTAATTAAATTAAATAAGATGGTTTAAATAATACAGGAGCAAATGGGTCATACATTTCATACGATCAACAAATTCTTAATTCTTTATTGTACACTAAAATGACACAAACAACAATGATAATAAATTTGATGTACAAAGGGGGGCTTAATTCAAAGAAGACTGTTGATGAGTTGTTGTTGTTTGTTAATTTATTTTTAAGCACAGTATATTGCTCATAGTTGGGGGTTGTTGAACGTAAATTGTGTTCACATTTATAGTGAGTCCTAGAAGAAAAACGACACTGGTAACATTTTTGATGTTTCCAGAAACACAAAATCACGTGAGGCTACATTATAAGAGACATGAAGGTCTTCAAACAGATTTTTATTGTTTGCCCAGCAATAATAATATATCTTGTATCCTGAGGTGTTTTATGAATCAGCAAATCCAGAACAAAATATTTATTGGCCGTATAAATACTTGTTTCGTCCCATGCCATGGCATTTTTGCTTAACCTCTTCACGAAATAGAACATTACAATATTGATCAAATGGAAATTTATTAAATATAATAACTTAAGATTATATTTAATATATTTAATTTGTTAAATATAATCTTGATTCCCTTTTTTCCTCAACAGAACCCGGGCCGCTCCAGCATCGAGATCCAATCCTCAACAACGGAGCTGATGAACGGCCTAGTGTCTCTAGTCCACCAGACCGGCATGGGAGAGATATCACAAGCAGCCATGGACGCTCTGTTAGCGCTGCACAGACCTGACAGGGTGCACATGTGGAACCCGGAGGCGCCGCTCAACACCTTCTGGGATATCAGGTGAGAAGGTGGATCCTAGATTTCTAGGTTATGGTACGCCAAGATGTAGTGTCTCAAGGAGATGGAGCCAACAGCAAACACAACAGGTCAGTCTCTTAACGCCAGTTTCATCAACGAAAATTATCCTTAAATTAAATAGGGTTGGCTTTAGACAATTTATACCAGCAATAACAGCAATTTACGCGCGTGATAGAATCATAAAGGAACCATGTAAAATATCGATATATGTCAAGATGGTTACTGGTTCTTTACTGTGTATCAGAGTTCCTATGTATGTGGTGTATAAGAGAAGGGTTTTATGAATAAAAGCATAGAAAGACAAGACTAGGTATTTATTTCAATTAGGCTTGTCAATTAATTCATATTGCGGCTCAGAGAGCTTACCGCCCGTTCGCTAGACTAGTTCTCGTGGAGAAGAAGGGCAAGAAACTCCACGGAAGCTCTTATATAGTATTTATAGATATCTTTATAATCATATAAATATTGTTTATCACAATAAAGATCTAATTCTATTATTACCATTAATCTTGTAACATTTCACAATATTACATAATCAAAACAACAAGGGTAAGGCAAAGAACATGACTAGCCCTTAAATCAATTTAACATCATTAGGAATAACGGCCATAATATGATACAGATAGTTTCAATACACCCATAAGCAATAATCAAGTTATAATATCAAATAACTTACGTGAAGCTTGTGTAGTCCATCTTTCACAATATATAACAATTCAGAAAACAATATCACAATATAATATCTGGGGGGTAACCATAAGCTCTTAGAGTAAGGTTATTTTGAGTGTGTGTAAGGGATAGATTTATATGACTTGTATACATCTGTCACTTACGCGATATCAAAGTAACCTTACTCTAAGAGCTTATGGTCACCCCCCTGGTATATACTGGCTTGTAGTTCACCACCAAGTGTCCAGTCAACTTACAAATTATCCACCATTTATAGTAACGAGTCGACTTGTCTCAATACATCAAATGCTAGAAAATGGTGCGGTATCCCCACCATTTTCCACACTGCTATAAATAATCTCACAATTAGGTCAATAATCAATTCTTAAGTAATGAAACCTTTTTAAAACGTATCAAGTCAATTAAGGAATTTAATATCGCCCATTTAGTCATTCTTAATCGATATTCGAAAGAATATTGATACTAACTGACAGTCTTGTACCAATTGTCTCAAATGACTTATAATACTAAAATAGCAATATACAAGCCAGGATACATCATAATGATCATTACAAATTACTTAATACTTTATAGGAATATCATGACTGTGGCTTTGTAGGTATTTGACAACACAATTGTAGGTATTTGACAAAACAATAATAATTTAGATAGGTACTTCGACATTTGTCGGTAGATGCTTAAAAAATATGACAGTTTGTATTTTGTACCAAACCATTGTTCTTAAAAAGTGAAAATTAATGATTTAATGACGTCACACGTACTTCATATTCTAACACGCGCTTGGCAATTTTTGAAATTAATTTTGCTAAAAGTTTCGTCCGGGAAACTGGAGGTTAAAGTAGGAAGACTAGCAAGATAGCGGGAGACGCCTACATTCGACCTGTAAATTTTTTAATGCGATCGTCTTGTTTAGATTTTGAATTCGACTCTGCGACAATTCGCCTTTTAAGGCGTATATGTGTCCAGCAAATAGTAATCCATTTTTCAAGCATTTCCTGGCGTCCGATTAAGCAGAAACTTGGCGTATTGATGTTATTTTGGAAACATTGAAAAAATATGGTAGGTACTATGAAGCTGGTTTCATGATGGAGCCGGATGGTGGCCATAGCAATTCCTTATCCGAACAAGATAGCACCATCGTGTTTGTGCTCATTGGATGTATTTTACATTTAGTACCTTTCAGTTTAAAAAGCTTGTTTTAATTATTTTATACCATTCCCCCTCTAAAAAGCTTATTTTATTCACTGAAAACAGTGAATAAAAAGCACCTTTAATCACTGTTTTGGTGTTTGAATTTAGAACACACCAATACATATTCTACCTCCAACTCAATGCTATACAACCTCCTTGCGCATAAAATACTCGATGCAAACTTCTTGTGCAAAGAATATTCGATTTTCAAACTCCTTTGTCGATTTAATTTTGAGTTTGTTTATATTTAGGATTTTAATAATGATGTTGATTTTGGTCTAGGATATTTAGTGAATACTTATTTAGATTGTAATTCTAATATAAATTGCATAGGTGCTTAATAAATTATAATTATGTAACGTAACGGAGGTGGTCACTGGCGTCTGAAACACACTAGCTCAGCTTAAATTTACAAAAAATATGGAACCCTGAGGTTTCTCATTTTTTCAAAAATATAAGGTAATTAACCACTTATTTATTTATTATTATCCCTTGTGCTTTTTGCTTAAATCTTTCTTTTTCTCGTAGTCATGGTATAAAATATAGTATGCAACTCTTGAATAAAACGGATTTATATCGAGGACCATGAATCACTCGCGTCGCTCAGGATTCTAACACTTGAATCACGCGCTATGCTCGTGATTCAATCATCATGAATCACTCCCTACGGTCGTGATTCAGTTTTTAGAATCCTTTACTTGTTCGTGATTCATCAATGGCCCTCGCTTTAAATCCGTCCTTTATTCACTAGTTGCATAATATACTATTGTACTAGCTGTGCCCTCGGCTTCTCTCCCGTCAACTGCCTACCCTACCCTACCTTAACTACCCTACCTTAGCTACCCTATCTTACCTACCCTACCTTACCTACCTTGGCTATATACCTACCCTACCTACATACCTACCCTACCTAAATACCTACCCTACCTACCCTACCTACATACCTATCCACCTGCCCTACCTACCCTACCTGCATACCTACCCTAACTACCTACGTACCTACCCTACCTACATACCTACCCTACCTACTTCCCACCCTACCTACATACCTACCCTACCTATATACCTACCCTACCTATCTACAATTCTTTTTTTTTTAATTTTTCTTTCATAAGAACCTTCTCCTAACAATAACAAACACAACAAAAAAAGAATTAGCGAAATCGGTCCAGCCGTTCACGCGTGATGCCGTGACCAAGGGAAATAAGGAATCATTTTTATACATATAGATACTTAATAATAAAAAAATGTCTTTTCAATCTCGGGGCCTTTGCAAGGCGTACCAGGGGCCGAAGCCAACTCCCAAAGGCCTTATTAGATACGTAGCAAGAAATGTGACTCAACCGACAATTATTGTTCCTGTTTTGTGCTCACAATGTTAGGACCCATTAATAATAATGATAATTTTTATCTGTGGTGCTAGGCAACTGGGCTTATCCCAGTTTTAAACGACCCTTTCTGCCTATTGGCCTAGTTTGTTCTGTCTCCTGCTTGAGGGAAGTGGTAATTTGTATTTTTCCTACTCCTCCGTTATTCTTTTCTGATTAATTTCTTTGCGGGATCCAAGACAGTTAAATTCATTTTCCGGGACTTCGTCGAGCTTCATTGCTTCGAAGCTTTTCTGGTAGTCGCCACTGTTGATTCTGGCTTACAGGAGTTGCAGTGGTTTGGGAATAGTGCGGTGGGATTTTCCCAAAAAAAAATATGTCCCTGAATGCAATACGCAAGTGCACCCAAGGACAATCCCCGATTGGTGCAGGACTGTTGCAAAATATGGAGACAAAAAACATTAGGCTGTGGGTTTGGAAGGTTCAGTAGATCGATTATCTAAAACTATAGAAGGACTACTGGCCCCTGCCTGACCACTGTTGATCTACACGGCTATAAATTGGCAGGGGGTGACTTGCACACACAATTAATCGGCCCTCATAAACGGTCGCCAGCACTTTAGTGAGGTAGCGTCAAGGGGGCAACATATACGCAAATGCTTGAGGAGTGGAGAGGTATAATAATATAATATTACTTCATACTTTTTATTAAGTAACATTCCTTTGTCCACAGTTCCCAAGTCCTATACAACATAAGCCAGAAACTGATCCAGCGTCAGATCTGCAACTACCGAGAAGTACTACGATGGCTTCGAGATATCCTGACCTGTCGTAACGAATTCCTCGCCAAGCACAAGGAGTATGCCAACGTGGGCTCACAGATACCTATCTGTAAACAGGCGCATATCAAACTGGAAGTAAGTTCAGTGTAACCTTGAAATTTCCAATGTCCTTCCATCCTAAAGTAAGTTTACACTTTTACTGTCTCAAACCACAATACTAGTTTATGCTACGGTCATATAATAGGAGTTATTATAACACGAGTATAATAATAATAACACGCGAGTGTATTAATACCTAATTATGTGCCGTTGCATACACTATTTTATCTTCACTCATACAGTTGGAATGAAACAAAAGTGGAAACGGAAAAAATATGTGGTATGGCGGGCAATTTAGATTCTCATTGTGCATGACTGCGCAGCGCGCGCATCCATAGACAATGACACTACTTTTCGACATTAAGTTAATGAGCCCGTACGCGTCAATAACATAAAACTCATGCATTAATAACTCACTTTCCGCTCGATGCAACAATCTACTATTACTAGCTTCTGCTACCCTGGACTAACCTACAAGAACCGAGCATTTTTCTGCGATAAAAAGTAGCCTGTCTATAAACTATATCTGTGCAAAGTGCGTCAATCCATAATTTGGTTAACTCTCCAGAATGTTCCACTTTCGAGAAGGGAGTTTCTTATATTCGCCAAGAGATGGCGCTGTTAGCCTCCTCCAATGATGATGGCGAAGCAAGTCTCATTCACCCGCCAAGAGATGGCACTATCTTGTCTTGTAACAGTAGGATATTTTCAGTCAATGTAATATGAACTCTCCTCCCCTCTCTTTAGGTGGTATTCTTCATGTGCCTGTGGTCGATAGACACGGACGTGGTGCTGGTCGCGATGTCTTGCTTCGCGCTGCTCTGCCAGGAGGCCGACATCCGCTGTGGCTCCGATGAGATCACGACACAATGTCTACTGCCTAACTACGCTGTTTTCCAGGAGATTGCCCACACTTCTACGGTTTTGACTACTGGTAAGTGATCTTGATAGATTTGTAGTTTTAGAACAAGAAAAAGTCAATTTTCGTTCCACAAAAAGACTTTAAAATTAGCTGTGCCCATTAGAATCAAGCGCATGGAAATTCCCTCAACAAATGTGTTTTTTTTTTAATAAATTGAACTTTAGTTCTGTAATAGGAATGTTAACTGAAAAGTAGTTTTTTGTCTGTCTGATAGATTAATAAAAAATATTAGAGACATGTATTTTCTTTTGACACGTAAACATAAAGTGACGACGATATAATGCGTTGAAATATTGTGTGACGTCACGTCGGCAGTACACTTTATACTGACATAGTGACGTCACACGCCCCCACTCCTGAACTTTGATGCGCTTTATCATTGTCAATTTTTATTGATTTGGTAAAGCAAAAAATACGTTAATGCAATGTTATTTGATAATCTTACTGACGGACTAAATAGAATTATCAATTTTCTATCTATCAGGAAACATTCCTATTAGTTTAGTAATTATATAACTTGTCGTATTCAACAGTAATGAATTCTGAATCAATCCTTTATCAGAGCCCCATTAGGTCTAGATCGAAGTTCTTGGCTTTAAAGACATTGTCGAAAATTCGGTACTGATTCTATATTCTACATGTAGACAAACTTTCAGACAAAGATACTTGGTTAATTTTCGACTCGAATGAAATAGTGCGTAATAGCACGGGCACCTAACGCGAAGAAAGAAAATTTGGTTGAAATGAATTGCACTAGATGGCGTGATAAGCTTCGATTTGTTATTGAGTTTTGTGAAATATTCTAGAGACGATAAGATTTTCTAGAGACGATCATTGAAAATGTATGTTTTTGTTTAAAAATTCCTCCTTAGCACAAAATTAAGGAGTATTGGGCACTTAATTCATATTTGAAAGAGTATATGAATTGATCATTTAAAATTGATTCTAATAGATGGCGCGGTTTTAAATTTCTGAGGCATCCAATCGTTTTTTAATTTGTTTTGTAACACATTTGGTACAATGAAACTATAAAAACTTGCAAAAAATACTATAAAACAAATCGTCGATGCATTTAAAAAGAAGTATTCATGAACTGAGTAAACCCTTTTACTTGCAAGTCGCTGCTTACACCATCTATATCCGTGGAACGGAACCGAACGCGATCAATGTTCTTAGAAAAATCATCAAATTACTCAGACCAAAAACGCTAGTTACGTCGGCACGGTTTCTTTGTATGGGATGAGGCATCTGTATGCTAGTATTATAATATATGTGGTAATAGTATTTAAAACTTCTCCCTTTAACTCTGCAAGCAGCCAGTCAGGATATGGGAAGAGGATGTTATTACAAAAATATTCACAGTAAGTATAGTCTTTCAGCACCTTGTAAAAGGAGACAGTGACAGTTACTCCTTTTCATCCTAATGCCCTTAGTAATAAGGTTTATTATTGGATTGATCGCGATGAGAGCAGTGGTGGCCCAGTTTTATTGGCTACCACTTACATGTAGGTCGTGGTTTCGAAACCAGGCAGGCGCTTTACTTCGTGTAAATTATGTCATCACCATTGCTCTCAAAGCGGTGAACGAAAACATCGTGAGGTAACCGGCATGCCCTAGAACCTAAAATTCGAAGACGATGTCACATACATCCAACACGCACGGGGGGGTGGCGGGGCCGCGTGGTCGATTACGGCCCATTCCCTTTCACAGAGAGTAGACCTGTGGCCCAGAAGTGGGAACATTAAATATTATGATGATGATTGCAATGGTATATTTTATTTTACAAGCTTTTATTTAACTTGCAATGTATGTATGTATGTTTGTTCGATTCAAATCTTGCGACTGAATTTTAAAGCAGTTGACCTCCACCGATTAAGATGAAATTTTGCATACACCTTTCGTTTTGATGACAATGCATGGTTTACTAAGTGACGTCATTATAAAGCCAATATGGCGGACGGCCCAAGATGGCGGACTAGTTATTTTTGTGCACTGCCATGATACGGGTATCAAATGGAAGGGTTTGCTAAAGAACACGAAAAGGCTTGTTTTTTTTTTCATTGGATATGTTTTTATCAATTCCATTTAACCTTGATTCAATACAGGAGTATGTATCTGCAAAAGAATTTGACTTAAATCTATGGAAGCAGCCGTTTTCAAAACATAGCCATTTTAAGGCTGTAAATGCCATTTCGGTTCAATGCTCTTAACAATTCAAATATGTTATAGGTTCCGCAGCTCTTCAGAAGCGGATAATGGCTTTGCTTAGGAAGATCGAACACTGTGTGAATGGTGTTCAACCTGTGTGGGAGGAGACGTTTCGATGTTGGTGAGTTGGGTTTCTTTACTTATGTATAATTTCTTTTGTTAACACATTCAAAAACTTTTTTTTACAAAAAATACAACCGACTTCCTTTCGCAGGTATGCTGGAAGAGATTTCTATAGAAATAAGCATCACCTATGTACCTATTTCTTCTTCTTGTCTGTATATTATGTGTGTGTGTGCATAAATGGTTAAATAAATAAAAACACTACAAGTGAAAAATAACTTCAATTTCGGAAGTCGGTGTTCCTGTGTTCGTTTCTTCTTCTTTTTTTGACACCGCCTTCCGAAATTGAAGTTATTATTTCACTTGTAGTGTTTTTATTTGGAAGTCGGTTGGATTTTTTTGTAAAAAGTTTTTTTTTGTTTTCACTTTTTGTGGTAGGTACATAATGGACAAGTTCTATAGTAAGGTACCTATAATGCCCACAGTGATTCCAGAATAGATTACCCCAATAACTTGTAACTAGAACATAACCATTGGAATGAGTGTATACCAGGGTAAACTGTACACATCTGCATACCCGTTTAGAGCATACTGGCGTGATGGTATGTTACGAAAAGGTGTAAACAATAAACATCCATGTGATTGTAGCAATCCCGAGAGATTTGCCGTCATTTATCGAGGAATTCTGTTGTATATCTCATAAGTTCTTCATCAGATCTTTACCAAATTTAAATGGGACTATTTCGAAATAAACTTCTTTTGAACAAAAAAAGAATTTTGCAAATGCGTTTATAAATGACGGACGAACATACGTAATAAAAAATATATATAAACCTCCTCCTTATTGGGAAGTCGGCTAAAACCTGTAAATGATATTGATATTATGATCTTTAATGTAATGGGTCATACTAACACTCGCAAGTCTACCTTTTATTCAAAACAACATCGAAAATTATCCCAAAGGGACGTATTCCGTAAAGTATATTCGTAGTCCCAGCGCTAACAAGGAAAATTTGGTTCAAATAAATGTAACTAGATGGTGCGATATGCATCGATTTGTTACTGATTGTGTGTAAAATTAATATTTTCTAGTGTTGATCATAAAAATTGTATGTTCTTTTTTAATCAACTCGCCTAAGCACAAAATTATGGAATATTGGGCTCTTAATTCACATTTCAAAGATTATTTGAACGGATAATTTAAAATTGGTTCCAATAGATGGCGCGGTATTAAGTTTCTGAGGCATGCTACACGATTTTTTAATTTGTGTTGTAACACATTTTGGTACAGTGAAACTGTAAAAATGTGCAACAAAATACTATAAAACAAATCGTCATTTTATTTAAAGACAAAAATAGTCATTTTATTTAAAGACAAAAATAGTCACGAACCGAGAAAACCCTTTTACTTGCAACACCATCTATAGCCGTGTAACGGAACCGAACGCGATCGGAGTACTTATAAAAATAATCATCTTAATCAGACAAGAAACGCTAGTTACGTCGGCACGGTTTCTCTGTTTGGAACGTGGCATATGTATGCTAGTATTATATTATCTGTGCTATAATCTATATCTGTGCCAAACTTCATCCAGATCCGTTCAGCCTTTCTCAGCCTTTCTGGCGTGTTTGTGTAACAAACGTACACACACATTAGATTGCCATTGAAATGACCCCATCTTCTCCTTTTCTAATTTAATATTTCTTCCACTAGGGACTCCCTCTGCAAGCTTCTCCAGAAATACCCTAAAGGACAAGGCGACAAGATGGATGAATGTCAAATGGAAGCCCTACATCGAGCCGTTGCGAAGCGCCGCGTATCTCATCATACCAGTAGTGAACATGATTTTGAGGTATTTATTTATAATAATAAGCACACCAACAGCACTGTCACTTACAATTCATATAAAATAACATCTAAAATCGTCATTTCAGTAACCATGCAAATGACAGGTATGCATGACATTGACACAATGAATATTAAAGACAAAGTAAAATAAAAAGTGTAACCAAAAGACCTAAATCTAGAACACTACAAAATCAAAACAAGTTGAGTTATATAGGCGTACATTGTTCGCACTGTTTATATAGGGAACGTCTGTATGAAGCGAAACTCATAGAGAAAACATCGATACGGTAATCCGTCAAGTGGGACCTTTCATTATAATAGTCTTGCCATACGTGTTAGGGGCATAGATATAGTATGTACAAGATAGACTGAGTCAGATGAAAAGCGAAACCAAAAAATAAAATCTATGTGTGAGGGAAATTGTCCATGTGTTAGTTAAAAAAGTGTTGTTAAAAAGACCATGTTCAGTACCGATATCGATACTTGGTGAACACAATAAGAAACACGATTAGAGGGTTGTTGCCGTTGTTGGTTATATTGAACTGTAATAATAACTGGGCAAAATACATGCTTTGCTTTTATTAAAATACAAATTAAAAAATACTATTTAGGTTGGCCACTAACTAACCATACTATAGGAAGTGTCATTCTTACAGGCACAAATAAATTAGGTATAGATTATTTCATTAGGAGTCGTCTATGTTTTCTTTGTATGCAGTAGGTATTTCAATACGAAATGTTTACTACATATTGTGGAATTTTTATTTGGTCACTATCCATCTCTGTTTAAAATTCGAATCCATTTTTCTCTTAATACAGAAATTATTTGGGAATCTGTATGTACATAAATATTGCTAATTATTATTTACTTAATAGAAAAATTTGCTGGTGAGCAAAGACTGACGTATTCAAGACACTGTAAAACTAATAAATGCAAACAATATAATGACATTCTTAAACTTACTCAGAGTAACAAAACATCAAAACTCTCCGAAACATTTTGGAAAACAAAGGCTAATATAATAAACATGCAACTTAAAGTACAGTTTAGATGAACACATCTACTCAATCCTAACTTAAGTCTATTTTAACAAAACTTGACTAAATAAGTTTGTATTCATGCCATGATGTCACTATAAAACGATTAAGTTTTTATCGATACTCATGACGTCACCGCTTTGTCAAGCCCTAGCGTAAACAAACAATTTTCTCTTTTACATTATATTTTAGCAAATTCTGTTTAAAAATACGAAATATGCTTTTATAAAACAATGGAAATCAATTTACTATTGTAAGAATATTTTTATGAGCCGATTACTAGCAGAAATTTGTCAAAATATCGTTCGAAACAATCCAAGGACAAAATTGTATTTACCTATGAAACGTGTATTTATTGGGGTTATTTCGTCTTGTAACGTAACATTCACTTACAGAACAAGCCACCATAGTTGCATAATTAATATTATCAATTTAAATCTAAAGATTATTATTTAAATGCAAGAAATTCCCCGCGGTGTAAAACAGATGGGACGCTATGGACTCTTTCTCGCGAAAAAATGACATATTGGTACTTCATTCACCCTCTCTTTTTCTCTTGGGCGGTTAGTACTTGATTAGGATTTCTCGATCGCACGCTTCGTGTATCTTTTTGCGTAGCAAAAAAAATCTAAATCTATGGTTAGGGGGCTATTAAAGGTAGCATTTAAGATAGATGTAGGCAATTAAAAAATGCGATGATGCGCTTGCTACGTTGGTTGGTATGTTAATGTGTCGTGCTGTTTGACATCAAAATATAGGCCTCTTCTTAGCTGCGTTTCAACACCGGGTTTTTTTGATGCACACCACTGAAGCCGCTATAAAGGTGGCCACCTAACTGGGCACGAACTGTCTAATCACCATCGAGTCGAAAAGAAGACAATTAAAATTTAAAAATCCCCGACACATTTTTATTTCATGCTTTGGAAAATATATAATTTATCTCGTAGTAGATACGCTTTGATCGACAATCTATTGGATACGTAATCATGACCGGATATCTTGCGAAAACACCCCGATTCAAACCAGTAAAACGCCCATAACTTTTGAACGGTTGAACCTGGTGTCATTAAACATAGTTAAGAACACTTTCGTTAAAGTCAACTTTCAAACAAAAAGAAACGAGATCAAAATCGGTTCATCCTTTTAGGAGTTATGATGCCACAGACAGATACACGAACGGTGTCAGCGCCAAAATCCTAATTCTTATATCCTAATTATTATTTTTTCAAATTCTTATATTTCCGAATTCTTAGATTTCTTCATTGTTTATTGTCCTAATACCAAAATATTCCGAATGAGTACACTTCGATACAAAAAGGAAAATAAACCGATTGTCATACATTTTTTCATCTGATAATAAAACTTAAAATCAAAACCATTTATTTCAGCAAATAAATCAAAGAAAGAAAAAGAAAAAGGTCTAAGGCAAAATATAAACTATATACTACGTACGTACGTGTATAAAAAGATGGGTGAAAATAATTCATTCCCTTTCAAATATTTTCTGAAATAAAAAGGAACCTGTTTTTTTTAAAGAAGTGTTCAATATCACATATCAATACTGTTACTTGAACCAACATGTTATAATTTCTTTAAATATTCTTCAGGTGATATTGCGCTTTTAATAAATCATCAACGACAATTTTTAATTATCTTTTCATAAAATAAAGGCCTTTGCCCTGCAGTGGGATAGTAAATGCTAATAAAAAAATATGATGTCACTTTTTTCAGAAAATGTATAAAAAAGAATAAATTACTTCTTCCTACTTTTTTATTTAAACGGAAGTGCCAATCTTCTAAAGCGTTGGTTGTCCTATGGCATTCACTAGAACAACTCCACAAATCAAAGCAGATTTTGGTCATCCATACGTTAAATTGTGTGTGGAACAAAATCTATTACAAAGTTTTTATTGTGACTGTACTTAAATGTGCAAAATACAGAATGTGGAATAAAATGGAATATGTAATAATGAGAAAGTGTAAATAAATGAATATGAAAAATTAGGAATATGTAAAAATAAGAATTCGGAAAAATAAGAATATGAAGTATTAAGAAATTGGACAATTTAGACTTCGGAAAGCATCGCCGACATCACACGAACACACAGGTACACACGTCAAACTTATAACACCCCACTTTTTTTTTCGGTGTTTGAAAACACCGGATTGTTTGCATTCTGCATCCATTTTGTCCAGGTGCCCTTTTCAGGTCTGTAGGCCACTAACTAAAAAGCTAGAAGTACAAGATCATTTATTTGTCAAAAATTTAGTGTATTGTAGAGATTTGGCACACTCAGAGCATACAAGACGTTACATCTACGAGTATGTGTTGTATCTATTTTAATGAACTAAAATTGGGATATTCAAATAAAAAAATGGACGATTTTTTTATGTATTTCGAAGCTTTACATATCATTAATTATATTGTCGTTTCAAAAAACTCTTAAATATTTTTTTTCTCAATTTATTATAAGCAATTGGAAATCGATACATTTTTAAAAAGATTCCACATTTTTTGTAGTTTTCGTATATAATGGTACGAAGCAAGCGCGACAACTTTTAAGGTTTGATATTTTTGATCAATATATTTGATATTCATCAATATATTGATGATAATAACAAGACTGAATCGGTTGAAAGTCAATACACTGTATCAGCTATGTGCTACAATGAGTAGAAATGAACGTCGCGACGTCACACGGTTTCGGGTTTGTTCGGGAACTGTCGGGGTGTTTTCGGTATTCGATTCAAAAAAATATTTTCAATTTGATATTACTTTGTAATTACAGTGAAAACAAAAAAAAACTAAAAATAGTTTTGTATGAAAACTTATATATAATGTTTCCATTTTTTACAAAAAAAAATTTGGTTCAAAAAACCAATTGCACGTAGGAGATGACTTGTATGTATCCCACAGCATATCAATCAAAATATTTTATTTAAACTAAACCATCCATTTAACGTCTAATTAGCAGACACAATAGAACAACAATAGCTTACGCACAAATGCGCGCGACGTTTAGAGGAATGAGATACTTTTGAATTGTTAATTGTGTTAGCGAGTTGCTTATTCGCAAGCGTCAGTATTTCTCTATGGAGAACAACGTGCAAGAAACTTCACGGAAACTCTTTTCCATCAATAAAATTTAATTACAATTATTTGGATACATCATTCTTGTTGGAAAATTACATAATAACAGAGAACGTTGCGCGTTGTAAAAATACCGTGTTACATAGAACCGGGTAAACACATCAGTATTGAGCGGTTTCAAAATGTTTGTATAAGGTTCTTAATTGGTTTGCGCAAATATGACCATGTTTCCGAATTCCGTGTGAAGCTCAAGTTGTTGCCCATTCGTCTTCGCCGGAATGCTCATATTCATTCCCTTTTATATAATTTTTCTTTACTCCTTACACCCCTCTTTACTTCAAGAATCGTTTCCAGTTTCACTGCGATTCCCACACGAGATTTCTTAGGTCATCAGAGAACTTACGACTTCAAATGCCAGCGCATTGCACGACTTTTTTGGATAAATCATTTATTGTACAGGCTACTCGTCTATGGAATGCATTGCCAGATCCAATCAAACGTGCTCATTCATTGTCTGTGTTCAAAAGACTTGTAAAGGAACATTATCTGTCGCTGTCTTCTTCTTAGCTTTTCAATTTCAAACAGAACTGTGATTATCAACAGATTGTCGTCATTTTTTGTTTTCCTTTTTATTTGCCTTTATATTTAGTGGGAATGTATGTATTTATGTATCTATTACATAGCTTATGTATATTATATGTGTATTTATTGTAGTATATCATTTTAGCACTGTTATTGTTACACCAATGACCGCCCCATTTCATGTCCAAGCAATTACTGTCCATACCAGGTTGCCTGGAAGAGATCGCGGTATGCGATAAGGCCGCCCATTGTATGTGTAATTAGACTTAAGTTTCTTATTATTAATGTATTTTATGGTGTACAATAAAGCATATAATAAATATAAAATAAATAAATAATGATCAAACCTATTTGTTCAGATGCAGATACAAGAATGGGCCAACATAACATCGTTCCTGTGCGCGCTCGGTGGCGTCTGTCTCCAACGAAGACCGTCCACCACTTGGTCTCATCTTCATGGACATGGTAAGTGTCATAACTGCTTTACTTTCAGACATACTCACGCTTTTTTATATGGGGGTAGGCAGAAGCAGAAAGCCATCTATACTTTTGTACTAATATAGCGTTTATAATATTACGAGCTGACCCCCGAGGCTTCGCTACCGTCAATTGGCTACCTACCTACCAAACCCTACCCTACCTACCCTACTCTACCTACCTACTCTACCCTACCCTACCGTACCCTACCCTACCCTACCCTACCTACTCTACTCTACCCCACCATACCTACCCAACCCTCCCTACCCTATCTAATCATGTAGTACATATTTTTTATATATCATCAATAGTTATCTCAGCGCACGCCAAAGAATGAATTTTATATGCAACATTTGCTACTTTGGGTTACATTATTGCAATTTTCATAAGAATCTCTAATTTTTATGGTCATAGTGGCTTCCACATAAAAAGTAGATAGATGCTGTCAAGGACTTTTATTTAGAACTATTTAAGACAAACAATCCTACGGTATATTTGTGTATCTCCAACGGTTTAGGCAGCGCACGCGAAGATAGCCTTCAGAGGGCAGAATTTTTTTCCGACTTACTTGATATTTATCGTTATATTATGACCAAATTACAAAAAATCATTATAAATTGTAGCCTATGTTTTATTCTGATGTATAAACTATATTACTGTGAAGTTTCATCCAAATCCGTTTAGTAGTTTTTGCGTAAAAGAGTAACAAACATACATCCATCCTCACAAACTTTCGCATTTATAATATTAGTAGGATAGGATAGTAGGATTATTTCGTTTTCTAAGCACCTGCCATGCTATCTCTTCACCGCCCTTGGTTGACTGGTAGAGAATGCCGCAGGCATTAAATCCGCCTATGTACTTTCATGTTGCATGAAGTTTTAATAAATAAATAAATCTATGCATTTCTACGCAAATCAACTTTACCATCCATTCTTAATTTTTTCCCATCGTTTCTTTGATTTCCACCATCTCTTATCCACTTACATACTCAAAATTTTCCTCACAACATTTTTATTACTTCTTCATCTGCCTGCCCTTGTCCCATGTGACTTGGGGTCGACGCATTACGTTTTCTTCTTCCATACCGTCCTGTCCCCTGCCATTACCATGAGCCTAGCCTTTGCTCGCGGTAATGGCTTTGCTTGGAGTTTTCTTGCATGATCAAATCAGAAATGAGGATATCCGCAGGAGGACGAAGTTTACCGACATAGCCCGAAGAATTGCCAAACTTAAGTGGCAGTAGACAAGGCACATTGCTCGAGGAGGCTGAAAAGTTCTGGAATGGCGACCGCATATCGGAATACTAAACATTGGAAAGCCTCTCACAAAGTGGACCAATGACCTGGTCAAGGCTGTAGGAATCAGCTAAATGCGAGTCGCACAGGGCCGGTCGATGTGGTTACATTTGGCAGTGGACGTTGTCCGGTTGAAATGTTGATAGATTCACATACAAATCAATCTGTAATATGTATAATTCTTGGTAGAAAAATGATAAATCTATTTAATCCGTCAGTGTGATTATCGAATAATATTGGACACGCATTTTTTGCTTTATCAAATGCTTATGATCTGCTAGAGCGCACCACACTTGTGACGTCACTTTTTTATTTTTATTTATGGTGGATGCTCTTGACTCTAGTCTAGGTCAGAGGTGACAGAGACAAAGTGCAATAAAAAAAAAACTGTATATATATATCTGTACAAACTTTTGAGGAAAAGTGTATCAAAACCTGACGTCGCACGAAATTTCAATCACAGATAAGAGAAGTTACTACGTAACAAATATTTCCGAAGTTCTCCGAGATCAAGTACACAATTTTGAGCTTAATATCCGTGACGGTTGGATTGATCCTTGACAGCCCGTATCTTGCGGGGCTGCTCGAACTAAGACCCCCGTGCCCACCGACCACGCACACCCCTCGCACGCGCGAGCTCTGCGCGCGAGCGGTGACAACCGACTGGCGGAGCGGTGCCGGGACCGCGCGACAGTTTAGACATCCACCGACGCGTTTTATGAACTAACGCTAGTTCGCTGTAAGTACGGTCAAGTGAAGAAGGCCTGTTTCCAGGGTTGCCAACCGTAAAATAAATTCCCTCGTACATATGCAGCTAAAAATCTCGTACATTTATTATGCATCGAATACGTGCTAAAACCAAAATTAAGGCATATTGAACTACTGGATTTAGGACTTTTTCTCAACGAAATTAACTACTGCATGTTACCTACAAAATAAAACTTCAGCTTGTGTTGTATTTGAAAAAATCTTGGTTATTACCTACTCAAGTAAAATCACAAAAACTAAATGTGTCTATATTATTACGAACATTTGGAAGGTTACTTACTTTACATCTCCTCTCCGAATATATGTCAGGAACATCCTCACTGTCATCGTTTTTTCTGCAGTATATTTTACCTGTTGTCGTGCGCATATCTTTTGTGGGTTCAAAAAATTATCGTATTGCCATATTATCAAAAACTCGTACATAATTGTACGAGGTTGATAGTGTCCTCGTACCTCGTACGGAAGACCACAAATCTCTTATTTGTACGAGGAACCTCGTACGGTTGGCAACCCTGCCTGTTTCAACGCAGCGTAATATAAAACCGTGTATCGTCGTAATTTTTTGTTCGCGGTACAAAAGAAAAAAATAAGTGTCCAATATTTTTTATTCATTTACCTGACGGACAAAAAAATATTTTAGTCATATTGCCTACTGTAAATAAAATGTACCACGATATGATTGTGTGTTGGAGCAGTAGAGAATGTTTTGAGAAGCTTTATTGTGTCTCTTCTTATCAGCAGATTCAAGGAAATACAACGTTTTGGCGAATAGTTCTCAAGAAGTCCAGTATTGTCCAGTGACGCAGTAAGTAAACTTTGTTCAACAGTATGATGGTACTCGTACGCGTGATATTGGATTAGGTATAGTGCATAGTGCACAGCGAGGCTAGGCTCTATCACTCTAAGGTTTGCTGGTAGAAAACTCTTCTTTGAGTTAAGCTCGCCTTTGTACATCAACTTTATGATCACTCAAGTTGTATATGTAATTTTGTTTTTGTGTACAATAAAGAATTAAAAAGCTCAGGGGAGGCGCTCTTTCAGTCTCCACAGGAATGTGCCCTAGGCGTTGCATAGTTGGGGTCCCGGGGTGGTCTTTTAAGAGGTTACGGGGCCCCTTCTACGTGCTGATGGGGATCACCGGGGTGGTTTTAGTGAGGTAAAAATCCCACACTCCCTGGTCTTTTCCTCAAAAGTCCTGGCGACTTTTGAAGGTATCCCGCCGAAAAAACAAAAAAAAAAGGTAGAGTGCATACAATAGCTACGAACGTTTTTTTTCATCAGGTGAGTTAGTGGTCAAGCGCGAGCCTATAGTGTATAAAAAAAAGTTAATTTGTTTCGAGGATTTTCTTACTTGGCCGAGTGGCCTCCCAGATAAGACATTGTCAAATGTCATTGTAAATTCAAAACGGGATTTTATCGTTGACCTGAAGCGCCTGAGGCTCCATACCATAGACTAATATAATACAGAATAAGATGCTCTATACTCTATTCGCTGGAGAAAAAATAAAAGGACGTGCATCGCCGTTGTCTGTCAGATGAATAATGTAATTGCATGTAATACAACGCAAAAGTCTTACTTATTTGTAAACCTGCGAATATGCCGAAACGACGACTTTCTCTCTTTCACTTCTTCACATTCTGTTACGCTGCAAGGTTAGGTTAGGTCTGATACAAGGTTGGATAACCTCTTATACAAGGTTACGTTAGCTCTGATACAAGGTTAGATTAGCTCTGATACAAGGTTATGTTAGCTGTGATACAAGGTTAAGTTAGCTCCGATACGCTACACAATGTTAGGTTAGCTCTGATACAAGGTTAGGTTAGCTCTGACACAAGGTCAGGTTAGCTCTGATACAAGGTTAGGTTAGCTCTGACACAAGGTCAGGTTAGCTCTGATACAAGGTTAGGTTGGCTTTCTCTTCCAGGCACCCTTAATGGGTCCAGAGCCAGTATCAGAGCTAACCTTACCTTGTATCAGAGCTAAATTAACCTTGTATCAGAGCTGACTTAACCTTGTGGTGAACCACAGCTAAACTAACCTTATATAAGAGCTAACCTAACCATGCAGCGTGTCAGAGTTTTTTTGTTCCGGGGTGGAAAGTCCTCATTGGATGTCCTCCGCCCTGGGGGGGAAGGGGTACAGGGGTCTGTCAGACTCGTACTGACTAAAATCCCACCCCGGTGTTCGCGCGACTACCAGCGCAGGTGTGGGATGGAACACCAGAGTGGTTTTTTGTCAGTACGAGTCTGACAGACCTCCCCGCCCCTCCAGGACGGAGGACATCCAATGAAGATTTTCCAGACAGGAACAAAAAAAAAAATCCGATACGCTATAATGTTAGATTAGCTCTGATACATGGTAAGATTAGCTCTGATACATGGTAAGGTTAGTTTAGTTCTAACCTAACCTTATTGTTCGGAACATAAGGTCGAAAATTGATCGACCGGGAATTTTTGCGGTAGTTACATACTAAAATCTTACAATATTTGCTTCCACAGATTCATAGGCCAGCTGCTACGCCTGCTACTCTGTAGTAATGAACGCTTCGGTCAACAAATACAGACCCACGTGAAAGAGCTTGTCGGACACGAAATGTCACCTGCGCTGTACCCAATACTGTTCGATCAGATCAAAGCCATCATTGACAAGTTCTTTGATCAACAGCAACAAGTAAGTCTTATTATTTTTATTTATTATATACTTTATTATACACCACAAAAAAACATACAGGACAAACTTTCACATATACAAGTGTACAATGGGCGGTCTTATCGCACTAGGCAATCTCTTACTGATAACCTTTGGATGGACTGAATGATAGGAGAAGAATTTAGGGCTGTCAGTGTACAAAATATCAAAAGTTATATATTGTGCTCCATTGGTGTAATTGCTGCAAAGCGTTCCAGTGCGAGGATAAACTAATGAATAAATAAGACTTCGGAGATTTCCTACAAAATTTTGTTAAAAAATAGATTTTTTCTCACGTTTGCCGTATGTCATTACCTCCTAGTTTGATCCTTATTAGTAACACTATCGAATGGTGTAATAATACAGCAAGCGTTTTTTTTTTCAACCTCTGCGGATTTGATTCCTGGCTAAGTATATTTATTTTTCATAAATCAAATGATGCATTTTTCGTTTTCATCAAAATCGGCCTCGTGACTCCTTTGCGAGTTTTTCGCTATTCCGCATAGTTTCGGATTTGTCCATTCATGCCCACTTAACTTAAGACAACCTTTACACATTGATATTTTATTATTGTTGAAATAAGTCCTAAATAAATTTCGGTTGCAGTGAACTCTGATCTTTATCATGTATGTCATTGTGATTATTTTCCCAAAACTTGATTGATTCTGAATTCAGATATAGTATCCATGCTAACATAAGCTGTCTTTGAACAGGTAATGCTAACAGACATCAACACACAATTCGTGGAGCACACCATCTTCATAATGAAGAGCATACTGGACATCAAGAAGAGCGGACAACCTAATGAACATCTTAGTACTACGTCTATTGAGACTCTGATGCTGTCTATTGTAAGGTAATATTCTGTTTTTCATCAATCAACCAAATAACTCAGCGAATCGCAGTCCACTGCTAAAGATCCTAGTAAGCTGTGCCGCCGCATCCAGTCTGACCCAGCCAACGTTTTGAGATCGTTGGTGTAACCAGCTGCGGGCTTTCTATGCGTGTTTCCATAATAAGTCTATATTATGTTCCCTTCATGGAGCAGTGGTGTCCCAGTGGAGCAGTGGTGGCCCAGTGGTATCGGCCGCGAATTACAAGTTGTAGGTCGTGGGTTCGAGCCCAGGCAGGCGCTTTACTATGTGTAAATTATTTCATCACCACTGCTCTTAAAACGGTGAAGGAAAACATCGTGAGGAAACCGGCATGTCCTAGAACCAAAAATTCGAAGACATGTGACATCCACCAACCCGCACTGGGCCCGCGTGGTGGATTACGGCCCATTCCCTCTCACAGAGAGAAGGCCTGTGTCCCAGCAGTGGGAACATTAATAGGCTGATGATGTGATGTGATGTGATGTTCCCTTTGCTGAGATGCAGCCCTTCTCTCTGTGAGAGGGAGTGGGTTTTGCATAAGTCTCTACTATCCGTCATCTAGGTCACAGATAATGTAATACTAACATTCAGACGCCTCATCCTATACAAAGAAACTGGATGACGTAACTAGCGTTTTTCGATGGACCAAACCGATTTTAACTTTACTAAAAATACATCGCACGCGGTGGGTTTTGACCCTTTTTTATATAGGTATATAATGGGTTTGCTCTTGACTCTAGTCTATGTCAGAGGTGACAGAGACAAAGTCGACGATGGAGTGAGCTTACCCAGAAGAAGCCTGTTCACTCTAACTTTGAAGAGATTCGGGTTGTATGCGTTCGGAAACACAGACGCAGGCAGTGAGTTCCACTCTTCTAAACGAAAGAAAATGTAATTTGATTTATATATTTAATACTTCATGCACAAAAACGTACAGAGGCGGACTTAATGCCTTAGACATTTTCTAGCAAGCACTTTGTCGTGCTCATGGAAGTTTATTTATTTTCAACTTTATTTCAACTGAGGCAAGGTTGATATTTGTTTCGTAGTGAAAATCGCGTTGTGTTGCGCCTTACCAGATGTGTGCCTAGATTTTGCCAGTCTTTGTTTTTTTTTTATATTCATGTTTTCATTACAGATACGTACGACACTTGGATATGACGGTGTTGTCTGTTCACATCAAGACTAAGCTCTGCCAAGTCGTTGAAGCTATGATGAGGAGGAGAGATGACCTCGCTTTTAGACAGGTCAGCTTTGGTTATTTTTAAGCGACTTCCCTAAAAGGAGGAGGTTCCCAAATCGGATGTTTATTTAATTTTTTTTTTATGGTTCCGTACCCAAAGGGATAAAACGGGACCCTATTACTAAGACTCCACGATCCGTCTGTCTGTCTGTCCGTCTGTCACCAGGCTGCATCTCATGAACTGTGATAGCTAGATAGTTGAAATTTTCACAGATGATTTATTTCTGTTTCCGCTATAACAACAAATACTAAAAACAGAACAAAATAATTATTAAGTGGGGCTCCCATACAATAATCATGATATGTTTGCCGTTTTTTTGCGATAATGGTAAGGAACCCTTCGTGCGCGAGTCCGACTCGCACGTGGCCGGTTGTTCTTGTTTTATCTTTTTTTATGTATGGTTTACTACAAAGTGAAAAATAAATTTATTTTTGGAAGTTGGGGTCCGTAACGCAAAAAAAATGGTACCTACGAATGACACCGACTTCCAAAAATAAAGTTATTTTTCACTTTGTAGTTTTCTTATTTGGAAGTCGGTAGTATTTTTTTGTAAAAAAGATTTTTTGTTCACTTTTTGTTGTATCTACCTAATAGGCAAGTTGTTTAGTAAGTTACCTTAACGCCAGAATAGATAACCCCAATATCATGAAACTTGAACATGACCGGTAAATGAGAGATCTGCGTACCCCTTAAGAGCGTACTGGCGTGATGCTATGTTATGAAATGGTATAATCAATAAACTAATCTAATAATAATAATCGATTGCAGCAATCCCGAGAGGTTTGCCGTTATTTATTGAAGAGTTCTGTTCTATATCTTCAAAGTTCTTCATCAGATCTTCACCAAATTAAAATGGGACCAATTTCGAAACATACTCTTTCAAACAAAAAAAGAATTTTCAAAATCGGTCCACAATTGACTGAGATATCGGTGAAAATGCAAAAAAACAAAATCATAGTAAGAAAGTCGAACATAGTACCTCCTCCATTTTGGTAAGTCGGTTAATAAAATGACATAATAATAAACAATACTACTCGCAATTTTCATGTCGGTTTGGGCATTTACTAAAATATGTATGTTTTCTTTGTTACAGGAAATGAAGTTCCGCAACAAGATGGTGGAATACGTAACAGACTGGGTGCTGGGCACCAGTCATCAGATTGCGCCACCGTTGCGGGCTGACGCATCATCAATTACCAGGTCAGTCTTTGATATTCAGCAAGACGAAAAATATGTGTTACAAGCTGTCCCCCGCGGCTTCGCTCCCGTCAACGGGCTACCTACCTTCCCTTTCCTATCCTACCTACCTATCTACCCTACCCTACCCTACTGTCCCTACCGTACCTACACTTTCCTACCTATCTTATCTACCCTACCTATCTTACCTACCCTACCTTACCTACCTAACTACCTACCTACTAGTGTTTTTTTAAACAAGAAGTATCCTTTGTCCTTTCCCAGGATGCCATCTATCTCTTTGTCGAATTTCGTTCAGTTTTTGAAAGCCGTTCAGTTAAGCGTGAAATGTTTACAAACAAACAGACAGAGTTACTTTCGAATTTCAGATATTATTATTGATTTAATCTCCTACATTGAAGATGCATCATCCAAGCAAGGTTTGCCGCAGGGTCTGACAATTTGTTATAAACCATTATTATAATATTTTCGCAGGGTTATTCAAAAATTTACAAAGCATATTGATCTTTATCTTCACAGCATAAAGCATACATTTCTGTCTAAATAAAAAAGACTCGCGCATTCGTCCCTTGAATATTTCAGTACGATCGTCTCGACACGCAACGATGTGCTTTACTTGGTGGATATAGGCGTTAATATGCTTTGAATAATTTTATCAATTCGAATCGACTATATCTCAGTATGATTTGAGCCTTATTAAAATAAGACATGTTGCTCAACTTGAAGTACTGAAGGTACTTAAATGTTTTCTAAAGGCCTACATAAAATGCTTTTTTTGTTTATGCAGATATCTGGTCTGCTGCCGGGAATTAGACCAAGCATGCATGGAAGCTGTGGCATCATTGCTGAAGGGTCTACCTCTCCAACCTGAAGAGTCTGATAGAGGAGACTTGATGGAAGCTAAGAGCCAACTGTTTCTCAAGTAAGTATCTCTGAGACCCAAGTTCTGTATAAGCCAAAAGTAAAGAATACATTATTCTTTACTTTTGGCTTATACAGTATCACAGGGGTATTATTAAGGAATGTTCGCATTCTAATCTCATTGCAGGCAACCTATCAAACAGCTCTACCTTACCTTTTGTTAAAAGCACACTTTGTAAACAAGCATATTAGAAATTAGATGATTATATTCCAGATAAGAATGCTTGGAAACATGCTGGTCCTGCTCCATAGGGTAATCTTTAGTGTAGACAAATACTGATTAATTTGTATCTATTATATCATAATGTTTTAAGAAAGTGCCTCACACACTGTTCCGTTGTTGCTGAATTAGGTAATTTACCTATGTTTGCAATATTTGTAAGTATGTGAGAACCATGTTCCTATTTATCAATTGAATGAATTTACCTGTTAGTGCCTGTAATACTTTATACCTATTCATATATATATATATGAATTAATGTATTTATGTAAATATAATAAAACTTATTTTTTTAAAGCGTAGGTGTGGAGTGTCTTGTCCGTCCTTCTCCATAACAAGCTAATTTTCCTAATGGACCGTAGAATCAATTATTATTACTTTTAAAATTTTGGACGTTTAAAAGGTGGTCTAATTTTACTGAAATAAAAAATTTTACTTCAACTTCACTTTGACAACTTTTTGACTTGTCGCCGAGATAATAACATAACATAAAATCATGCTTGTTTCCCCGAAGAATGCACCTATATCACACCAGAGATGAGATTGGCTTTCTAATCTATTCTCTTCAGAACAGAATACAGTATCCCCGTCTCAGATAGCGTATTCATGTTAGATGCATACCAAATAAGATGTCTAAATTTATTAGTTGTTGTTCTTGTACACGAATTACTATATAGTTATACTGGAGATTTACTGATGTAGACTAATTTTTTTCAGTGTCTAAAACTCTAAACATATTTTCAAAACACCGAGAAATTTAGACTCAAAACTAACCTATTTTTATATTTAATTGCCACTGGAATTTATAAATGCGAAAATGACAGGAATACTCGTAAAACGGATCATCATTTTGTGAAGTAGAGATTAACTCTTCTCTCTCTTCCCCCAGGTATTTCACCCTCTTCATGAACCTCCTCAACGATTGCAACGAAGTGGAAATGGCCGAGGGTCCAGGGAGACTGGAGACACTCCGCAACGCTACCATACAAGCCATGTCCAATCTGCTCAGCGCCAACATCGACTCGGGGCTCATGCATAGCATCGGTAAGTAACACAGTAACATGTTCAGGCAATACACGTCTCTAAATGTATGTTCGTAAAGCTGTTAGTGGCTTATAACTTCTGGGCGGTAGACAAAGCTACCATACAACCATGTCCATTCTGCTCAGCGCCAACATCGACTCGGGGCTCATGCATAGCATCGGTAAGTGACACAGGAACATGTTGCAGGCGACAATCGTCTCTATGTGTATGAACGTAAAGCTCTTGGTGGCATGTAACTCCTGGGCAGCTGGAGACGACGCCATCATACAACGTTTATCATGGCGTCTCAGGCCTTTCGGTTCGCCGCGGGCACCCAATGCTAAGAAAGAAAATTTGGTTCAAATAAATTGCACTAGATGGCGTGATTAGCTTCGATTAGTTGTTGAGTTTCGTGAAATATTAAGATTTTCTAGAGATGATCATAAAAAAATATTTTCTTGTTTAACTCTCCTAAAGCACAAAATTAAGAAATATTGGGCTTTTAATTAACATTTCAAAAATTATTTGAATAGAATATTTTAAATTAATTCCAGTAGATAGCGCGGTTTTAAGGATCGTCCTTCGCTTTAGTGCCGTAAAACGGTTATTCCTTAGTAACGGCTAGGTTAAAAGATTTAAAAATATGTATTTATTTTTATTTCATGTACATTATTTCTTCATAACTGAAATAATATTTTGCTAACAAAACTTAATATTGATATTTTGGCTCCGAGCGGGCGCACCGTCAGTACTGCGTTAACATTGGGTGTATATATCGCCTTAAGTTTCTGAAGCATGTACTCGATTTTTTAAATTTGTTTTGTAACAGATTTTGGTACATTAAAGCTGTAAAAACGTAAAAAAATACTATAGAACAAATCGTCGCTATATAAAAAAAAAAATGTATTCGCGAACTGAGTGAACCCTGCCAGTACTGCGTTAACATTGGGGCGTATATATCGCCTGAAGCATGCGATTTTTTTAATTTGTTTTGTAACACGTTTTTACAGTTCCAATGTTGTGTGTATTGGTACATTGAAACTAAAAACGAGCAAAAAATACTATAAAATAAATCTTCGCTATATTTAAAAAAAAGTATTCATGAACTTCCTTTTACTTTCAAGTCGCTGCTAACACCATCTATATCCGCGGAACGGAACCGAACGCGATCGATGTTCTTAAAAAAATAATCAGCTTAATCAGACAAAAAACGCTAGTTACGTCGGCACGGTTTCTTTGTATGAAATGAGGCATCTGTATGATAGTATTATATTATCTGTGGGTGCGGTCTTTCGTTTTTCTATGTGACTGATTCAAACGGTACCATAATCTATACATACATATAAATAAAATTGGAGTGTCTGTTTGTAATATTGAAATAACCGTTATTACTACATGTATATGAATATATATACGGTACTCGTACATAAACCAAAATAACATTTTTTTACATTTTTTGTCTGACTGTCTGTTTGTTCCGGCTAATCTCTGATATGGCCGGACCGATTTTCACGGGACTTTTATTGGCAGTTAGCTGATGTAATAAGGAGTAACTTAGGCTACGTTTATTTTAGAATTTTTATTTTATTTTAGAAATTTGTTTGGCGGAACTAAGTTCGCCGGGTCAGCTAGTTACAAAATAAAAACGCTTCGCCACGCTATCGGTTCGCTGTCTATTTGACGAGGCCTTAAATATCGTTCTCAATAATTAACCCTTATTTCCCCCCACAGACTTGGGCTATCATCGCGATCTACAAACGCGCGCCGCCTTCATGGAAGTCCTCACAAAGATACTGCAGCAAGGCACGGAGTTCGACACGCTAGCGGAGACCGTGCTCGCTGATCGGTTCGAGCAGCTCGTGCAGCTTGTTACTATGATCTCTGATAAGGTAAGAAGACATTATCAGGGACAAACTCACCACACTATGCCTAACCACTGTAACTCCTGAAACCTAATATCGACAGTGGACACCACCAGAAAAGCGCTGAATTGACATTAGTTTTCTCAAATCGACAGCGCTATAAAAAGTGAAAAATAAAAAACTTTTTTACAAAAATTACAACTGTCTTCCAAACAGAAACACTTCAAAGTGAAAAATTATTTCAATTTCGGAAGTCGGTGTCAAAAAACGAAGAAACGTAAACAGGAACACCGACTTCCGAAATTGAAGTTATGTTTCACTTCGTAGTGTTTTTTTGGAAGTCGATTGTATTGAATTTTAGTCAGAATAGGAGCTCGTGGCTAAATAATAACAGCCGCACGGGTCGATCTTCAAGGTTAAGCAACGCTTGACGAGGTCGGTCCGTGGATGGGTGACAATTTCAACATACCGAGTTTCCTCCGTGCCTCGGAAAGCACGTTAAGCCGTTGGTCCCCTCTGTCATTTGAAGATCTTTGACAGTCGTTACGAGTAGTCAGAAGCTTGAGATCTGACACCAGTCTTACCAAGAGGTATAGTGTTACCCAGTTACTGGGTTGTGGAGGTCAGATAGGCAGTCGCTCCATGTAAAAACTGGTACTCAGCTGAATCCGGTAAGACTGGAAGCCGACCCCAACAAAAATTGGGAAAAGGCTAGGCAGATGATTGTAATTTTAGTCAGTATTTTTGCACGTCAAAATGAACCTAAAGACAAAAGCCAGATAATAAAAAAGGTCATTGATCCGACTTGTACCAAAAAAGTATAATTACGTAAATTGAAAACATGTTTTTTTTTAATATTTTGACTATTTTGGTCTCAAATGAAAGGTATCGGCGTAGAACCGTTTTATCGGATTAAATCTTGATAATCGATCCTCGCGTTTATGTGATATTAACTCATTCAATCTGCCTAGCCTTTGCCCAACTATATTGGGGTCGGCTTCCAGTCTTACCGGATTTAGCTGAGCACTAGTGTTTTACGTGGAGCGACTGCCTATCTGACCTCCACAACCTAGTAACTGGGTAACACGGTACCCCTTGGCAAGACTGTTATCAGATCTCAAACTTCTGACTACCCGTAACGACTGTCAAAGATCTTCAAATGATAGCCGCGAACAACCGCTTAACGTGCTTTCCGAGGTACGGAGGAAACTCGGTATGTTGAAAATGGTCACCCATCCACAGACCAACCTCGTCAAGCGTTGCTTAACCTTGAAGATCGACCCGTGCGGCTGTTATTATTTAGCCACGTGCTCATCATGTGATATTAACTCATTACAGAAAATAATTGTCATAAAGGTTATAATTTGGTATATGAGTTTCATTATACTAAAGTTCGGCCGTTCAGAGAATGCGTTCCTGACACGTCGCGATTGAACTGACGACGTAACTTTGTAATGGCGTTGCAGTTACGATTAAAATATTTTTGCTGGTTGTTTACCGTTTTAACAATTGATGAGCATTAAAACAATATTATTATATCAATAATCAATGAATGTTATAATTTTGTGCCAAACTGAGTGTCAAATAAATTGGTAAACAATATTTTTCTAAATCTATACTGCGCTATTACAAGGTTATGTCAGCGCTTTATATTTGTAGTGCTGTGCTAACAATAACAGGCAATAATAGTATCGTAATCTGTTCTTATACAGTTATACTTTATAAAATAATACGTTTTGTTTTTCTTTTTAAGAATTTGAAAATAATGGACTATAAGATAACTTTTATGAAATATAAAAATAAAACTACGACCAAACCGAACGCGCGAAAGAAAGTAGCATTTTTATATTTAGGTTGAAAATGGTAACCCCAAATGGCGTTACTAGCATTTTTATACTTAGATTAAAAATGGTAACCCCAAATGGCGTTATGGGCCGCCATTTTGTGACGCTAAAACAGTCGTCTGTTGTCGTTTCGTGCGCATAGACCACGTTCTTCAAGTGTTTTCGATCTGGTTTTATTTGATTACCCGGCTTTCGTTTAATGGACTGTTTCTGCTTTTCAAACTGACATCGGCGCTAAATCGGACTTCGATTGTGTTTTGTATTGCGTTATTTTTACTTTTGGTGCATAATAATGCCTAAACGTGGACAAACATTGAAAAGTGGAGCCCGTGAGTTAATCATCAAGCTGCAAGATTACTTTGAGCGGGAGCGGCAAAATTGCGGACCCCTGGTACCTGTCGAACAAGTACAAGAACGCGTCTCTCAGGCGCTTGGAGTTAGCAAACGAACGATAATAAATATTAATAAAGAAAAGTTCGGCTCTATTGGCACGGAAGATAATATTTTACGTATTCCGAAGAAGAAACGTACAACTAAACCCGTGACAGATATTGACACCTTTGACGCCGATGCAATCAGAAATCATATATATGGTTACTATTCCAGAAATGAATATCTCAACAGGAAGAAGCTTTTGGCATCGTTAAGAGAAGCTGGACTGTTTAGCGAGGGTAAAACTGCTTTAACCAAAATCTTAAAAGATATTGGTTTTTCGTATAAAAAAACAGACAAAAGAAAAATGTTATTAGAACGATACGACATAATTTTAAAACGGATAAGTTTTTTGAGAGAAGAAAAAAAAATTGATAACTGGGATAATGTCGTGTTCATTGACGAGACATGGCTAAACGCCAATCACACGGTTTCCCGTACTTGGACGGATGATACACAAGCGTCGACGTCGAAAGTACCAATGGGTAAGGGGGCCCGTCTGATAATATGCCACGCAGGTTCTGCAAAATACGGCTTTGAGGAGAACGCGTTACTGGCATTTCAATCAAAAACCACAAATGACTACCACGAGGAAATTAATGCCACTACATTTAAAGAGTGGTTCCAGAACGTGCTTTTGCCCAGCCTACCAGAGCCTTCTGTAATATTCATGGATAATGCCTCTTATCACTCGTTTCAAATACAGAAACCACCTACCCAAGCTAATAAAAAAGAAGAAATGGTGGCTTGGTTACAAGCAAAAGGCATTGACGCAAATATGCAGATGCTAAAAGCAGAGCTAATTAAATTAGTTAAAGAAAATAAAGCGGCAAATGTGCGATACGAAATCGATGAACTGGCTCTGGAGTACGGTCATCGCATTCTAAGAATTCCACCGTATCATTGCCAATATAACGCGATCGAGCTAATCTGGGCCCAAATAAAAGGTTACGCCGCCCGCCACAATACTTCCCCGCCATTCAGCACGAAAAAGATGATGACCCTATTAAAAGAAGCCTGCGGGGAAGTCACAAGAGATGACTGGGCAAAGGTTGTTGAGAAGACTAAAAACCTGATTTTGGAACATTTTGACCGAGATATCAGGATTGATTCTGTTATTGATAATAATATAATTATACATGTAGATGAAGATGATGATGAAGACACCACCTCCTCAAGCGAATCGGAGTCTGATTAATATTCTGTACACACATTCAATTCAATGTACTTTATTGCATAGAAATACAGATTGTAACTTTGTAACAAAGAATAAATAAAACAATTTTATTATATTTATATTACCTTTTTTGGTTTCCACTTAAATACAAAAATATAAATTTTAAATGATTCCGCCAATTTAAAACGAAAATAACCTTAAACATAATGCGGCGGTTCATTTTGGAGGATCGGTAACGAACTCAGTGTTATGTTGTGCCCATCAATAGTCGTGACTAACTGATAGGTGTCAGGAACGCATTCTCTGAACGGCCGAACTATAGTAAATACCTACCTAAATAAATACGCCTGAACATGGTTTTGACCAAAAGGTTTGAAAGAAAGTAAGAAAAAGAGTTTATTTGGCACACACATATACACACAATGTAGAAAAAAATAAAAGGGAACTAACCCAACTCGGTAACTCACGCCAATTGAAAGGGTCAAAGACGCCCCTTACCGCGATACGTTTGTTTTGATCGTGTTAGCGATGGCTTTACATTTTTTTCGTATCGTTCTGAAATATTGGAATACGTTGGTAGACAGGTGGTAACGACTTTTTTTTTGTTATCTGGCGGTGACTTTACCTTCTACCTAAACGCATTCCCCTAACTTTTTCCCAGTGTTTTAGCTGAGAAGAATAAGTAGCGCAACAATATCTCCAGCATGTTGTGTCTGTTAAGTTTGAAGAACTTGTATTTTTCGCTGGAAAATGATATTAAATACCACGTGTTAGCACACTCCATAAGTTTGACCAGATTTGGCCGGTTTCTTTTATCCAAATCATAGTTTTTTTTTTAATACCAATCATTTTGTCCACAGGGCGAACTACCAATAGCAATGGCCCTAGCCAACGTCGTCAGCACATCTCAGATGGACGAACTAGCTCGCGTGTTTGTCACATTGTTCGACGCGAAGCATCTGTTGGCGCCGCTGCTGTGGAACATATTCTATAGAGAAGTTGAAGTAAGTAAAAGGCATTGTAATTTAAATCCTAGGTCTGTGATGTTAAGCTCTGTTTTCATTGAAGTTTCATATGTTTTTACGACTTCTTCTACGCGGCAAGCTGTATATGCTATGTTACGATTATCCTTATTCATAAAAATAAATCTTCACACGGGCACACGGACACGGGCCTCCAGTCTTTTAGCATCCACCACGCGGGCCCAGTGTGGGTTGGTGGATGTCCCAGGTCTTCGAATTTTTGTTTCTAGGACATGCCGGTTTCCTCGCGATGTTTTCCTTCACCGTTTTGAGATGTTGCAGTGGTGATGAAGTAATTTATACAAAGTATTGTGCCTGCCGAGTACAGTGGTGGCCTAGTGGCATCGGCCGCGACTTATAAGTTGTAGGTCGTGGGTTCAAACCCAGGCAGGCGCTTTATTTATTTATTTATTCGTTTATCTTCGCACTGGTACGCCTTTGCAGCAATTACACTATTATTACTGTTACTACACACACACTGTTACTGTGTACCATTATTACTGTTGTTTGTTTGTTTATTATTGTTAATTTACTTTGTGTAAATTATTTCACCACTATTGCTCTTAAAAAAGTGGAGGCAAATATCGTGAGGAAACCGACATGTCCTAGAAACAAAAAATCGAATACATGTGACATCCACCAACCCGCATTATAATATAATATATAATATAATATATAATATAATATTGGGCATTGGACCCACGTGGTGAATTACAGCCCATTCCTCACAGAGAGGAGGCCTGCGAAACGTAATTCGGGGCTGTTACCACAGGCCTACCACAACATAACGTAACGCCCGTTTTTAACCCCCAACATTTTTTATCCACAGGTCTCAGACTGCATGCAAACTCTCTTCCGAGGGAATTCCTTAGGCAGCAAGATCATGGCCTTCTGCTTTAAGATCTACGGCTACGTATACCTTCAGAACTTGCTGGAACCCCTTATCACTGCACTGCTGGACCAGGCTGATGAGCGAGGGGATATCAGCTTCGAGGTGGACCCTGCTAGGTAGGTGGTAGATGCTCTCTGTCATCAGATAAACCTTCAGAACATACCGGAACCCTCATTATTGCAGTCCTCGACCAGACTGAAGAACGAGGGATATCAGCCTCGAGGTGGGCTCTGATAGGTACGTGGTAGATGTCTTCATGATGATGAAGACATCCTTCAGATCTTGCTGAAACCTCTCACCTCTGCATTGCTGGATCAGGCTGATTAGACAGGGGATATCAGCTTCGATGGGCTATGATAGGTAGGTGGTAGATGCTCTTCGTCATCAGGAATTCCTTCAGATCTTGCTGGAACAACTCATCTCTGCACTGCTAGAATAGGCTGATGAGCGAGGGGATATCAGCTAAGAGGTGGATCCTGCTAAGAGGTGGATCCTGCTAGGTAGGTGATAGATGCTCTTCATCATCAGGAATTACTTCAGAACAAGCCGGAACCCTCATCAGTGCAAACCTCGATAAGGCTGATGGGTGAGGGGATATCAGCTTCGAAGTGGATCCTGTTAGGTAAGATTTAATGTCCTGAAAGGACTAGTCTACAAGTCTTTCATTGTGCGTACAGCTAAGTCAAGAGTGAATAGGTTACTTCTAGGCAAGCGTGGTTCACTGTCGACCACATCATCGCTTACCATCAAGAGAGATAGTGGTCAAAGGCCTATCAACAATAAAAAAGTCTGCTGAAAGAGCGTATGGCGGCCTTGATAGGAGCATACAGTTTGGTTCCACTATACACATCTTTTAGCACCCTAAATTTTAATTCTGTCGATTTATAATTGCAAAATCCCACAAATAAGAACGGCAACACTTGATCAAAATAACTTTTTTTTTTAATATCCGGTTATGGGGACTTTCGACAATAGAAAATCTTAAAAACCAGTTATTCCATCATACGTCTCATTGGCAAGTCGATGACGTTGTCTCATAAGCATAGCATGTCGCTGAGAACCAATAAGTTTTGCCCCTACCAAATATCGCTCAACGCCGCTTATGAAGTTTTAATTTAAAAAAAGCTCTTAGGAACAGTTATCATGGACTGTATTCATTCTGAAACACCTTTTGTTTTTTGTCTCTATATTTTTACTCTCAGTATACAGTTGTAGTTTTAAGCTGTACTAGTAATTCTACAAAACAAGTAATATTTCCCAGCTACGTCTGTCACATATGAAATAAATCCTATTTTTTCTTCCTCAGGTTGGATCCAAATCAAGACATAGAGATGAACAGATCAAATCTGATAGACCTGACTAAGGAGGTCTTCGACAGAATCGTCGGCTCCGCTGAAAAGTTCCCGCCTCAACTGCGGAGCATGTGCCATTGTTTATACCAGGTAGGTTTATTTATTATTTACTGGCTGTGCCCGCGGCTTCGCTCCCATCAACTGCATATCCTACCCTACCTTTCTACCCTACCCTACCTACCCTACCCTACCTATTTACCCTATCCTATCTACCCTACCCTACCTACCCTAACTTACCTACTCTACCCTACCCTACCTTACCTTACTTATCCTACTTACCCTATCCACCTACCTACCCTACCTACATACCTACCCTACCTAGCCTAACTACATACCTACTCTACCTACCCAACCTACAAACCTACCCTACCTGCATACCTACCCTACCTACATACCTATCCTACTTACATACCTACCCTACCTACATACCTACCCTACCTAAATACCTACCTTACCTTCCTACTATTTTTGTCTTAATTTATCTATCTAAGAAGATTCTCCTTACAATAACAAACACAACAAAAAATAATAAGCGAAATCGGTAAAGCCGTTCTCAAGTTTTAGCGTGACCAGGAGAAATAGGGGTTCATTTTTATTATTTATACAGATAGTTGTTCGTGTCACGTCGGCCGCTTGCATGATGACTGCTTGGCATAAAGGGTCGACACGGTCAAACAGCTTGATTCAAACCTTACGTGTTTGATTAAACTGTTTGATGCCGGTTTGAAGGTTCTTCAAACGGCACTGAGCAGTTTGGTTCTATACGCCGCCGTAATCAGACTTGTGACGCAGATAAATTGTGAAATGCCCTAGAACAAGGATCCTGATTTCCTTGCGTTTATTACATTCATCTCCTGCTTAAAATATAAAAAAAAGAAAACAAAAATCAAATCATTTATTCGCATAGAATATAAGTATTTTCCAAAAAAAGTTGTTATAAAAATATAGTGAGCCGGGTACATTCTGCCTGAGTTTTGGCATGCAAAATTCAACAGTAATGAAAAAACAACATCAATAAGTTTATGGGTAAAATTTATGAAATAGTGTTTTTTACGATACCAATAAATTATTTTAACAAGTCCAGAAGTGTGTCAAATAATGTTAAAATGTTGAGATGTCACAACTAGGGTCATTCAAAGAATCACCTATAGAATAATAAATATTCTGTATCTAAAAAGCCTTGAGTTTATTCTTAAATTGTTGAAGGGTGTCACTTTTTATGCTGTCCGATAGTTTACTAAATAATTGTTTGACAAACCTTTCAAACTGGCTGTGTAAAGGAAAAATATATAAAAAAAAAAGTTAATTAAAGAAATCTAAAAACCCGACTGCTTAAGAAGCTAACTAAAAAGATGTAAACAAGAAGAAAATCATGCTGTGCAGTCGGAGGATACATATTCGCGAGCTGCCTGACCTAAACCGGTTGTATCCTCCGACTGCACAGCCTATGATTTCTTTGGAGGAAGTTGTTCACATACAGGCGCAGAAGCTATATTTAAAATATAATCACACATTTCCATTACACCCTGTATAGTAACAGTCCCATGCAATAGGGGCCAGCCAAAATTCCTGTCTTACAAAATTACTGGCCAAATTGAAGCCTGCAAGTTTTGTCTAAACCGTATCGTGCAATGGTATGTTTCCTGGGTATAAAAATGATTATTCTATTTAGTCCGTCATATCAAATAATAAAGGACACGTATTTTTGCTTTATCAAATAAATGAAATTTGACAAAGATAAAGCGCATTAAAGTTCAAGGGAGCCTGTGACGTCACTTTGTCAGTAAAAGATATTTCAACGCACTGTATCGTCATCATTTTTTGTTTACGTGACAAAAGAAAAATTCGTGTCCAATATTTTTAGGTAATCTAAGGACTATATAGATATTTGGGAAAGCCTAAGACGCTGTCTTAATAGAAAGTTAACATCGCGGGAATACGCGATCGACGAGTTTATTTGTTTAGCAAATACGAACGTGTCGTTCTGGCAGCAGATGATGAACAATTGAGCTCGACGAAAGCGTATATTTGCGATGAACGCTTACTGTTAAGATGATGCCAGTGGATCGTGGATAGTATATGCTGAATGTGCATGTTATTTATTATATACTTTATTGTACACCACAAAAATATATACAGGACAAACATTCAAAAAAGCAAGTGTACAATAGGCGGTCTTATCGCAGAGGGCAATCTCTTACAGACAACCTTTGGATGGACTGTACGATAGGAGAAGAATTTAGGACTGTCAGTGTACAAAATTACATAAGTACTTAAATAAAATAACTTAGGCATCATAACCTACAATACAAACTAAATGAAAAAGAAATAGATTTATTTGGTTTTTATTGATTTAACAAAAAAAAAATGTGTTCTCCCAAAATGAAAATTAAATAATTAGAGAATAAACTCGGGCGTCATAGAGATGTGCAAATACAATAAAGGTTGCCGGAAAGAATTAGTCAGAAGAGTCAGACTTTTAATCTGCCGGTGGGAGGCTAAATAAAGACAATTAAAACAACTTGTTTGTCTTTTCTCTATTTGATGGCCCGTAGCTTCACATATATTAACCATTATAGTTAAAAATACAATAATTCTTATGTTAACTATACTAAATTAATAGCTATAACCAAAAATAATGGCATGTTAATGGCTTATACCTACATAAGATGTAACTAATTTCTGTTTAACATTTCACCCTTACTAACTCTCGACAATTTTACGAATAACAAATAGTGTTTCGTGCAGGTACTGAGCAAGCGGTTCGCGCAGTTCCCGCAGACGAGCGTCGGCGCGGTCGGCACCGTGCTGTTCTTGAGGTTCATCAACCCGGCTATTGGTATGTTTGCTATTATTATCACTTTACTATCTTTACTGTAAATAAAAAAGTAGTTGGTTATGTTCACTGAGAAGAGGACTCCTAACTTGCCCCTCTGACTTTTCATTCTACAGAATTTTTATGCGAGGCGATGCAATAAACTTTACCTACCCATGTATCCAACGCAACTAGCTTCTGCCAGCGACAACTTCGAAAATTATCCCGAGGGAATATATTCCCGGGATAAAAAGTATCCTATGTGCTATTCCTGACTATAATGTATCTCTGTGCCTAGTTTCATCCAGATCCGTCCAGCCGTTTGAGCGTGAAGAAGTAACAAACATACAAACACACACACTCACAAACTTTCGCCTTTATAATATTACTAGGCAGTAGGATATATATTATGATGTGATTAACACCTGTTTCTTTTCTCCACAGTATCACCCCAAGAAATGGGAATAGTAAACCGCCCCGTCCCCTCGCACGTGAAGCGAGGACTCATGCTGATGTCCAAGATCCTGCAGAACATCGCCAACCACGTGGAATTCTCCAAGGAACAGCATATGCTGCCTTTCAACCACTTCTTGAGGGCACACTTTGAGGCGGGACGCAAGTAAGTCTTTTACTAATTATATTACCATCTGCCTAGCCTTCTCCCAACTACTTTGGGTCAGCTTTTTTTGGGACAATCCCACCGCACTATTCCCAAACCACTGCAAAAGCCTGAATCTACAGTGGCGACCACTAGAAAAGCGCCGAGGCAATGAAGCTCGACGAAGTCCCGGAGAATGAATTTAACTATCTTGGATCCCGCAACGAAATTAATCAGAAAAGAATAACGGAGTAGTAAGAAGACGGGAGGGAGGGGTTGGGGTCGGCTTCCATTCCTAGTTCCAGGCTTCCTTACCAGAAGCAGATAAAAATCAGTGTTTAACATGGAGCGACTGCATATCTGATCTTCACAACCCAGCTTGGTGGTAACAAGATAACCCCTGGTAAGTTCAGATGACACACGCCCGCTAAGCGCACGCCGCCACGCATTTGATTTTTTTAAATATAATTTGAGTCTTATGATACGACAATAGATCTCAAATTGCGTATGCGGGGTCAGTGTAGCGCGTGTGCGGATCCAGCATCTGCATAAGGGTTGGCCTCACAAAGGACTCATGGTGCAGGTGTGTCTGCACATAGAGTAGACTAAAGCCCACTTGCACGAAAATCTTAACTCGGAATAAGTTGTTAACACTAGATTTTTTATTTTTTTAATAAAACCACACTAGGAATTCCTTCCTGTATCGTGGGTACGTTTACAAACATATAAACTCACATACACAACACCCAGAGCCGGAACAACTATCTGTAGGTCATACAAATATTTGTTCCGTGCGGGAATCGAACCCGCGACACGCAGTGCAGCAGTCAATCGCTCAACCACCGCGCCAACCGTGTGCCCTAAGATTAATTAGACAGTTCATAATATTTTGTTAATTTAACCCCGTGTTTGCACCGTGTAGCCAAAGAGATGACGCATCGTTTGCGGTATGGCTTTGCAGTCGCGTTGTGGCTCATCGGAGTATCCCCATCTGTCTAGATTGTATCTACTCGTATAACAGTCCTACTGGCTTCCTAGCCGGTTTAGGGATTTCCAGGTAAACCATGGTAGAAATACACCTCTAGTTGGAAGGGTTTTCCAGTTTTTTTCCTGCTTCGTGCTACATATTAACTCGTTCCTTCTTCCACGCAGGTTCTTTATCCAAATAGCCTCCGACTGCGAGTCAATAGACCAGACCTCCCACAATCTCTCCTTCATCAGCGATGCCAACGTGGTGGCGCTACACAGGCTGCTGTGGAACCATCAGGAGAGGATCGGAGACTACCTGTCCTGCAGCCGCGACCATAAGGCGGTCGGCAGGAGACCCTTTGACAAGGTAAACCATCACCTGCTCAGCCTGGTAGCTCATCATCATCAGACTCCTTAAAACAGCTACATAGACTCCATCAGGAGAGGATCGGAGACTACCTGTCTTGCAGTTGCGACCATAAGGCGGTCATCAGGAGACCCTCTGACAAGGTAACCCATCATCGAACTACCACTTTAGACAGAGACGAAATTAAGGCTACTTGCGTCTTGTCTAGTCCTGTCAATTACAGGCCTCTCCCAAACGTCACCTCATCGACCGGTCCTGTATTTCACTTCACCAGGCCATATGTGTGTGTGTGTGTATGTGTTTGGTCATATTTGGGCGTACGGAAGAACTATGTCCACATTCATGTGTTTCATGCTTCGGTATTGCCACAGATAATATAATACTAATATACTGATGCCTCATCCCATACAAAGAAACTGTGGCAACGTAGCGTTTTTCGTCTGATTAAACTGATTATTTTGTGTACATCGATCGCGTTCGATTTCGTTACACGGTGATAGATAGATGGTGTTAGCACTACTGGCGATAGGTACTAGCACTTGCAAGAAACGGGATTTACTCGGTTCGTGAATATTTATTACCAAATACATCGACGATTTGTTTTATAGTATTTTTTGGCACATTTTTCAGTTTTATTACACCAAAATGTATTACAGTACAAATTAAAACAATCGAGTGGCGTGCAATTTTAAATGATCCGTTCAAATAATTATAATCTTTGAATATGTATTAAGAGCCCAATATTCCATAATTTTGTGCTTAAGATAATTGATTAAAAAGAACATACAATTTTTATGTTCAATTCCAGAATATGTTAATTTCACACATAATTCAATAAAAAATCGGTACATATTGCGCCATCTATTGACATTTATTAGAACCAAATTTTATCAAATTTTTACTTAGCGCTGGGACCTCACGGTATTGCTAAGCTACGCTATTACAATTTGCTACGGCCTAGCTCGCACTGTGCTACGGCGTAGCACGCTCTGTACTACGGCGTAGCTTGCACTGTGCTACAGCGTATCTTTCACTGTGCTACGGCGTAGCCCGCTCCGTGCTACGGCTTAGCTCGCGCGTTGCTACGGCTTAGCTCGCACGGTGTTACGGCATAGCTCGCACTGTGCTACGGCATAGCTCGCACTGTGCTACGGCATAGCTCGCACTGTGCTACGGCATAGCTCGCACTGTGCTACGGCATAGCTTGCACTGTGCTACGGCGTAGCACACACATTATATTTTTCATTTTAATTTTATTTTAATTGTTGTGAATGTGACGACTATGTGGATCATACTTTTTTTTTGTTTTTAATTTATATAAGTTAATTTGTGGTCATGGTCTGGCAGTTTGAGTAGTTTATGCAGCCTACCCGAATGTCCTTTCTTTGGTATTGTTGGTCGAATCGCTGAGCTCCTTAAATTCTGAGTTGAGCTGCACGGTTATTGACAAATGCGTGCACTGACTGGACAGGTCCACTCAATCTGGCTGGTTCTTTCCTCAAAAGACCATTTCAGACTTCAATCTACATGGTCTTCACATGATCTAATCAAGATTTTGTCTGGACTTTAAAAGAGACTGTGACCTCAGAGTTTGTTTCGGCCTTTCTTCTCAGAGTAGTCAGATAGGAAACGCCGACCTCAATAAATATGAACGATATGTAAAAGTGTTTGTACAAACCAACTTACAGAAATAAAATCATTTATCATTAGCTCGCACTGTGCTACGGCGTAGCTCGCTCTGTACTACTTCGTAGCTTGCACTGTGCTACGGCCTGGCTCGCACTGTGCTACGGCATAGCTCGCACTGTGCTACGGCGTAGCTCGCTCTGTACTACGGCGTAGCTTGCACTGTGGTACAACGTAGGTTGCACTGTGCTGCGGCCTTCCTCGCACTGTGCTACTGCGTAGCTAGTACTGTGCTACGGCGTATCTCGCACTGTGCTATGACGTAGCAAGCACGGTGCTACGGCATAGCTCGCACTGTGCTACGGCGTAGCACACACATTACATTTTTATTTTATTTTAATTGTTGTGAATGTGAAGACTTTTTGGATCATACTTTTTTTTTGTTTTAATTTATCTAAGTTAGTTTGTAGCAGTTTGAGGAGTTTATGCGGGCTACCCGAATGTCCTTTCTTTGGTATTGTTGGTCGAATCGTTGAGCTCCTTAAATTTTGAGTTGAGCTGCACGGTTATTGACAAATGCGTGCACTGACTGGACAGGTCCACTCAATCTGGCTGGTTCTTTCCTCAAAAGACCATTTCAGACATCAGTCTACATGGTCTTCTGGACTTTAAAAGAGACTGTGACCTCTGAGTGCCTCGGCCTTTCTTCTCAGAGTAGTCAGATAGGAAACGCCGGCCTCATCTAGTTTTAATAAATATGATCGACATGTAAAAGTGTTTGTACAAACCAACTTACAGAAATAAAATCATTTATCATTAGCTCGCACTGTGCTACGGAATAGCCCGCTCTATGCTACGGCGTAGCTCGCACCGGGCTACGGCGTAGTTCGCACCAGGCTACGGCGTAGCTTGTACTTACTGTAGTAAGAGGTATTTCACATCACTTTAGTAGTCTGTGGCTCATGTGTGTGTCATGTCAATAATATTTTCTCTAAATCTGTATCGATTTCTGTTCACGCACCGGTGTTTGTTTCAGATGGCAACACTGCTCGCCTACCTAGGACCCCCAGAACATAAGCCAATAGAATCGTAAGTATTCTTTATTGTTGGTAACGCTAATGCTTATAACCTATGGTGACCGTATTAAGATAATGATAATAATTAATTTAGCTAGTAGCTGTTGGCATGAACTTGAAGAAAATAATTTAATAACTTTGGACCACTCTGGACTGACTTTCAATCGACTATTTGGAGTTAAGAAATATTTGACACCAATAACTTATTAATATTATAATGTGTGTGGTTTTATTTATATTGTGATTTTTAATTTCGTAGACTAAACTGACAGCTGCCAATGACCAAATTTGTTTTAAATGACTTAGGATATGACACTATTTTTACGTGACGATAAAATGGTAAACCCCCAAATGTCAGCCTGGTCTACAAAATTTAAAAAAATAAAACATAAATAAATTAAATTGAATTAAAATTCAGAATAATATGTAACTTTCTTTTAAAATTATAATATTAATAAGGCGTTTTTTGTATGTCGTATGATACTTTCGTTTACAAATAGTAATTGTTCAGAAACTATAGATGGCAACACAGAAATGTTAACGTCAAGTATTTGTACGAGAGTCAGAGATGGCGCTGTGATTCTGCCTCCCGACTCTTCTCCAATAACAACCGTTCAATTCCCTATCTCCTATAACAACCGTTCCATCATCGGACTACCAGACGTACGGCGATGCGCCATCGGTACGTGGTGGACATCCCACCCATACGCACTAAACGCTTTGGAAACACTTTTATTATGCGTACAGCTAAGGAGTGGAATTCCCTGCCGGAGTCTATGTTTCCCGATAGCTACAATCTTTAAGTCAAGAGTGAATAGTTTATTTCTAGGCAAACGTGCCTCACTGTCGACCACATCATCGCTTAACAACAGGTGAGATGGTGGTCAAGCGCGAGCCTATAATAAATAAATTAAAAAAAAAAACAATATGACTCTTATTCAGTCTCTCTTCCAGCACATCAAGCCTTCTCTTCTCCTCGTACGCGCGCTGGTCTTCCATTGACATATCCTCCACCAACTTCGAGGAGTTCATTGTCAAGCACAACATGCATAAAAAGGAGGAGTTCAAAAGCATCAAGAGTCTGAACATCTTCTATCAGGCGGGAACCAGTAAATTGGGGAATCCTGTGTTTTATTTTATTTCTAGGAGATATAAGTGAGTATTTTTTACAAACAACTGATTTTTAAAGTTATCCTCCATTAATTAAGATGAATTTTGCATACACGTTTAGTTTGGATGACAATGCATGGTTAGCTAAGTGACGTCATTCGAAATCCAATATGGCGGACGGCCCAAGATGGCGGACTAATTATTTTTTGTGCACTGCCATGATATGGGTATCTAACAAAAGGCTTTGCTGAGAAGAATACGAAAAAAGATTGTTGTAAAAAAAAAAAATACAATTTTATTTGATTATTTTTTCTACAAGTAATGCTACTCTGTAAAGTTCACAGCTCACCTCACTTAAGTGAGCGCAAAAAATTCGAAAGCGACCTCATTTGTTTTTAAAGTAAATCTTCGCGGATTCACAACGGGACACTGTTCGAATTTCGAACGTGATGTTTAGAGAATAACCACTGATATGTTTTATGCTCTCACGTTATTTGAGACTTAAAAGATGAATATGTGTGAGACATCTCTGTCAAGCAAAAATGTTAAGTGAAACGCCATTGAATCGGCACAAAACTAGGCGCTGGAGTGCTGTATCATACATTAGCGGCCCTCACACGTTGGCTTCGGAGCGAACGAAATAGCACGCGCCACTCCGAAGCGAGCTTAAAAGTGTGCTTAGGACTTTGCTCACTTTTTCGTGATAGAGTACTAAAACTAAAAAGAGAGATATAAAAACTTTTTACAAAAAATAAACCGACTTCTGTGTCTTTGGTAACTCTTGTTTTTATCGTTTCTCAACACCGACTTCCAAAACGAAAGTTATTTTTGTACTTTTTAGTGCTTTGCTTTAGGAGTCGGTTTGTTTTCGGTAAAAATGATTTTATTTATTTATTTAATAATTAATGTACAGACATAGTATAATACATAAAGACAACACGTCAAGACAATAGAGTACAAGGGAACTGCTTATTTCATTTTTTGATTTTATTTATTTATTTAAACTTCATGTACATATATGGTGATACATAGGCGGACTTAATGCAGCAAGGCATTTTATGTGTTTTACGTTTATACCTGCAACCAGCTCTTACGTAAGTTTGTATTACTTTGCGGTCTACCGAGGCAAAGTGTAAAAAATGGTTCGGTCGTGCCCTGAAATGTATTTAAACTTGATGCAAGTTGCTTGAAGGTGGAAATGAGGCCTTATAAATATTCTATCCTCCAACAGAATCGGAGAAGTAAACGCCGACCTGCTAATCTACCACGTGATCCTGACTCTGAAGCCCTTCTGCCAGCAGCCCTTCGAGCTGATCGTGGACTTCACGCACACCAACTCTGACAACAGGTTCAGGTGATGATCATACTTTGTAGGTTAGGCTCGTTTACATTAGTCGATTTTGTTCTTTAACGTAGATTGAAATAAGGTGGCTTTTGGAATAGCTGCTTGAGATTTTTTGATGTTATTCAGATGATTTGTTCTTAATGATATTTGGGAATATTTTATTCAATTCAATGTCCGAAGACTTCCTAAGTGTTTAGTCAAGTACGCTTTGCCCGTAAGGTAGACGTGTGTGATACAATGTCTTTCATCTTGTGGCAGGCTTAATGTTTTAACATCGTATTTCGCCATTGTGGCTTATGGATAAATTTTCGTTCATACTAAAAATAAGCTGAGAAGCGAAGTTTTTATTTAAAATGTGTTATTTTTTCGCGATAAAAAGGACATTATTTTAAATACTTTCTGGACAACATCAAAATTGAGCAGATATTTAAAAAGAACCTTATACAAAAAACATAAATCTTTATACTTTAGTCAAATTAGTTTGAAAGATGTTCTTTTATAACGACTTCTGTAGTCCCTATTAGCTCTATTGTCCCATATTAGCGCTTATATTTCTCTCCCATAGTTTTTTTTTCTATATTTACCCGGAAAATCTAGATGATGAGCACTTTTTGAAAATTTTCTTGTAATTTTAACAAACGTCTATATTTTTACGACAAACAGACTGACTGACCTTGCGGTTTATTATAGTTTTTTCGGGTTTATTAATGTTGAGCATAAAATATGTAGTCATAATTTACACTGGCATAACGAAATTCAGCATAATGATCATTACGCAATATTATGAGGTGTTTTGCAATAATGTTTATTGTCATAAATACTTTTGGTATAATAATAATGAAGCAGTCAGTCGGAATCCCTCAGGGGTCAGTGTTTTCGGTTACATTATTCTTGTTGCACATTAATGACCTACTAAAACCCGGAACCTATGAGTACGCAGACAACAGCACTGTTGCTGAGAGATACGTGTCCGGCGCACGGGCTACTGGGCTTCAGATTCGGTCTCTCTGGGTGGTCGTAGTTGAACGCTTGAACCTGTCCTTGAAGGCGGTGTCCGAATGGGGTGATGCCAATCTGGTCAGTTTCAATGCTGCTAAGAGGCTCAGAGACCGGCGTGTCTTTTTTTTCCGCTAAAAAGAGACAATTCCTCCCGGCTGCATCTTTCCATAGTGAAACCGTGCCGTTAACGGACCATCTCGAACTTCTTGGTGTTACTTTGACATCGACACTCAATTTCGGTCCATTCATTCAGGCGAAAGATCAGTTGGCTGCAAAAAGTTGGGGATTCTTGCAAATGTGAGACAGTACTTCACGCCTGAACAGCTGCTCATCTTGTATAAAGTGCAAGTTCGGTCATGCATGGAGAACTGCTCTCACCTCTGCGAAGGAACTGCGCAATTTGATTCCGGCTAACTCTTTCCATCATCGGACTACAAAACGTATGGCAATGCGCCATCGGTACATGGTCGAAATCCCAGTCATACGCAAAAAGCGTTTTGCTAATACTTTCATTGTGCGCACAGCTAAGGAGTGGACTTTCCTGCCAGTGTCGTTGTTCTCTGATAGCTACAACCTTGGGGTCTTTAAGTCAAGAGTGGATAGGTTACTTCCAGGCAAAAGTGCTTCACCGTAGACCACATCATCGCTTACCATTAGGCGAAATAGTTGTCAAACGTGAGCCTAACGAAAAGAAAAAAAAAACAAAAATAGAAATGATATTTAGCCGTTATTCATATAAAAACAAACATGTTCACAGCTCAAGAGTTGCCCAAAGCCCACCCCTGCCGCACTGTAACCTAATCCAATAGATTAATTCATAAATTATAATAAATCATGTAAGTATATAAACCCCACTTCTTTATTTTGCAGATTCAAAAAATATGATGCCTTAAAAATTTATGCAACTCCAAATTATGCCAAAACAATTTAGACCAAATGACAGTTATGCTAACCGTTGCATCATGCCAAACATTATTATGCCCAGTATTATTATGCTAATAAAAGTTTTTAGAAAACGTTATGCCAAACAATATAATGCCTTAAAATTTTATGCCAAGTGGGGATCCCCGTTTTTTCGACCCCTATAGTGCTTTAACACCCCGTGGTTGCCCAACCCCTGTTTAGTTCACTCAATTCTCAGGAAAATTGATTTTTAGGGTATCGTTCTTCCGATCAGCTAATCGCACTAGTTACTGCAATGCCGCCTGTTAATTTACATTTGACAGCTTAAGAAGTTTCACAACTATTAACAGAAAACCATAGACAATAAATTGCAATACTTCATGGGCGCTTACAGTAGTGAAGCGACGTGATTATTCGCTCCGTTATTCCGATAAATTTAAATTCACAGATAAATCGAATTTACGAAGCAGTAAATATCGCAGTGTATAGGATTGAAAGTTAAATATTGAAAAAAGTAATATTGGATATATAAATAAAGAAGAACAGTAAATAAAATAACTAAAATACTTTCGATTTTATTATGATGAATTATTGAATCGTTGGATTATGGTTACAATATATTTTATTAAATTTGCCTTGAAACAATACAAAATGTTAAGCAAAAATAAAATGACAATGTATTAAATCGATTAAAATTATCTTCATTAATAAAGTCGATTGTTATAAGAAATCAATCGGTACCGCATTAGTTCATCACTAAATGATTAGTTTTTGAGCTGTCAAACGTACAATTACAGGCTGGATGGAGAGTTACAAGAGATTTGACAGCAGTTTGAACCACAAAAGAATCGTTTTTTTTTCAATATTACTATTTGTCTCTGCATCACTCAAATGCTGATAGAAATGGCTAAGGCATTAAGTCCGCCACTGTATGTTTGTGTGCCTTATTTTTTTTAATAAATAAATTGTTGAGTCTGTCAAAACCCCGGTGATTTCCTCATAAATTATTAATTCCAAAGTGTACAAAGTCATGTAAAATTTTCCCTTTTCGTACAAAAATAGATTGCATGGATTTACAGAGTCGTTTAATATCGACTAATGTAAATGAGCGGTGAGGTAGGTCGCTTGCGAAACCTAGACGCATGGTTTCTGATATTCCAGCTAAAATTATTAAAGCTTGATGGTTTTTCATCAAACATAAGCCTTGAGTTTATTTGTTAAGGTTGCCCTAGTCAGTCATTCTTCCATACAAACGTATTATGGCGATTACTGCGCTGTTTGACGGTGTACGCTCAAAACAAAAAAAAAAAACAATTTGTCTCATCATTATCTAGCCCTGTATGGAAACGAAAAGAAAAAAAAAAACGTGTATTTGAAAGTTATGAGCGTCGAAAGTTTCTTATTTCAACACTAATTTCAACGCATCTTTGGGGGAAATAAATACTATAAAAAGAAAGTTATTTGCAAAACAATCACCATACAGGGATAGATTAGCAGTTAAAAAATGCAAATAATTTTATTTTAAATAAATACATTCAGTAGTTTTTTCATGATACTCACACTCCCACAGGTCTGTTAAAAAATTTCGCGCCCTATTTTTCGTTCTAAATCATCATCTATTTATTATGTTCATAACATGGGTCTGCATTCATACGCGCACTAGCTTCTTACTGCTCATAACAGCGTCTATCCCTTTCGTACGTGTTGCCGGATAAGATAGCATGCATTTAAACCCCAGCCGCAAAATAGTTCGTGCCGCCGACTAGGGCAACATTAAGAGCGGTGCTGTGTAACTTTTGATGTTCATTAAGTACTGCTTACATCATCAGCCTAACTTCATGAATCTTCATTTTGATTTTGATCTAATTTTAATATGTCCATTCAGTTACGTGGTTAAACAATAATTTATAACACAGTATCGCAACGAAAATCTGAATAAATTTTGGCTGGAGTATTGATGATTTTCTAGAAAAATATTTTGATTCTCACTTTGTTTTACAATAACACATTTACTAATTTATTATATTATACTCACTTATTTTGCTTACGGTTATAAGAAGGTGGCTATAAATTAATCTTTGTATCTGAATTAACAAAACTAAATCCGGTTTCTGAAAGTCAATTCTCAAGTAAGCTGTTAAGTGTAACCGATAAGTTGAAGTGAGATTTGAAAACAGATTGAAAAGGCTTTCAGAAATCGACAAGAATTTACTAACTCAGTTTTTCATATTAATGAGTTAAATTAAATAAAAATCTGTACTTGTTTGAGGTACAAATTTAGTAAAAGTGGCATAACTCATAACCTAAATGGCTTGATTTCAGTATTTTAGCCCAATAATCTGTTATGCGGATTTATCGATTAGAAGCATTACTTTTGAAATAGAAGACAAAACGAAATAGTCGAATTTTATATTTGGTTACCTTTTTTCCCGCGTCTTCGCTTCCGTGGCCCACCCCAAATAAACGGTTAATTTTTCTGTGTCTTCGCTTCCGTGGTCCACTCCACAGAATCTGTTGATTTTGCCCGCGTCATCGCGCCCGTGGCCCACCCCACAGAATCTGTTAATTTTTACCGCGTCTTCGCTTCTGTGGCCCACCTCTCATAATCGGTAATTTTTTTCTGTATCTTCCGTGGTCCACTCCACATAATCTGTTTATTTTGCCCGCGTTATCGCGCTCGTGGCCCACCCCACAGAATCTGTTAATTTTTCTCGCGTCTTCGCTTCCGTGGCCCACCCCACATAATCGGTTAATTTTCTCTGTGTCTTCGCTTCCGTGGTCCACTCCACAGAATCTGATAATTTTGCCGGCGTCATCGCGCCCATGCCCCACCACACAGAATCTGTTAATTTTGCCCGCGTCTTCGCTTCCGTGGCCCACCCCATATAATCGCATAATTTTACCTTAGTCTTCCCTTCCGTGGTCCACGCCACAGAATCTGTTAATTTTTTTTCGCGTCTTCGCTTCCGTGGCCCACCCCACGGAATCTGGTAATTATACCCGCGTCTTCTCGCTCGAGGCCCGCCTCAGGCATGCCACAAAATCAGATTGTTACTGCCGGATATTATGATACTGCCTCTTTATAATATTAGTTCTAATAAACTCGCCTTTTTAATTGAACAACCAACTCAAGTTATGCCACTTCTACACCCTCAAATAAGCCCAAACCGACAATTATTAATAACCCCTCCATTTCAGAACGGATTTCCTCCAGAAATGGTTCACAGTATTGCCAGAGGTGGCGTATATAAACATTCTCGCGTGCTACATATACAACTGTAACAGCTGGGTACGCGAGTACACCAAGTTCCACGAGGCCATACTGGCGCCGCTCAGGGTAAGATATTATTTTAGTAAGGGTTCCTCTACAATTATTCACACTTCACAGTACTGCCCGAGGTAGATTATCGTATATAAACATCCTCGCGTGCTACATATACAACTGTATATGCTTGATACGCGAGTACACCAAGTTCCACGAGGCCATATTGGCGCCGCTCAGAGTAAGATATTAGTTAAGTAAGGGTTCCTCTACAATTATTCACAGTACTGCTCGAGGTGGCTTATCGTATATAAACATCCTCGCGTGCTACATATACAACTGTAACAGCTGGGTGCGCTAGCACACAAAGTTCCACAAGGTCATACTGGCGCCACTCAGGGTAAGATATTAGTTAAGACACTCGGTAAGCAAGTTATCAAGACGAGCGAGCGAAGCGAGCCCACTTTTAACACGAGTGAGTCGATCACACTTACCATGAGAAGAGTGAACGTAGTGAGCCCTCACAAGCGATTTCAGTGAGCCTAAGAGTCAAACGATTGAAGCGATTCCTTTTTGCACTCGCTTATCCTATGCAGGAGGCTCGCTTCGCTCGCTTCTCTCGTTTCAAAACGTGCTCGGCATTGGAGGTAGTTGAGATCGCTACGCTCGCTCGATTTGAAAATGGTCTTAGTCCATCCACTTATTTTGTGGCGAAGGGAGCCACAAAACAAGCTCATCGCTTGGATACCCGATAAATGACCCAACGTAACTTAGGATGATACTTTAAGATTGTATCAATATCATTTACTTAGTTCCAAGCTTTTTTCCCACAGGGTAACCGAAAACTAATCTTCATAGACAACCACAGCCGTCTTAGCGAGTATGTAGAAGTTGAACAACAGAAGCTGCCAGGAGCGACCCTCGCATTAGAAGAGGACCTCAAAGTGTTCAATAATGCGCTCAAACTGTCGCACAAGGACACCAAAGTGGCTATTAAGGTGAGAAACACTGTAATGCAGAATGGATGAGCACTATGAGTACTGTGCTGAAACTATAAGGCGTCGTCGCAATACAAAGCAACCATCGCGCGAATACGCGTCCTTACGATCATTTGATCGGCAAACCCGAACGCGCCGACTAGAGAGTGCCTTACGGTTTTGCCGAAAAAGTGAACGTAACGATCGCGTATTCCGGCGATGAGCGCTTGCTATTTGGACGACACTGAAGTGTAGCACTGTTTTTCTTCGCTATGTCTAAACTACCCGCTATTTCAAACTTATGAAAATTGAAATTTGTGCATGTTGAATCAAGAGTGAATAGGTTACTTCTAGGTAAGCGTGCTTCACCTTCGACCACATCATCACTTAACATCAGGCGAGATAATGGTCAAACGCGAGACAATAAAAAAAAAAAATGTATGCGGTGCAAACTTTTTGCTCGGTGCTGTTGCTCCGCGCATGCAAGACATTGTGCGTATGCTTTTGGTCTAATATTGAAATTATCACTACATATTTTAAACCGCGTCTGCACGCGATAAACTCAAAAAGTACTGAATGGATTTTCACCAATAGGAAAAGTGAGAAACGAAGAAGGTTTTTGTGTATAATTTGTCACGGGCGAAGCCGGGGCGGGTCGCTAGTTTACTACATAATTAATTTTTGTTTGGTTTGTAGGTGGGACCCACGGCTCTTCAAATAACATCGGTGGAAAAGACCAAAGTCCTTGGTCTGCCTGTTCTACTAAATGACGTTTATTATGCCTCGGAAATCGACGAGGTATGTATTAAAACATGTTAAAAAAACATGTGCTATTATATTCCGTATGGAACTATTGAAAAAAAAAAACAAAAATTAAATGAAAATTTTTTTTTTCTAAAAAATCTGTAAAATTGAATTCCAAGTTAAAAAAAGCAATACTGTTTTGTAATTTAATAAAAATAAACTTCCGCACAGAAGCCGCAACCTGTTTACACAACAACAAAATATTATAATCAATGCTATATACCAAAAAGTGTCAATAATCGAATTGATAATCGAAAACTTTATTGGATTTTAATAAATGTGTGGGATTGAGTTTTATTAATAGGGACTTCGAACGAACACGTGCAGCTTGGTCTAAACAAAGCACCCCATGCTTATTAAGCCACGAATTGACAAACATTAAAACCGGCCAAGTGCGAGTCGGACTCGCGCACGATAGCTACAACCTAGGGGTCTTCAAGTCAAGAGCGAATAGGTTACTTCTAGGCAAGCGTGGTTCACCGTCGACCACATCATCGCTTTCCATCAGGCGAGATAGTGGTCAAACGCGAGACTATAAAATATAAAAAAAAAGTGTTCCGTACCATCATCGCAAAAAACGGCAAAAAAATCACGTTTGTCCTATGGGCGCCCCACTCAAATATTTATTTTATTCTGTTTTTAGTATTTGTTGTTATAGCGGCAACAGAAATACATCATCTGTGAAAATTTCAACTGTCTAGCTATCACGGTTGATGAGATACAGCCTGGTGACAGACAGATACACGCACAGTGGAGTCTTAACTTACCTACATCTTATTTTATCCCCAGGTGTGCCTAGTCGATGACAACCAGTTTTCTCTCTCAATAATCAATGAGTCGACGCCTCTGAGCTTCATTCACAACGACTGTGACAACATAGTGCAGTCTATCATACATATTAGAAACAGATGGGAACTTAGTCAACCGGTAAGTGTCTATAACAGCTGTACCTACATGAGGCCCGAATTCCTGTTATGAAGTGGTCAGCAAGGAGATCAGATAAGTGATCAGATAAGTGTGTATTACAGGAGTTCCCAACCTTTTTTTTGTCGCGCCCCCCTACTGCCTAAAAGGAGACATGAACTTCATCCAATGAAACACTTAAGGGACGAGCTTGAAAGAAGGTTCCCGTAATATTTAACCCGACCCTACACGAAAACAGAATTCCCGTTATGAAGTGGTCAGCTAGGAGATCTGAATTTAATCCAATGGAACAGTTATCGGATTAGCTTAAATAAAGGTTCAAGACTAGGTAGTACCCGTATATTGCCGCAACATCTGTACCTACATGAGGCCGGAATTCCTGTTATGAGGTGGTCAGCTAGGAGGCCCGATCTTAATCCAATAGAACAGTTATCGGATGGGCTTAAAAGAAGGTTCAGCTCTAGGGCTCGTACTGCTGACACCCTCCAGGTACTCCTATAAGCTTTCCAAGAGGCCACTCCTCTTTGCCACTCCTCTTTGCCACTCTTTGCGTTGGTATGCCACGGTAGTTTCAAATGAAATTCGCATTAAATCAACACCTGAAAGCAGGCGCTTTGAATTTTATTTGTTCCGTTTTGACATTCTTGTATTTAGGTATGTGATTTTTACCTAATTGACATGCCGCAGGCTTGCGGTATTGGATTTTCTAGTCATGTGTGTTATCTCATCCTTTTTTACAGGATTCGGTAACAGTACATCAAAAGATACGCCCGAAAGACGTACCGGGTACTTTACTGAACATGGCCCTTCTAAACTTAGGATCCTGTGATCCTAATCTAAGGACTGCAGCCTACAATCAACTGTGTGCACTCACTGCTACCTTCCATTTGAAGATCGAGGGACAGCTGTTGGAGACTTCAGGTAAGCATATTATAAATAAAAAAGCATCAAATTCGGTGTCCCTAGTAAAAAGTTCTGAGGTGACACACATGAAAAAAAACCGGCCAAGTGCGAGTCGGACTCGCGCACCGAGGGTTCCGTACAAACCTCAGCTTAAAGGTATTATAGAGCTGAGTATTTGATATGAATTTCAATTTGATACCTCTACGCGTTCATGAGGGAAGGGGTTAAAATTATTAAAAATGTTTTTATTTTGTGATGTAACTAAAAATTTACGGTTTTCGCAATTATTCCTTTATCTGTAGACGTTGCTTCGTACCAAATTTCAAGATTCTGAGTTCATAGGAAGTACCCTGTAGGTTTTGATTCCCTTGCGAATGTCGAAAATTTGTTTGACTGGTAGAGAATGCCTTGTGGCATTAAGTCCGCCTATGTACCACTATTGTACATGAAGTTTAAATAAATAAATAAATAAAATTTGCGGAAAGGCATAAACGGCTGTATCTTTTAATTGCGTTGGCTTAGAAGTTTGATTTTTTCACAGCTTTAAGGGACAGTAGACCTGAGTATTTGATATATATTTCAGCTTGATACCTCTACCTCCACGCATTCCTGAGAAGAAGGGTCCTGACAGACAGACAGACGGACAACAATGTTATTCTATAAGGGTTCGGTTTTCTTCCTTTCGAGGTACGGAACCCTAAAAACAGTCGAAATCAATTTGACTGTTTTTTTTTTCATAAAACCTTCTCCTTTTTAACCGACTTCGCAAAAAGAAGGAGGTTTTCAATTCGACTGTATTTTTTTTTTTTTTTATGTTTGTTACCTCAGAACTTTTTATTGGGCGAACCGATTTTGATGATTCTTTTTTAATTTGAAAGCGGGTGCTTGTCATGTGGTCCCATTTAATTTTCATCAAGATCTGATGAAGAACTTTGGAGAAATACATCAGAACTCTTCAATAAATGACGGCAAATCACTCTGGATAGATCCAATCGCATGTCTGTTTATTGTTTACACTGGTACGTTCTTAAGGGGTACGCAGGTGTGAACAGTTCACCCTGGTATACTCTCATTGCACTGGTTTCGTTTAAGTTTCATGTTATTGGGTTAATCTATTCTAGCTTCACTTTGGGCACTATACGCGTAGGTATCTAGCCTATAGAACTGGTCCATTATGTACCACAACTAAAAAGTGAAAAATAAAAAACTTTTTTACAAAAATTACAACCGACTTCCAAACAAAAACACTACAAAGTGAAAAATAACTTCAATTTCGGAAGTCGGTATCAAAAAATGAAGAAACGCAAACAGGAACACCGACTTCCGAAATTGAAGTTATTTTTCACTTTGTAGTGTTTTTGTTTGGAAGTCGGTTGTAATTTTTGTAAAAAAGTTTTTTATTTTTCACTTTTTAGTTGTGGTACATAATGGACCAGTTCTATAGGCTAGATACCTACGCGTATAGTGCCCAAAGTGAAGCTAGTTGAAGCTTTTCATAGTTTGAATCGGTAGGTAACGTAAGGTAAGAACCCTTCAGGCTAGCGCAGTTTTTCCTAGGCTGTATGTGTATGGTAGCAACTGGATGAGAGAATAGAATAGAACAATACCGCTATTCCGCCACATCTGGTTCAGCTAGAACATCTGGTCTTAAGTATAGCTGGGGCAGAGAGCGTCCACAAAAGTCCTCCATCACAAGCAGTCATCGCATCTGTTAAGATAGAAGATCGACTAAAAGGCAGTGCAAATTGCAGATTATACATTGGAACTGTACATACAGACTACATAGAATACTGCTAATTAAACCTCAGCGAGATAATAAACAGTGTCTGTCACCGACATAAATCTAACTAGATAACGCAAGTCCCTCCATCTGTATGAAAACCAAGCGTTTTCACACACAACTTAAAAATAAATTTACTTAACATAGATAACTGTTCCAATTTCTCGGCCAACTTTTTCTATACAGTCTTCACAGCTCAATATGGCACTATCATGCATTTTTTCTATTCTTTCGGTGGATTTCTGGTGCCGATAATGCTAAATGAAAAGCTCAAATTACGATCATGTTAGTAATTTGACTCCGTTTTTGACACGCGAAGTACATACAATCGTATCATTTAGTTAGATTTATATCTGTGGGGTTTGTTTATTGGCATATCTCTGATAACTGTGCAGATACTATGTCTGTTTGTATTGTGGACATCCAATCACAGTCCCGCGCATAAATTGTGGGACGACTATTCAGTTACATGTATAACAGCTATATTAGTAATTCATACAGTAGGCCTATAATTTTACATGAAGTAGTATTTAATGAATACATTTGTATTTGGAGGACTATTTATTACTTCATTAATAAACTTGATGTGGCCAGAAAGGAGGGGTTTATTACCACCAAGCGGGCAAAAGTTCAAACTAAGAGCTATTACGAAGAAATAAGTGAAAAAAGTTAATTTAAAAAATCAAAAATCTCGACTGCTTTAGAAGCGAACTAAGAAGACGTTAACAAGAAGAAAATCATGATGTGCAGTCGGAGGATACATCTGGTTTTGTTCAGCCAGCTTGTAATTATGTATAAAGAATATAACTTTTAGTACTTTTTTTCGAGTTAGTTAAATTTTAACATTAAAGTGCCTGCCTAATAGGCAAGTTGTTTAGTAAGGTACCTATAATGCCAGAAAAGATTACCCGAATATCATGAAACATGAACATAACCGGTGAAATGAGAGATCTGCTGCGTGATGTTATGTTATGAAATGGTATAAACAATAAACAAACATGCGATAGCAGCAATCCCGAGAGATTTGTCTTTATTTATTGAAGAGTTCTGTTGTATATCTTCGAAGTTCTTCATCAGATCTTGACCAAATTAAAATGGGACCAATTTCAAAACATATTCTTTCAAACAAAAAAGAATTTCCAAAATGGCTTAACAATTGGCGGAGATATCGGTGAAAATACATAAAAAAATACTTTCATTATGTCGAACATAGAACATTCTCCTTTTTGGGAAGTCGGTTAAAAAATGGTACGGTTACCAATGAGAGTTCGCCATCCCTGCACTAGACCACCGAGACAGTTCCTTATAACAGTTTCGTGTCTCATGTAACTATCCTGTACAGTACAAACGTGTCCGTCGGCAAACTTCGTCTTTCGTCAGTCGTCGGCTTCCTATCAGTTGCCCTTTGTACTTGGTGCAGACCGGACGCTCTCAATCAATTATGAAGTATATCATAGAGTTGTCAATACTATTATAAAATAATGTAATTTATTTAAAAAATGGGAGGAAAGCTGCTATATTATACTTACTAATATTATAAATGTGAATGTAAGTTTGTTTGTTACGCTTTCACGCAAAAACTACTGAAACGATCACCATGAAACTTTGTACATACACCCTGAAATTTAATTGGTTGTTTTCCCGCGGCAGAACGACTTGCCTTAAGGAGTACTTTCGAAGTATAGAGTTACAGTAAATAAATAATGATGTTTCTGTTTTAAAATAATTAAAAAAATATTCATCAACTCGAAAAAGTGAGTAACAATAGTAACTCTAGACGTAACTTGTAGGTACTAGGTACTACTCGTGTCACCACCTACAAAGAAAACCGATGCACAAAATAATGTCAAACCCAAATAAGCTCTCGCACGTGGTGATACGGCATAAAAGTTTGCACGCAAAACAAACGAGCGAGCCACAAGCCGACAAAGCAAAGACCGATATATTAAATGTTTAAAGTAAAATAAGCTCTCGCGTGTAATTATACGGCATAATCTAGCCCGCGCGTAACATTATCAAACGGAGCCGCCTTCGAACCTAATCCTTTCGACGGTGACCTAGCACCCGGGTCAACGGCCTGCTGTCGTTCGGTCGTAGATATCGGGAGGTACTATTGGTTCGTGATCGCTTTCGAGTTTAGTTTTTCACAATGTTAAATATGCCAGTTTTTGTTTCTAATATTTTATATAACTACGAAACGATTGTATTACATAGACAAAACCATTTCGCTGCGGGAAAACAACCTTTTAAATTTCACGGTGTATATTCTTGTAGGTATTAGAAGTAACATAGGATATTTTTTATTCAAAAAAAAATTTTTTTTAATGGCTTCACTGCGAGCGAAGCCGCGGGTCAAAGCTAATAGCTCTATGGACATGGAAATGCGGTGATTGCCGAGGAACATTAAGAAAATATTTGTACTGTACACTATAATAATTAAAAACAAACAAAGCCTACTTTTAATAATGAAGGTAAAACAAAAGCCTTCTGGTTAAACACAGAACCATAACCCTTTCAATCAAAGGCCAGTCCCTTTCAAGTTTCAGTTCCCTTTGGGAAAATTCATACCTTATGTTGTTAAACACAGGGTTTAATATACCCCCAGGGATTACAAAGGGTTGTATTGCCGTGTGTAAGTACTGTTCTCTATGTGTTCATAATGAGAGGAGTTCCTAGTGTAACTATTTAGGTTTGGGTTTAGCCTGGCGTATTTGTGAGGATTGGCCAAAAAGCGTAACTGACTGCGGAGTTCAGAGCAATCGTTTCTCGTAAAACTTTTTAACATAAAAAAACAAACCGACTTCAAAAACACACACGCAAAACGCGCTTTTTTTGGTACCTATTATTTGTAATTTTTCGACACCGACTTGGGAAAAGAAAGTTATTTTTCGCTTTTGTAGTGTTTTTTTAAGTAAGTTATAATATGGTCGTGACTGTGGTGTGTGTTGAGTTAAATTCGGTCAACAATTCTTAATTTTAGCCCGAAATCACCCATTGCTTGGTTTAGGAAATCCCTTTCTTTTGCAATACTTCTCGGTTCATTGCGTCGTTCATTCAGACGTTTACCGCAACTTTATTGTTTGTTTATTGTTTTAAAAAAAAACGGTGTTCCACAATAGGAATTTCTTCATGTATCGTGGGTGCGTTTACAAACATATAAACTCACATACACAACACCCAGAGCCGGAACAACTATCTGTAGGTCAGACAGTATCGTCAACCAACGCGGTTTCAGATGGCCCAGATTTCTTTGGCCCAACCTTGTCCAACATTCGGTTAAAACTTCAAATTATTTCTGCATTGACAATAATTTTATATTCAGAGATCTGCATGGAAAGTTGTATTCTTCTATTTATTTTTATAAAACTATGTTTTCTGTTCACCAGGCCTATGCATTCCGTCCAACAACACAATATTCATCAAGTCTGTAAGTGAGAAGCTTGCACACAATGAACCGCATCTGACTCTTGAGTTCTTAGAAGAGTGTATACAGGTACGATAAAATAAACCTTAATTTTATATGGAATGTGGTTGTGTTTTTTTGTTAATAAAATTTAATCATGAATCTTTGAATACTTCATTGGTCAAATGTCTATTAATAAATTTTATCTACACTCACTACGTAATGTTCCAAATATGAATTCAAAAAATATTGTATAAACACGTACTTTATATTCGTGGATGGGTAAAATTAAAAAAAAAAACATTACAGTGCAACATTTTCCTTCGATTTTCTAACAACTGCATCATAAAATAACTTTTTAATTTTTATAGCACACTTTTGCTTTTTAATTTATTGGCGCTTATGGGCTCATTGACTTAATGTAAAAAAAAGTAGTGTCATTGTCTATGGACGCGCGCGCTGCGCAGTCATGCGCAATGAGAATCTAAATTGCCCGCCATATAACATATTTTTTCCGTTTCCACTTTTGTTTTATTTCAACTGTATGAGTGAAGATAAAATAGTGTATGCAACGGCATATAATTAGGTATTAAAACACTCGCGTGTTATTATTATCACATTCGGCCTCGCCTCATGTGATAAACTCACGCTCGTGTTTTAATAACCCCTATTATATGTCCATTGCATGAACTACTATTATTAGTATGTTGAAATAAAATAAATCAAAGCAATGTGTTATTCTAGGGTTTTCGTGGATCTACTATTGAGCTGAAGCATTTATGTCTAGAATACATGACGCCATGGTTGGCCAACCTAGTGCGGTAAGTTTTTACTTGAATTTAAAAATCTTGGAAAGATGTGAGAATAAAAACTATTTAAATACGATATTTTGATAATAGTGCCAGCTTTTGTGAAATAACTCATCTGGGAAAGTAATACCACGGCACGTATTTCTGCCGCCAAGAAGCGTTGCTGTGTTCCGTTTTAAAGTTCCGTTGCTTTTATGTAATCTGTTTGCCAGTTTTCTATTGTGTGTTTAATAAAACGTTATTATTATTCCTTCCTTAGATTCTGCAAACCCTCCGAAGAATCCCGTCGCCAGAAGCAGGTAGCCCAAATACTGGAGAAGCTGATAACCCTGACCATCGAAGAGACAGAGATGTACCCATCAGTGCAGGCCAAGATATGGGGCTCCATCGGACACGTGCCCGAACTCATAGACATGGTGCTGGACAGTTTTATTCAGAGGAGTGTTAACTCCGGTAAGCATTCTTTCATTCACTCATTAAGTCCAAAATGCACTCATTATACTTCTACCTATACTACTTACACTCATTATACATTCATTAACTAACAGACATTGCACAGCCTAAACCGCTGGGTCTTTTAAAAAATTTGTATAAGAGTTCCTAATGCAACGAAAACGAAGGTCACAAACATAGGTCACAAAGTTAACTCAATTTCTTTTAGTATTATATAACTGCACAGCACATGTGTGAGTACTATGTAGCAACTGTAAATCTACCGTTGTCTGTATCTATATGTTTCGTTGACTTTGTGTGTGCTCTGACAGTTTAAGGTGTGTCATGCTCTTCATATGTTTCTCTGACGGTGGCTCATGTGTTGGATCATTCGGTTCCCTTCATGATGGTTGAGCTGAGTGGTGCCAATCCATGCGTCATGTTCGTAAACGGGCACCATCAGTTGGGATTGTAGCTGCCTCGGCCGGTTTATAATTGCGTACTTATTGTATTTTAAATACGTGCGCGTCTTTTTACATCCTTCTCACATATATGTATTTTTCCATCCTTCTCACATATATGTATTTTTCCAACAAGAATTATGTATCCAAGTAATTGTAACATTCTTCGTTCTTGCACATTCTTCGCCATAGAGATCTACTGACGCTTGCGAATGTGCAACTAGATTCATGTTTTGTTTGACAATTCAAAAGTACCTATATAAAGTACTAGCTGACCCCCGCGGCTTCGCTCCCGTTAACTGGCTATCTATTTGCCTATCACCTACCTATCTACCCCACCTACCTACCCACCAACCTTGCCACTACCAAATAATGAATTTTGTAGCCAAAATTTTGCTACTTTGGGTTACATTATTGCAATTTTCATAAGGATCTCTATTTTCTTTGAAAATAATTTATAGCCTATATTACACGGGAATAATGTAGCTTTCCATAGATGAAAGAATTTTTAAAATTGGTCCAGTAGTTTCGGAGCCTATTCGGAACAAACAAACAAAAAAATCTTTCCTCTTTATTATAATATTGGTATAGATAGTATAGTAGTTGAAATAAAAATATATTGATTTTGAGGTATTTTGAACATTCATATATAAATAAGTAAAATAGGGGATTGACGCAGCACGCTTTCTGTGAAGTCAGTTTATTTAATTTGATATACGATATCATTGTACCCAAGAATCAGACTAGAAATATATCTGTGGAGTTTTAGTCAGGAAGATTCATTTTTAACCGACTTTCCAAAAAAGAGGAGGTTCTGTGTTCGACTTCTTGTAAGTATGTTTTTTTTTTATGTATGTTCACCGATATCTCCGTCAATTGTGGACCGATTTTATAAAATCCCTTTTTGTTTGATAGAGTATATGTGAAATTGGTCCCATTTTAATTCTGTGAAGATCTGATAAAGCACTTCGGAGATATACAACAGAACTCTTCAATAAATAACGGCAAATCTCTCGGAATTGCTGCAATCGCATGTCTGTTTATTATTTATACCATTTCATAACATAACATCACGCCATTACGCTCCAAAGATAAGTTCACCTTGGTACACTCTCATTTCACCGTTTATGTTCAAGTTTTATGGTATTCGGGTATACGTTACTAAAGGCAAGTTGCTTAATAGGTACAACCAAAAAGTGAAAAATTAAAAGATTTTTACAAAAAAATACTACCGACTTCCAACTAAAAACACTACAAAGTGAAAAATAACTTACTTTTTCGAAGTCGGTGTCCATAACGAAAAAAATTGGTACCTACCAAAGACACCGACTTCGTAAAAGAAAGTTATTTTTCACTTTGTATTGTTTTTAGTTGGAAGTCGGTAGTATTTTTTTGTAAAAAAGTTTTTTTTATTAACTTCACATTTTTGTTACAGGTCTCGGCTCCCCAATGATTGAAATAATGGCAGATACCGCAGTGGCTCTAGCGTCTGCCAACGTGCAACTGGTCTCAAAGAAAGTCATCGGTAGAATGTGCAGGGTAAGTTGTTAAAGCTAAGGTCTGGGATATGATGGGAGGGTATTAAGATGATATTTTTAGGAAAGTATGTTGGTTTACTGGTCGCAAATAAGATTGTTATCTAGGGTTCGATTCCCAAGTCGGGCAATGTATTATTTGGTTGTTTTCCGCTTTGGGATAAAATATATTATGTTGTACGAATATTTTTTCGTGTTTGAGAATATTGGGAACTGATGTTTGATTATTTTATTTGCATGATATTTATTTTGTGTTTAATTATGAAAAAAAAAATGATAAAATAACGTTATGAATTTTGCGTTACTTTATTCTCAGTATGATTGGGTTCCAAATTACTTACTAAGATTTTTTTATGACAGAATTTCTTTGATGTTTCTCATTCATGCATGATTTTATCAGAAAAAAAAACATTGTCAACATCCCTTGTTGCCTTGTTGCCAGAGACATAAATATCATAACCATTTAAAAAGTTTCAATTGTTGATCTTTCATTCTATGTTGTATTACGGACAAAGTTCGCAGGGTGACCATAGACAATGCAAATCAAGAGGCATTTTATATTTGTCTCTGAGATTGTAATGTGTCTGTGATGCGTTTGTTACTGCAAATATCTTTAAGCGACTCTAAGCACTAGATTATAAAGATGAAAATCGCTTAATTGTTAAAACTTGGTGATTTGACACGAGATAACAATTTTGCCTTCATAAAATCTACGAGTGAGTAAATAAAGGATGAGCATTATCACATCCTGCTGACTTTGTCCCGTCTTTGTTTGTCAGTGTAAATTACAGTAAAGTCACCGCCAGATAACAAAAAAATAAAAGTCGTTAACACCTGTCTACCAATGTATTCCAATATTTCAAAACCGATACGAAGAAAATGTAAAGCCAGTGTCGCTAACACGATCAAAGCAAACGTATCGCGGAAAGGGGCATCCTTGACCCTTTCACTTGGCATTCAGTAATAAGTTAATATCTTATAAACGAGTAGACCGATTTACATGATTTAAAAGGATAAAATGGTTCTACGCCTATACCTTTCATTTGAGACCAAAATTATCAAAATATCTCCATAAACAAAACATCAAGTTATGTAATTGTACTTTTTGGTACAAATCGGATCAATGACTTTTATTTATTTGTTTTCTGGCGAAGACTTTAGATATGTTATTTCAAAGCGCCTTGTCCACATCTTTACAATACAGAGCCATAAAGTTAGGGCAACTCGGGTTGAGTTAGAAAGATTTTTAGAGGGGCGGTGGGGTCTGTTAGACTCTTACTGACAAAACCACCCAGGTGATCCATCTCACACCTACGCCGGGGGTTGCGGGAACATACGATACTTCTGTAACACCCGCCTCTGCGCGCCTCGATCTCGGGTTGGGGAGGAGTGAGGTGTTTGTCCCCCTCCGAAACATCAAAGAGTGGCGCGCGTGGAACACTACGCGCCACCACCTCGGGTCTTGATGTGTGGGGGGGCGAAGTTCAGTCACTTCGTACCTTTAAGTCTTTTCCTCGAAAAAAAACCCGCTTTACCTCAGTTGAGGTAAAAAACTATTTTATAATCTTGACAATCTAAGAATTCCGATGACGTTTCTCATTGTACATGCCGCGATAACTTTGTACGTAGGAAATTGAAAAATAAAATTCATAATCTTAATTAATTACTATATTACCCATACACTATAACAACGAGTATCATTCGCAAGCATCAAGTTTAATTATTATTAACCCCCAGTTTCCCAGCTCAAAATGATCGCAGAATTAATGTGACAAATTGTCAACCACGCGTTATCTGCTGTGATTGGCTGTTGAAAAATCATTCAAGCAATCACAGCAGATAACGCGTGCTTGACAATTTGTCACATTAATTCTGCGATAATTTTGAGCTGAGAAACTGAGGGTAAGTATTTTAATAGCTGTCAAATTTAACTTCTTAGATTGTCACTACTATATTCGAGGTGAATATTATTGTGAGAAAGAAGAAAAACTAATTCTTTGAGTATAGAGAGTTTCCTTTAAAAATATATGAATTTGCTATTGTGGACGAAGCGCTTTCCTAAAAAAAAACAAATATGTCTAGACAAATAAGTGTTTGTGTCTGTCTATGTAAATATGTGTACATAGTACATGTGTTTCTGTCACAGGCCCTATCCAAACTGCCCAATAATATCCTGGGTCCTGTCACCCCGGCCACTGTGAGTTTATTACTGATTTTTTATTTTTATTTAAGTTCTTTTAATTTATTTGTTTTTATTTTTTGCAAAACGTCATGTGATTTTTTTGCAACAGTATTGTATTCGGTGCACGAGGCTTTTGAGCACCCTGCAAGGGTTTGAAATAGGCATTTGTTTTTTTATTTTGTAGAAATATTCTTAATATAATCTAAAAGTGGACCTCGGACATAGTAAATTGAATAAAAAGTTTAATGCTTATGATTTAAAAATAATAAAGAGCGCATATTGACCTGTTTAGGTATAAACGTTGGGATGACATAACAAGCCTATGCCATCGAATAATCTAATAAGTACATAGCAGCATACGAAAGCATAAATAAAAAACGATAAAATATCAGTATTATGTAATGATTTCAAATTGAAACTTCAAATATATTACAGTACCTGGGCGACCGAGCTCTGCTCTGGTGAAAATAGAGAACACGACGTTTTCTAAAAGTGAAACCCAGCTAGATCGATTTATCGCCCCCGAAACCCCTTCAATACTAAATTTCATGTAAATCGTTGGAGCCGTTTCCGAGATTCAGATTATATATATACGTATATACAATAATTGCTCGTTGAAAGGTATTAGATGACTACAGATATAATTGTACTACATAAAACATAAGTTCCAGTCTTGCGACATATTTTTCGCAGCTCTCATGAAAATGATGAACCTGACATATATTCGAAATGACTTTGGCTGCTTTTTTGTTTTTTTTTTTTCTTAGCCATACAATATATTTTGCATTCATTTTGAGTTTGTCATAGAAACACAATTGGCCGTAAATTGATCCGAAATTCCAAATTCCTTGTGTGTTTTTAGATATTTATTATTGTAGTGTGCTTTTACGTAGTTTTAGTGTAACGCTTTCTTGTTCATTTGCGTAGTCAATTAGATATACGGATAGCATGATATATTTCGTATTTTTGGTCTGTTAGACGAAAAGTAAAAGTCAAATCATGATTAATTACTAAAGTCCAAACCTAAACTAGAAATAGGAATTTGACTTAAATTACTCGTATGAACCTTATGTCAAAATCCTATCTCTAATAAATTACTAGTGTGGAACGTTTGTCAATATCCTATCCAAAGTAAGCAATTCTACTGAGATATACGTTTTTGAGTTCGGGCTTAGGCACTTTTTCCACCGCCGACGATCAGCGAGAAGCGAGTAGAGCTAGAAACGAGTTGGCGAGTAGCGAGAAGCTCTCGGCTATAAGCTCTCGGCTATAAGCTCTCGGCAGCGTGAGTTCTGACCGCCAAGCGAGCATCACTGAGCGAGTATAATCTTTTATAGCTCTTGTCGCTCCGACAGACTCGTAGTGAGAGAGTTCTCGCTAGCATTGTGTACAGCTAGCGATCAACTATTAAGGGCCTTCCACCGCTTTAGTACCGTAAAACGGTTACTTTCTAAAGCATACTCCTTAGTAACGGCTAGGTTAAAAGGTTTGGAAAAATATATATATTTATTTTTGATTCAAGTTAATTATTTTTGAAACAAGGTTTTTTCGTGTAACTAATAGTTTAAAAATAATTATAAACACGATATTTTATCTTGGATGTTTAATAAAAAATTTACACATAAACATTAATGGCTGGCATTTCTTCATAACTGGCATAGCATATGTAAATCAAGTAATATTTTGCAAACAAAACTGTTCAAAAGGAGGTTCAATATTAATATTTTGGCTCCGAGCGGGCGCCTTAATAAATTTGTCTCATTTGTTGACACGGGATCTATATGTTTTGTTTGTTTCTTCAGCGATATAATAGTCGAAAGCTAATCGCTTCCTCGTCGGCGGTGGGACAAGAGCCTTAGGCACCACTTCTTATGGGACTCCAAATCGTACGATCTACCGTTCAGCTCATGCTACGAAATAAAACACTGTTAATGAGAAAATTGTCAGTATTCATATGGTTTTGTGTTCGCAAGCCAACTGCCGTGCGTTGAGTCGATAGAAATCTTGCAAAGTTTGACCGCATTTTTGCATTAGTAACAGTCCGAGTCTGTAATTAATTAATTCCGCCCAGCCCGTTCCATCATCGGACAACCAGGCGCACGGCGATGCGTCATCAGTACATGGTGGACATCCCACCCATACGCACAAAACGTTTTGGGGACACTTTTATTATGCGTACAGCTAAGAAGTGGAATTCCCTGCCGGAGTCTGTGTTTCCCGATAGCTACAATCAAGAGGTCTTTAAGTCAAGAGTGAATAGGTTACTTCTAGGCAAGCGTGCTTCACCGTCGACCACATAATCGCTTACTATCAGGTGAGGTAGTGGTCAAGCGCGAGCCTATTGATTGGCAATTGCCAGTTATAACATGAGACAGGCATAATATGCTTGCGTTTTTAGATTCATATTAAACCCAGACGTCAAATTGTTTAGACTTACCTTTCAAGCCAACTAATTTGATGTAATATTTGCAGGTGGTGGACAAAACTTGTCACTCGCCGACCGCTATGTTGGAGCAACATATGATGTGGGATGATATCGCTATACTGGCTAGATATCTGGTAAGTACATTTATTAATCTTTCTACACTGATACACTTCTACGCAAAGACCTTTGTCAAAGTGTACCTGAAATAATTTTTGCCCGACTTCGCAACGCAAAGGAGGGTAATGTGTTTATCAGTCTATGTATGTATGTTCCTATGAGGTGTTCTAGAGACCAAACGCGTAGACCGATTTTGACCTTGCGAGTGTCGCTGGCTACATTAACATTGAAAAATTAAGAATGGCGGATTTAGGGCGCCATATTGTGTGGGTCCCAAATTTATAAAATCTTGTTTGAAAAAAAACTTTTTTAAACAAGCATTTAGTTTACCGTGCATTGTCATACAAACCAAACGTGTATGCAAAATTTCATCCTAATCGGTTGATGTTAACTGCTTTAAAATTCAGTTGCAAGATTTGACCCTAACGTACATACATACATTGCAAGTAAAAAAAAAAGTTGTAAAAACTGTAACAATATAATTATAATGTAACCGGCAGCACAAAAAAAAATTGTTAAAACAATTGATTTGCTACTTTTTCCATGAATATTGAAATGCCAAGACAAAATAACTTCGATAATGGTGAAAATACACAATTACACATGCCTTTAACTTGCATAAAAGTGTGCCGTAATAACATGTCATTAGTTTCACAGTGACATGCAAACTACTTGCAAATTTTTACAGGGAAGTGTATTTTCGCCCTAATGATAAAATGGCTTTACAGTACAACTATTTTCTTAATATCCCTCGGCAATCATCGCATTTCCGAATACAAACGAATGCTAATTTCCATGTCCATCAATTATTAGATTTATCGTGTATAATAAATTGAATTCAGAACTTACGTGTGAAATATATAGTTCTGTAAAAATAGCAGCTTTCCTCACATTTTAAAATACATAACATTATGTTAAAAGAGTAATTACAACTCTATATACTTCCAAGTTGATTGAGAGCGTCCGGTCTGCACCAAGTGCAAAGGGCAACTGATAGAAAGCCGACGACTAACGAAACACGAAGTTTGGCGAGGGACATTAAGAAAATGTTTGTACTGTACATACAACACATCTCAATGGGAAATAACACTAAGAATCTCTTTGTAAATCTTTTCTAAACCCCCATTTCTATTCCAGCTAATGTTATCGTTCAACAACTGCCTCGACGTGGCCCGCCACCTCCCCTACCTGTTCCACACTGTCACATTCCTGGTCTGCTCAGGAACAGTCTCCATGCGCGCGGCCACGCATGGCCTGGTCATCAACATCATACACTCACTGTGTACTTGTACCACGCCTAGTTTTTCTGGTAAGTCAGATAGCTTATCCTCAAGCGGGATAATTGATGGTCACCCTAACATCCACGGCCTGGACGGGGTCGCCACCGTCTGGTAGCGGACGCAGGGCAGATGCCGCAGGGGAGGAGGAGTGTCGGTATAGCGTTGACCGCACTCCCTATCCCCTGCGGCCGAAAAATGGTAGGTGGTAAGGATATTGACCTTGACCCGTCACAAGGAGATCAATGGTGCCATACACGGGGTCATCTGGTGCTCATGTGCTGGTTTGGTCCCTGGGGTGGTTACGGCGTATAGTGTGTTCTGGTGCGCCAGTGGTAATCCCAGAGGAGGGTCCGGTGACGGACAGCCGCGTGAATGTTAACGCGTGCCCGTGTTCCCGCCATAAGTGGCATACTATCTCCCCTATACTATCGTACATATGTGTTGCCATAGATACAGCTATACTGTGATTTTTAATTTGTTAGACTATTTTGACAACTGCCAATGACATTATTTTTCTTAATGTTGCAAACGCGGAGCATAGTGTTGTAGGTAAGGCTCAATCTTAAGTGATTGAAGTGTCTTTGATTTATTTTTACTAATGTGTTAATAAATGTTTTATGAATATAAACGTAATATATTGAAATATAACAGTATTCATAGCCATAGTACATAAACTTTTGTTGTGTTAAATATGAAATCAACAACAAAATAAATGCGATCGATAAAATGAAATCTGACATAAATGCGAATAAACTAAATAAGGGCCGCTAGTTTCAATATTTTTTTTCCGTGGTATAGTTCCATTTTCAAAAACTCAGGATAGTCAGGATACGACAATATTTTTATGTAAAAATAAAGTGACAACCCCCCAAATGTCAGTTTAGTCTATGAAATTAAAAATCAGAGTGTACAAAGTTTTACAGGTAGAACTAACTTACTTTTCTTTTTCAGAGGACACCCAACGCGTTCTCCGCCTGTCCTTGGACGAGTTCGCTCTACCCAAGTTCTACCAGATGTTCGGCATATCTAAAGTCAAGTCGGCCGCCGTCACCGCCTTCAGGAGTCCTTATAACAGACATACCAATGATTGGTGAGTTGTTTCAATAATAAATATATGCAAAATTTGAAGACTTGTGACCCCGTACTGTGCCAGCGTGTTGGGTTACGACCCAACCCCGATCTCAGAGAGATCTAGAGTTATTAGAGATCCGTTAACCAGCGCATTGTAGAACTGAAATATTTACTTTACTTTAAAATATACAGATGCTTCATCCCATACAAAGGAACCGTGTCGACGTAGCTAGCGTTTTTCGTCTACGAACCGTTGCGCAAGAAACAGTTATCATCGAGTAGGTATACTGCATAGAGTAAGCGAGATATGACGATGCGATAAACGTAAGCGAGTGAAAGAGACAGTTATACAATGCTATCTTCTACTTCAACATTGATACAAAAATAGCGACTGCGTAGGGTCTTTAGCTAACTTGAGAGACACAAAGATCCGCAGTGACTGATGTAGTTTTGAATTGAAGCTTTTATTTAGTTACACCTGTCCCATGCGCGCCAGTACCAGTTTTTAGGGTTCCGTACCCAAAGGGTAAAAACGGGACCTAACGGTCCGTCTGTCTGTCTGTCCGTCTGTCACCAGGCTGTATCTCATGAACCGTGATAACTAAATAATTGAAATTTTCACAGTTGATGTATTTCTGTTGCTGTTATAACAAAAATACTAAAAACATAATAAAATAAATATTTAAGTGGATTCGTTTTTGCGATAATGGTACGGAACCCTTCGTGCGCGAATCTAACTCGCACTTGGCCGGTTCTTAAATATTTGAGCTTGTTTTAACTCTCTTGTCATCAGTCACTCGTTTTATGACCAGGACCACCATGAATTTGATGATATCGTTTTTTACCCGACTGCCGAAGGAGGGTAATGTATGTAAGTTTGTTCCTATGTGGCGTTCTATAGACCAAAGGCGTTGGCCGATTTTGATGATTCATAAATTCATCGTAACATCTGGTTTCGGACAGCTAACTCGCGAATATCTATCCTCCGAATGCACAGCATGATTTTCTACTTATTTACGTCTTTTTAGTTCGCTTCTTAAGCAGTCGGGTTTTTTGATTATTTGAATTAACTTTTTTTGTCATTTTTAAGGCTGGCGTTGGGATTAATTCGTGCCCAGTTTATGACAGTATATCGTAATGTACACCCTGACCTTCGGGGAATACAGGCACAATGAAATGTTTAAGAATGTTCTTCGCCTCGAAAATCTTAAACTTCTTTATTTCTCTTCGCAGGTACTCCGAACACTCGTACACAACCTGCACGGACGCTGCAACCACAGGCACTTGCACCGGCACCACCCACACCGACCGAGAGCGTCTCCCGCTACAGTCGCTCGAGATCATCACGGACGCGCTGCTAGAGATCATGGAGGCGTGCATGCGCGACATACCTGACTGTGACTGGCTGCACACCTGGTAACGTTTTTTAGATCATTAATAAAGAACGAAATAGTATATTTCGTGTCGAGCATAAAAAGTCGAGATTTTAACTCGAGCGATGTAGGTAATACGATAGAAAAGCCTTTTTGTGCGAGACAGGAACGACTCTTTTTCCACTACCTGATGAGCTTACTTAATTAAATGCAAATAAGTACCAACAACATTTTGTTAGAAACGTTCAGACTAAAACCACAGACTATATACACATAATCAACGCGCGCTTTTTCGAGAGGTAACAGGTTCAGTATCATTCTGCCTGATGGGGCGGTAGAAAAAGCGCGGGCGTATCGGCAGAATGCGTCTACCAACAGTAGCCTATTCATTTAAGAAATATAATTACGTTGTAAAAAGTCATTTCGTAACTGTTATTATTTAATTTTGTTATTTTTTTTAAATTTTTATTTTATAATCTTGTGTCTAAATGTTCATATTTCGAAACGAATTTCTTAGGCAATGTGTTATCTAATAGACAAGGTAGTGGAAAAACGTAAATTAACCGGTTCAATGCCGTAATTGCCGAAACAATTAAATAACGAACCACTCAACGGGTTAAGGCTCTGTTCATAAGATGACTCGCATTATTTGTTTTGGTTGTAAACTCGCGTTCGCTCCGTTTATGAACGGACTCGCTTAGATCGCAGCGGTTGCTGTAGTTGTAAATGGGCTCGCTTCGCTCGTCTCACTCTTGGTTAAACAAGCGCTTCGTTCACGGTCGTCGTGGACTCTCAAGAGTCGAGCGAACGTAGCGAGCCATGTATACGAAACCAGCTTCTTCACGACTCAAGCGAGTGAAGCGAGCCCATGCATTTTCGAATAGAGCGACTGCTACGAGACATGCAATCTTAAATGCCAACACCGTGTGAGCTTTGTCTATACACGTACGAGCTATGTGAGCGAAGCGAGCTTTGTTAAGAGTCGAACGAGGGAAGCGAACCCGTTAATAAATAGTGCGTACGGGACTAGGATAAAAAATACAGTATTGAAAAATAAGGGCCTGTCTCTATGGAATCCTGTTCAACAATCTACCTTATAGTTCTATACTGTATCTTATAAAATAGGTTCTAGTCTACTAAAAATAGAACATACCCATTTTGTAGATAATTTGTTTTCTTGAGAGCAGTGGTGGCCCAGTGGTATCGGCCGCGACTTACAAGTGAAGGTCGTGGGTTCAAACCCAGGCAGGCGCTTTACTTTGTGTAAATTATTTCATCACCACTCCCAAAACGGTGAAGGAAAACATCGTGAGGAAACCCGCTTGTCCTAGAACAAAAAATTCGAAGACATGTGACATCAACCAACCCGCACTGAGCCGGCGTGGTGGATTACAGCCAATTCCCTCTCACAGAGAGGAGGCCTGTGTCCCACCAGTGGGAACATCAATAGGCTGATGATGTGATGTGAATTTGTTTTCTAAATTAATTATATAATATTTGTCTTGTTAACAGGACATCTTTAGCTAAAAGCTTCGCGTTCTGCTTCAACCCCGCACTGCAGCCAAGAGCGTTGATTGTTTTCGGGTGTATAAGTAAGTTTAACTTTAATCTATACATATAAATAAAATTGGAGTGTCTGTTTTTAATATTGAAATAACAGTTTTTTACTACATGTATATGAATATATACACGGTACATACACCAAAATAACATTTTTTTGAATTTTTGTCAGTCTGTCTGTTTGTTCCGGCTAATCTCTGAAATGGCTGGACCGATTTTGACGGGACTTTTATTGGCAGGTAGCTGATGTAATAAGGAGTAACATAGGCTACGTTTATTTTAGAAAAATTCTTTTATTTTACAAAATTTCTTAGGTGGAACGATGTTCGCCGGTTCAGCTAGTTATTTATAAAATACTAGCTTTGGCCCGCGACTTCGTCTGCGTAGCATTATTAGTTCGAATAGCCTATTTTTTATATTGCACAATTATATTGTAGGTATGTGTGGGCCGCCTTACTTTTGGAAGTATTGGTTCACGATACAAACTTCCACCACCTTATGGATGATTTCCGAGATGAAAACTTACAAAAATGGAAAATAAGAGCGTCGAAAGTTCCATATTTCAACACTAATTTTAACGCATCTTTGGGCGGAAATAAATACCGTAAGAAAAAGGAAAACTGCAAAACGGCCTCCATACAGGGATAGATTAGTAGTTCAAGAATGCAATTTTTTTTTTTTTTTTTAATATACATTTAGTTATTTTTTCATGATATCTAGACTCCCAAAGGTCTGTTGATAAAATTTCGTGCACTCGTTTTCGTTCTCTTGCAAAAATGCTAATTCGTACACGAACTAGCTTCTTACTGCTCATCACAGCATTTATCTCTTTCGCACGTGTTGTCGGATGAGATAGCATGCATATTAACCTCACACACAAAATAGTTCGTGCCATCGAGTAGGGAAACCTTAAGAATTTATTTGGTCCCACCAAATAATAGGACAACGAATTTGGTGGGATTTCTTTTAATTATATTTTCCAACTGTATTTTTATTTTTTATTTTACGATTTGCTCGCGCTTGACCAAATACAAATTCAAAAAATTCAAATTAAATTTATTGCATCCATAATGTACATACAGTTGGTAAATATAAGTAACAGAAACAATTATGAATCCTGTCAGGCACAGCAACATTCTAGATGCAGTCAGTGTCTAGGAGAGAGGAATAGCGCTTAATTATTTTCCTATATAATTAACATTTCAGTTATGTATTTGCCATCTATCTGGTACCAATATCTCGCCTGATGGTTATAATGGTACCTTATTATTTTTAGGTAAGAACGTAACAGACGACGACATGAAGCAACTGCTAAGAATACTAGTCAAAGCATTGGAGTCGTTCAACGACTTAGCTTTGTTAGAAGCTCTCATCATGGCATTGACGAGACTGCAGCCTCTGCTGTACCCGGTATGTTGATGGATTGAATTTATTTAAATTAATAAAGAAAATATTTTTTTTACCAAGATGGAGTAGTGAGATAGGTCCGTTGTTCTAGTGCAGGGGACTCCGTCTCCGTCTCCGGGACTTCGTCGAGCTTCATTGCCTCGGCGCTTTTCTGGTGGTCGCCATTGTTGATTCTGGCTTTCAGGAGTTGCAGTGGTTTGGGCATATTGCGGTGGGATTGTCCCAAAAAAAAAGTCCTACTTTGTTTTATGAATGTGCGGTTTCACCATACATAATTTCTTCTTAGGCCTCACCAATCCACAAGGCACTGTTCTGGGTAGCACTGTCCGTGTTGCAACTAGATGAGCCAACATTATATGCGGCTGGACTGGCCTTCATGGAGCAAAATCTACATACTTTGGAGTCACAGGGACAGTTCCAGAACAAGGTAAGTAACGTACTCATAATCTGCCTTGCCAACTAACCAGAGGGTAGAGCGAGTGCCTATCTGACCTCCACAGCCAGTTACCAGTTGGTGAGAGTCAGACTTTCGGGCTTCTAACTACCCGTAGTGACTGTCAAAGATTTACGGATAACAGTCGGAATCTATGGCTTAACGGCGCTTTTCGAAGTCCGGAGGGGTATCGGTATATAAAGATCCGACTTGTACCAAAAAGTATAATTATGTAACTTGAAAACATGATTTTTTGTAGATATTTTGATAATTTTGGTCACAAATGAAAGGTATGGGCGTAGAACCATTTTATCCGTTAAATTGATCCACGCGTTTATGAAATGACTCATTACTGAAAATAATTGTCAAATCATGGTTATAATTTGGTATATGAATTTTATTATACTAGTAAATACCTACCTAAATAAATAAGCCAGAACATGGTTTTGACCAAAAGGTTTGTTACTCATGTTAATTATGCCAAGTGAAAGGGTCAAGGATGCCCCTTACCGCGATACGTTTGTTTTGATCGTGTTAGCGACACTGGCTTTACATGGTTTTCGTATCGTTTTGAAGTTTTGGAATACATTGGTAGACAGGTGTTAACGACTTTTATTTTTTTGTTATCTGGCGGTGACTTTAGTATTCTGCTCAGTGTAGCTGCAAAAGGAATCTATGTCCCAAACTAGATAAAGTTGATGAGGTTTTCAAAACTTTTCTTTATGTGATACGATATAAAGCTGACATTGCAATGCTAAGTCGATTTGATATTCAGTTGTTTTTCTTAGTGACAGTCAATATTTTATTATTTAAACTGTACTTCAAAATTAACTTGTATCTTTGCTTACAGACATTAGAACAAGTGATGATGGAGACTCGGGAGCCTTTGGAGTGGCACTTTAAGCAAATGGACCATGCTGTGGGACTGAGGTATGTTTTGCATATTTTTTTAAAACCTTTCCCCACACTAGGAATTTCTTCCTGTATCGTGGGTGCGTTTACAAACATATAAACTCTCATACACAACACCCAGAGCCGAAACAACTATCTGTAGGTCATACCAATATTTGATCCGTGCGGGCACCGAACCCGCGACACGCAGCGCAGCAGTCAATCGCTCAACCACTGCGCCAACCGTGCGCCCAAAAATATCATATTTCCCTATAGAAATTAACGCAAGAAATTTATTAAATAAGATATATTTTTAATAAATCCTGTTTTAACAGGTTCACTGTCGAATTAGTAAAACAATAATTACGAGTACAAACAATAGAATGAATCATATGTGATTTATTGGACAGGTAAACTGTTAATAACCGATATCAAAAATTAGCCCGAGAATTAGCTCTTAAAACGACGACAGTCGTCGACGACCTTAAGGGAACAAAACACGCACTCGTTTCACACCCGCGCGACCTTAATGTTATAGCGGTTTGAGAAACCGCATCATCCTCGGTCTATTATGAAAAGTGGACTATAATTGAAGGGTTCTGGCAATAGTGCGGTGCGGTGTAAGGTTGTCTGTAAGAGATTGCCATGTGCGATAACACCGCCAATTGTACCCTTTGTTTGAAAATGTTTGTTCTGTATTTTTTTTTTATGGTGTACAATAAAGAATATAATAAATAAAATAAGCGGGAAAATATTCACGGATAAATTCGGGCGATCTTGTATGGGAATGAGAGAAGTAGTACACCTTATCTTTGGTGATCGATGCTAGCCCACGTGTGGCGACGCGCTGGTATTCTTTAACTCCAAAATGGCGACGACGACTATCTGATCATTCAGGGTCCACACACTTCACACAATTGTTTTTATATCCGCGAAGCGGGTTAATAGACACGGTTCACTAGGTTCTCTGCAATATAACTAATTAGATGCATCAGTCTCCAGCCATTTGGCTTGGAAAGCTGGCGGTTGAGACACGAAGCCCGGTCACGTTGAAGTTTCGGTTCGTTCTGGCGATCCGTCATCAAGGCGTACATGAAGTAAAAAGGAATGAGGAAGGAACAAAATAATTAGGATATCGATCGCCCGCGAAATCTCAAATGCGTTTGTCTATGTATTCGGTCATTAATTTATGATATTTTACAAGAGATGGCGCTACCACTAAAAGTCAGTAGTTTTTTTCTACTTTCCTTATTATTCTATGACCTTTTAAAAAAAGCCTCAGATCAAAATGTAGATAATTAAGATTGTGAAAATTTTATTAATATACTCCCGACGGTTTTGGTATTGACTGTCGATTTTTTGGCCGTGTTAGACTTAACTTTACAAATTGATTACACTATGTTAAACAAATAAAATTTTAAAAATTCTCATATCAAATTATTAAGAAAATGGTCTAATGTAACATATACTTTTTTTTAAAACTATGACTGGCCATCTAGACGTGATTCTCATTTTAAAACCAGCTTCTGAGTGATATCTGCGCCTTAAACAATGAATTATCTCATTTTAGTGATCTTCTTTAGAGGTTTATTACCTTAAGCTGGTGTTTCTAAGACACTGATATTGTACAGCCATAATGTATGACAGCCGTCCGTTAAAGTGCTTTTTCGGGCCTTAATTTAAAATCGGTTGCTCATCATTTTCATGACGGCTACCGCTAACTTAAAACCCAAGCTTAACTTTTTTTATATTTGATAGCTATACTAAAAGGAAAGGCTGGTTGGTCCGGCTCGAAGGACCATTATGTTGTAGTGTGACCTAAGTGGTACCTGATGGGATTAACTACGCTACTAAATCAAACACTCCAAAGACTTTTAAAGGTTTATTGCTGAGAGCTAACAATGTAGCGTTTAGGCTAAGCTATCGCTAAAATGAGAAAATTATGAAAATGACAGCACCCGCTTTTATTGCGACCGTATTGTATCGCTAGGTCAGCAAAACGTGGTCGATTGCAATGATTACTTCGAGCAAATAACATTCTAATAATAATACTTTTCTCTCTTTCCTTCCACAGTTTCCGCTCAAACTTCCACTTCGCTCTAGTAGGCCACTTAATAAAAGGCTACCGACATCCCGCCGCGGCCACAGTATCACGAACATGCCGCGTTCTCATCAAACTGCTGTCTCTCGCCGCCAGTGCGGCCACACACCGCGACAAGTTCCACGTCACACCTGACACTGTGGCCTATCTTACTGGTGAGTAACCGTAGGTAGGATATAGGAATCTACCACAGTATCACGAAAACGCCGCGTTCAAATCAAACTGTTAAAATACATATTCTTGCTTTCCATGATTTACGGCATGAGCGTCCCCTAAAATCACGTCAATAACGCCTATAACGAAAATTTTGGGAATCCCCTTATCCCTATCCCCCAACATTATGCTAAATAAAATTATCCATCATTATTATTATGCCAAAAGTATAGGGCAATATAAATTAAGGCAAAAAAAATTGCTTAATAATATTATGCGTAATGATCATTATGCTGAATTTCGTTATGCCAATGTAAATTATGGGAATAAATTTTATGCTTATCATTAGTAAACCAAAAATTTCTTGGCCGCCATCTTGGATTTTGATTTCGACTCCATTTTCGGCATCAGTGCCCCCGAAAACGACTAAGTTCAGGTCGGTCCTCGAATGTATATCTCGTATGCCTGTTCCAGATTTTCTCTTATACCATTGAATCATTGTTTTTTCTTTAACAGCATTAGTCTGCGTGAGCGAGGAAGTTCGTTCCCGTTGCCATGTGAAACACTCTCTACCGAAATGGTTGCCCGACAACTGTGACCACTATTGTCCCACTGCGGAACATCATCAGGTTTGTGAAATACTTTCTTCATAACAACCTGCAAATATTACATTAAAAAAAGTCTAGAAATAGAAACCAATCTTGGCTGGACATATTGAGGGTAGATTTGATTTTATACCTTACTTTTACGATGAAATAAATTACCTAAATTCTTTTCAGGTGTCTGTGTCTTTGGTACCTATTTTTTTCTTTTTTGACACCGACTGCCGAAAAGAAAGTTATTTTTCGCTTTGTTTTGGAAGTTTATTGATATTTTAACAAGTTTTTTTTGTTAAATATTTTAACAAAAACTTGTTAAAATATCATAAACGGTTCATAATTGGCGGAGTAATCGCGTAACAAACATACAAACAAAAACATACAGTCGAATTGAGAACCTGATCTTTTTGAAGTCGGTTGATAATAAAAAATTGCCACGTTTGTTTAGCCTCTTTATACAGGATGAGTTTCTTAAGTGGGCGTTGATAGCCAAATCCTACACTATGTGGAATAGCTAAGATACTCAAAGGAGTCACGCACGAGTCTGATTTTGACAAAAATTAAAACTGCATCATTGGAATTTTGAAAAATCAATATTAGCCAGGAGTCGATCCCGCTGATTATGAAAAAAAAAACACATGACACACAACAACAAACAACACACATAGTGTTGCTGATTAGGATCAATTTCTGGGAAGTAATGGCATACGGCAAGCTTAAAGAAAGGGCAAATTTTTAACAAAATACTTATTTTTTCTACGTTATGTACGTCCTCACAAAACCGTAAGTGATGAAATGATAAACATTGTTTTCAACCAATAGCCAGATTCGAGAAGATATTTCAATTTTTAAAATACACGATAGATATGAGTTTACTATCTAATTTATTTCGACGCTAAACACGACAGATATGGATTTTCATACAACTTTTGCCGGTCGCTGCTCGCATGTATATGGCCAGTAAAACAATTGCGATTTATTTCTAAGAAGGTTGTCAAAATAATGCTCAAAAATATATTTCTATTTCAGTCATCAATCCTGATCCAGCCGTCAACATCACACAGCTCATGCCACAGTCGGCGACAGAAGTCCTGGGACGTACTCGATCAAGTAGCTATTTCTTCTGCGCATGGTGGTAAGATTTTATGTTTTGTTTATTATACGAATACTGCCGTAAGCAGTTGTAATTTCTTAATTCCCAGGGGTCGTCGATTTTTCGCCATATAAAACACTCTGTACTAAACATAGTGTTCCGGGTATTTTTGAGATAATAAAACCCAAGCTTTAAGTATTTCGAATACAGGTACGTAGCTGAGAGTTCCCGGTGAACCACTTCTCATCCCAATACGTACTAAGTGCATAAGGGCGAAAAGTCCACCGAGACATGGAAGAATTATAGTACATTACTGCAGCGGCCAGCAAAAGAGGCATTAATGGACGGACGTGTAAATGTGGGCCAAGGCGAAGCCGAGGCACACATACGTAAGTCCATCAATGCTTGTATAGTACTTTTCTCAAATAATGCGCGGCAATTAAAACTAAGTAGTACATTTTTTTTTTGTCGGTGGTAAATCAAGTAGTACCTAGAACTCATTTTGTCAAATTACTTTGAAAATCAATGACGTTTTTTTGCCGCGTTAAAGTGTTCATTTATCTTTTTTTTTAATAAACAGCTTTCTATTTGCAAGCCAGTTCGAAATTAAAATAAAACCTTTGATAAATTACTTCCTTGGTTGCCATGTTTCGGAGTGAAATATCGTTCCATTTTTAAATTAGACGACAGATATGAGTTTTCTATGTTATTTATTTGGCCGCTATACACGACAGATATGGATTTTCATACAACTTTTGCCGGCCGCTGCTCGCATGTATATGGCCAGTACAGCAATTTCAATTTATCTTTTCGAAGAAGGTTGTCAAAATAATGCTCAAATTTCCAAGCATGTTTGAAAAAAATCATATTATCTACGGTTTAAAATTCTTTATTTCTCAAATATTACATATCACTTACGAAGAGAAATAAAATATAAAACAAAACTTAAGCAAATGCGCATAGACGGTAGGTTCCAATTTAAAAGATTAAAAATCTTTTACCAAGCAGGGTACTATTTAGTAAACCTGCTTCTAATTGCATTTTTTTTAATAAAATCATTAACAGAACTATACGCTACACGAGAGTGTTGATCCCACATATAAATGTTTCCTTAAAATTATTTGATTTCATGAAAAAACCTTTTTAGATGTTAATCACATTTGTCAAGTTACGCCAATAAAACTTTTAAAAGGTCCTGTATACAGTGATAATGTTGACAGGTAAATCACCAACGTTACAATCAACAAGCAGTGGTGGACACAGTCCCCATCTCGTCACCATACCGCATCAGGTAATATCAATATTTTTTTACTCACCTACTTTTAAATTTATATCATAGAAGAGTTTATTGCACCATTGTTTAATTTTGAAGGCTCAAGAATGTTGAGAATCCACTTCTTTTATAGGGAGATTTAAAATTGATTAAGACTTGGGTCAGTATTTTTTGAATACCTTCATTAAATTTTAACCAATTCATTCGCCGGGCTACTACTGAGTAATTTCCTATTCAATATAATACGCCCTACTTTTTCCGTAGCCAGGCAAAAACACAAACACAACGCCCGATTAAGGGTACCCTAATCGACCGCACGAACTATTTTGTGGGCGGGGTTAAAATGCATGCTATCTCATCCGATAACACGTGTGAAAGGGATAGAAGCTGTGATCAGCCGTAAGAAGCTAGTGCGCGTATGAATACACACTCTTAACGTTGTGTGACGCATACATTACGAAAACGATCGCGCGAAATTTTATAAACGAACCTTTGGTAATTTGGATATCATAAAAAAATACTGAATCTATCTGTTCAAAATAAAATTATTTGCATTTTTGAACTTCTAATCTATGCCTGTATAGTGATTGTTTTGCAATTTTCCTTCTTATGGTATTTATTACCGCCCAAAGATGCGTCAAAATTAGTGTTGAAATATGGAAGTTACGGCGCTAATAACTTTCGAATTCATATTTTTTTTATTTTGTGTTTCCAAACAGGGCTAGATAATGATGAGACAAATTTATATATTTTTTATTTAGAACGTACACCGTCAAATAGTGGAGTAATCGCCATACTACGTTTGTATGGAAGAATGGCCGAATAGGGCACCCTTAAGGGATCGAATCTAGGACTAGAGTTAGAGTCAGAGAGTGAAATAAAAAAAGGTGTTTATCACCGTTTTCCAGAAAGAACGATTCAAATACTTTTGTTATGTGGTGCAATAAATTCAATAGAAAATTGTATGTCGGTGTTTAGACAAAGAATGGCAGACACAGGATTTATATATAATTTTAAACTTCTACATCTGGTTTGGGAAAGTATTGAAAATAAGAAGTTATATGAAAATTGTGAAGCTCCACTTATATTTACTAACAAGGGTTACGGAGATTGTGAAATTGAGAGCTCTTGATTCGATAATACGACAAAAAGTACCTACAGTCAAATAAAGAAAATGATTTATACGCAAGAATAACCTTTTTTGAGAATTTTGTAAAATGAAATTAACCTAATCCGTGAAAAAAAAACTAAAATTCAGAACGACGTATCAGTCCCAAGGCTTTATCGACCTTACAACCCCATTAAAAAGCGTGTTAAACGTTTCTTCAAGAAAAGTATTCTTAGATCTATAAGATCTATCTGCAATCAAAATTCTGAACCATCAAAATACTACAACAGGGTGAATCTTTCTCAATTTTTGTGTTGTCCCCCCTTAATAAAATTTGTTCATATTCATGAGTACACCCTGAACGATTACCAATGTATGAATCACAAGTCACCCTGTTGTTACCCCCACAGAAACGCACAGTACCAATTAAAATGTGTGGGCTTTCCCAAACAGGTGACTGATTGGCTTGTTAGCATTTCATTTGAGAGTATGAGAAGCTTTTGTGTTAAGTGACATTCAACTATCATGACAGAAAGAAAATTATCATGTGTTATGGTGAAAATATTTGATAAGATGTCTTACGAAAATCAGTTCTACACCAAAAGACCGATCCAAAGGGAAGGGGCCCAAAACTTACTTAGGTATACACTTGATACACTAAGATCCATTTACATGAAAAAATTAACTCAAAGTAAGTTGCTAACGCGAAGTTGAGACAGTATTTTCAATTTAACCTCGTGTTAGCAACTAAATCTAAGTTAAGATTCTTGTGCAAGAGGGCCTTACTCGCTTTTGGGATATTATTGTTGACTTACAAATCCAAGTTTACTATTGAAAGCAAGCAAAACGATGGAAGACATTTTTTACAAGTATTTTCATCAATTAGCTTTAGTACAGAATGACCTTATCGAAATTGACATGCGTTCTAAAACGTAAAATTGTGATCTTGTTACTAATATCTGATCCGATTTCTAAAGTGGTTCCCAGCAATGATTAAAGCGCTGACCAAAGATTTTGCATTAAGGTGAGTATACACTAGAGCAGTTTCGCAAGCATTACAAAGAAAAGGTTCAATACAGACAAATGCTCAGTTTCCTGAAGCATCTCCATGTAATGTAAAGTTCTTGCGAATGTTCGGCGCTGTGTTCGACGCAATGCTCACGGCGAGTGAACATTTACTTGTACCAGGCATAAGCGCGGGTGACGTGAAGTGAGGTCAATAATGAACGCAAGGTAAAAATAGAAAGATAGAGTATTGACCTGACTCCAAGTCACCCACGCTCGTACCTTGGTCGATAAAATGTCACACCAAAACGCTCGTTGGTTTTTAAAAGCAGGTTGTAACAAAAAATCGAGTACATTTAAAAACAGCGAATGCTCGATGTTCTGTTACGAGTAAATGGTCTAGTCTATACTCACCTTGAGTCTTGACCAAGTCTGTAGAAACCGTAAAATCTAAAAAATAAACCCGTAAACATTTGTCTCTAACCCCCCCATTTTTTGGAAAATCCCTCTAATTGGTCGATCAGTACTAAAGCCACACAAACAAAAATCAATCGTGTATTGATTCATGCAGTCATTGTCTGATAGTGACGTAATTAGTGATTATACTTATGTTTTGTTACTACTTCCTTTTCTTGTGGCGGATTGAAGAGTTTTCCTCAAAATATACTACAGGTCGAGTATGACAACATAAATAACCGCTTATGACACATAAGTAGGCAGAATCAATCACATAAATATTGGTATTTAAAACACAAGTCGGAGACATAAACAAATACTCAAGTCATTTAAGCATTTTCAAAAATAAGACTCAACACAAACAAATTCTCAAGCCATTTAAGCATTTTCAAAAATAAGACTCAACACAAAAAATAAAAATGTTCTTTTCTTGCATGATGAAAAACCCTACTTTAGGACAACAACCTCGGACTTTTTTCAAATTTGCATGAAAAATCTTGCTAGAATACTTCAAAACTTTAATTTTTAGCGAAAGTAATTAACTGCCTTTTCAGAAAACAAACATAACACTACAATTTATTTTTCTGTATCCTGAGTAGGTTTGGCGTAAAAACACGGGCTGGAACAGCTGTACTTCATACAATTATTTGCACCATTCAGTCCTTACAACGATCTCTAAACAACTGTTGATTCACACAAAATGACATACATATAAAAAACGCCAACTCTTCAACCCGCCAACTCCCAACTAATTCTCTTTATCTTCCAGTTAGCCCACGTACGTACTCATATTATCACTGTTGTCTTTTTACACGCTCCTACGGATTTGGTTACATTATATCGTTTGTATTGTATATCTGATATATGTCCACAACCCGCTCGCTGTATTGCGTTATATGCGTAACCGTTATTTTTGTACTTAACGGTTTATTTAAATAACACGTGTTTCTTTTTTCGATATTTTTGTCGCAATTCTTAATATGGTGCATCGCTGTTTTACTGTATGGTCTATACAATGATTATAAATAATACTATGAACTTACACAATAATATAAATAAAAAATAAACGAATATAACGCAAAACGTCACTTCTATCCCAACAATTATTTACGCAAATTACCATTACTTCATATAACGAAATAATAATTATACTGAAATAACCGTTAAATAATTCGTTACTTTGTAAACGCGTTACTTATGCGTAAATAATTGCCTATGTGTATCAACATGCTTGTGCACTGCTTTATCTCAATAGACATCAGCTAGAATGCTTTTTAAGACGCAGAGGTCGTTCTCTGTACCGACCTCGAAAGATACCATCGGCCCGCCAAGAGTAACGTCGTTTTTATTACGTTATTTTGTGATAAAATATACCGATTTACCCAATAACGTGTTGCGATAAATATATATTGGTTATTCTCAAGGTTGAAATCCATGTGATTAACGATTTATCGTTTTTTTTTGTGTTTTTTGCTGTGCGTTTTCGGGAAATTAATTTTGATTTTCGGTTTAAAAAACCGACTTCTCTAAGACTGTTCCTTAATTTTAAACCTGTAGTCACTAAAAGGTTTTTTATGTAATAGTGAAGATAGCATATTTTTATCGCAATACGTTATGTTCCCTGTAACCCCAAAATATTGTGTTTCATTTTCAAAATTTTAGCGTCCATTAGTGAAGCCAAAATCCCGGTATTTTGAACTTATTAAAAATTTAAACCCGCATGGTTTACCCTTAATAATTGGCTATTAAACTTGAAGACATAGTTTCATATTCTATTCTAATATTGTGAGAAGAATTTGTAACAAAATGATTAAAACATAGAGCCGCCTTTTAATAAAAAAAAATTACTAACTGGTAATAATCATTGTTTGGACTCCTAATTGATTGAATATTCAATTATTACGATGAGGGTCAAAAATTTAGGCCAATCATATGATAACATAAAATAATTAATAGCGGTTACTTAATTGTTGTATTTCCTTTTCACAATGTTACAATAGATCAAGAAATAACTCAAAACATTAAATCAATATACAATAAAATTTTCACAACTCGGCTAAAACGATTATACTTATTTCTAAACATATTAAAATATCTAGATTTCTAAATACATTTAGGGACAGCAAAGAGTTTACACTCATTGCTACACAATATTCACGGTAGTGTGAGTTTAATTTAAAACACAAATCACTTGCACAAATAATGATAAGTAAATTAAAAAAAAAATGTCTTTGCCTCGGGCTTAAACGTGGTATCTTATCTGCGGTATTGAACCTATCAATCATAACAGAAAATTTCGAAATTCTAATAACCAGAATCCATCATTATTTTATTTTTAATTTACTTGATGAGGTTTCTTTCTTTTTCGTGTGAGGATGTGGCCAACTCTGGTGTCAGAGTTAATTAAGCCGCCTCTGGAAACCCCACAAGCCTCTGACTTGGCTATTTCAGACTTACATTAACTATATAAGTCCAGGTTTCCTGACGATGTTTTCGTTCACCATTGCCTGTGATGTCCAAGATAAACTTAGAAAGTAAATAATTGTGAATTTGAAATAGCCACATTGGTACTTGCCCGGTTTTGAAACCACGACCTCAAGCACGAGAGGCGAGGTCTTAGCCACAAAAATATCTATACCGAATTTGATATCCAGTATTGGCCAAAAATTGGTGTAGAAAACACAGCACCACCAAACGGTGTTAGGCTGACACTAATTATTAGTTTCAATACTGCGAGATTGACACTCTTTTCAGTCCCGAAGCATAAGGTCTTAAGCACCACAGAATGTAAACACGTTGCATTTTGAACTCTAAACGGGACACTTTGCTACAATAGCCACAAGACAACCAAGTCTAACACACAGCGCTTCTAGATCTAGCTAAATTAAAATAACTAAAAAGAGACGAAATAGTTAAATATATAGATTTTTACAGTGATATACATAGATGCTTCAGAATCTTATCCTGATGTCCGTTTTATTTATTTTTTTCACCCCACGTCCAAGATGTGTGTTGTTTAGTGTGGTTTTGAAGTGTTAACTTTTTTTCATTACCTTTAACTATATTTTATTTGTCTTTTGTCGTAATTTTCTTATTAAATCAAAAGTATTACTAGTAACTTGTCAAGGCTAGTTTAAAAAAAAAGTTCCAGATATATTTAGCATAAGGAGATAAATTAAACCCTTGTATTAATGTAACTTGTGAAACATCGTAACTTGTGAAGGCTTGATTTCCGAAGCATGTCTTTTAATAAGTATATATGATTATATAACAATAACCACATATCATATCCTTCTAACACCATACGAATCGATAGCATCTGCACCGTTGGGACTACGGCTACAAAATAAAAACAAGGCTTTTGATCCGATGTTTGTAATGTTCTGGAAGGTTAAGTTGCGAATCTGCATAATTCAACCGACCCAAATGTAATACAACTTCGGCGCCCAACAAAACTTCAAGACCACACCACTCCATGTCCCTATGTCCCTCATCTGCTCCGCACATACACTAATACCTTCACGCTGCGTACAGGACAGCGAAGGCAGAGCTCATAGTATGCAGCACGGGGCTACCGGCGAGTCGGCGAGGGAACAAGGTGATGCCGATAGTGGGTTCGATGTGAGTATACCACTGAAAGTTTTATTTATTGTTTTGTCATATTTTGAGCCGTATTTTAAGTTCTATTGAAGGAAACTTCCTCCATTTCACTCGATTCAGTTGTCAAGACAACGGACAAAAAAAATCGAATGCGGTCAATGTTGATACGTGTAAATAACAAGCTGCGAATGTAACTGTTAATTTGATCGAAGCCAACAAATATTCTAAGGAATTTTCTCTACACTGAGTTGATCTGAGGAAATTACTTAGAAAGACTTAAAAAAGCTAATATTCTCTTCAAAACGGGGCGTTAGCTGGGGTTTACTAAGAAGGCGTTGCCACCATGTAAAGGATAATATAAAATTATTCAATAAAAATATTTTAGAAAAGCTTTTTCGTATTCTTCTCAGCAAACCCTTTTATTTGATATCCCATATCATGGCAGTGCACAAAAAATAACTAGTCCGCCATCTTGGGCCGTCCGCCATATTGGCTTTAGAATGACCTCACTTAGCTAACCATGCATAAACATGTGTGCAAAATTTCATATTACTCGGTGTAGGATAACTGCTTTAAAATTCAGTTGCAAGATTTGACCCGAACACACTTACATACATACATTGCAAGTTAAATAAAAGCTAATACACTGAAGGCTGTTATGAAAATGCGTAATTTTCACGAATGTAACTTTGCGGTCTCAAATTGTCCCCTGTCCAGTATGCATTCTGTATCATCAGGAGGTCATTGCTTAGGAGACCTTAGCTTTGCACTCTCTAAAAAACCCCTATTGCATGACACTGTTGCATATACGCGTCTATATTTTTTGATATTAAAATTAGATCGGGATTAGTTTTCAGACATATTAAAATCGCACTACCATGACCACAGATCAGGTAGATTGTTAGCCCAATAATGTAATTTTCAGTAAGTTGCAAATAAATAATTGTATTGCCAGATGGTTGACGACGACGGTCGTGGTTCGCCAGGAAGCACGGATGACACTGAGCGGCCTTCTTCCACAAAATCAGGAGACAGCGACTATCCTGAATCTTCTACAAAGGTAGTAACAGTATAGCCAAAAATTTTGCTTGCATTGATCATGACTGGGATTTATTTGTTGTTATAAGTGATTAAAATGAATGAGTACGGAAATGAGTCAATGACTGAATGAGTGAGTAAAAAATGATAAAGTGAGTGACTGAGTGAGTGAGTTATTCATCAACTTATTCAGTTTTCACCTTGTGCTTAAGTTTATGACTGAATTATCTGATGAAAACTAAATCAGTGAGTGAATGTCTAATCGAGTGATTGAACGAGTTTGATTGATTAAGTGAGTGAGTGAGTTATTAATGAATTTATTCAGTTTTCACCGTGTGTTTATGACTGAATGATCTGATGAAAACTAAATCAGTGAGTGAATGGCTGAACGAGTGATTGAACGAGTGAGTGGTTGAATGAATTTTCAACAGCCAATCACAGCAGATAACGCGTGCTTGACAATTTGTCACATTAATTCTGCGATAATTTAGAGCTGAGAAACTCGGGGTGAATGACGGAGACAATGATCAATTAATCTAATAGTAATCTAGTACAGTACAACTATTTTCTTAATGTCCTTCGGCAATCATCGCATTTCCGAATACAAACGAATGCTAATTTCCACGTCCATCAATTATTAGATTTATCGTGTATAATAATTTGAATTCAGAACTAACTGCTTTATTATTGTTTTGTTTCGATTTTCGTGTGAAATATATAGAGCTATAAAAATAGCAGCTTTACCAACTTTCCTCCCATTTTTGAAATAAATTACATTATGTTAAAAGAGTATTAACAACTCTATATAGTACCAAGTTGATTGAGAACGTCCGGTCTGCACCAAGTGCTGAGGGCGAATCACGAAGTTTTCCGAAGGACACCAAGAAAATGTTTGTACTATAATTGAATTTGACAGAATACACATTTCAAAGCAATAGAGAATAATTAAACCCTGCATTTTCGTTATTTCTAACTATGTCCTTATTTCACAGCAGGCATCAACAGACAAAGACACGAGCAGCCCTGAAAGCAACAGTCTGCTCGACCCGTCAGTGCTCTCCGACTTCACGACACAAGCGCTCGTGCTCACCGTACTTGCTACACTCGTCAAGTACACTACAGGTGGGTACTGTTACAGCGAGCATCAACAAACATACGAGCAGCCCTGAAAACAACTGTCTGCTCGACCTGTCAGTGCTCTCCGACTTCATGACACAAGCGCTCGTACTTATCGTGCTCGCTACGTTCGTCAAGTACAATACAGGTGTGTACTGTTATAGCGAGCATCAACAAAGACACGAGCAGCCCTGAAAGCAACTGTCTGCTCGACCCGTTAGTGCTCTCCGACTTCACCAAAAACTTCGAACCGACAGTTCCATTTTACCCTGCAGTCTATCCTGAACTTTCTCGTATTTCTTACGAAAAGTGCATAGTTGAAGAATCATCGATTAGAACCTCAAATGACTTCTCAAATGTCTCGTGTGTATAAAGGTATAAAGATTGATTGTTTTGTTTCAGATGAGGATGAGATAAGAATACTATACCAGTATTTGGCTGAGGGATCGGTTGTTTTCCCCAAAGTATTCCCAGTTATGTAAGTAATTACCAATACATAATTATGTTTTCATTTGCTTTCTTACAAGACGAGACAAGACAAAGATATTTTATTTAAACTAGGCCCCTAAGCGGCACTTTTGAACGTTACATTAAAATTTACAAGGAATAAAAATTGATTTTACCGTGCATTCGGAAAGTAGTTTGTTATTTAGAAGAACGCACAAGAAACTCCATACATACTCTTTAAAAAAGAAATAGTTTTTTACAATATTTAGGTACATAAATACATACATTACTAACAAAGACCTTATTACTAACAAAGCTTATAAAAATCTAGGTTTTGTTCTGAGATCCTGTAAGGTATTTAAAAACGTTGACGCCCTTAAATCGTATACGAAATACGTAATCGAATACGCGTGTCCCATATGGTCCCCTCAATATATTATATATAAAGATCAAATGGAACGGGTTCAAAAAAGGTTCATAAACCACCTTAACTATCGCCTCCGCAAACCTCCTATGTCCTACGAAGCTAGCTGTCGGACACATGGTTTGTTAACACTCGATGAACGACGTATAGTGTTAGACATGTACTTACTTTATGACATTCTGAATGGTAGGCTGGATTGTCCGAATTTGTTATCACAGATCAAATTTAACGCTCCCCTACGACGCACTCGCCATACGCCATTGTTGCATGTACCTCGGCATGCAACTAACTATGCTGGTAATTGTGTACTCACTCGTATTGCTCGAACCTACAACAATAACTTCTCTCTAGTTGATATATTTAACTGTACAAAACCTTGTTTTAAGGCCCAGGTTAAAAAGATTATTATTAATAAATACAAAAAGTAAGCAACTGGGTTCTGTGCACCGTAAAGCATTGATTCTAATCAAAAACCATTTTTTTTTTACCTCCTTTTAATAGTCCGTTCGCATGGTATATACAAATTAGTTAAAAAGGGAAACCTGTTATTAGCCTTACTAACTGTTTTATATTTAATTGTAATGCATTGTATGTCCTCGTAAAAAAAGGCCATTCCCACGAGTTCCTACCTCCAGGCAGAGAAGTGGAGCGAAAAGTGGGACACCTTCAACAACCACACCCATCGAAACTCATAATCACGGAATACCAGCAACTGGAGGATTTCGATCCCGAAACCCTAGAAACCCACCACATAAACGGTCCCCACATTTACACCGATGGCAGCAAAATAGAAGGGAGGGTAGGAGCTGCCATAACGTGGTGGAGTGAAGGCAGGGAATCGAAATACAGAACCTTCAGGCTGGAACCGCACAACACTGTCTTCCAATCGGAACTCTACGCGCTGTTCAGAGCCACAAAATTGGTGAAAGAAAGCAAAGTGGACACGGCCAGTATTCTAAGTGATTCGAGATCGTCGCTGGATTTGCTGAGGTGTCCTTTGGCAACCCACCAATTGGCTTTCGATCTCAAGGAACTTGTGCGTGGGATCCGAGAAGAGGGCAGAGATGTGCGTTATTTCTGGTTGAGAGCACACGTTGGAACACCAGGAAATGAAAGGGCGGACGAGTTGGCCAAGAAAGCGGCGCTCACCAAAAAGACGGCGCCGGACTACGACAAAGTGTCAATCTCCTTTGTGAAGAAGCGCATACGCGAGGAGACAGTCAAGAAGTGGCAGCAAAGATATGAATCCTCTAGCACAGGATCCGTGACAAAGGTATTCTTCCCAAGCGTCCTAGGCGCGAAAAGAATTATCCGAGACATGGTCCTCACTCCAGCTCTGGTCCAGATTTTCACAGGACATGGAGGATTCTCGGCATATCTACACCGCTTCCATCTGAAGGACAGTCCCGCATGCGTGTGTGACCCATTCACAGAGGAATCAGTCTGGCACCTTCTGTTCGAATGTCCAAGATTTAGCCACGATAGGATGAGGCTGGAGAGTGAGCTGGACATTACCCTGAGCTCGTCGACTCTCAGCTCCATCTTAGAAGCAAAGGCTACCAGACCACCTTTCTTGGAATTCGCTCAGAGGATCGTCTCAGTCGCCGCAAGGGCAAACTCGTCGACCGCCGTTCATCCAACACAAACATCAACAATCGCACAAACAACCAACTCTCACACATTGACAACACATACACGAACACAGACCACTACAATGACAACTACCCAAATAGCCACAACACCAATACAAATACCAATAGACACACATATGACCACAACACTAACACCAACTTCAGTTTCGATAACACACATTACCATGACAACACAGAATCCAATTGTAACACTGACACAAACCCCAACAACACCTACTATCAATATGACTAACACAAAATCGACTACAACATCAATTTCAAATCCAACTCCAGTACTGACACGACAATTACACACAGAAATCTCGACACAACCCCGACCACTATCACTGACACAACCCAGTCCTAATACGACACAAGACCAGTCGATAGCAGAAACTAGCATTGTCTCAAGTATCCCAACTACATCAACGGACCATCCATTAATGGACAACACAACCGCCACTCAGCAAATGGATCCCGAACCTAGCTCCATACCGTGCTTCTTGGCATGGGGAGCAGCAGGTGATCCCGGCATAAGACTACGAGGAGTAGCCCTGTTTATGAACCGGCCGCAAGAGAGTTTGGGAGTTAGCTTCTGTAGGGTAAGACCGAGTGAGTCCAAAGTTGCCATACCACCTGGCCTTGCGGCCCTGATCAATGGAAGTACTACCAAGACGAGCATCACGGGCAAAAAATACACCAAATTGCCGAAAATGGAGATCCTCAGCATCCGATGCCGAGTAATGCAATTTAAAGACAAAAGAATTGCACTGCTCGAGTGGGGAGAGGAGACTCCATTCGCTCAAGCAAGCTCGTTACTCCAAAGATTGGGACCGCTCGTAGAACACTCGGCTCGAGCAATCAGCATAGACGCCATGGTCATCGATGGCGAGAGGGGCGAAGTTGCAGACCGCCTTGGGTGTATAAAGGCCGCGGAGGCGCATGAGGTTATCGTGTACGGGGACAGAGGGGAGACTTTGAGCTACCTTAAGTCCCCAAAGAAATCGTGCACGGTATCGCCATCAGCCTCGCTTAGTGGCTCAGCGCGGATGCAACAAAAAATCGCCGAAGACAGGGAACGGGTAGCGCTGAAAAGAAGCACTCCAACGCGACGGGAACAGGAGTCAAGCCGACTTTCCGGGATAAAGACTGGCATCAAATCCTTTATCAAAAACATCTTCACAGACCGACGCAGTGGGTTAGCCCACTCAGACACTTCCGGACCGTCACAGGGAGAGGCTCTCTCCAACTTCCTGAGGAGATCTCCGAGGGAGGCGGGAGAGTCGTGCCCGAGAAAAGCCTTATAAAGAGCCGACAAGGGACAAGTCAGGCCTCCAAACTACATCTCGGTGTCAGGACCCTCTGACCACATACAAAACGCGTTCCTCGAATTTTTGGCGATTGTAAGAGCTACAAAACAGGTCAACACCTTGACCTGCAAAAAGATCTTGCAATCGTTCAACTTACAAACTGAGGGACTGCTGAGGGTCTTGATCGAGGAGGCCGAGGCTGCTGTATACGACAACCGCGAATCCCGAATCATCACGGGATGCATGACGAAGTCGTATATGGCGGCATACAACGCAACTGTCGGCTTTGTGACAAAAAACAAGGCAGAAACGGCGAAGAAGGGAAAGCCAGTCTTCTACACACCTGACGAGGACCCAATAGTGGTGGTTGCACGATGTACTGAGATAATGCTAGACGACAAGATTCTCGAGATGGCCCAAACTATCTCGGGAACGGACTCCATAACGGACTGGGACATCAAAAATATCAAGTGGGTAAACGGGGTTCCGGGGTGCGGAAAAACGACGTGGGTGGTTAGCCACTTCGATGGGGAGAACGACGTGGTGGTAACCACGACAACTGAAGCGGCCAAGGATCTGAGAGGAAAGCTCTCGCACCGCATCGGCGAGAAAGCCAAGACCAAGGTGCGAACTATGGCTTCCGTCCTAGCAAGTGGATTCAGGAGGGGAGACAAATGCCAGCGTTTGCTGGTGGACGAAGCCCTCATGAACCACTTTGGGGCCATAGTTATGGCTGTTAAGTTGTCGGGTGCAGACGAAGTTGTCCTCATCGGGGATGTTAACCAACTGCCATACTTGGACAGAGAGAACCTTTTTCCACTAAGGTATACCCGTCCAGGCATGGTGGCCACAATCACTCAGGAGTTGCTTTGTACTCACCGGAGCCCTATGGACGTAGCATACGCGCTCAGTGACATCTACGGTGGGATCTACTCGTCGAAGACCTGTACGAGTAAGATTCACTCCCTGAGGGTGTGTGGCTTCACGGGTGCGGACATCCCGAAAAACTCCCAGAACACGCTGTTCCTGGTCCACACTCAGGAGGAGAAATCCATTCTGGGTGACCAGGGATACGGATCTGGCGAGGGTGCCCGCATTCTGACCATACACGAATCTCAGGGTCTCACGTATGAGCGCGTAGTCATCATCAACTCCCGCAAAGACAGAATTCGTGTCCATGACAGCGTCCCCCACGCGGTAGTAGCCGTGTCGAGGCACACATCCAGCTGTGTCTACTACACGGATGACGCAAGTGACGCCATCGGTCGGTTCATTAAGAAAGCCATGGGTGCACCAACAAAAATAGTTGTCGACTACAATCTTCAGACAGCTATGCTGCACCGAAACATGGCGATCGTGGAGGCGTTGTTGACTCTCCATAAAACCCTAACCTCTTCAGTACCCATTCACTAACAATATATTTAGTATGCCTGTAAAATTAAGTTGAGACTAGTAATAATAATAATACATAATTAAGCTTAATTTAAGTTTTAAGAATCTTTGTAGGTTAAGTGTATAATAGTTTGTTACCCCCGGCCATTGGCGTCCTATCAAGAAGTCGATGGGATCGGGCGCCGAGAGGCTGGGGGCTGGTCTTAGCTTAATTTTTGTCAAGAAACTATTCAATGCACTCCTCATTTTATTTTCTCCTTTTCACTCAGGGTGATGGACTTGATTATGTTTAGAATTTAAGACAAAACAAAAAAAAAAAAAAAAAAAAAAAGAAAAGAATTGTGACGGCTCTAATAGAGCGGAGTTTCTGAAATAAAATAAAAAAGCAGAAATGCATTAGTAGCGAAAATTAAAAATATAATGTAAATAAGGGCGCGGACAACTGGTCCGCGGTAGTATAATTTGAAAAAAAAAAAAAAAAAAAAAAAAATGCATTGTATGTGTCGCCGTTGGTTTTTTTTTTCTAAATAAATAAATACATTAATAAATTCATATATGCGAGGGCAATGCACCCAGAATCACTACACAATATACTACGTACAGGTATGTATAAAAGTACTCACACCTTATTCAATTCATTGCCCCAAATGATAAATGATTTTATTTCTGTAAGTAGGTTTGTACAAACACTTTTACATGTCGATCATATTTTTAAAACTAGATGAAGTCGGCGTTTCCTATCTGACTACTCTGAGAAGAAAGGCCGAAACAAACTCAGAGGTCACAGTCTCTTTTAAGGTCCAGACAAAATCTTTGTTAGATCATGTGAAGACCATGTAGACTGAAGTCTGAAATGGTCTTTTGAGGAAAGAACCAGCCAGATTGAGTGGACCTGTCCAGTCAGTGCACGCATTCGTCAATAACCGTGCAGCTCAACTCAGAATTTAAGGAGCTCAACGATTCGACGAACAATACCAAAGAAAGGACATTCGGGTAGGCCGCATAAAGTACTCAAACTGCCAGACCATGATTAAAACAAAGTCTTAAAGGTTAATAAATAAAATCCGTAATTTCTCCTAAGAAAAATATAAATTTGGTATTAAAAAAAAATGTGAACGTGATTTGATGTGATTTTGATCCTTTTACATTCTAAGTAGTAGACGCATATTTTGTCTAACCCTTTGAGAAATACAAATGAGATATTAGGACCACGTACGCATAAATTCATGCCTTTTCGTTGGATAGAAACTACAGAACACCAACTGCATAATATCCTTGCATACGTAGAACGGGGTTAAATTGATTAATTTTGGAATAAAAATTGACATAACTACTTCAAAAAAATATAAAAAAATGCACTGTAATTATTTTTTATATTCTGTAATAACATATTTTTCCCCTATTTTGGGAGAAAAAAAAACGCGCATATGAACGTTAAAACAAAAATACTTTGACACCCTATAGTCATTTCATTTATCCATTTTTTTTAATGAAAATACTGTGGATGTACAATTTAAAATATTTTTTATCTACACTCAGAACGTAATGTTCCAATTATGAATTCAAAAAATATTGAATAAGCACGTACTTAATATTCGTGAAAAGGTAAAATTTAAAAAAAAAACCATTACAGTGCAGCATTTTCCTTTTATTTTCAAACAACTGCAACATAAAATAACTTTTTTTTTTTTAGCACACTTACTTTTTAATTTATTGGCGCTTAGCTCATTGACTTAATGTTGAAAAACACATTACCCTCCTTCGGCAGTCGGGTAAAAAGAAATGTCATGTCTTTGGAGGCGCGCGCTGCTCAGTCATGCGCAATGAGACCATACCACATTATGTTTCCAATTTTGTTTTATTTCAACTGTATGAGTGAAGATAAAATAGTGTATGCAACGGAATATAATCAGGTATTAAAACACTCGCGTGTTATTGTTATCACATTGATTCATTCATATCACACAAACTCACGCTCGTGTTTTAATAACCCCAATTATATGACCATTGCATAAACTACTATTCTGCAACAGGTAAACGTATTCTTTCGCTGACGTTAATGCAAAACATGGCTGGCATGGCAGTGTTGCAAATTTTAAAAAGTTAATTGAGGTGCGTTCCGTTTTCACGGAGTAAGCTTTAAAAAACCAAAAAAATAAGTTCATCAAAGTTGCCCCAGATCTCAATGTAACCCCGTTCTACCAGTCTTATCATTTACGTTCGTTCGTAGATATATTTATATTTTCGTCATGTGTCAACTTCTTATTTTCTTATATCCATTCATCCTAACCATTACTCCCTTTGTCAACAGTCACAGTCTTCTAGACATGAAGATAAACCACGTATTGATGCATTGCCACGATCAGCTGATACTGAGCGCCGTGCAGAGTATTATACAGGTAAATACATTTTCTCACTACAATTTAAGACAAGTTTCTAATACATCAATATAAAAGATGAGTTTTTCAAGTGGACGTGGATGGCCAAATCCCAAACTATGAGGAATAATGAAAAACACTCAAAGGAGTCATGAGGCCGATTTTGATGAAAACTAAAACTGCATCATCAGATGTTTGAAAATTCAATATTCCTAGCCAGGAATCGAACCCGTTGAATTTGGAAAAAAACGCATGCTGTATTATTACACCATTCGATAGTGTCGCTAATTAGGAACAAATTCTGTCAAGTAATGACTTACGGCAAGCTAAAGGAAAGGGCTCATTTTGAATAAAATACTTATTTTTCCTACGTTAAGTACACCTAAACCTAACCTAATAAGTGTACCTCCTAAACCTAACGTGATGAAATTATAGATTCTATTTTCAATAAATAGCCAGAATCGACAAATCAAGCATTCCAATAATCACAAATCCAAAAAAAAAATAATGTTCATCATTATTTCAGCATTACAATCATTTTGATACCGTTTAGATACTCTCCGAAGATTTTTTCTTGCCATCAATTGCATTATACGAGTCTTCGTAGATTTCCTACAAAAAAAGGATTGTTTTAAAAATAAGGTCTTTCCTCAACTTTGTCGTATGACATTACCTACCAGAATTGGATCCTTATTAGCGGCACTATCGGATGGTTTAATAATACAGCGTGTGTTTTTTTCCAAAATCAACTGGATCGATTCCTAGCTAGGAACATTGATTTCTCAAAATCTCTCTCGTGATTCTTTTGAGAGTTTTTCGCTAGTCCTCATAGTTTCGGATTTGGCCATCAGCGCCCACTTGAAAAACTCATACTGTATTATGCTATGCATAAACTGAAAATCTTGTGAAAGAAAATAAGTTCTATTTATTTTGATACCATCAGTAAATAGATTAAATAGTAATTAGCTTAGGTTAGGTTAGATTATTTGTCAAATAAAAGCCTCATGTTTTGTGCATTTAAAATCGGCTTCGGAGATGTTGCGACCAATCTGTACTTTGGTGGACAGAGAGTAGTTTTTACCCGACTGCCGAAGGAGGGTAAAGTGTTTAACAGTCTATGTATGTATGTTTGTTTCTATGTGGCGTTCTAGAGACCAAACGCGATGGTCGATGTTGATGATTCTTATGTCAATCGATTCGTCTTCACCTTGCGAGTGTCACTGGCTATATTAAAATTGGAAAATAGAAAAATGGCGGATTTTGGGCGTCATATTGTGGGAGCCAAATTTTTCTTTCTTCGTACCCATCATGTGGGGTATCAAAATTAAGGTTTAAGAGGTGATTTCAAAAATATATAACACTTATGTTTAAATGTACCTAATACGAAAAAAATAAAATCAACTAAAAAGTTTTAGTTAAATAAAAAAAGTTAATTCAAAAAATAAAAAAGCCCGACTGCTTAAGAAGCGAACTAAAAAGACGTAAACAAGAAGAAAATCATGCTGTGCAGTCGGAGGATACATCTGGTTTTGATCAGCCATACAGGTACATTAAAACATATAAAATTTATATGTTTCTATGTAGCTAATCCGAAAAAAGATGATAACTTGAAAGTTATAATTGTACGTTGAAATAATATGTTAAGACGAAATTATCTTTTGTTACAGTTTTCTCAATCTTTATTGATATATTTTCTTTTCAGAACATGATAGCCAGTGAAGATGCAAGTCAACAACAGTTGCATTACATGCAGAGTTGCGGTTTTGGAGGACTTTGGAGATTCGCTGGACCATTCACAAAGGTAAGATCTGCTAGTTAGGATTGTTGGTCGTGACTGAAATAGGGCTTATGTTTTATACAACGCGTGAATATATTCCGCTTAAAGAGATTAACCGCTAAAGCCCGGTTGGTACCAATTATTACCATTTATAGACAAAAAATTGCAAATAGCCGGGCCTGAGAAGTTAAAACACCGGTTTTAGGGTTCCGTACCCGAAAGGTCCAAACGGAACCCTATTGCTGTCACTCACGTATCCGTCTGTCTGTCCGTCGTCTGTAACACGGGTTTTACGGCCAAACAGTTGAAGCTACAGTCTTAAAAATTTCACAGTGTAAGCATTTTGTTGACCCAAAGCCATGGCAATTACCAAAAAATATTTTATTTTTAAGAGGGCGATGAAAAGAAATATTTGACCTACCCCATCGAATAGGGTATCGTTGAGTAGACCTTTTTGAGTAGATAAATACTGTATTTTTTGTTTTAAAAAATATTGGAAAACAAAGGAATGAGAAGCCACCAAAGCCAACTTTAAAAAAAAAATGTACCATAGAATTTTTTAACTTCCCATTGACCTTAACTTGAAATTCGGTGATAATGTTTATTGTTACGTATTTTGCTAAAAAAATACCAATATAATGATAAATCAGATTTTCACTTTGAAATTTCCTCATTTTTCCTATTACAACCAACATAATTTTGCGATTTGGTACGGGACCCTAAATGTGTGAAGTCCGACACGCACTTGGCCGGTTTTTCTTAAGTCGTTTGTTTCTCAACATGGTTTTCCAAAAAAACCTTATAATAAAATAAAAAAAAACATATTGTCCCCCAGAACCAATGCACAGCAGAAAGCAGCGAACTCTTCGTGAATTGCCTCGAAGCCATGGTGGAAACATGCCTGCCTGGAGGTGACGAGGCTCTCACCAGGGCGCCTCCCCCAGACCCTGACCATCCCGATCCAGATCAGCACCGGTACCCGGGTGAGTAATCCTTAGAATCGTTGACTTCGACTCTAACCGGCAGGTTTATGACGTATCTTCAAGAGCAAAACGATAGCGATTTTTACGCAATAATTGCTCTTCAATACAGAAGTTGTTAGAGTATTTGGCGGATTTTTTTGAAATAAGTGCATTTGCCAAACAGCGACCAGTGTGTGTTGCCAGTGATAACCTATGGCTCTGAGACGTGGTCGCTCACAATGGGCGTCATCAGAAAGCTTACAGTCACCCAAAGGGCAATGGAGAGGGCTATGCTCGGACTATCCTTGCGTGATCGAATCAGAAATGTAGATATCCGCAAGAGAACCAGGATTAATCTATTAAAAAAATAAAAAAAACCCGACTGCTTAAGAAGCGAACTAAAAAGACGTCAAAAAGAAGAAAATCATGTTGTGCAGTCGGAGGATACAATATACGCGAGCTGGCTGACCAAAATCAGATGTATTTTTTATTTTAAACTTTTTAGTTAACTTTTTTTTCGAATTAGATACATTTAAACATATGAGTACTATATATTTTTGAAATCACCTCTTAAAACCCTTTATTTCGATACCCCACACGAAAGGCTTTGAAGAAAAAAAAATGGACTCCCACAATATGGCGCCCAAAATCCGTTAATGTTGCCAGTGATACTCGCAAGTTTAAAACGAATTTATTGACGTAAGAATCATTAAAATAGGCCAACGCGTTTGGTCTCTAGAACGCCACATAGGAACAAACATACATACATAGACTGGCAGTCGAGTAAAAAGAAGAACAAAGTCATTTCATTGGACAAGGATAGCTGGATCTGCGGTCAGTAATGGCATTTGGATCACCGGGATACACATTTTGGATAGTTGTCCACTAGTCTATCCAAAATGGTTACTCGTATCTCGCTGAGCCGGGTGCCTTTGAAAATGAAGGCGTGCGGAGTGACTCAAAGAAGTCGAAGACAAGGAACTTTTCGAGACAAAACTTTTCGTGGAGACAAGAAGACAAATACTGTCAGAAAAATCCAATATGGCCGCCAAAAGTATGGCCCATTACTTATTTTTCACAACCCCTTCAATATGGATGTCAAATGAAAGAGTTTTGTTTAGTAAAATGAAAAATGCCAAGATTTATACATATTACTTAAGTACGAAATAAAAACTAAAATCTTGAAAATAAAAATTACTTTTTAACAAAATATTAAACCGACTTCCGAAACAAAACACTACACAACGAAAAATAACTTTCTTTTTCGAAGTCGGTGTATTTCGTACCCATTGTTTTCCGTTATTCGACAAAAAGAAAAATAACTTTCTTTTTCGAAGTCGGTGTCTTTTGTACCCATTGTTATTCCGTTATTCGACAAAAAGAAAAATAACTTTCTTTTTCGAAGTCGGTGTCTTTTGTACCCATTGTTTTCCGTTAATTATTCGACAAAAAGAAAATAACTTTCTTTTCCAGTGTTTGGTTTTGGAAGTCGGTTTGATTTTTGTTAAAAAGTTTTTTATTTTTCTCTTTTTTGTTTTGATTATTATTTTATATATTTATTATATTACATCTCATGACGATTCCAATTAGCCCAAACACGACTTGGATATATTGTTTTATTTCGGAGTTCCAGTGCCTATGCTCCGGCTTCATCATCAGATCAGTTCGATGGTACCATTTTCATCAGTACCATTTATTTGCTTCATCATAGTCGGTTAACTATTCGAGATATCTTATGCCCATGACATATTTAGCATTAAGGAGTTCCATTCGCCATCTGTGGTCTTCTTCATCAGTTCCACTTCACCAAATGATTCTATAATATTTGAGGAATTCCCTCGATTTCTTCAGGATCCCATCATCAGATCCTGACCGGACCACGGGACCACCTTTGAGTATACCCTTTCAAACAAAAGAAGAATTTTTCAAATCGGTCCAGGCGTCTTTGAGTAATCGGGGAACATACATAAAAAAAAGATGCCGAAGAATTGAGAACATCCTCCTTTTTTGAAGTCGGTTAAAAAGGGTAAACTTTTTTTTAAATTAGGCGGTTTTATTGAAAAGAAATATAATAATGTAATTAAAGCTAAGAAACAATTTTGTATGTCCTAGGTACCAATCATCACACCACTCTCCTCAGAAATCAAGAGCATTGATTTCTGAGGAGCTTTGAGTTTTTGAGTCTGATGTCTGAGGTTGCTCCTCAGACATCAGACTCAAAAATAAAATCGTGGGGCGCTTGAAATTACTGTCAGACATTTTTATATTTCTTTTCAATAAAATATTTCAACTTAAAAAATTACCCTTTTTATGATTCTATCGAGCTGGTCTTAAGATGGAACCGGAAGCCATTTTAAACTTGTTTTGAAAAGATTTTATTGATAATTATACTTAAATAATTAGTCATCTGTCATGGGGTTATAGTAGTCATGAATATGGACAACTTTTCTATGTAAGCAACCTAAAAACATATGTTTTCTTTAATCCCAAATGCCTAGCACCCAATTGTCAACACTCCGAAGCATTTTGAAGGAAATTTCTAATTCATTGCTTCAATAACACAATTAATGTTTTCGAAAAAAAATTAAAGCATTGACATGATTGAAACATTGCAATTATCCTGATCTCATAGAAAATTAGCGGATACTCGACGTGTGCTACTATGCTAAAATATAAATACATTTCCTTTATTTGTTAGCGGAAAAGGAAATTTCCTATTATATTATATGTATGTAGTAGGAAATTTCCTTTAAACCGTTTTTTTTTTGCGAAAACTTGTTTTCGTCTAAAACCATCTGCGCATTATTGCATTTCTAATGAAACTGGTTCGGGGCACATCGGTTGTGTGGTTTCACAATCTATAACGGACATAAGTATAAACATTTTTTTGTGTTTTATTTGTATACTAGCTGTGCCCGTGGCTTCGCTCCCGTCAACTGCCTACCCTACCGGTGGGGTTCTACCCTATCCTGCCTTACCTTCCCTTCCCTACCTACCTACCTACCTATTCTACCTACCTATCCTACCAACCCTACCCTACCTACCCTACCCACCCTACCCTACCCTACCTACCCTACCTACCCTACCTACCTACCCTACCTACCTACCCTACCTACCTACCCTACCCTTCCTACCCTACCATACCTACCATACCATACCTACCATACCCTACCTACCCTACCCTACCCTACCTACCCTACCCTACCTACCCTACCCTACCTACCCTACCCTACCTACCCTACCCTACCTACCCTACCCTACCTACCCTACCCTACCTACCCTACCCTACCTACCCTAACCTACCTACCCTACCCTACCTACCCTACCCTACCTACCCTACCCTACCTACCCTACCCTACCTACCCTACCCTACCTACCCTACCCTACCTACCCTACCTAAATATCTAGCTTACCTACTCTACCTGCAAACCATATTTTTTTATTTTTTTCTTTCATAAGAACCTTTTCCTAACAATAACAAACACAACAAAAAAAAAATAGCGAAATCGGTACAGTCGTTCACGCGTGATGCTATGACCAAGGGAAATAGGGATTCATTTTTATATATATAGATAGATTAGACCATTGTAATGTTGTTTAATTTTTTGTTACTTATTTGAGTACATAAGTGGTTCAATAAAAAAACCGTATATAGAGTTAGAAGAACAAGTAATTCTAAATCGGCACTTGGTTGGCCAGATATATATGGCAATTTTGAGTATAAAAATATCAATAACGCAAATTTTTTTGTCTTTAATTTCAGCCATACACCGGCAGGCGACACTGTATTGTGCGACACAGGACACCTAGCCAGAGGACGAAGAGTAAATATGGAGGACGCTCCTATTTACTCGTAAGTTTTATACAGTATATTATACCAGAATTTATTTATTTATTTATTTAAACTTTATGCATAAGTACAAAGGCGGACTTAATGCCTTGGGCATTATCTACCAGTCGACCTTAGGGTGGTGCAGAGATAAAACAAGGTAGGTGCAACTAAATGATAGGATGAATAGAGAAAAGATACGAAAAAAAAGGTATAATAAATATATACTTAGATACATACATACCTATAAACAATGTTATATAGAATCCGAAACGAACAAATCAATTTTGTGATTATTCTGCAAACTTCTTGCGAATGTGCTCACGTGCCTTCAATTTGAAAGAAAGCCGACTTGTTGCCATCCTGATCATATATTACGACGATCTTGATTCATATATTACGTCCGCAAAATTTCTTTCTGTCTTTAAAAATATTCCAAATGATTAATTTTTTCCTCAGAAATAGATTTAGAAATTTTTAGACCATGTTTTTAAGGCGATATATACACCCTAATGTAAACGCAGTACTGGCCGTGCGCCAGCTCGATGCGAAAATATCAATATTGGACCTCCTTTCGAACAGTTTTGTTTGCAATATAGTATTTGATTCACATATGCTATGTCAGTTATGAAGAAATTGCAGCCATCAATTTGTCTGTGTAAAAATGTTTTTAAACATCCAAGTCACTTTAGCTAATTATTTTTTTAAAGCAAAACTATTTGTTATACGAAAAAAACATGTTTAAAAAATAATGTACTTACATGAAACAATAATGTATTTTTTTCAAACCTTTTAACCAAGCCGTTACTAAGGAGTATGCTTTAGAAAGTTACCGTTTTACGACACTAATGCGCATGTAGGCCCTTAAGATGTAATCATGTGCCTCAAAGCTTAACAAAATAAGTTATACACATAATCTTTAATTTGAGTACTATTAATCTGAATAATGCCAACAATAACATGACTTTAAATCCAATATTACCAAAATATTTTTCTCAAAAAACCAACCAACCTTTACAGTCCCATATGTTCATTCTTATCTCTCTCTTTACAGAAACCCAAGGATACGTAATCAGAACCCCAAAGCAAAGGGAACGTTATTTACAAGAATAAAGTAACCCCTGCTTCATTACAGAAGGTAACGAGTATTCAACTATCAATCAAGAACCTATTACACTAGTGCCTAAGGACCGTGTAATCGAAACTTGATTTTAAGATGTCTCATGCTGTCACTCCGAGGGCCGATTTCACCAATTAAACTAATCGCGACTAGTCCAACTAAACTCAGTTTATGCAAATGCAGATATAGAGTTCTGATTGATGAAACCGTTAAAAAACTACCAGTGAGTGTTACTTGTAGTGATGGGATTTGCTATTGATAATAATCGTTTAACCAATAGCTTAGACGCCTTTGACAATGTGTTACGAGAGGAGATCCAAAAGATCGCAAAATATTTTCCTTAAAAAGAAGATGTAATTTTAGGAAATTGTTACGCAAACTTTTGGACCTCCGTATGTACGTAAATATAAAACTTAACTGATTTAGAATGTGTTAAAATTATAAATAAAAAAACAGACACTCATAGGTTATAAGGTCAACCATTGCTTCATAGAGCCTAATTAAGATTTTAAGTATTACCAACTCTCGTCAAAAAAGATTATCCGTATATAGCCTAGCAACAAAATAATACGCATCAGATTAAAAATATATTATCGTACTACTCTACTAACCCCGAGTTTCCCAGCTCAAAATTATCGCAGAATTAATTTGACAAATTGTCAAACACGCGTTATTTGTTTTGATTGGTGAATGAATTTTCAACAGCCAATCACAGCAGATAAGGCGTTCTTGACATTTTGTCACATTAATTCTGCGATAATTTTGAGCTGGGAAACTCGGGGAAAGGCCCGCTTGCAGGAAAATCTTAACTCGAGAGTTAGTTGCTAACGAGGTAAAATAGTCAGTTTGTCATACATTATTATCAATTTAACTATGGTTAAATTTTTCGTGCAAGTTGGCCTAAGAAAGCAAGTCAGTGAAAAATAAATGTCTATTGTTGCAAGACCCCGGAGTCTTGCGACGCTATAACTGTTTCAAAATCGTTATAATAGCATAATTATAAAAGACTAAACAATAAAAAAAAATGCACGCATATTAGGTGTCCAATTTTCTTAGTAAATATGTTACTGTAAAAACGAACTACGGTAAAATCTTTAAGGATTTACCAGTAAAACCTAAGATTGACCGACTGTTATTGGTAAAAATCCGATATAATCTATTATATTCATTAATTTCGCTTGGTATTTCGCTCGGCATTTCCTTGCGTGATCACGTCAGAAATGATGATATCCGCAGGAGAACCAAAGTTACCGACATAACCCGGAGAATTGCCAAACTTAAGTGAGAGTGGGCAGGGCACATTACTCGCAGAACGGATGGCCGATGGGGCAGAAAGGTTCTGGAGTGGCGACCGCGAACCGGAAGACGATACGTTGGAAGGCCTCCCACTAGGTGGACCGATGACCTGGTAAAGGTTGCGCGAAGGCACTGGATGCGAGACGCACAGGATCGGTCAATGTGGCGACGCTTGGGGGAGGCCTATGTTCAGCAGTGGACGTCTTTCGGCTGTAATGATGATTTTTTCGGGCTTTTACCAGTAATCAAACTGGTAAATCTTAGGATTTGCGTCGAATACTTGTAAATGTTGAAAAATTTTGATGTCTACGACCCACTGTGATACGAAATGATGAGTACAATGTTACGTTCTGATTGATTACTTTCACCAAAGTCAGTACTATGCCTGTAAGACGATTATTTTAAAACAATTTCACAGGAAATGTTTTAAAATCATGTACCTACGTATTCTTTTTTTATCTTTTATTGGCTCGTGTTTGACCACTATCTCACCTGATGGTAAGCGATGATGTGGTCGACGGTGCAGCACGCTTGTCTAGAAGTAACCTATTCACTCTTGACTTGAAGACCCCTAGGTTGAAGCTATCAGAAAACAAAGACAGGAGGCAGGGAATTCCACTCCTTAGCTGTACGCACAATGAAAGTATATTCAAAACGCTTTGTGCGTATGGGTGTATGTCAATTTGCTCTTAATTGTTAAAATCCTAAGATTGAAGGTGTGATTTTTTGTGAAGCCCGAAATTAGCGATTATTATAGAACATTTCGAAATTTTGCAGTAAGATAAGATAAGATTTATTTGTTTCTGAGTATATGGTACATTAAGATCTTAATATTAAATAGTTTCACGTACACTACCGTTGCCGGGGATAAATATTAAAATTAACTTACAAAATCAAAGTGTCCAAGTTCAAGGCCGCAACAAGTAAGACTTGGTAAATCTGTATTACCGGTAAATCCTAGGTTTTACCGTAGTCTGAGCGTGTAGAGTATCAGATATATAGAATGTACTCTAGATTATTGATAGAGTAGTAAGGAATGACGAAACCTAAGTCTTTTAAGGCTTCGAGATAAAAAAGGACGGCGAATCTGAGACGGCACATAGTTACACATAACCCCAAAAATATAAATAAGCAGTAAAGTATGATGAATTTTATGACAATGCATGGTTAGCTAAGTGAAGTCATTCTAAATCCAATATGGCGGACGCCACAAGATGGCGGATTAGTAATTTTTTGTGCACTGCCAAGATATGGGTATCAAATGAAAGGGTTTGCTGAGAAGACTGCGTAAAAAGCTTGTTTTAAAAAAAGAATTGTAATGAATAATTTTATTTAATATAACTATAGTCTACAGAACTATAAACAATGGAGGTACTATGTGGTCGATAATTTCTTGAACTGGAGCAAATACTGAGACAGATAGAAAAATAGAATAAAAAAGGGGTCATTTCTCATTTTTAAATATAGAAAGTATGCGTCACAACCGCGCAAAATGGCCATCGCTCAGCATAATCCTAGTACTCGCGTGCGACACAGAGCCACAACGCAGGTTTGCAGCGATCGCCGGTAATCACCAATAATAGAGAAGAACTGGGTGTATCAGATAAAATCAATATATAATACTTATATTATAAAGCTGAAGAGTTTGTTTGTTTGTTTGTTTGAACGCGCTAATCTCAGGAACTACTGGTTGAAATTGAAAAAATCTTTTTGTGTTGGATAGACCATTTATTGAGAAAGGTTATAGGCTATATAACATCACGCTACGACCAATAGGAGCAGAGCATATATGAAATATCTTGCAAAAACGGTCAAAAATATTCCTTTTTGAGAGCTTCCGTTGCGTGCGCTGCGTAAGCGGTTAAAGTTACGCAACATTCATGTATGTAGTGTAGGTACGGTAGGTACCAGTTGACGGGAGCGAAGCCGCGTGGGACAGCTAGTTTATATATACACGTTAATTTACGAAACTGAAGACATGGAAACTTTTTTAAAATAACATTATTCAAATGTCGTCCTTCACGGCTCTGGCACTATTCAAAGATGATGACTACACGGTTGGCGTAGTGCTTGAGCGATTGGCTGCTGCGCTGGGTGTCACGGGCCCGATTCCCGCACGGAACAAATATTTGTATGGCCTACAGATAATAATTATCTCACTTCTGGGTGTCTTGTGTATGTGAGTTTAATTGTTTGTAAACGCACCCACGATACAAGAAGAAATTCCTAGTTCGGGGAAACGTATTATTAAAAAAAAACGATCTTTGAGTAGCCTAGACCTCACATCTAAAACTTGCGTCTGCACTACTAACTTATCGTAAAGGTTAACTAACACCTCCAAACTTATTTGAAAGCTTGGGATTAACAAATCACACTAATATTATTAAGGCGAAATTTGACACGTGCACGAAGGGTTCCGAACTATTATCGCAAAAAAACGGCAAAAAAATATCACCTTTGTTGTATGGGAGCCCCACTTAAATATAACATTAATTAATACGCAACAGAAATACATTATCCGTGAAAATTTCAACTACCCTGTCTATCTATCACGGTTCAGACAGACGGTAACAGACGGACAGAGAGACAGACGGACCGCGGAGTCTTAGTAATAGGGTCCCGTTTTTACCCTTTGGGTACGGAACCCTAAAAACGATACACAATAATTCTTACTAAATGTAGAATGGAGTCGCCAAATTGTCTCGAAAATAACCTCAACTGAATCTATAACATCTACATTTAAGGCAACATTTTTTTCAAAGTCAAAGTCAAAAACGTTTATTTCAAATAGACCAATTACAGCCACTTTTGAATTGTCAAAATGTCGGTCAGCCAAACAAACAAATGAAGCTAAATTGCACGTTCCATTAATAATTATTATTATTCTTAGATTATAATCTATACTAATATTATAAAGCTGAAGAGTTTGTTTGTTTGTTTGAACGCGCTAATCTCAGGAACTACTGGCTAGAATTGAAAAATTATTTTTGTTTTGGATATCAACGCTCATCATCATCAACGCTACGATCAATAGGAGCGCAGCATAAATGAAAAATGTTGCAAAAACGGGAAAAAAATATTCTTTTTTGAGAGCTTTCGTTGCGTGCGCTGCGTAAGTGGTTAAAGTTACGCAACAATCATGTATGTAGTGTAGGTACGGTAGGGTAGGTAAGGTAAATGGGTAGGTAGGTAGCCAGTTGACGGGAGCGAAGCCGCGTGGGAGAGCTAGTAATAATATATGAATGCACACGTTGCGCACAGAAAAATCTCACTTTTTTACTAAGATTAATAAATAGCCTACTTTAACTTAGTACAAATCTATTTAGTAGCATTACTTTTTTGTTAGTAAGGTGAAGGAGACAACCGTTTTCTTAAAACATGATAAATCCCAGTTTCTGAATTGAGAATTCGATGTTCAGAATTTTTCAAACTCGATTATAACAGGAGGACTTGTCAAAAAACTTTTAAAGTAGATTGACAAGTTACACGAGGTAGACAATTTTAAAGTTCAAATGCTTAATACAGGAACCGGAGTTAAAGTGACAAATTTTAGAAATAAATGTAATCCATGTTAATATTTTTAAAGAAGAATATAAGTACTTATAAAAGCCGGCAATGCCCCCAAAACCTTGCCTCACTGAAAAATTATTAAAATAAAAAACAAGATTTGTTTTATTAATCTTTTATGTAGATAAACTACCCATAGATTTTTTTTTAAATCGGCTTGCGCTTGACCACTATCTCACCTGATGTTAAGCGATGATGTGGTCGACGATGAAGCAGTATAGCCTAGAAGAAACCTTCTTTCTTTACTTGAAGACTCCCAGGTTGTTGATCATCTAATTTTTGGCTCCTACACAGTTTAAAGGCGATTAATCGTTTCTTTATTAAGTAAGCTTTATTAATACTGTGCCATATGGATATGTGTAATAGAGGGTGTTTTGTAGACCAGATTTCAGCTCTTAAAGGGGAGACACAACGGGTACAATATTTTTATTCACTTATTGGAAATACTAAGACAAACTACAAAATCTAGTTATTTTGTAGAATTTAATTTTATATCTAATAAAAATAAATACCTAAGTTTAATTTTCATTTTTTTAAAACACGCTAAATGGTTGCCGTAACGAAAAAATACATCCAGAAAAATAAGATATGAGAGAAAAATCCTAGCTCATGTCTTTTCCTTAAGAAAAGTCTGCTTTTTACTAAATACCTTAAAAACAGTTTAAATTAAAAAAAAAAAACAAACAGAATTAAATTGATAATGTGAATCAAATCTGAATTCAACGTGAATTTAAGTTACCTAGTGAAACTTTAAAGATATGTTGGATATCGATAAACCAAAAAATGTATGATTTTCTAAACTACTGCTGAAAATAATCTTTAGGAAAACTAAGCCTGCGCCCATAGACGAACGATCCTATGGCATCTCGCGGCATACCGAACGATCCTATGGCATCTCGCGGCATACCGAACGATCCTATGGCATCTCGCGGCATACCGAACGATCCTATGGCATCTCGCGGCATACCGAACGATCCTATGGCATCTCGCGGCATACCGAACGATCCCGTGGCATCTCGCGGAATACCGAACGTTCCTGTGGCATCTCGCGGTATACTGAACGATCCTATGGCATCTCGCGGCATACCGAACGATCCTATGGCATCTCGCGGCATACCGAACGATCCTATGGCATCTCGCGGCATACCGAACGATCCTATGGCATCTCGCGGCATACCGAACGATCCTATGGCATCTCGCGGCATACCGAACGATCCTGTGGCATCTCGCGGAATACCGAACGTTCCTGTGGCATCTCGCGGTATACTGAACGATCCTGCGGCATCTCGGCATGCCGAACGATCCTGTGTCATCTCGCGGAATACCGATCGATCCTGTGGCATCGCGCGGAATACCAAACGTTCCTGTGGCATCTCGCGGTATACTTAACGATCCTGCGGCATCTCGGCATGCCGAACGATCCTGTGTAATCTCGCGGAATACCGATCGATCCTGTGGCATCGCGCGGAATACCAAACGATCCTGCGGCATCTCGGCTTGCCGAACGATCCTGTGGCATCTCGCGGTATACTAAACGATACTGCGGCATCTCGGCATGCCGAATGATCCCGTGGCATCTCGCGGAATACCGAACGATCCTGTGGCATCTCGCGGTATACTGAACGATCCTGCGGCATCTCGGCATGCCGAACGATCCTGTGGCATCTCGCGGCATACCGAACGATCCTGTGGCATCTCGCGGTATACTGAACGATCCTGCGGCATCTCGGCATGCCGAACGATCCTGTGGCATCTCGCGGCATACCGAACGATCCTGTGGCATCTCGCGGTATACTGAACGATCCTGCGGCATCTCGGCATGCCGAACGATCCTGTGGCATCTCGCGGCATACCGAACGATCCTGTGGCATCTCGCGGTATAACTGAATCAGATCGCCACCGCAACTGCCTAGATTCAACCTTATTTGAATGACTTAGCATTCAAATTAATTTAATAAAAAGAAGTAACCTGTGTGTCTCGCGTGATCCGCTGCATCCCGGGGAATGACTTAACGTTTCGCGCGTTGCTGCGGCATGTTTCGGTCTATTCGTGTGGAATTAAAGAAAAGTCACTGCTAATGTAATTGAAATAAGGTTGAAAATCAACGAAAAATTCTGTTGGCTTGCCATGCCACGTCGTTCCGTCTGTGAGAGCTTGGCTTTAGGTGAAGTGAACATGAGTCAGCCTGTCAATCCATCGAATCAAGGGGGACTGGCAGTTTAGTTCAAGCTCAGCCCACCTAAGAATAGTCAGGCTGGTTGCTAAGTAATTATCTGTTACTTGAAATTAAGAGTAGAAAATCATTTCTTCAGTTGTATAATCATTAGAAGTTTTTCCTCACGTCTCTGAAGTTACGCTAGTTAACATATTTTACCTTTTATTTTAGGGACGGTTATAAAAAAAAAGAAAAAAAACAGATTAACGAAAGGTGGTCTGTGTGATAGACGTTGTGACTAGATACGGGGTGCATTGAAGAGATTTTTGATAGGGTCGCGTTTGACCACTATCTCACCTGATGGTAAGCGAAGATTTGGTCGACGATGGGGAAGAAGTATGTCAGAAGACATATTGCGTTGAACCCATACACATTGGGAAAGAAGAAATAAAAACAAGTTTTTATTGCCACACAAAATGATATGACAAAAAAAATAATTCTATTTCGACTATGCTTAAACTAAATACCTAAGGGCTGAAGATTGAACAGAGTACTCTTAAAAATAAATATTTTCTCAAAACAGACACTAATTGTATCTATACTCCATTTGCTGATAACATTAGACGTTTAAATTAGCCCATTTTACAGCCCGTTCAATCGATTTTGACTTCTATTGCGTTGGTGATACGGCAAATGGTACCTGTAGTAAACAGTTGGTTTTGGTAACAGGTTTATGCTTTTTATGTCATCCTTATGTCAAAGGGATAGAACTCAAAATCGGTTGGACAGACTGTAAAAAGATTTGGAAACGTGTCTAATGTTGTTTCAAATGGAGTTTAGTTTAAATGTATTTTCTATAAATTCTGGATGTCTTTCGGTGTTTCAAAGTTTTAGGCCTAAACTAGATGTGATTAGATATATTGTTTATTTATAATTCTTTATTATTTGTAAATATTGTATTCAGATATCTAATTAAAAATATTTGATATATTAAATGTAATTACATTTATCAAGATAATTCTTTATTTAAAATAGTTTTAAATGAAATCAAACTCGGTGAAATTAGCAAGAGTTTCGCTACACGAATTTATTTTGAAACGGTATAATACGTAGATCTGAATCTTAAAAAAACAGTGGCATTTTATAGTATGTTGCATACTGAGTAATACAGGTATATGAGGTAGTTATATAAGAATTAATGTATAGATATATGTAAATATCCTTATAGTACGAGAACCCACCGTAAAAATCTGCAGGTGTTTAATTTTTGATAAAACTTAATTTTCACGAATGATACTTGATAATAATTGTCAAATCATTGAGATATTGCCAAGCAACCCAGCTGAAATCTATTCTACTATCAAGTATAAGTAACTGGGCGACCAAGATCTGCTCGGGTAAAAAATAGAGAAAACGACGTTTACTAAAAATGAAACCTAGCTAGAACGATTTATCGCCCCCGAAACCCCCTGCATTTTAAATTTCATGAAAATCGTCGGAGCCATTTCCGAGACAAGAATTACTCGTTTAAGGGTATTAGATTAATAATAGTTAAGGTTTTTTTTAAATTATACCTGCAGATTTTAGCTGCGGGATCTTAGACTATTATTTATAAAAACAAACTTGACGGTCTTAAGCAATTGATTAATAAGATTCTAAATTCAAATTTTGTTAAGAAAATTGAATCTGTTCTGAATGAATTACTTCTGCTAATGTAAACCGTCGACATTTTTATAAATAAGGGCCCGTTATGTATGGACGAGTAATAAATAAATTATAATCGTATGTATTAAATATGTATTTGGTTATATCTCACTGAAGATGATTGTTTTTACTTAGATAGATACAATGAAATCGGATATAATATGGCCTATAAGGCTCAAAATATCAGTGAAATTAACTCATATACGTATACATACTTATAATTGTATTCGTATCAAGAAGGTCGTAAGATAGCATAGCATAATCAATTTATAATATTCCCACTGCTGGGACACAAGCCTCCTGTGACAGGGAATAGCCCATAATCCACCACACGGGGTCTGAGTGGGTTGGTAGATGTCACACGCCTTCGAATTTTAGTTCTAGGATATGTCGATTTCCTCACGATGTTTTGAGAGCAGTGGTAATGAAATAATTTACACAAAGTAAAGCACCTGCATGGGTTCGAACCAATGACCTATGACTCGCAAGGCGGGGCCGTAACTATTGGGCCACCAACCAACAAGGTCGTAAGATACACGAATCTAACTATAGTCGTTTCGTGTTAGCGTGACAATAGCGGTCGTTGACCTTTCCTTAATATCTCTTGTCCGTCTTTCGGTTTGGGAACGTGAATGTCAATGACCGCTATTGCCTTGCTAAAACGCAACAACTATTTATTATTTTTAAATATTAAGGGCCGATTTCACCAATGAAACTAATCGTGATACATTCAACTAAACTCAGTTTATCCAAATCCCAACGCCTTATTTGCATAAACTGAGTTTAGTTGAACTAATCGCGATTAGTTTCATTGGTGAAATCGGCCCTTAATGTCTAGCTTTAAGCTTGGTTTACTACTTGAACACGTATATACCAACGTTTATAGAATAATATCTATGAGTTAGTTTTTTAAGTGGGCTTGGATGATAAATGCAGATAGATAGAAAATGAATAACTAAAATTTTAATTATTAAGGAAAATATTAAGCGCTATTCCTCTCTCCTAGACACTGACTGTATCTAGAATGTTGCTGTGCCCGACAGGGTCCATAATTGTTTCTGGAACTTATATTTACCACCTGTATGTACATTATGGATGCAATAAATTTAATTTGAATTTGACCAATTCGGAGCAAAGCGAAAAACACCCAAAAGAGTGTTGGACCCGATTTTGATGAAAACTAGAACTGCATATTGAATTTTTGAAAAACACGTTGGCATTTGGCCATCCAAGCCCGCTTGAAAAACTCGCACTATATATCTACTTTTCTTGAAGCTACCTTATTGGAAAGATGGTAAAGATGCAGAATATGGTTGGAGCTCTCTATTATATGAAACATAATATGTTGATATATTGTTGTGTATTGGTAGCAAGGATGAGATAAGTTAACCAGATCGAACGGAGGTGAAACGTTTTGAAAGTATTTCGGGAACAAATGATTGAAAGAAATTAATGATCTGACAGATCAGATACTCCTTTTAATTTCCTTTACTTTTTGGCTAGCCTTGTGTCATCCTGGCTATTTTGAAATATTTGAACTATTCTTTTTATTAAATTTTATATAAATATACCTACTTATTATTGAAAAGTAAATATTAAACTTATTTAGGCTTAAGAAATGTCAAACAAAATATTTTGAAGAATTTTATTTAACTTCTAGAAAAGTGTAAAACAAAGGGCAGATATGGTGGTTCATGTTATGACGTATGTTAGGGCAAAATCTGCAGTGTGCATAGTTGGTACTGCACTCTCTGTCTATCAAACTTACAGAAAAAAGCATGTTAAAGCAGCCAATATAACGCCCATTTCAAAATGGGCAAAGTTTGCTAACTTGGTTTTGCCCATTTCGAACTACACAATTTTTGCAGCGTTTTTTCCTGACAACGATTAAAGCGTGCATGACATGTGCACACACAATGCAGAGTTTTCCCAGTGGGAAAAATCTTGTCTGCGATCTTTGCCCAGTTTAGAAAGGGCAATGGGTAATCCTGGATTTATATAAGTTTGGAGAAACAGTGTCAACTCTGCACCCTTGTGGAAATCATTCAATATGCGACATACTTAGTAAAGAATATTTTCAGTATTAGTATTTGTAAGATTATACAGATAAGACTAGGTCCGCGCTATATTTGATGTATTTAGTTAAATAAATGATATAATAATATACAAAAGCTTTAGTGTTTTCTTTTTATTTTAATAACGCGAATGAACCTCGGAGTATCCTTGCGTGATCGAATCAGAAATGTAGAGATCCGCAAGAGAACCAGGGCTACCGACATGGCCAGAATTGCCAAACTTAAGTGGCAATGAGCAGACGATTTCTGGAGAGGCAACCGCTAACCGGAAGACGTTGCGTTGGAAGGCCTCCCACCAGGTGGACCGATGTCCTGGTGAAGGTTGCGGGGATCCGTTGGATGCGGGACGCACGGGACCGGTCAATGTGGCGACGCTTGGGGGAGGCCTATGTCCAACAGTGGACGACTTTCGGCTGTTAAGATGATGATGAATGAACCTGACACCCTGACTGAAACTTGATGAATGGCTCGTTGTTCTAGTGGTTGTAAGCGCTACCTGCAAAACAAGAGGTATTTGGTTCGATTCCCGGGCCGATTTCCATGTGGGATTTTTCAATAGCAGCCCGGAGTCCAGATTTGTGACCGGTTGATGGCAATAGTTTCTATGGGACTTAAACATAAATGGCGGATTGAGGGTGTGCTTTAGGTGTACGTCTGCCTAAGGGCCGATTTCACCAATGAAACTAACCGCGATTAGTTCAACTAAACTCAGTTTATGCAAATACACCGTTCTGATTGGTTGTTTCTCAACTGTCTCAATCAATCAGAACGGTGTATTTGCATAAACTGAGTTTAGTTGAACTAATCGCAAATAGTTTCATTGGTGAAATCGGCCCTAAGTCTTCACGGGCGTGATGTTGTATGCCTCTACTCGATCGTCTTCGAATTTTTGTTTCTAGGACATGCCGGTTTCCTCACGATGCAGTGATGTTTTACTTATTTGTTTATTTAAACTTCATGTACAATGGTGATACATAGGCGGACTTAATGCAGCAAGGCTTCACCGTTTTGAGAGCAGTGGTGATGAAATAATTTACACAAAGTAAAGCGCCTGCCTGGGTTGGAACCCACGACCTGGAACTTGTAAGTCGCTGCCGTTACTATTGGGCCACCTCTACTCTCCCTTACATAAAAGTATTTGAAGAGTAGTACGTGGATGGTAAGGAATTAGGCGTTAGTTTGTGTAAATAATGTCGAGCTGGACGTAATGATGACAATCAAGAGTCAAGAGCAAATCCATCATAAATAAAAATATTAAAAAAAATCACACTAATATTATAAAGGCGAATATTTGTAAGTGCGTGTGTGTGTTTGCATATTTGTTATTTTTCCACGCTCAAACGGCTGGACGGATCTGGATGTAATTTGGCACAGAGATAGATTATAGTCATCTATACAGTGGAATAGCACATAGGACACTTTTTATCCGGGGAATATGTTCCCTCAGAGTATAATTTTCGACTTTCACGCAGGCGAAAGCTAGTAATAATATATTTTATTCCTCTTGGACTCTGCTCTTGTCTTTTGATTCCTTTTTCGATTTTTTTATGTTTTTCAGTCTTATGTATTAGCTCAAATGGGATCGGGCGGATCACGTTAGTCGCATGCTAATTGACCGCTAGGCAAGAGTATCAAAGCAAGGTCCTGAAGATGGAAGTTGCCTTCCCGGAAAGATGATTTGGACAATTACATACGCGGAGGGGGTTTCGTACCATTGGTCCGAGACAGCGTTTGAAAAGAATGCCTGGAACGACTTGGGATATGCCTTTGCCCAGCAGACAGACAGCAAAAGCTTAGCTAAAAATAAAAAAAATATCCACGCACACTCAGACAGAGTCGCGTCAAATTCTTCAGTATGTAGGTACGCAAATTCGCGCGTACGTAAGTAGTAGTGAGGGAGCATTGCAGTCGACTGTTGACTTTTGCCGTTGTCAATCGAAGCTAACAGATTAGCTACACCTATGATGCTTTATACGAACTTTCTGCATCGCGCAAGCAAAATTTACTGAGCGAATTAAACATAATACGACGGTCCGACACATGAGACACAACACCAGTCAGGTCAGAGGATCCGTTTTCAATGGATGTTGCGGGACTTTCCACCTTGTTCCGCACCGCCATAACCGCCTCCGCTACGAATGCGCGCGCCTACTTATCTTGAATATCTGCAATGCGTGGTCGCTAACCATGGCAGAGTGATTACAATAAATCCATTCAAAGCTAAAGTTAATAAAAAGAAACTAAACCTAAAAAATAAACATAAAATGGAACATACCTATACCTCCTCCTTTTTGCGAAGTCGGTTCAAAATAATAACTGTAATCCCATTTGGGCGCCAATATTTCTGTTATTGGCACCCAACTGAGACTAATTATTTGATCCGACTTCAGGTACCTCACTTAAAAAAAAAACTCACTGTGACTGGAATAATATTTTTTTTTCTGCTAGCAACTTATCTAGTATATCGTAATAATCAAGTGGTCTAAGCAATGTCATAATTTTAAGAGATATTATGTTGGTACCTACCTAAGTACTAAAATAGTAGGTATTTGAACGTGTGTGATGTTTTCTAGACGAACTTAACTGGTTTAAAAATTAAAATTTGGGAACATATTGGATATTTTGCGTGATCGAATCAGAAATCCGCAAGAGAATCAGGGTTACCGACAAAGCCCGAAGAATTGCCAAACTTAAGTGGCAGTGGGCAGGGCACATTGCTCGCAGAACGGATGGCCGATGGGACAGAAAAGTTCTGGAGTGGCGACCGCGAACCAGAAGACTTTGCGTTGGAAGGCCTCCCACTAGGTGGACCGATGACCTGATAAAAGTTGCGGGGATCCGCTGGATGCGTGACGCACGGGACCGATCAATGTGGCGACGCTTGGGGGAGGCCTATGTCCAGCAGTGGACGTCTTTCGGCTGATATGATGATGATGATGATGCTGATTGGGTGTTTTATGTATTTCTACGTTTAAGAGTTAAAAACTGGGAGCAACTTTACGAAAAGGTCAGGGTGCATAGTACCGGTAGGTACTCGCAAGCTCGCAACCGGTGTTTGTACAAGACTGTGTAAGTAAAGTAGGTATCGTATTGTATCAACAGATCAATTCTCGTCCTTAAAAATCGTTCATATTCCAGTAGCAACATCTCATCGTCAATCAAAGTCAATAAGTACGAAATAGGAGCTGTTTTGACAGTTTGAGACGGCGATGCAAATGCGATTTTTTTTTAAATTGTTATGAGAATGGCCTTTCAGGTATTATTCTGCCTACCTGCATGGGAAAAGAATGAGTTAATGTATGTTTAAGACTGAGTGAAAAGAAAACTAATGTTGGTCAAATTGGAAATTATCAATAGAATTGTTTTACTGAAGCCTTATGCCACAGCCGATACAAACATTCTACAGCGAATTCGAATCTCGGCTCACATTTGTCTTTTTGTACCATTTGAGTTTCCAACTTTTTGTCTTTATACCTTGTTTAATATTTTTAAGCTATTTCAAGGGTTTTTGAAAATTCTTCTGTTTTTTTTGGAACTACTTCCTGTTTTTAAATAAAGCATTTTATTTATTTTTACATTTATAGCGAGAACTAGCTTCCAATTTTTTATTATAAACAATTTTGATTGATTAAAAGTATATTAAACAAGATTTATAATAACCCAAAACAACAAAATGAGGTCAAAGGAGCTACTTCCGTGGGGGTGAGACCGAAGACTCTTTTTCTCAGTTGCTTGACATATATCATTTCTCGTTATATTTATTAACCTCATGATTGCTTACTGCTTAGCTTCATCATTTTGGGTGGCTAGGACTTAGACCGGCTCCTAGCCAAACCGGTTTCCGGTGTAGCTACGGACCTCCCGAAAGCAGTACTTGGAAACTGAAACCGTACCAAACAACGCGAAAACTCCACTTGCGAGATGCAGGATTTCAACTTTGTGAATTTATTACGTAAACCTGGCTATAGCCAACCTAAATGTTTTGATTTGATTGCTAAGGAAACTGATTGAAGTTTTATTTGATATTTTTTATTTTTATGCAGTTTCTTTATTTATAATTGTATTCAAGGTTGTAATTTTTAAAATTCTCTTACGGTTTTTGCTATGAGAGCGAAAAGGAGGCTCCTTTTCTCTCTGCAGTAGTTTCCCGTGTCCCTATTGGATAATTCAAGTCCCCCTGTCTCTATGTGTGACACCTTTTTATTGATTTTGAGACAGATACCAAATAGGCTTTTCAGTAATGTTAAAAAGAGAGAAGCGATAGGTCTCGGTGTCATTTCAACGGTTTCAGTAAGCCTGTAGCGACACCTATAAAGTTTTATAAAGACTAGAAGTGACTCAGTAAACGACGAACGTAAAGAGTTGAAGACACTCAAAAACTGAAGGTAGAGGACGCCACTCATTTCTGAAGCATAACATCACTTATATCTTCCGCCAATGATTGTGATATAGCAAGCCAATAGCCATCAGTATGGCGGTCCAAAGATTTTGAATAAACAACAACAAGCAACAGTCAATGGTCTTGTTTCCATTACTACAGACCAGTGGTGTAGCAAGGCATAAAGTGGCCCCGTTTCAAAATTTCGTGGGAGCCCTTTTTTACTAGACCAAATGGAAGATAAAGCTTGTTACTAAATTAATAAAATAAGAGCCTGGTTTCTTGACTTGGATAACTTATACTCTCAGGACCTACAATTTGCAATTTGTGGCAATAAATGATATCAATTGGTACTAGCCGGACCTGAGCGGTTAAACGATCACATGTAGTTCGTGGGTCCCGTATCATTGATACGTTTGATACTGCGGTAGCTACGCCCCTGTTACAGATTTGTGACCGACCTCGACGGTAGCTGGTGTAGTATAAAAGATATACGTAAGACTTGAATCCGTTCAAACTGAGTAAGGCCGGCACATTTCTCTGCTAAAATGGTAACTGCCACACTCAGAGCCGTTAACTACTTAGTATTGAGGAGGAGTTGGAGGTATTCTATACTAAGGAGCGGTTTAAGTAACAGTTAAATATTTCTGAGTACGGCAGTAAGTCTTAAATAAGAATAGGTACATTCCATTCTGAATAGCAAAGGTTATAAAAGCAAAAGTTATAAAGTTAACATAAAAATGAACGATCATAAATTCTAAATTTTACGTGCAGTTTTGAAATTGCGGCATTCAAGTAGTTTTAATGTCTACTAACTTGTTAGTAACAAAGGTGTGCAGAGCGTCATTGGACAGTTACTTTGTAATTATTAAGACAGTCGAAACTTGGCATGGTCCCGTTTTGCGACGCCGGCCAAATTAGTATGAATACAAATTACAGATGGAAGCACTTAAAAACACTTTGCTTGAACAGGGAATCGAAACCAGGACCTTATGCTCGACAACAGTGTTTCTGACCATCTAAAAATAATCTAAGTAGGTACCTACAAGATGTTTGGGATTGCCCAAGTGATACTTCAGTAGCGCAACATCAACCCAGATTTTTCAGATTCATAATTATTTTTTGTCAATTTTCCATGCTATCGCCGTGCTTCCGTGGACAGGGTAATAAAAAAAGATGAGTTTTATTAAATTATTTTAATACTGACATTGATTTTAATATAGAATCAGTATGGTGGGTAAGTAATATTACTATTCTAGCAAGCAAAGTAACTTAACATGAAGCAGATGACGGGAACTGAGATCGCTCGCTCACTTCAGCTTCCGTCATTCCCTTCGAACCTAACCTATCCGTGTCGGGGTGCCCTAAGCTCCCGAGCTCGCTTCGCTCGCTCTTGTACGAATTCGTTGAAAGTAGCGGCACCGCTTACAAACATTATTTTTCGCTAACCGATTCTATGATCCTGATCAAATAATATAATTTTGTTGTTATATACCCATACTAATGTTCCATAATTATTGAATTGCCCAACAGTAACGTAGCAATGTTCTTACTGATCAGACAATATGATAAATAATGAAGTCATTACATTGCCTGATTTGACTTGATTCATATTGTCCGGGCATTATACATAGTGCATTGATTAATCAATTGTTCCATGAAATACAGAGTGGGCAAAAATCATGGATCAAACGAAACAAGGCGATGGTTGGTGAAAAAAGGCGTCAAAAAAAAATAACTTTATGACCTACTGCAAATAGCCCCAAATATCGCCCTTTTTCGTTTGATCCACGATTTTTGGTCCGCCTGTATACATACAATCACGTTCTCGAAAACGGCTCTAACAGGTTTCCGGGACCAAAAAATCGATCTAGCTAGGTCTCTGGGCATGCATAAAGCGTGCTGAAAAAGTGCAATGTCAATGAAGTTTGACCACGAGGAAATTAAATTCGTCGTGGTCAAACCAGTTGGATAAAACAATTTGACTACGAGGAAGAAGCGAGGAAAATTTCCTATTCTAGAAACTTTATTTTTATTTTATTGTCTATATGCTCGCGCTTGACCACTATCTCACCTGATGGTAAGCGATGATGTGGTGTGTGTGTGTTTTCTCTATTTTCATCCGAGCAGAGCTCGGTTGCTCAGGTACCTACTTTTTTTTTTGGGGTAGTAAATCATCCAATGACTTCTCTCGCTCTGGGTGAAGCGGGAGTGCGTGTCAGATTTTTACTGACTAAAACCCACTAGTGTTCCTCCAGTTGCTTGTGCCAGAGCCGCGGTAACTCTTTCAAATATATCCACGACCCAGACAGGCATCGGCCCTAGCGGACCCCGTCACTTTTGCTGACATCTCTTTGAGGCGCGCGTGGAACACTACGCTCCGTAAATTCGGGCCTGGTCCTTATCAGACGGCGAGCTACCCATTACTTGCTGTCCGCAAGCCCACGCCTACTGTGACCGGGAATCGGCTTGCGATGATTTTTTTTTTAATGTAAGCTCGCGCTTGACCACTATCTCACCTGATGGTAAGCGATGATGTGGTCGACGGTGAAGTACGCTTGCCTAGAAGTAACCTATTCACTCTTCGACTTAAAGACCCCTAGATTGTAGCTATCGGGCAACCTAGACTCCGGCAGGAAATTCCAATCCTTAGCTGTGCGCATAATAAAAGTATTCTCAAAACGTTTAGTGCGTATGGGTAGGATGTCCACCATGTACCGATGGCGCATCGCCGTATGTCTAATAGTCCAATGATAAAACGGCGCGACTCCCGACGCCCGGGGCGTCTCCTTCGGTGTCTAGGGACGTAAGGGCGTCTCCCTCACGCCTTCCGCCTCCTCCTTTGCGAGCATTACTGCTTTTTTTGGCATTTGATCAGCGCTAACGATTGACAAGAATTTCATAATTTTTCTGAAGGATTGTGATCTGCAGCCGTATTGCGTAAGTGAATACGGCAACGCAGAGTTTAACCGCTATCCAATCGACCAATCACATGCGAGAATGAATGACGCGATGTTGATTTGCGTCTGTGCCAGAAAGATTATCTAGTTACTAAAAATAAAACACATATTATTATTGTATAAAAAACGTATTTTATATTGCGTACAATATTATTATGTTGTAGTTAGTTTGGTCTCTCTACACATAACTAGTCTAAGCTCCTCACGCTAAGTTTTGAGAGGTAGGCAGAAATGTTACTTAACACATTGGACTGCCAGGAGATTAACAAACAACACATTTTTCTTTCATTGCCTTGTCGCAGCTAAGGTGTTTAGAATACGTTCAAACTAAAAAAAAAAACTAAACTATTAGGTAGGTACTCAAGTTATCTGGTGAATAGTGATTATATAAATAATATGAAATTATTGATCTTAAATAGTATTGACAGACTTTACAGTCATTTATACGGGCTTGCGTCAAATTGTATAACTCGCAAACATTGTATTCCGTTTTCTTTCTGTGTGTAATAGCTAGCTTCTAAATAATTGAATTATCTTTAGTTAAAAAAAAAGAGTAAGGATTTACTAAAAAAAAAATTGTCGTGGTATATAGGTCTATAGGCCTTTAATAGTTTTTATATATTCAATTAAATAACAGTTTCCAATTCTGTTTACCTCTCAAAACGAAGCCTCGAAATACATATAAAATCTAACATAATTATACCACAGTCTATTTTACAAGCTTTTATATAACTTGCAATTATTATATATATATATATATATAATAATTGCATTTACGCATTTCACATCGGTTACACATGACATGAACATAATATCACGCCTGAATTTCTCGAAAGCCTAGGCAGAGGTGGGCCTACAGTACACCCAAAGAACAATGGCGAAATCTTAGCTGACTTAAATTTGAGCGTCTGAAAGCGAGTTACATACGAAAGAAATTCCATTAATTGTCTACGTTTTTTCAAAGTATAACATTAACTGATTCACCACGGATAAAAAAAACATTGTAAAAGAAAGTTATTTGACTTTTTTGGAAACTTTCTTTAGCTTAGTGTTGGCATTTTTTTACTTATTTTGCCAAGTGACAATAGAAGTAACCGTTGTAGGTAACTATAATATCATTATTGTATCTGTTATTATAATTAAACAGAGTAAATGAATTAACAATACAATTTATGTCGAAGTGTAGGTGTTTCTTGCTGGTAAGAATACTGTAGTGTAGTAGAAATACATGAATTATTTTCAATTAATGATAGGCAAAAAGACTATTATCCGAGTCTAAAAAATTGGTTGTTGACGACAACCTTTTGATACACGTCAAACCTCGAGTTTCTCAGCTCTAAATGATCGCAGAATTAATGTAACAAATTGTCAAGCACGCGTTACCTGCTGTGATTGGCTATTAAAATTCATTCAACCAATCACAACAGATAACGTGAGCTTGACAATTTTACACATTAATTCTGCGATCATTTAGAGCTGAGAAACTCGGGGAAAGTCGCTTACTTTATATTAATATACTCTTTCTAAAGAGTATATTTTATATTTCATGCTGAAATAACAAGGTTAGGGAAATACTTATCCGGTATTGCCCTTTTACTTCCGCGTAATTGAATAACATTACCAATTAAACAAATTAAAAGTTACCTTACAGGCATAATCAACAAAAGTTAATGACTGAATATTTATTATTCTTGGCACTCTCGAACAAAATTCTTGAACAAACTAATTCAGAATTCTGAGTTACACCAGATATTTTTTTCAAATATATACGTAGGAATTTAATCTCGGCTAAAACAATGTATGAGCTTCAGCCATTGTCCTTTCGGCAGTTTTGTTGAAGTCCCATGTAACAGAGGGCTAGCTTATTGCCATCAACCGAGCACAGGGTTCTTTTAACGAATATTACCAATATCTCCAAAAAATATTTTTTTATAAGACTGTGATACAATAGGGTGGTTTACTGAAAATTTGTTTTTTGTCCGTCAGATAGATTAATAATAAATATTGGACATGTATTTTTTCTTTTGACACGTAAACATAAAGTGAAGTTGAAATATCGTGTGACGTCACGCCGTTAGTACACTTTATACTGCCTTAGTGATGTCACAAGCCCCCACTCCTGAACTTTGATGCGCTTTAACTTAGTCAGTTTTTTATTGATTTGGTAAAGCAAAAAATACGTGTCCAATATTATTTGATAATCTCACTGACGGACCAAATAGAATTATCATTTGTCTACCCAGCAAACATCCCTATTCATTCATTAATCAAAGTTACAAATACTTGTGCGTTTTATTATTATTATTAGTCGTCCCATTTCTTGAATTCGACGCCATCTGGGGGTTTCATTTCGACTTTATCTTGACCTACTTGGTTCCAGTTTGTGCTTAGGACTGTGCCGCCGGATTCAACCTGGAAATGAGAAGGGATACGTTTTATATTATAACTAGCTTTGACCCACGGCTTCGCTCGCAGTGGAGCCACATCTTTTTTTATATATATAAAAAGTATCCTATGTCACTTCTAATACCTCCAAAAATATATGTAGAAAGTTTCATGATGATCGGTTCAGCAGTTTTTGCGTGAAAGCGTAACAAACTTACATTCACATTTATAATATTTGTATAGGTTCTATTATATTTTTACTGATATTTTTAATCTTGCATGTTTACATTGTCTACATTTAATTTAATTTTTTATTTTAATTGCATAAAATAATGATAAGTGGAAGTGCGGAGTCTCCTAATACAAGCAATTCCTTGCAAAAGTTGTTCTCCAATAATATTTATCGAAATGCCCTTTGTAATTGAAATAAACAATTTAATAATTTTAATACCTTCCAGTCTGTAATTTTATATATGATAGCTCAAAAACTTTTCAATTAGTGATGTCCTAATGCGTCACCGATTCGATTTCATACAACAATCGACTTTATCTACGAAGAAATTTTAATTGATTTAACACATTAGTATTTTATTTTTGTTCAGTATTTTGTATTGTTTTATAGGCATACCCAGACGTTAAAATGACTATATTTGATGTATTAAAATGAACTGTTACATTTAGAAGGACTTTTATCATATTGTTTCTTTAATTGGATAAGTATAGAATGTACTTCTTTACTTATCCAATATTACTTTTTAGGGTTCCGTGCCCAAAGGGTAAAAACGGGTCTCTATTACTAATACTCCACTGTCCGTCTGTCTGTCTATCTGTCACCAGGCTGTATCTCATGAACCGTAATGGCTAGACAGTTGAAATTTTCACAGATGATGTATTTCTGTTGCTGCTATGACAATAAATACTAAAAACAGAATAAAATAAATATTAAAGTGCGGCTCCCATGCCGATTCGCCGTTTTTTGCGATAATTGTATGGAACCCTTCGTACGCGAGTCCGACTCCGACACTAGGCCGGTTATTTTTAATATTTAACCCTACTTACATATCTAATTGATAATTAGGTTACTATGTTTTATTACAATAAAATGAAAATATTTTTATTTTTCTGCATATTTACTGATATCTACATAATTCGATTAATTTATGAATTTTAAATCATCGAAATATCGTGGTTAGAGCACATCGCTTCACTATTGTAAGCATTCATGAAGGATTGCATATTATTGTTTTGGAAGAAGTGTAGCGCTAGCATAAGTAGCCTACAAAGTTGCTTTTTAACCGACGTCCTAAAAAGGCGGAGATTTCTCAATTCGACCATATTTTTTTTTTTTTTATGTGTGTTCGCGGATATAGTTCGTGTTGTCTGTAAGAGATTGCCTAGTGCGATAAGGCCTCCCATTGTACACTTGTTTTTGTGAACGTTTGTCCTGTATGTTTTTTTGTCGTGTACAATAAAGTATATAATAAAGGGAAATAATTTACCGGGTGAAAAATATACTGAATGGGCGACCATTATACTAAGTAAGCAACTATTTATCCGGTTTGAGGAATACCTTTTAGGTTTTTGTGAGCTGCAGTAATAATATTGTGACATACTATAATTGTATTTGGGGTTCTATTTTTTCTATATTAGCATATTATTCTTCATCGTAAATGAAGGCGACATCGCTGTGCAGCGCGGGAATCGGGTATAATTGTGTTTTCAACGAATTGGTACAAGAGCAAGCGGAGCGAGTTCGGGAGCTTAGGGCACCGTCCACAGGTTACTTTAGACCCTGCGGACGGAAATAGGAGCCCCGCGCAGCGGGGCTCCGTCGACTTTGTTGCCAAAGTACTAATCAAGTCGCTGTTTTAAACATTTGTATTCGCCCACTGTTTGTCGCCCACTTAGTATTTCAGTAAGCCATATTCAGTATTTTTTACATCTTTAACTTGAATTTATTGTCGCTCGTTTAAATACTACCCTATAATAAATAAATAAACTTTGTCGTTTATGAACCGATTTTGATGATTCTTTTTTTGTTGGAAAGGAGATATCCCAAGGGTGGTACCATGGTAAGGAAACCACGAATAACGGAAAACAATGGGTATAAAAAACACCGACTTCGGAAAAGAAAGTTATTTTTCGCTTTGTACTGTTTTGTTTTGGAATTCGGTTTGTTTTTTTTTTTAGTTTTCTATTGCCATTGTTGTTGTTGGACTCACGCACTCGCTTACCCCAGCCAATTATAGGAAAATATAATCTTAATATATATAAATCGCGTGTCACAATGTTTGTCCTCAATGGACTCCTAAACCACTTAACCGATTATAATAAAATTCGCACACCATGTGCAGTTCGATCCAACTTGAGAGATAGGATAGTTTAAAAGGGTAGGGTAGGTAGGGTAGGGTAGGGTAGGGTAGCGTAGGGTAGGTAGGGTAGGGTAGGGTAGGGTAGGTAGGGTAGGGTAGGGTAGGGTGGGTAGGGTAGGTAGGGTAGGGAGGGTAGATAGGGTAGGGTAGGGTAGATAGGGTAGGGTAGGGTAGATAGGGTAGGGTAGGGTAGGGTAGGTAGGGTAGGGTAGGGTAGGTAGGGTAGGGTAGGTAGGGTAGTGTAGGTAGGTAAATAGCCAATTGACGGGAGCGAAGCACCGGGGGTCAGCTAGTCTTATATAAATATTTGTGCAAAAAAAAAATAGAATATATTTCATTAATTACATTAAAAATAGCCAATAATAAAGGTAAATAAACAAATCAAGTATGAAATAATATATACATGGAAGAAGTCTAAACCAGATGTCACCGTCTTTATTTTGGTTCTAGGACATCTCAGCTTCTGCACGATACCTTCTCTGTGAGAGTGAGTTAGTTTTAATAAATCACGTAGACACAGTGCGTCAGTTTGGGTTGATAAATGTATGTAATGGCATAACCTGTAATTTAAATACTTACAAAACTCTTATTCATAGCTCGCCTCACTTCATCGGATCCTTCTCCGTAGATCTTCTGAAAGAGAGCATTCAATGCCGCGTCACCTTCTGGCTTTTCTTCTTCTTCCTGTAACGAGAAATAAATGATATGGTCAAGCGCGAGCCTATAGAGTATAAAAATTAAAACATTTTAAAGCCATTATCTTCCTGCCCGTCATATAATTGTAGTTATTCACATTATTCAGGCTTAATAGCCGTTTGGCTCAATCTGTGGCATTAGACTTTGTTTTTGGCTTTCGTAAAAGAAAGTCCAAAACTGCAGATTGACCAAACTTTGAGGCTTTCCTCATCAATCTAACCGTGTTCCCCACAGACATAAATCTAACTAGACGACGCGATTGTATTGTACTTCGTGTGCCAAAAAACGGACTAAAGTTGCGACAAATGATCGTAATCTGAGCTTTTCATTTAGCATTATCGGCACCGGGAATCCACCGAAATCTAGAAAAATGCCTTTTCATGCCTTATTGAGCTGTAAAGAATGTATAGAAAAAGTTGGCCGAGGCATTGGAAATGTTTTCATTCATTGGTAAGTAAATTTGTTTTAACATTGATTGTGAAAAAGTGGCACGCTTGGTTTTCGTACAGATGGAGGGACTTGCGTTATCTATTTAAATGTATGTCTGTGGTGACCCTTATGTAGTACTCTGTGTATAGAACAACCACATTTCTCCACTGAGGTACGACCACGGTAATGATATTATACAGTATCTTATCTTCATATTAACGGTCGGAACGCGAGAGTTCGGCATGCACTCGATACACAACAACAGTCGCGAACACGCCGCAGTGACGAACGAACGGTGAGATGGTTTTGTAAGTGGTAAGCGTGCAATTTGTGATAATTTGATTGAAAGAAATACAAGTACTTACTTAATATGTCCAAGAGAAATTATAAACTAAATTGTGCTGTATTTGGTTGCTTAAATTCTTCAATAATGCACCCAGAGATAAAAAAGAAAATTAAATTACCTGGATACTCCGAAAGATAAGACTATAAACTAATTGGTATTCAAATTAGAAAGAAATTCAAGTATATAGATGAAATTAAAATACTGTAGGCGGGCAGACTTATCGCTTGTTTACGTACCGCGCGACTGTGGGTTATTATTTTCAAGTACAGGGCCGAGTCCCAATACTGTTTAGATATCATTACCGTGGTACTACTGCGAAACAATTGATGGAAAATCTCCAAGAAGACTTTACCCAATCCTGGGAATCAACCCCATGTTTAGCAGTCATCAGCAATCATTGCAATTAATAAAAAATCTTGTAAAATAACTACGAATTCTTACCAGTTTCTTCATTTCCTTCTCAATTTTATCCCAGTCTTTTTTGAACAGTTTCGGCGGCTGCTGTGGTCCAGACGCATCTATTACAGCTGTAACATAATGAAGCTAAGTTTCGAATTACTAGTTAAAAGAAATAAAACATGCATAAATATTTAAAAAAAAAGTTTTATTAAACAAACCTTAAAAAAAGTTAATTCAAATAGTCAAAAAACCCGACTGCTTAAGAAACGAACTAAATAGATGTAAACAAGAAGAAAATCATGCTGTGCAGTCGGAGGATACATATTTGAGAGATGGCTGACCAAAACCAGATGTATCCTCCGACTGCACAGCATGATTTTCTCCTTGTTTACGTCTTTTTAGCTCGCTCCTTAAGCAGTCGGGTCTTTTGGTTTTTTTAATTATTTTTATTTATTTATAACTTTTTAGTTTGCTTTTTTTCAAATTAGGTACATATAAGTGTTATATATCTTTAAATAATAACTAAATTTTTCATACATAAGAACCTTCTCCTAACAATAAAAAACACAACAAAAAAGAATTAGCGAAAACGGTCCAGCCGTTCACGCCTGATGCCGTGACCAAGGGATTTATTATTATATATACACGGTGAAATTTAATTGGTTGTTTTCCCGCGGCAGAACGACTTGCCTTAAGGAGTACTTTCGAAGTATAGAGTTAAAGTAAATAAATAACGATGTTTCTGTTTTAAAATAATTAAAAAAATATTCATCAACTCGAAAAAGTGAGTAACAATAGTAACTCTAGACGTAACTTGTAGGTACTAGGTACTACTCGTGTCACCACCTACAAAAAAACCGATGCACAAAATAATGTCAAACCAAAATAAACTCTCGCACGTAGTGATACGGCATAAACTAGCCTGCGCGCAACAATTTCAAACGAAGCCGCCGACGCCTATTTTACCCGTGCGGCACGCGACCCTGACCTACTTAGTTTTCCCGCGAATGTCGTAGGCGCAGCACGCGCCATCACTGTAAACTGCAATGGATCGACATTACAATTACAGCAATGTGGAGTACGTCGCTATGGTGCAGCTGTATGCTAGGGCTGATTATGACTCCCATGCTGCCCGGCGACTTTACGCAGAGCGGCAACACTTGGAGTCGCTCCGTCTTCGCGGGGTTCTGAACCCCCAAGTCCCATCTCCACGGACGATCGTAGCGGCGACACAGCGGCTACTAGATCATGGACAGTTCCATGCACCGGCACATGCACAGGGCAGAGGTCGACCAGCCGTTATTTTGCCAGCGCTCGACGAGGAGATCATCGAGTACTTCGAACGGGATCCGCGTCGAAGTACGCGCCAGGCCGAGGCTAGGTTTGGCGTAAGCCAGTACCACGTCTGGCAACTACTCAACTCTGAAGGACAGCATCCTTATCATTTTCGCGGTGTTCACGCTCTCCACGAAAATGACCCCCAGAACAGAATTGCGTTTTGTCAGTGGTTGATCGCCAACCAAGATAAGAACATTTTGTGGACGGATGAATCAACTTTTACTCGAGTTGTTATTTTCAACCAGCGTAACGAACATTTTTGGGCAATTAATAACCCACACGTAATTCGCGAGTGTGCGCATCAAGTGCGTTTTAGTGTCAATGTGTGGGCCGGCATAATGAATGGCCACCTCATAGGGCCGCATTTCGTGGCAGGACACTTAACAGGTGGAACCTACCTGGAAATGCTACGAAATGTTATCCCGGACTTATTAGACGACCTTCCGCTAGCGGTGCCCGTGGACAACCTTTATTTTCAGCAAGACGGGTGCCCAGCTCATTATCACCGCGCCGTGCGAGAGCACTTGAACTTGGTGTTTCCCCAGCGCTGGATCGGACGCGGCGGACCAGTGCCTTGGCCACCAAGAAGCCCGGACCTAACTCCGTTAGACTTTTACTTGTGGTCTGAGCTCAAACGCCTAGTGTATCGTGAGGAACACGAAAGTCGCGAAGCGTTAGTAGCTGCGATAGTGGACGCTTTTGATATCGTACGTCGTGACAGAGACACCTTGTTTAAATTAAAAGAGAACCAATTAAAACGATTTCGAACATTTACTCCGTTACCGGGAAGTGTAAGTACCTACTCGTACTTTTGTAAATAGTAGTAGTTTAGTTGATTAAAATTATTGTAAATAAGTTGATTCAAATTTTGTAAATACGCCTCAAATACTTTTTTAAGTATCTAATTCAGAAAATTAGTTTCTTTGGTTAATTTTTCTTAGTTTTCTTTTTTAATTTAATTTTGTGTTCAATAAATTGCAGATAAAAAAGTATTTATGACGGTCCTAAGCCCGTAAAAGTATGAAGGGAAAATTTGAATAACATGTTGGATAACAGCTGATTGAAAAGCACGTGGGTCAATGGCCTCGCGGCCTTTAATAGTAACACTAGACGTAACATGTATTGTAGGTAATACTGACGTCGCACGCGCCGGCGCCGCAGCCCTCAAAGGAAAGCGATGCGTAAATGGTCAAACCCAAATAAGCTCTCGCACGTGGTATACGGCATAAAAGTTTGCACGCAAAACAAACGAGCGAGCCACAAGCCGACAAAGAAAAGACCGATTTATTAAATGTTTAAAGTAAAATAAGCTCTCGCGTGTAATTATACGGCATAATCTAGCCCGCGCGTAACATGATCAAACGGAGCCGCCTTCGAACCTAATCCTTTCGACGGTGACCTAGCACCCGGGTCAACGGCCTGCTGTCGTTCGGCCGTAGACATCGGGAGGTATACTATTGGTTCGTGATCGCTTTCGAGTTTAGTTTTTCACAATGTTAAATATGCCAGTTTTTGTTTCTAATATTTTAAATAACTACGAAACGATTGTATTACATAGACAAAACCATTTCGCTGCGGGAAAACAACCATTTAAATTTCACGGTGTATAGATTACTGCAAGGTTCATAAAAATCTGTTCAGTAGTAATTTACGTGAAAAAGTAACAAAATCCATCCATCCTCACAAACTTTCGCATTTATAAATAGTAATGGGATAGTAGGATGATTTCTGACTCACCCTTCGGTATAGCCTTAACATTATCCTCATTCCGATCCCCATCCAACTGCGTCCACCTCAAGCCTTCCTTCTTCCTGAGCTTAATCTCTATCTTGGATGGGGTAATAATGTGGTGCGACATGTGAGGTATCACTTCATGCGCTAGGTCCAGTTCGAGGCTGTATTCTGAGTCTGAATCAGGTAGGGCACTTGATAGGGATAGCTGGAATGAGAAAACACAAAAATGTTGAACATAAACAAAAAACATACAAGAAGTCGAACATAGAACCTCCTCCTTTTTGGTAAGTCGGTTAAAAATAAGGGTGTGGCTACCCTCAATTTTAGGCTGATTTTAGGGTCACGCTGATTGACGCTGACAGTCGCCGCGAACTCGTCATCGGAGGAGTCTGACGGGTTTCTGGACTGAGCCGAGCGACTCTTCCAATGAACGATCTCGCGACCACCGTCAGCGCCAACGGTCAGCTTGACTCTTAAAATCAGCCTTATTTGCAGAAATTCTCGTAAAATCTTGTTTGTACAAGCAAACATGAGCGTTAAGACAGCAAAATGGTACACCGCACAGATTAGATGGGATTGTCCTTGGCTGCTCTTGCCTAGTGCCTAGTGCATACAGGGATAATCGCTGGTTGGTGTCACATTTCATCCTACATGTCTAACAAGGCCTCTGTGGGTTGGTTTCGGCCCCTGGCACGCCTTTAGCACGCAATAGTCCAGAGAATCACAAAAATAAATAATAATTATAATGTATAATATAAATAACAACAATACATAATGTATAATATAAATATATAACTTACACTTCTTTCTCCATAATTGACTTTAACTTTATCCTTTGGTGCGTTTTTGACGAGTACTGTGATGACAACATGAGCGTCTGTTTGATACCAGTCATGTTTTATTTTATGCCGTGGTGGCTGTGAAACAAGATAAAACAATTTTGAAATATGTACAAAATAATGATAGCTGGTAACCAAAAAAACCTATAATAATTATCAACATTTCAACATGTTAAGTTTAAAAAAAAATGTAAAACAGTCATTATATTTTTGTCATTAACATAGTAATGTTAATTTAATGTAAATTCATAATAAGAATTCATAAGTTTGTTACAATTTAACAGCAAATCTTCGGGTAACTTTCTATTGTGTACTTCCACTGTTTTCTTAAATAGAATGGAGTTCTATTGTTTTAAGCTGTTTTAAGATTACTTTCATGTTTTTTGGCACCATGCCAGTTCCTATTTTATGAAAACTATAGTCATGCTTTCATGATAAAGCATATACTAATTTTCTACATAACTTAAAATCTTTTCAAAGAAATTAATGTAACAGATTAGAAACCCATTATGACAACTGTATTACCTATAGTTCATGCCAAACTTTTAGGCTGCCCTGAAGTTGGCTTTCAAGATGCGCGAGGCACGAAATGGTGCCGTTTTTGTATGAGATTTACTACTATTTACACCATTGTAGCCAACTTCAGAGCGGCCAAGAAGTTTGGCGAGATTATACTAAAGTAATGCCCAATTTTCTCATTAATGTGTATTTCTGTTTGCATAGGATTCATTTTGGGCTATTCTTTGTAAAGATTATCTATTGCAGACATGGATTAGCTTTATTCTGCCTTTGGCTTGTTAGTAACAATTTATCACCTTGTTCCGAGCAATAAAATATTTTTAGTTTTAACTAATTGGAACTATTTTTCACCTTTTGAATCTTTTACTCACGCCATACATTACAATTACATAGTTATTTAGCTTACATAATCAGTTACTTAATTACTTAATACAAAGAAACTGCATAGTTTTTAATTCAATATTTTAGGCATTTATTCAGGCACAAAACTCACCATGGTAACCCATTTTCAATTGGTTTATTGTGCTAGTTAATTGTAAAAGCGTATAATAGTTGTATCTAAATAATAATGCCATTGAATCTTTTTGTTTTGGTTATGGAGTCTAAGTTTTCTATCCATATGTTGGCCAGTTATTTTTAAAATGCCTGATGCATACCTTATTTCCAAATTAGGTGTTTAGTACGCGTTGACTATTGTTATATCATCTTTTCTAGTGTTAGGAATATAGTTTTAAGTCTACATAGCATCACAAAGAAGCATTAAAACGAAAAAGATAATCATATAAACCTTTTTCAAAAGAAAGTGCCTCAGATTCTAATAAGAAAAAATAAATGCGTAAGTAAAAGATAAAACCTCACCTGTATAGCTGTATTATCCTTATTGTCAGTCATATTTTCTTCTCCGATGCCCAGAAACAGTAAATCTCCCGAAAATCTTCAAAAATATTTATTTTTATACCGACACACAAATCAGCAGATTTTTCTAGACTGATGGTGCGTTCAGAAGCTGAGCTTCAATATGAATGAATGATCGCAATGTTTATTTGAAGTAGGTGAACTTGTGATGTTGGTCAAAAAAGTATTTTTACTTTCCTCCGACTTATTTGAGGCGTCTGGTATTATAATCGATGTTATTGCTTATTAAATTATTTTTTAACGATAGAATTCATACTTTTGTTACAAGTCAACACAAGAAATTTATTGGTTTTGGTTTTTGAACAAATCGAAGATGATGCTTCATTACACGCATGTTCTATTCTAAAAAGATTTTTTTCTCAACGTCTCATAGTGTACTTTTTCAGATACTAAAGCTGTAGTATGTAGATATGAAAGATTATCTTTGTAACTTTTATTATTTTTTGTGTTGTACTTTTAAGAAAACATTGATGATTAATGGCAAACTCATATTTCGTGAAATGCAACGTAAGTGTCAAGGTCAACAAAATTGTCAAAACAGCGAAATTGTCACAAATGTCATTTTGTGATTCTGTTAACACAGAAATTATTGAATTTTTAAATATTTATGAGAGGATTTTTATTAAATCATAAATCTCTTTTTGAAACCTTTGGTTTAGGTCATATGATGCGGGTAAGCAGCTCATGTATTTTTTTTTGGAATACATTCTTGTGAGGTTAAGTATGTACCTACTTATGTGCATTCAATTTGTTATATATATATAATATTAGTATTAATAATGTCATATCACTAAGACAATAAACTCTTTAACTTTGGAAGGTCAAGCAATATTTAAATTAATTTTACGTGTGAACAGAAGCCATTTCTGTAATTGTCTCCAAAGATATCCAAACAAAATCTGAAATGAAAAGCATTTTTATTATTTTATAGTTATTATTATAGAAATATAAGTAAGTATAAAAAGAGCCATAACCAAGGCGCCATTTGAATAAATATTTATATTTTATTAACAACAGAATTTCACTAAAAAAAAATTGGACTAATAAAATTAATATACCTACGTATAAATAAGAGAGATGAAAAAGGGCTCATTGTGCTTCAAAAATACATCTTCATTGTTGTCCATGGTACCAGGGCCCAGAAAGCGCAAATGCATCAAAATATTAAATAAACTTCTTTAAATATCATTCGTCATTACAGATTTGGCACCTAAACCTACTGAAAACAGTAAATCGTTTAGACTATATTAGACAAGCAAGCAACAGCAGCATGGCTGGCATCAAGAAGATAGCGGTATGTCAGATGACGTCCGTCGCTGATAAGGCAAAGAATATGGAAGTTGTCAGCAATTTGATCAGCAAAGCTGTTAAAGAGGATGTACAGGTACGTGTCAGCAAAAACATTCTTACTGATATTTGTTAGAATAAACTGTCTAAAAATATTTGTCAGAATAAATAAGCCTACCGATATTTGTCAGAACATAAATGCCTACTGATCTTTGTCAGAGAAAATTAGTTTAATGATATTTGTTAGAATAAAGCCACTACTAGCTACTGTTGTTTGTCTGAAAAAATAGCCTACTGTCAACAACCAGAACCAATTAGTCTACTGGTATTTGTCAGAACAAATTAGTCTACTAATATTTATCAGAACATAATAAGTTCACTGAAGTTTGTCAGAGCAAATTAGTCTAATGATAATTGTTAGAACAAATTCAGTTGAATGATAATTTTTAGAACAAATTCAGTCTACCAACATTTGTCAGAATAAAAAAGCTTACTATAAAAGCTGAATACAGGTTAGAGCATTTGTACAACGACAGAACTTGCTTGGCATGGCGCCGATGAAAATTTGTCAGCTTTTCGTCACAGGGTATCGGTTTTAAATCTGAGGATTGCAAAGACACAAATCATTATAGACCAGTATCCGTGTTGCTGGTTTTCAGCAAGGCATTTCAAAGCCGAATTTCGCGTCCTGAGCTATTTTTTCGCTCAATGAGCGTTTTCGGTCTTTGAGCCTAACATAAACGTGTGTCCAGGTTTGTAGTAATGAAACTCTAAGGCCCCCATATATACTTAATTTTATAATATGATAAAAACACGATTTTATTGCATTTCCAAAAATTATAAGGCAAAAATGCGCAGGGGCTCTTTTAAGGCACAGCAAAATTAAAACTGATTATTGACTTTTGTGGCTCAATACAAAAATATCTTACGTTTTGTGTGTTATTTGAATATTTTTTTAGTTTCTCTATGTTATAGCCGTAAAAATAACATTAAATGTACGCTTCTATGACACCTAGGTCCAAAGTTATGGTTGTTAGATAATATGGTTATCGTAAAAAAGTAAGACAGTTACTAAAACAATAACTATCGTAACAATGAATCGAGTTCTGGCCCGCATATGCGAATGGACCAAAATATATGGACTTATGGTTAACCCCATAAAGCCGCAGGTTATTGTGGTGGGCAGTTCTAGGAAGGTTTGAAGAATCGACTGGACGACTGTTCCCCAGGTTTTTTTCGATACCTCAGTTACCATTCTGCGAGAAAGTAAAATACTTGGCGACATTCATTGATGGGAACTTTTCTTGGACTGCCCAACTGCAAGAGGTTAGCCGCAAGCTTTTTGCATCTGCTGCATCTTTGAGGAGGCTGCGTAATTTTCTGCCGACTACCACGAGGATTGGGATTACACAATCTCTTCTTCTACCCATCCTTGATTATGCTGATGCGAGCTATCATGACCTTACTCAAGAACAACTCGAAAAACTTGAGTGGCTTCAAAATGTTGGTATTAAGGTTCAAAATCGGTTTGCGAAAATATGATCATGTTACCGAATTCCGTATGAAGCTCAAGTGGTTCGCCTTCGCCGAAATGCTCATATTCTTTCGCTTTTATATAATGTGCTCTTCAATCCGTTTTCAGTTTCTCTGCGATTCTCTCACAAAATTTCTTAGGTCATCAGATAACTTACGACTTCAAATGCTAATGCGTTCCACGAGTTTTCTGGATAAATCCTTTACTGTCCAGGCTACTCGTCTGTGGAATGCTTTATATTATAGTATGTATGTATTTATGTATATATTAAATAGCTTATGTATTTATCTTCATCTTCTTTATCTGTATCTTTTATATTTTTTTTAACACCCGTAATTATACGGGGATTATACGGGTATCTCCGGCACGTAAGTTGGCAAGCGTCGCTAGATGCGCAGAAGTCGTTTTTGAGGTATCTTGGGTAGTGAAGCGGGGAGCGGGGAACGTTTAGGACCGTTCCGAGCGCGCGATTGGTTGGTCAGTTGACACAAGGATCAACTGACCAATTGTGTCGCGTCCACGTTACATTCGCTCTATATGGTGGTTGGTCAGTTCGCGGAAATAGCGCGAACTTACCCCCACTACGCCAAAACCTTGCCAACTTACTTGCCAGGCACTATATTGGCACGTGACGCGAGTGCCACTCTTCGATTGATCAATGAGGGGCGCGTTTCAACAAGCGGCTGAATACGGCTAACCGAAAACCGGTTTACACTTGTCGGTGACCGAATATGTGCTGTGGTCGAATACGGCTAACCGAAAAATCGTTGACACTAGTCGGTGACCGAATACGGGTTGCAACCGAATCGGTCAAAACGACCTTATGTAAATGATCCATAATTCTGTTCTTTCATGTTTACAGATGCTATTCTTCCCAGAAGCCTGTGACTATCTTTGTGACAACAAGAATGACACACTAAAACTCGCCGAGCCCATTAAAGGGGGCGCTACAGTCGGTGGCTACAGAGAACTTGCAGCTAAGCATAATGTTTGGTTGTCCATGGGTGGGGTTCATGAAAAGGTTCGTATATTTTAATTATCTACGTCCATACATCTCAGGACCCTGGGGTACTTTGAAAAGCGTGCCAGGGGGCTGAGGCCAACTCGCAGAGAGGTTACTCCTGTATCCAAAGTAAATGCATCAATCCGACAATCCTAGGTTGGTTTAGCAATATAAGGAGACAAAGATGGCTTTGAGTTTAGGTGGTTTAGTGGACCAATTAGGACTATGGCAGGACTATTGGCCCCATGCCTGACCACTGTTGAACTACACGGTTATTATCTATTTTACTGACCGTTGGGCAAGAGTGAAGATGGTAGGTGCCGTTGAGGCTGGCCCAGGTAGGGAGCGCGTCCCTCTTTGTCGTCGCGGGGGAAGTTAAACACCTCACTCCTCCCCTCGACCCGAGATTGAGGTCTGCAGAGGCAGGCTGGCACCAGTCGGGAGTTCCGGAAGGACCATAAGTGCCCGCGACCCCCTGCCTAGGTGTGAGGTGGAACACCGGGATGGTTTTTAGTCAGTAGGAGTCTGAAAGACCCCAGACGTTGCCCAGCAGCGGGAAACAGACATGCGATTGTAGCAATCCCGAGAGATATGCCGTCACATATTGAAGAGTTCCGATGTACATCTCCAAAGTTCTTCATCAGACCTTCCCCAATTTATATGGGACCACATCGGAAAAGTACCCTTTGAAACACAAAGAGAATTTTCAAAATGGTCTACAAATCGAGCAGTCGAACATGAACCTCATCCTTTTTGGGAAGTCGGTTAAAAATACTGAATTACATAATATAAACTGAGTTTTTGCCGTATCGTTCTGATCCCAATGCAAGTACTATAAAACCTTTATCAAAATTGTACATTATCATGAATGTGAGATATGTAAATGCATCAAATATGATAAGATTAAACTGTTGAAAACAATTTTTTGTAACTTAACTTCGTTTACTGTAGGCTCGCCGCAAACGGGCCATGAGCTTGTACGTGTAATTGCTGCAAGGAGTGCAAGGCGTTCGTGCGATGATAAACCAAAAAAAATATTTAAAAATAACAAATAACCTGACTGCTTAAAAAGCGAACTAAAAAGATATGCGCGGGCTGGCTAACCAAAACCAGATGTATCCTCCGACTGCACAGCATGATTTTCTTCTTGTATACGTCTTTTTAGTTCGCTTTTTAAGCAGTCGGGTTTTTGTTATTTTTAAATAACTTTTTTATTTACAACTTTTTAGTTATGTTTTTTTTTGAATTATGTACATTTAAACACATAAGTGTTATAAATTTTTGTAATCACCTCTTAAACCGTTTATTTTGATAGCCCACACGATAGGTTTGGAAGAGAAAAAGTGGGACACCACAATATGGCGCCCAAAATCCGCCATTTTTCTATTTTCAAATTTTAATGTAGCCAGTGACACTCGCAGGGTTAAGACGAATCGATTGTCATAAGAATCATCAAAATCGGCCGACGCGTTTGGTCTCTAGAACGCCACATAGGAATAAACATACATACATAGACTGATAAACACATTACCCTCCTTCGGCAGTCGGGTGAAAAATAAAATACCTTATCTAGATTATTACAGCTATGTATTTATTATAAATTTAATTGTACATCAAAAAGTTGAGTATGGATTTAAGCATTTACTTGTAACTGAACATCGAACATAAGCTATTTTAAAATTTACTCAAACCACACTTCGAAAATAACGCTCGATGTTTTGTTACAATCTCATTTTAAAAACCACCGAGCGTTGTGGTGTAACATTTTATCGAGCAAAGGCACGAACGCGGGTGACGTGGATTGAGGTCAACAATGAACGTAAGGTACAAAGAAATGTTACAGGTAAATGCTTACTCGCCGTGAGCATTACGTCGAACGCAGCGTCAAACAATCACAAGAACGTTACATTACATGGAATTCTTACTTTAGGAATCTGAGCATTTGTCTGTATTGTACCATTCGTAAGAACGTTAAATTACATTGTAATGCTCGCGAAAATGCTCTAGTGTATACGCGCCTTAAGATACATTCAAACATGATATACTAGCTGTGCCCGCGGCTTCGCTCCCGTCAACTGCCTAACCTACCTATCTACCCTACCCTACGTACACTCACCTACTACCCTACTCTACCTTACCTACCCTACCTACCCTACCTTACCCACCCTATCCTACCTACTCTACCCTACCTACCTACCAATTATTTTTGGTTTTAATTTTTCTTTCATAAGAACCTTCTCCTAACAATAACAAATACAACAAAACAAGAATTAGCGAAATCGGTCCAGCCGTTCACGCCTGATGCCGTGACCAAGGGAAAAGGGGATTCATTTTTATATACATAGATTCAAGTAAAAAAACTTTACCATTTTTTTTCAATTATTTTTAGAGTGAAGAACACCCCTCAAAGGTCTGCAACACACATATAATTATAGACAACAAAGGCAACATAGTGCAGACGTACCGCAAATTACATCTATTCGACGTTGAGATACCGGAGCGTAATGTCCGATTGAAAGAGAGCGACTTTTGTATGCCGGGAAACCATATTGTTGCGCCGGTTGATACGCCTATAGGGAAAGTTGGTGAGTTCCTTTAATTTTCTGGTATTCTCTAATAAAATCTTCTAGCTAGTGTTTAAAGAACTGGAAGACGCAGCGTTCGAAAATCTTGCACTAGATGGACCGAGGACCGAGTCCGAAGAATTGCCAAACTTAAGTAGCAGGGCACATTGCTCGCAGAACGGATGGGTCGGTGAGGCCGAAAAGTTCTGGAGTGGCGACTGCTTGCCGAAAGAAGCTGCGTTGGAAGGCCTCCCACTCGGTCGACTGATGACCTGGTTAAGATTATTTTCTCTTTTACAGGTCTATCAATATGCTATGACTTGCGTTTCCCAGAACTGAGTACCTCGCTCAGTATAATGAAAGCAGAAATATTGACATACCCTTCAGCGTTTACACAGCACACCGGGGCAGCACATTGGCATGTTTTACTCAGGTGAATATTATCTTCCTAGCCTTTACCGCATCTATGTTGGAGTCGACTTTATCTGGATGCAGTTGAATACATGTATTTTAAACCGACTTTCCAAAAAGAAGGAGGTTCTGTGATCGACTTTATGTTCGGTTTTTTTGTCTTTGTTGTGTATTTTCACCGATATCTCCGTCAATTGTAGACCGATTTTGAAAATTCCTGCTTTTGTTTGGAAGAGTATGTTCCGAAATTGGTCCCATTTTAATTTGGTTAAGATCTGATGAAGAACTTCGGAGATATACAACAGAACTCTTCAATTAATAATTGCAAATCTCTCGGGATTGCTGCAATCGCATGTCTTTTTATTCTTTATACCATTTCATAACATAACATCACGCCAGTACGCTCTAAAGGGGTACGCAGATGTGTAAAGTTCACTTTGGTACACTCTCATTTCACCGGTTTTATTCAAGTTTCATGATATTCGGGTAATCTTTTCTGGCATTAATGGTATCTTACTAAACTACTTGCCTATTAGGTAGGCACAACTAAAAAGTGAAAAATAAAAAAAAAACCTTTTTACATGAAAATACTACCGACTTCCAAATAAGAAAACTAAAAAGTGAAAAATAACTTTCTTTTTGGAAGTCGGTGTCCATAACACAAAAAATTGGTACCTACCAATGACACTGTATTTTTTTGTAAAAAAGTTTTTTTATTTTTCACTGGGTTCGATCCCCAGGTCGTTCAGTGTTATCGAAATATTCCGTCACGAATTTCAAGAGTCTGGATTTGTGATGCTAATGAGCTCGCTCTCTGACTAAATATAAGTAGCGAAATGTGGGTACTTTAATATGTCGTGGGTTTGGACTCAAGTAGGCATTTAAATTTGTGTAACTTATTTTATCAACACTGCTCTCAAAACGGTGAAGGAAAACGGCGTACGTACGATGTTTAGAATCCAACATTCGAAATCATGTGACAGCCACCAACCCGCACTGGCCCCGCATCGTGGATCGTACCCAGTCCCTCTCACAGAGAGAAGAACTGTGTCCCAGCAGTAGCAACATTATAGGCACTATAAATAAAATTAAAAGAAATAATACCTTTTATTTTAAGCATTAAGTGTAGTTTTACATCTCACAAGTGTAGTTAGTTAATAGTAAAGTGAAGTAAATATAAATCCAGTAACACTTTCCAGTGACATATTTAAATTAAATTCTGACAGAATTGCTTTATCACATTCTTAATTACAATATATTATTATATTTGGTCAGGGCCTAAAATAATAAAAATAAGGTGTATAAAAATCTTACATTGATGAATTTTAATTGACAAAAGGAATCATTCATTACAGATACCTTGACTAAATAAAACTTCAATCTATTATGATTAATAAAATTTAATTTAAAATATTAATTTAATTTCATAGATATATAATTTAATTTAAAAAATATTAATTTAATTTCATAGATTTATAATTTACTTTAAAATATTAGTTTAATTTCATAGATTTATAATTTACTTTAAAATATTAGTTTAATTTCATAGATTTATAATTTAATTTATGTTTTATAATAAGGCTGATAATGCTTATGCTATTCTAATATACTAACGCATGGAGTTCCCTTCGAATAATATTCGATTATCGTGCAGGCAAACTCGCTGGTAGAAGCTAGTTCGTTATTAAAATACCTTTTTGCCTTCTCCCCAGAGCTCGTGCAATAGAAAACCAATGCTACGTAATTGCAGCAGCACAATCCGGCGCCCACAACTCCAAACGCAAGTCCTACGGCCACGCAGTTTGTATAGACCCTTGGGGCGAAGTCCTGGCTGACTGCGAGGAGGCTTCGCCCTCTTACAAGGTGGTGGAGATCAGTGAGGAGAAACTGAAAGATGTAAGACGGAATATGCCTGTTTTTCAGCATAGGAGGTATGTGCATGTACAATTTTGTTAAGGAACTAGCGAAATAGCTTTCTTCAAGCGATTAAATCGCTATTAGCGATCGTTTGAGACTATGTTCAAGCGGTTAAATCGCTATTAACGATCGTTTTAGACTTTCTTCAAGCGATTAAATCGCTATTAATGATCGTATTAGACTTTCGTCATCAAAACCCGTTAAAGCTTACGCAAATAGCTAATTAAATAGACAAAAGCACAACTGCAAATGTCTTTTTATTATGTAAAAAAAAGTCTCTGCGTCGGTTTTCTTCCACTTGTACCCAATTTAAGAAAAATCTTTGTTATTAGTTTTTTTTTAACTAACCCTCAGTTTCTGGAAATAATTTATTGACGTGACACAAATTAAACGCTACCAAGTATAAACCGGTTCATTATAAAAACATCTAAAACGGCGGTGCTTATCATGTTCTCTCCCTTAAAAGCCCCGCCATTTTAGATTCGTTTCTTTAGTGAACCGGGTTATACTTAACTAGCTCCCGTCAACTGGCTTCCTACCTACCTATCTACTGTACCTACCCTACATACATGATTGTTACGTTACTTAAACCGTTTACGCAGCGCACGAAACGGAAACTCTCAAAAAAGGAATAAATTTGCCCGTTTTTGCAACATTTTTCATTTATACTCCGCTCCTATTGGTCGTAGCGTGATGTTATATAGCCTATAACCTTCCTCGATAAATGGATTATCCAACACAAAAATATTTTTTCAATTCTAACCAGTAGTTTCTGAGATTAGCGCGTTCAAACAAACTCTTCAGCTTTATAATATTAGTAAAGATACTCGTAAGTATTAAGTATAGATTCATTCAATTTCAACCAACACTCTGATGAAAAATATTTTTAAAATTTGTCATATCAATTTATTATAATTTTCATTGCAGAATCTGGGCCAAATATTTAATGAATTTGAAAACATCACATTTTGGTACTCGATCCTCGATCTAGTACCCGAGACGCGAATTTTTAAATCACTGATCCATCTTAACATTTAGGCCGAGTTTGAGAGATTAATTTAGGATTTGCACACGGTTGGCGCAGTGGTTGAGCGATTGACTGCTGCGCTGCGTGTCGCGGGTTCGATTCCCGCACGGAACAAATATTTGTATGACCTACAGATAGTTGTTCCGGCTCTGGGTGTTTGTGTATGTGAGTTTATATGTTTGTAAACGCACCCACGATACAGGAAGAAATTCCTAGTGCGGGGCAACGTTTTTAAAAAAAAATACAAAAAATTACAAATACAAATACATTTATTGTACTGGGTGAAATTCTGTAAAGGTGATAAGGTTGAAATAAATAAATAAATTGTATCACTTCCTTTTCAGAAGCAACATATACTCCCTATACTGTCTAAGTCTTCGCAAGGACCTCCTACCCACCCACACAGAGCCGTCCGACCTACCACCGGCCACATCGTCCGGTACGGACACGGACATAAAAGCGGACGAACCGCACTATATGTTCGGACATGTGAAAGTTCCAGAAGCTTGTGTGTTCTTCAAGTCGAAGCTGACGTATGCTTTTGTTAATTTGAGGTGAGTCAAGCGTGTACAGTACAACTATTTCATTAATGTCCCTCGGCAATCATCGCATTTCCGAATACAAACGAATGCTAATTTCCATGTACATCAATTATTAGATTTATCGTGTATAATAATTTGAATTCAGAACTAAGTACTTTACTGCAGTTTTGTTTAGATTTCCGTGTGAAACATATAGAGTTGTAAAAATAGCAGCTTTCCTCCCTTATTTAAAACTAGCTGTCCCTGGCGGCTGTAAAACAGCGCCATCTATTGGAATCAATTGTAAATGATCCGTTCAAAAAATCTTTGAAATGTTTATTAAGAGCCAAATATTCCATAATTTTGTGGTTAGGAGAGTTGATTAAAACATAACATGCAACTTTTATGATCAATTCTAGAAAATTTTAATTTTACACACAAAATTTAATTAAAAATCAATGCATATCGCGCCATCTAGTGACATTCATTTGAACCAAATTTTCTTTGTTAGCGCTGGATCCCGTGACAATGGCCAATTTTTAGAACTGGCCTGGCTGTTTTTTCTTATTCGAGCACTAGCTGTCGCACGCGGCTTCGCTCCCGTCAACTGGCTACCTACCTACCCATTTACCCTACCTACCCTACCGTACCTACACTACATACATGATTGTTGCGTAACTTTAACCGCTTACGCAGCGCACGCAACGGAAGCTCTCAAAAAGGAATATTTTTGCCCGTTTTTGCAACATTTTTCATTTATACTCCGCTTCTATTGGTCGTAGCGTGATGTTATATAGCCTATAACCTTCCTCGATAAATGGACTATCCAACACAAAAATATTTTTCTATTCCAACCAGTAGTTCCTGAGATTAGCGCGTTCAAACAAACAAAAAAACAAACTCTTCAGCTTTATAATATTACTAGCTTCTGCCCGCGGCTTCGCCCGCGTAAAAAGTGTTTCATCATCCCAAGGGAATATAAACTATCCTATGTCCTTCCCAGGGTCCCAAACTATCTCCATGCAAAATTTCATCTAAATCGGTTCTGTAGATCCAGAGATTACCCCCTACAAACTCACAAACTTTACCTCTTTATAATATAGCTGTTCCACTTGGTTTCGCTCCCGTGGACCACCCCACAGGACCTGTTTTCAGGTTAAAAAATAGCCTTTGTCACTCAAGAATAATGAAGCTTTCTATTGGTAAAAGATTTTTTTAAATCGGTACAGTATTTTCGGATCCTATTCGGTACAAACAAACAAACAATAAGTCGGTTAACAAAAAATCTTTCCTATATTATTATTATAAGCTGACCCCCGTGGCTTCGCTCCCATCAACTGGCTATCTATCTACCACTACCTACTTACTCTACCTACCCTACCTATCTACTCCACCTAACCTACTTACTCTACCTACCTTACAAACAAACAAACTCTTCAGCTTTATAATATTAGTATATTAGTATATTGATAAAACTCTTTGCAAATAAACAAATTTGATTACCATAAAAAAAGGTTATAGTGAGTCAATCTTAAAAGATAGACATATGCTGTCGCGGACTTTTTTTTAGAACTTTTAAAGAGGAACAATTCCATCATACATGATTTTTACGTAACTTAAACTGTTTACGCAGCGCACGCAACGGAAGCTCTCAAAAAGGAATAATTTTGCCCGTTTTTGCAACATTTTTCATTTATACTCCGCTTCTATTGGTCGTAGCGTGATGTTATATAGCCTATAACCTTCCTCGATAAATAGACTATCCAACACAAAAATATTTTTTCTATTCCAACCAGTAGTTCCTGAGATTAGCGCGTTCAAACAAACAAACAAACAAACTCTTCAGCTTTATAATATTAGTATAGATATAGTTTAGATAAATTAAATTATGTTAAAATAGTATTAACAACTCTATATACTTCCAACTTGAGTGAGAGCGTCCGGTCTGCACCAAGTGCAAACGGCAACTCATTGAAATCCGCCGACTGATGAAACATTAAGTTTGCCGAGGGACATTAAGAAAATGTCTGTACTGTAATTTGTATTCCAAGGAAACGGAAATAAAGAGAAGGGAAGAAGAAATTATTATCAAAAAATCTAATAATATTTTGCAAATAATTGAGGTATATTTAGGCAAATATGTGCTTTATTTCTTGATTAATAAGTTCGATATTAAATTTAGTATGGGTGTCATATCATCAACCAACCAATGAATAAAGTAATAATAACTGCAAACTTATGGGTTTCTGATCTGTTAGATTCAAGAAAGAAAAGTCATCAAAAGCCTGCCTTTTTCCAATATCAACCTTTTTCAGTTGACATAAATACGAAAGTCAATAGACAAATTAATGGTCGCCTAGAAAATCCAAAGTGACAGACACTTAGCTAAGTTTATTGTTTTAGGCTTTATTTCAAGTCCAACAAGAATCATATTTCTTTGAAAGATAAAATTACCATAAGAGCCCATTCAGATGACAAGCGCTCAACGCGCGTTATCAAAACGCGCGTTTACAACTACATGCATTTTATTCAGGCTGTACACATGCTAACGCGCGTTTTAATAAAGCGCGCGTTGAACGTTGCGCTAGCGCCCGACTGTTGTCAGCGCGCGTCAACGCGCGCTTTGAGATCATTGGTTTTCTATATTTCCGTTCAGTTGAGCGCGCGCTGTCGACGCGGATAGACGTATTTTAGGGTTCTTCAGTATCATTCCGTCCAGAAATCGTCCGAAATGGAAACCGAAGCTTTTAATACGGAATTATTTATAGATGAAATAGAGAAACGTCCTGCGATTTGGGACATGACAAGTAGCGATTATTCAAATAAGAACCTAAAGAGACAGGCTTGGGAAGAACTCGTCCTCATATTCTGTGAAGGAGATGACAATGTAGAAAAGAAGAAATTATTATGTGAGTACATATATTTATTTAAATTAACAATCAGTTTGTGTTAGTAATTAAATATTGCCATCTAGCCAATCAACTTTTCCCTCGTTGATGAAATAATTTGTTAAATGTACTCGAACATTATCCGCCTGCCGCACAGCACGCCCGGTATAATTTGAGGCTAGATTTTCCAGTGGTGGGGTATACAGTGTATCTTCATAATTGTAGCCATCCCTCATTCTGACATAATTGTGTAGTGTGCATATTGCTTTTACTATCTTTTCTGCAAATTCGATGTTAACATCTAACGGCCTAAATGTAAAATGCGCCATTTATTGCACATTATTCCAAAAGTACATTCAACATACCGGCGTGCTAATGTCAAACGGTTATTAAATATTTTTTTAGCATAAGTTAGTGACCTTCCCCCATATGGCCGCATTAAATTCTCCATCATGCCAAAAGCTTCATAAGCCACTATCACATATGGCAACACAGTCGGTCTATTTTGTATTAACAATGCCTTTGGCTCAGGTAGGTCTAATGACCTTTCTGTCAGCTTTTTGTACAATGAAGAATTCTTGAATATTCCTGAGTCACTGTTTTTACCGTAGGCACCTATGTCAACCCACACAAAACAATAGTTTGCATCCGCTAGCGCCATTAAAACTAGAGAAAAATAATTTTTGTAGTTATAATACATGGAACCTGAGTGTTCAGGCTGGATTAACCGTATATGTTTCCCGTCCAAGGCTCCCAAACAATGGGGAAACTTTGAGTTCTTTGCAAATATCGTGGATATTTCATACCACTTTTCTTTCGTTGGTTCACTCATAACAATGGGTCTTAATTTTCTCCAAATAGTTTCACATACATATGGTACTATGGTAGCTAAAGTAGATTTGCCAATTCTATTATCGTAGCTTAATGTCCCAAGTGAACAACCTGTGGCCAAGTATCTGAAAAGAACATAAACTATTACTAAATACTGTTTTTTTTTCAGCGTCATCCCTGCAAAAGAAATGGAAGAGTCTAAGAGATAATTATATGAGAGAGGTGAAGAAAATGAAGACTGTTACATCGGGATCAGGAGCTTCCAAAACTTCGTCTTATATTCATTATAATAGACTACGATTTCTACAGGCATCTATAGCCAACAACGATACAGAAAGTAGTTTCGATGCAGATAATGCATCAGCTTCGTCTGAAGTTGCTGAAGTAGGAGTAAGTTCTGCATTCAAGAGTCCTAAATCTACTCCAAGAAAAAAACAAAAAATAAGCTCTGCTGACGAAAGATTTGCAAGCATATTAGAGCAGAGTTTGGCACAGAAAAATGTTTCACATCCAAAAGAAGATGATGATGAAGACAAGCAGTTTTGTTTGTCACTAGTTAAAGAGATTAAAAAAATTCCGGAATATAGACGACTTCAGACTAAAATTTCCATTTATAATTTAATCTTGCAAAACCAAATTGTCCTTCAAGGACCGCATCATCAGACATTTGAAAATCAATACCATCGTATCCCGGTACCACAACGAAGAAATTATTTGTCACAAGAGCAGCGTAATCAAGCTTCTGTCGAAGACTTTCAACATTATCAATCACAGCAATCTGGTGTGCCAAATAATTTAGCACATTATGGTTATACTACAGCAATGGGATCGCCAGCACACACTCCTTCGCCAGCACCAACTGTCAGCAGTGAATCGGAATTAGAGTTATTCCGCGATTAACAAAATGTTTTTTTTTATTTCTTTTCTGTACAAGTTGATTTGATTTCATTGATTTAAAGATATGTTGATTAATAAAAAACTTACCTCAATGTAACTATGAGTTTTTCTTCTGGTGAAATGCAATATCGCAAAGCGTTTCTATCTGCTACGAGTTCATCGTTTAAGAGAGCCAGTAAGTCATCAAATGACTTGATGGACATTCTGAAGAAGTTAAAAAATTTGGGTCCAAATTGCCTTAACTTAGGATACAAAATAATGTACTGGCTTTCAGTCAGCCTGTGTGACAAAATTGGGTGGACCCAATATCTCCGTCTTCTGTCGCGTCGTTTCTGCCGTCGGTATAGAATCACTGTTAAAACTGTTTCTACGTCCATCTTCAACAAATGTAAGAACTGTACTGAACCATGGCGGTCGCGGCAACGCGCGTTCGACGTCTGACAAACGCGTAACATGTAAACACTATACAAAAAATTAACGCGCGTTCAACGCGCGTTGAGCGCTTGTCATCTGAACGTAGCCTTACCGTTAATTGTGTGAATATGTATATCATAATAGGGATACCTCCTGGGTAGAAAAATATAATTGTATTTAGTCCGTCAGTGAGATAATCAAATAATATTATACTCGTATTTTTTGCTTTATCAAATAAATAAAAATTGACAAAGATAAAGCGCATCAAAGTTTAGGAGTGGGGGATTGTGACGTCACTTTGTCAGTATAAAGTGTAGCACACCGTGATGTCACACTATATTTCAACATACTGTATCGTCGTATTTTTTTGTTTATGTGTCAAAAAAATACGTGTCCAATATTTTTAGGTTATCTAACTGACGGACTAAATTGATATTTTTGTCAACTACCCTATTTATTGTTGACTTTATTTGAACTATCACAAGGTTGATATTACTTTACAAAGTCCAAATAATGACTTCCTCATACATTTACATGTCACACATGACTTATGAGGAAACAGTGCCTCATACAAACTTAAATTGTATTCTTAGCTCATCCTTCACATACACATACTGCGTGTACTATTGTACGTGTACCCTTCCTACACGCACACACTCTCAGTCGCATACACCTCCACTCCCTCCCACATACACACACGCACACATATACACTCACACACATACCCACTTATACTGCTACAATCTATTATTAATATATCTATGTCTGGTTTTGGTTTTATTATAAATGTTTGTCTAGTTTCAACCTTTAGTATAACCAAAATTTTGTCTTGGAACTAAGTTGTATTTTCGCTCCTGGGGTGGGTGCTATTAACTGCGACACAGTTATCTACTAAACTAACGCAGTATTAACGTACACAAAAATTGTACTATGTTTTTGTTGCAATAAATATTTGCATTTGTTTTCAGATGTGTAATCCCAGGCCACGTACTGGTAGCTCCAATCAGAATGGCGGAGAGAAACAGAGACTTATCAGAAGAGGAAGCTCAAGATTTTTATAAAACGATACGAATTGTACAAAGTGTAAGTTAATCTTCTCTTGTGTTTTATATCATCACGGCTACCCAGCTGCACTACCCAGGGCTACCCAGGAAACATCCCTCTTGGCAAGATATTGCCAGTAACATGGCACTATACCAGACACCATTATAATGGCATTATCATTATAATGGCAAAACGTCATAAAAGGTCCAATCGCAATACGTCATTTTTCAATGTAATCGCTTAAAAAGTTAGGAGAATGATGGCTACCGTGTTCGATTTTGCCGCTAGGGGCGCTGGTGTAGAATGAGGTCTGTAAAATGTCTAATTTCATAGTTTTTAGGCTGTAAGCGCGAGTTTATCTACTACTTTTTTATTGTTGTGTATATTTTCCAAATATGGCAGATTAAGAGAGATACGGTTTTATGTTTCGAGAAATTTTATTCTGTTTTTTTTTTTCGAAATATAACTGCGGCGTACTCACACTTCTACGGTATTAGAAATGGTTTTAGTTCAAAATTTGTTTCCGTGCGCGTTATTACAACGTTTAACAGCTATGTTTATGGTCCTTACTCACCAGTGGCGCCAACTGGTGGGCACAAAAATTGAAGCCTAATCAGATGTGTAGGTACTTCCAAAGCTTACCTTCTACAAACAAACATATTTGTCTCTCCATAATATTAGTTTAATCACGGGGTCCCAGCGCTAAGAAAGAAAATTTGTTTCAAATAAATATTACTAGATGGCGCAATATGCACCGATTTCTTATTAAATTGTGTGTAGAATAAAAAAAATCTGGTGTTGACAAAAAAAAAATATGTTCATTCAAAGCTTATTCAACTCTCCTAAGCACAAAATTATGAAATATTGGGCGCTCACAATAACTAACAAATCGTCAATGTATTAATGGAAACAGAAAAATATTCACGAACCGAGTAAAACCTGTTTCTTGCAAGTCGCTGCTAACATCATCTATCTATCGCCGTGGAACTGAATCGAACGCGACCGATTTAAAAAAAAAAATCAGTTTAATCAGACGAAAAACGCTAGTTAAGTCGGAACGGTTTCTTTGTATGGGATGAGGCATCTGTATCATCATCATCATTTCAGCCGAAAGACCAGTCCACTGCTGGACATAGACCTCTCCCAAGCGTCGCCACATTGACTGGTCCCTTGCGACCCACATCCAGCGGATCCCCGCAACCATCACTAGGTCATCGGTCCACCTGGTGGGAGGCCTTACAACGCATCATCTTCCGGTTCGCGGTCGCCACTCCAAAACCTTTCTGCCCCATCGGCCATCCGTTCTGCGAGCAATGTGCCCTGCCCACTGCCACTTAAATTTGGCAATTCTTCGGGCTATGTCGGTAACCCTGGTTCTCTTGCGGATCTCTACATTTCTGACTCGATCACACAAGGAAACCATGCATAGCCCTCTCCATTGCCCTTGGCAACGGAGGGGGATCTGTATGCTAGTATTATATTATCTGTGGTTTAGTTTAGACCGAAACTAATGTTATTTTTATTACAGTTAATGGAAAAAGTCCACGCAGCAGATTCGTGTACAATCACAATACAGGATGGCGAGGACGCGGGCAGAACGGTACACGTAAGTCTTTTTTATAATTACATATAAAAAGACTTACCATCAGGTGAGAAAGTGGTCAAGCGCGAGCCTATCTATAAAAAAAATACACTGGCTTTTTTCCTGCGGCTGCGGTCCCGTGGCCCAAGCCGCTGGATCAGTTTTTTGATAAAAAATAGCCAATGTTACTTCGGAATAATGTAGCTCTAAATAGTTGAAAGAATTTTTTAAGTCGGTCTAGTAGTTTCGGAGCCTGTTCGGTACAAACGAACAAAAATTATTTCCTCTTTATTATATTATTATTATAAGTAATAAGTATGAGTATATAGAAAGCATAGATACACAAACATACATAAATTCATCCCTATTGCCCATCATCATCATAATATCATCCGAAAGACGTCCACTGCTGGACATAGGCCTCCCCTAAGTGTCACCTTGATCGGCCCCACAGACATAAATCTCACTAGAGGACGCGATTGTACGTACTTCGCGTTCCAAAAAACGGACTAAAGTTACGATCAATGATCGTAATCTGAGCTTTTCATTTCGCATTATCGGCACCGGAAATCCACCGAAATCTAGAAAAATGCCTTTTTATGCCATATTGAGCTGTAAAGAATGTATAGAAAAAGTTGGCCGAGGCATTGGAAATGTTTTCTTTCATTGGCAAATAAATTTGTTTTTAAATAGTTTGTGAAAAAGCGGCTCGCTCGGTTTTCATAAGGATGGAGGGACTTGCGTTCAATCAATCTGCCTAGCCTTTGCCCAACCATATTGAGGTCGGCTTCCAGTCTTACCGGATTCAGCTGAGTACAGCATTAGTGTTTTACATGGAGCGACTGCCTATCTGACCTCCACACGGTACTGGGTGTACTGGGTAACACGGTACCCCTTGGCAAGACTGATGTCAGATCTCAAGCTTCTGACTACCCGTAACGACTGTCAAAGATCTTCAAATGACAGCCGGGACCAACGGCGATCCACGGACCGACCTCGTCAAGCGTTGCTTAACGTTGATGATCGACCAGTGCGGCTGTTATTATACGCACTTCACTCAAAAATCAACTTAAAATACACAACGCTAAAGTTGATGCTTGAATTGTCGTATTTTGTGTTATTGTTTCAGCATCTCCATTGCCATATAATGCCGAGGAAAAAGGGAGACTTCATTGACAACGATCTCATATACTTGGAACTAGCTAAACATGATCAGTAAGTATTACAAACAAACTAGTTCGTGACTGCGGTTTCACCCGTACTTCCTAGATTATAGAGCATCCAAGGTCCGGGCCTTAGTCTAGCTATTAACCAAGGTTCATTCAATTTCTTTGGGCTCTAGAGCCGTGCTTGTTTAAAACATCCAAACGTACATTCATTAGCTTTTAGTGGAATAAGGTATTTTACTCTATATGAGAAAAAAGCTATAAATATATTTATGGGATAGGGTAGGCAAAAAGCAGTTGGAAATTGTTAGTTTTATTTCATTAACGAACAAAGTAAATTTTAAAATTCAATTCGAAGTTTTCAGTTTTTTTTAATCTGTTTTATAACAACATGAATACGAAATAGTAACCGCCATGTTATTACGTCATACGGCTGTGTAAACTAAAAACTGTCAGCTGTCAACTAATCGGCGTATCGGCGCATTTGTTTACATAGCCAACTGACGTCATGACGTCAGAAAATTTGAAAATGTAACCACTACATGTAAGTGCCATAAAAATGCATTTAATTTTCGATTGAAAAATAATTTTGTGTTTTTTTTTAGTGGCATACTAGCACTATAAAATTAAATTGAGACACTTTTCAAAAATGAGTGTTCATGACCATTCATAACACGTAGTGTGGTTAGTGTTTTCAATGCTTAGTAAAAATCTACATTGTTACGTTAATGTTGAAAATAGATAACCCTCCTTTTGGTTTCGCCGTAGTCGGGTAATAATAAAATAGCAATCACTGATCCCCGAAACAAACAAGTTGACCGGTGCACTTGATTGATTTGATTTCTAACTTTATTTCAAAGTTCTTAGCGTTGAGATTTGTTTGGCTAAAAATCTGCGCCTCGATAAGTGACCACAAAACAAATTAGTAATCAAAAATTGAACTTTACCTTCTTGTGTTTTAGGTTCAAATCCGGTCACCCATCGAAGCCGCCAAGAACGAGAGAGGAAATGGTTGCAGAAGCCACATTATTAAAATCCGAATTACAAAAAATGTTAGCAGGAGAGGGCAGTAGTTGATAAGTGTAATATAATTTACAGGGTATTTGGAAAATAAATGTTTAGTTGCACCAGTTAGGGATGATGCCTGAGTAAAAGCACCGGCCAAGTGCGTGTCCGACTTCGCACGTTCAGGGTTCCGCACCAAAGAAAAAATCAGATTTTTCAATATATTGGTATTTTTTTATAAAATATACGTATTAATAAACAAACATTATCACCAAACTTCAAGTTCATAGGTCAATGTTAAGTTAAAAATTCTTCGGCATAAAATTCTGTGACAGACGACTGACAGATAGACAGATGAACAGACAGACAAACACGTGAGTGGCAGCAATAGGGCTCACTTTGGACCCTTTGGTTACGGAACCTTAAAAATAATAATACAATCATGCCTCACTTCCTGATGTGCCCTCTGTGCAAAGACACCTTCGCCCTGAAAGATCTTTGTGAGGCAAATGATAATGCTGTTGGAGTGGTTGAAGTCTATCAGTTAGATTATAAAAAAATATTGGACAGGTATTTTTTCTTAATCTGTACTTAATATTAGAAAGCTGAAAAGTTTGTTTGTTTGAACGCGCTAATCCCAGGAACTTCTGGTTGGAATAGAAAAATATTTTTGTGTTGGATAGTCCATTTATCGAGGGAGGTTATAGGCTATATAACATCACGCTACGACCAATAGGAGCGGAGCATAAATGAAAAATGTTACAAAAAAGGGAAAAAAACTTTTCTTTTTGAGAGCTTCCGTTGCGCGCGCTGCATAAGCGGTTAAAGTTACGCAACAATCATGTTTGTAGTGTAGGTAGGGTATGGTAGGTAGGGTAGATGGGTAGGTACTTAGCCAGTTGACGGGAGCGAAGCCACGTGGGAAAGCTAGTATAAAGTATAAAGCCAATCAAAGTTCAAAAGTGTGCTTGTGACGTCACTTCTAAGTAATAAGTGTACCATGGCGTAACGTAAGGCGAAACTTCAACACACTGTATCGTCGTAATTTTTAGGATTACGTAGCCGATGGGTCCAAACGGAGTCCTATTGTTGTCACTCACATGTCCGTCTGTCTTTCCGTCTGTCCGTCATCTGTCACACATTTTGTTCCGGAGAATTTTTTACCCTCACATTGACATATAAACTTGAAATTCGGTGATAATGTTTATTATTATTTATATTTTAGTAACACATACCAATATATTGATAAATTGGTGCGGAACCCTAAAGGTACGACGTCCGACACGCCCTTGGCCGGCTTTTTGTATACGTGACAAAAGAAAAAAGAAATTTGTCCAATATTTATTGGTAATCTAAAAATGACAGAACAAACAATTTTTTTCAGGAAACAACCCTATCACGAGGTCGATTTTCCAGTATTCTAACGTATTTACAAAGTCGAGCTTTTAAAAAAAATCTGTAATGGGCTTGTGTCATATTTACGGCCGTGCTGTACTGTGATTGGTCAAAGCCATTATTGTTCGGTTGTGAAAAAGGTTACATGTATAGATCCATCTCTATCTTGCATAAGAAAAAATAGAACTTTAACACGTCGTAGTACAGAGGTTTATTTATTTTCCAAGAGCTTTTTAAATCAATTTAGCAATAATTACCTAGTTCTAAGATTAAATTTAAATGTTAGCGCTCAAGTTAGATAAAAACCGGCCAAGTGCGTGTCGGCCTTGGCACCTTTAGGGTTCCGTATCAAACCGCAAAATCAATTTGGTGGTAATATTAAAATTTTCATCGGCGAGGCCTATATTCGTTAGAGAATTTTAACACTGCGGTGCAGGATATTGCAGTTTTAGGTCAGTGCCATCTATTGATCGATATTGGAACTAATTTAATTTTTGTTGATGATTTCTGAAAAAGTATTTGTGTGTGTTGGTCTATTTAGAGACAAAGTTTTATTTTTCCTAAAATTTCATTGTTTTGTCTATGCAAACTTTGGAAATAAGGGCGGGAACGGTATTTTTTTTCTAAAGTCGAAAACAATGCGACGTAAAAAAAAAAGAAAGAATGTTTGAGAATGTGCAAATAGCGCTCTCACTCTCACTTCGAATTTTTAAGTAACTGTTGCAAAAATAAATATATATTGTTTTATTTTTTTCTTATTTGCAAAATCGTTGGGCATACGTCATCTAAAAGTATTCCAAATTTCAATTTGATATCCAGCTGTGAAAGACGGACAGACTCACTGAATCGCACCATTTGGGTCCTTTTTACCATTTTGGTACGGCACCCTAAAAAAGAACACATTGTTTCTTAGTACCAAAATAAGCGGACGAATATTCTTAGTATAATTTTGACGAGAAATAAAGAAATGTGATTATAATTAAGACTTATAACTTCTATAACATAACTTCACGACTATATCCCTCGAAGAGTTAAGCAGAGTTCCAACATGTTCGAATTTAATTCGTACAAATGGTCCAAGATCCCAGGCGCCCTAGAAGTTTGTACTATCTTTTTACACAAAATGTTTGAGACTGAGCAGTGTAAGTATCCGTAAGTTGGGCACCCAACGCGAAAAAAGAAAATTTGGTTCAAATAAATTGCACTAGATGGCGTGATAAGCTTCGATTCGTTATTGAGTTTAGTGAAATATTAGGATTTTCTAGAGACGATCATAAATAATGTATGTTTTTGTTTAATTAACTCTCCTAAGCACAAAATTAAGGAATATTGGGCTCTTAATTCAAATTTTGAAGATTATTTGAATGGATCATTTAAAATTGATTCCAATAGATGGCGCGGTTTTAAATTTCTGAGGCATCTACACGCTTTTTTAATTTGTTTCATAACCTATTCAGGTACAATGAAACTGTTAAAACGTGCATAAAATACTATAAAACAAATCATCGCTGTATTAAAAAAAAAAGGTATTCACGAACCGAGTAAACCCTTTTACGTGCAAGTCGCTGCTAACACCATCTATATCCGTGGAACGGAAACGAATGCGATCGATATTCTTAGAAAAAATATCAGTTTTATCAGACGAAAAACGCTAGTTACGTCGGCCCGGTTTCTCTGTATGGATTGAGGCATCTATATGCTATTATTATATTATCTGTGGTAAAGTACATTGCTGAATGCCACACATTTCGTGTAGGAAGAAGTCAGAAACATCTGGAGCGTCTGGGATCTTGATCTATAAGCATATTGTTATTAACAGATAAGTACCCTATTCAGAAAATTGGTGGCTTGGTTCAAGGTTGCTACATAGGCGTTAAGCGATAACCGATACAAATTTTACAAAAATATTATCTTTGATAACAATCTAAATAGTGCTACGGTTTACGCTTATTTCAATCGTAATGTTAATTGTAAATATATTTTTGTTGAATAAATTATTTCTTAAAAGTGTTATTGCCTTATTTTAACTGATTTCAAATAAGGAGGAGGTTCTCAATTCGTCGGAACCATTTTTTCCCCCGATTACTCAAAAACGCCTGGGCAGATTTTGAAGATTCTTCTTTTGTTGAAAGGGTATTATACTTCCCAGGTGGTCCCATGGTCTTCAATTCAGGATCTGATGGAATCCTGGAGAAATCGAGGAGACGCGTCGAATATTATAAGCATACTTATAGCGATTTTGGTATTTTCATCGACTATGCAATCATTAGCACTCAGAAAGTATCATTTGATGAAGTGTAACTGATGAAGAAGACCACAGATGGCCACTGGAACTCCTTAATGCTAAGTATGTCAAGGGTATAAGATGTATCGAATAGTTAACCGACTATGATGAAGCAAATACTTATAAATAAATGGTACTGATGAAATTGTACGATCGAATTGATTTGATGATGAAGCCGGAAGGTAGGCACTGGAACTCCGAAATAAAACAATGTATCCTAGTCGTGTTTGGGCTTATTGGAATCGTCAAGAGATTTACTTTGGCTATAAATGATTTTCATGGTTATTGGAGGTACTTACCAAAAGTAAAAAGAGATAAATATTTTTTCTTTAACAAATATTATCAAACTGACTTCCAAAACTAAGTGTAAAAATAACATTCTTTTCCGAAGTCGGTGTACAAAAACGGAAAACAATTGGACCCAAAGTTTTTTATTTTGCCTAATAGAATAGATACAGTCCTCCTATATAAGACTATCATCCAGTTTCTGGAACGAAACAACAATAGGGCAATCACTCCCTTCTCATACAGAGAACTCAGAGAAGGCACGAGACGAGCATATATCACCACGCTTGCTGATTGCGGGTTGGCGATTTCAAACTTATATTAACTACTAGCTGTGCCCGTGGCTTCGCTCCCGTCAACTCCCTAACCCCACCCTACCTGCCCTACTTGGTTACTTACCTAGACCTACCTACCCTACTTGGTACTTACCTACCAACCCTACTTGCCTTGCTACCTGCCTTGCTACCTGCCAACCCCTTTTACTATGCTACCAACCCTACCTACCAAATTTTTTTATGAAGTGTCATTCTTCCGCACAGAATCTTAACAACGCCATTCAGAAAATGACGGCGAATACAACGCCATCTATCGAATAAGGAGTTCAACTATCCGAGTATCTGAATTGCGTGTGTTTTGATATTTTAGTTCTTGAACACTTTAAATTCATCTAACTTTTGATAGAGTGAACCGATCGTAATGAAACAAAAACTTAGTAATATTTCAAGTTACGCATATTTTTATGTATAAAAGTTATCTACATTGGTTTCGTACCTTTTACGTGATGCGTGCACAAATAAGCAGACAAACAGGCTAAATTCCAAACATGCTGGCTATGGGTTCTGTTGGTTATCCTTTATCACTTTGGCAAATTTGTTGGAAATGCTTTCGATGTACAAAAACGACTTTTCTACAGATTTATTATATGTATTGATGATGATAAGTTCAGGTTGCCTCACAATGTTTTCTATCACCGTTGTCAGCGATGTCCAAGATAAAAGAAAGTACATTACTTATGTATTAAAAAAGTCACATTGTTACTTGCCCGGATTTGAACTGATATATATATACCTACACAAGTTTGTGCACAAATACAGGGGTAATCCCCTTTTCCGTCATACCCATACCCATGTAAAGGTATTTATTATAGTAAATATAGTTATATGTATATTTATTTTAACTATAATATACAGGGTTACAGGCAAAGTCGACCTAGATCCATTAAGGGCGTGTAGTACACATCATTTCTGAATGATTTCACTATGGAACCCCCCATCCTAAACTTAACCGTTTTCGAGATTTTCGAGTTTTATTTTTTTTTATGAAAATGCCCAATTTTTCGGCTATTGAATTGAATATTTTGAATTTTTTTGACTCTTATGATAATTTTTTTGGTTTTTTACATGAAAAATTTGTTTGTTTTTTTTTTGGTTTTTTGTTTTTTTTCAAAATATTCAATCTTAACGGATCTAGGTCGACTTTTCCTGTAACCCTGCATAATAGGTAGGGAAAAAGTTTCTTCGCAGTTTTTTAAGAAAATTCAAAACATTTTTTAATATAGTTTATTTACATTTAACCAACGTATGTAGGTACCATTTTGTTCGATAACTTTTTGCCATCTTGTAGGTAGGGACATGATCCCATTGCTATAGAAATGTTGGGACTTCTGATCAAAATACCGCGACAAGTGGTTTTGGCAGTCCTCTCGTGATGTTAACCGGACACTGCCTAAAGAATTCTTAAGAGACCGAAACAGGTGGAAATCTGAAGGTGCAAGATCAGGATTATACGGCGGATGCATTAACACCTCCCAGCTAAACTCTCTTAATTTTTGCTGAGTGGCTCTAGATGTGTGAGGTCTAGCGTTATGATGATGAAAAACCACACCCCTTCTGTTGATTGATTCCGGCCGCTTTCTCTCAACTTCTTGCTTTAATCTCATCAGTTGTTCGCTGTAGAGTTCAGAATCGATGGTCCTTCCTAGTGGTAACAGCTCATAATGAATAATGCCCTTCCAATCCCACTACAAACACAGCATCTGCGAAATTTGTGCTACTCTCACAGACACTGCACTAGGTCCATAAACATTGCAATTTTTTTTCGCGGTTTGCGTTGCATTGTTACCTTTTTTGTAGTAAAATTTAAAATGTATCGAATTTCTTCATTAGATTCACTCTTGACAGTACGAAAAACAAATGAAAATCACACATTTTCCTAATTTGAGTTTGGAATTATGTTCTTTAAAATTTAAACTTTCAATGATACCAAAACCAGCCAGATACAAATAGTATAGCCAAAGAGATTTTATTACAAGTTCATACATACTATAATGCGAAAAGACTTTTTCCCCAACCTAATATGTTGTTATTTTTAATTTTACTTCAATAATTATTTAATTTTTTAGGATAAAAACGGGACCCTATTACTAAGATTCCACGATCTGTCTGTCTGTCCGTCTGTCACCAGGCTGTATCTCATGAACCGCGATAGCTAGGTAGTTGAAATTTCACAGATGATGTATTTCTGTTGCCGCTATAACAACAAATACTAAAAAAAGAATAAAATAAATATTTAAATGGGGCTCCCATACAACAAACGTGATTTTATGCGATAATGGTACGGATCCCTTCGTGTGCGAGTCCGAATCGCACTTGGCCTGTTTTTTTTTTGCACCTGCCATGTTATCTCTCCACCACCAATGCTTGATTGGTAGAGAATGCCTCAGGCATTTAGTCCGCCTATGTAGCTGTATGTAGCATGAAATAAATAAATAGTCCGATTAGACGGTAATTAAACAAGACCGGAAAGAGTTCAGGCGCAGTACCAACGGCATTAAGTAACTAGTTATCAAATTTTTTTTGCTTTCATAATAAAATCTTTGAACGAGGTATCCAGGATTGTACTATCTCTACTACTTAGGCATAGATCCATTTTTCCATCATCAGACAAAAAATGTACGGCGATTCGCCATCGGCACATGGTGGACATCCCACCCTGCACTAAACGTTTTGGGAATACTTTCATTGTGCATACAGCTAAGGAGTGGAATTCCCTGCTGGAGTCTGTGTTTCCTGATAGCTACAACCTGGAGGTTGACCTCTTAAGTCAAGAGTACTTCTAGGCAATCGTGCTTCACCGTCGATTACATCATCGCTTACAATCAGGGGAGATGGTGGTTAAACGATGGTTTATTTATTTACATAGTTTTTTTTTAAACTAAATGTAGATTTAATATTTTTTATTACAAAAAAAACAACCGACTTCCAAATAAAACTTCAAATTTTGGAAGTCGGTGTCAAAAAACGAAGAAACGGAACCATAAATACCAACTTTTGAAATTACGTAATTATTGGAATTATTAACGAAATTGAAATTTGACACTTTTCACTACAAAGTGTATATATATATTGATACCTACCTTCTTCTTATATATATTTACCCGACTTCAGAAGGAGTTTAATGTGTTTATCAGTCTATGTATGTATGTCTGTACCTTTGTGGCGTTCTAGATGAATTGATTGACGTAAGAATCATCAAAATTGGCCAACGCGTTTCGTCTCTAGAACGCCACATAGCAACAAATATACATACATAAGCTGATAGACACATTACCCTTCTTTGCGTCAGCCAGTCGGGAAAAACACTTGCGGCGCGGCGTGGCGCTGAGTTTCAAAATCTGTACTAATATTATAAATAAATGTGAATGTAAGTTTGTTTGTTACGCTTTCACGCAAAAAAACTACTCGGTTCAGTAGTTTTTTTGCGTTTATCATGAAACTTTGTACACATATTCTTGGAGGTATTAGAAGTAACATGGGATACTGTTTTTAATAAAAAACAAAAAAAATTAATGGCTTCACTGCAAGCGAAGCCGCGGGTAAAAGTTAGTATTAAATAAACTGAATTATTTCAAATGACTTCAGGATAAGCCATTACTTAGCCACGAGAATAATACTTGAGAGTAATTCGTACATACCTACTTAGTACCTACTTATATTTCGCTTCAGGTGCTCACGGGATGAAAATGTCGTTACACATGGAATCGAGTTTGAAGGGGTCGTGTTACAGCCGCTATCCGATTACTGAGCACTCTTCAACTAGTGATGTAACCGTTGCGGATATCCGAAATATCCGCGAAACAATATCCGCAAAATTGTACGCAGGAATTATAGTAATGATCTTCTTCTCTTTTCTACTGTACCTATATTCTGCTTTTCTGTTCTTAGTTATACTAGAAAAAAAACCCTTTTATCGTCAAGATAAGCTGAATTAATTCAACATTCTGGCTTGCCTAGTTTGGGCCACATGCAAAACCTTAATGGTAGCTTTGATGACTTCCTCGAGAATTGATGAGATGATATTTTAACCAAGACATGAACACGGGGATGACCATAAGCTCTTAGAGTAAGGTTATTTTGAGTGTATGTAAGGGACAGATGTATGAGGGAGGGGACGGCCAAAGAAAAGATGAATGGACTGTGTGAGGAGTGATATGAAAGAAAAGGGAGTCAGTGATGGCGTGACGGGGGACAGGACGGTATGGAAGAAGAAATCGTGTTGCGCCGACCCCATTTAACATGGGACAAGGGCAGGCAGATGATGTAAGGGACAGATGTACTTATATGACTTTTATACATCTGTCCCTTACGCACACTTAATATAACCTTACTCTTTTAGCTTATGGTCACCCCTCTGAAAGAATAAGGGCCGATTTCAACAATGAAACTAATCGCGATTACTTCAACTAAACTCAGTTTATGCAAACACAGCGTTCCGATAAGTTGAAACCGCTGAGAAGCTACCAATCGGAATTTGCATTGCCCTATGAAGGAAAATGTTCAGACAAAAAAATCATAAGAGCATACCTGTGGATATTGCTTTTAGGAATGAGAGAAGGAGCAATCGATTAACCAAGCATTATCTAGCACTACTATGAGACCAATATTCTTATACAGCTGATTGCAAGCCGTTAGTATTGATTGATGATATTAATGTAGATAAACCAGGTACCTTACCTACTATTTGTATCAAATATTCGACACGCAACTCACGTGAATCATTAGTTCCGTTTACAGAGCATAGAACGTCTCACTGGCAAAGTCACCATTGCTTATAAAGTTTAGGGCCGATTTCTCCAATAAAACGAATCGCGATTAGTCCAACTAAACTCAATTTTTGCAAATACAGCGGTGTGATTGGCAATCTCACAGTGGTCTCCATCAGTCAGATTTATTGGTAAAATCGGCTCATAGTGGAACCGAAATTACGCTGAGCACAAGTTTTAGCTTTAACAGCATAGTCTATGCTGTACCCAAAAATATACTTCGAGGTCAAACCCTGTACCAGTGTGTGACTAAGTCTATCAGGGCACGGGATGATAAAAAAACGGGCCAAGTGCATGTCGAACTTCGCACATTTTGGCTCGTACCGAACCGCAAAATCAAGTTGGTTGTAATAGGAAAAAATTAAGAATTTCAAATAAAAAATCTTATTTAACAAAATATTAATAATTGGTAGTAAAATATACATATCAATAAACATTATCACCAAAATGGAAGTTCATAGGTCAACGAGAAGTTATCTAGTGAAAAAATATTGTAAAAAATATTGATTTTGGTGGCTTCTCATTCTTTGTGTTTTAAATTTTCATCGGCGAGGCTTTAATCGTTAGAGTATTTTAACACTGCGGTGTAGACGATTGCAGTTTTAGTTCAGCGCCATCTCTTGACCAATAGTGGAACTAATGACATTTTTGTTTCACATAATCTTTTATCACATAGAATAATTTCAGATTTTTCTCTAGGCAAACTTCGGAGATAAGGGGGAGAAGAAAAGTATTTTTTTTCTTTGAAAATCGAAAACTAAAAAAATGTGCAAATAGCGCTCTTTTATGTAATACTCCACATGCCCAGTAGTTCCATTTCAAATTTTTAAGACACCTTTTCTGTCCATGATGCGAGCAAAAAACAAAATAGGTATATTTCTTATTTGCAAAATAGTTGGGCAATCGTCATCTAAAACTATTTCAAATTTCAAGTTGATAGCATTAACAGTTCTTGAGATATCCAGCTGTGACAGACGGACCGACATACTGAGTCGCACCTTAAAGGTTTCTTTTTACCATTTTGGTACGGACCCCTAAAAGGAGATTTCCCACCCTAGTACGCAGAAAAGCTGGAGAGAATGTCAAATGCAAGAGCCAGCGAAGTGAGCTGGAAAGTTCTGCCTCGGAAAGGTTAGGTTTTCTGACGTTTCATTCGAAAGACTTAGGCCCAATTTTTTTATCCGTTGTTAACTCAACCAATGCTTAGCCCCGAGTTTCTAAGCTCAAAAGGATCGCATAATTAATGTAAGAAATTAACGAGTTATCTGTTGTTGAAAATTCATTCAACCAATCACAGCAGATAACGCGTGCTTGACAATTTGTCACATCCATTCTGCGATAATTTTGAGCTGAGAAATTCGGGGTAAATATGGTAATCAATGGTTTCAAATTTTGCATTTGTTTTTTCTTCAGTTATTAGCCTCATAAATGGTCAAATAAGTTGGAGAGTTAATTAGTTTTAACTATGGATCAAAAAACTGGGTTATATTCACTTTCCCCTCCTCCGCTTGCGATCTTGAATAACCATAGTCGGAATTGTCACGAGCCGTCAATGTCTAAAGTAAATGGTGACACAGACACTACAGACATAAATCTAACTAGATATCGCAAGTCCCTCCATCTGTATGAAAACCAAGCGTGCCACTTTTTCACACACAATTTAAAAACAAATTTACTTATCAATGAAAGAAAACATTTCCAATGCCTCGGCCAACTTTTTCTATACAGTTTTTACAGCTCAATAGATTTCGGTGGATTGCTGGTACCGATAATAATAAATGAAAACCTCAAAGTACGATCATTGATCGTAATTTTACTCCGTTTTTTGACACGCGAAGTACATACAATCGCTTCATCTAGTTAGATTTATATCTGTGGGTGACAGACACTCATTGACACGCTGGGTTTGTATGGAGAGTTTTGAAAATGCTAGAGACGGCATTGGCCGACGAGGCGACTCGGTGCTCTGCGTTCCACTTCAGTCATTTGTCAATAACATAACGATATTCTGGACACGATTATGGATTATATTCGAACTTAGTTATTACTTATGTAACAACGGAAGTAAGAGTACTTTGAAAATTACTCTGAAGTTGTTTTGTGTACCTATGTTGGTAAATTTTTGATTAAGTCAATTACTGACTTCCTTGTTGATCTAGTGTTTGTAAACGCTACTGCTAAGTAAGTCCGGGGTTATACTTAAACTGTTATTGGGTTCATCCATCTGGAATTTTCCAGTAGCTCTCGTTGCGAACTGACTAATAAAACTCAACCTGAATTAAACTAGGGAATTAAATTGAATGGAAGGTAAAAATACAGACCTACACAAACTACACCACACTATACAATACACTAACACTACTGTGCGTTCCGAGCGAGAGGACGGTCGACGGCTTCGCTCACTGTGACGCGATTCGTCGGGATTGTACTGTTGGCGGCGGTATGGTTTGTTTTGGCATATAGGGGTTAGCCACAAACATAAATCTATCTAGATAACGCAAGTCCCTCCATCTGTACGAAATCCAAGCGTGCCACTTTTTCACAAAAAATTTAAAAAACAAATATACTTACCAATGAAAGAATACATTTCCAATGCCTCGGCCAACTTTTTATATACATTCTTTACAGCTCAATATGGCATATACAGCAAAAGGCATTTTTCTAGATTTCGGTGGATTTGCGGTGCCGATAATGCTAAATGAAAAGCTCGGATTATGATCATTGATCGTAACTTTACTCCGTTTTTTGGCACACGAAGTACATCCAATCGCATCGCGTAGTTATATTTATGTTTGTGGGTTAACATATTATACATATAACTGACCCTTGGCTTTTGGAATAGATTGTTGATTTGCTAGCTGTGCGGTCTTGGCCGATTGTAGCATACTGGGAGGGTAGTCAATTGTCCTCTCATTTGAAACGCATAATATAATACTTTAACACACTCACAGACAACTCCTCTTGCACACGTCACACGAATTTTCAAATATTAGGTATGTTTTGTTGATCTAAGTTTCTGTTGCAATTTTTATGTGTAAAGTTATTTATTTATTATTAAAATATCCCTTACAACTATCATTACAGGTAATATATATACCAAATGCGAAAGCGCGTTCTTAAAGATTTTTTTTGTTTGTTTGTTTGTACCGAATAGGCTCCGAAACTACTGGACCGATTTTAAAATTTATTTTACCTTTGGCAAGCTACATTATTGCCGAGTAACATAGGCTTTAAATTATTTTCAAAAAATTAGAAATCCTTATGAAAATTGCAATGTAACCCAAAGTAGCAAAATTTTGGCCTAAAAATTAATTATTTGGTAGTGGCAAGGTTGGTGGGTAATTAGGTGGGTAGGTAGGTAGGATAGGTAGGGTAGATAGATAGGTGATAGGTAGGTAGATAGCCAGTTGACGGGAGCGAAGCCGCCGGGGTCAGCTAGTACAATATAAAACCATGAAAAACGTAAAAATCTAGTAGTACTTATAAAAAAATCTAAGAAAAAAACGTAACTGGCTGTAATATTAGTAAAATAAGTGTGTTAAAGTAAACTAACATAATATGCATGCTTCAACTATATTTCAAATTGAACTATTAATTTGAAACTGTACTGAATTGAATTAGAAATTGTATTTATTAATGTTAAAATGAATAATGAATTTTGTATATAATTTAAGGATAAAGAAATGGCTGTATTAATAACTAGCTGTCCCACGCGGCTTCGCTCCCGTCAACTGGCTACCTACCTACCCATTTACCCTACCTACTCTACATACATGATTGTTGCGTAACTTTAACCGCCTACGCAGCGCACGCAACGGAAGCTCTCAAAAAAGAATATATTTTTCCGTTTTTGCAACATTTTTCATTTATGCTCCGCTCCTATTGGTCGTAGCGTGATTTTATATAGCCTAAAACCTTCCTCGATAAATGGACTATCTAACACAAAAATATTTTTCAATTCCAACCAGTAATTCCTCAGATTAGCGCGTTAAAACAAACAAACAAACAAATTCTTCAGCTTTATAATATTAGTACAGATAATAAGTGTGTTAAAAATATTTTTCCTTGTAATTGGAGTTGATTTTCTGGATCCTTTCTTGGGTAATTTTGGTAGCCAGGGTTTGCTTTAGATAAGGAGTCCTGCAGAATTAAAGAAGGGTTACCGTAGCACGAAAATACGTGATTTGAATAAATAAATTGAATTTAATGTATAGAGTCCGTTATAACTGCATTTGACACAATTTGGTATGCTATGTTTTTCACATCAGCTTAAGTTAAGTTAAGACGGGCTGGTGTGTCAAGGGGCATGGGAGGTGGTTGCGTCTTTCTGCGAGGATGTTATCTCGCAGAAAGAAGCGTCGTCTCCCCAGACGGCGCGGTATGCGTCAGGCATTTTATCGCCGAAAAAAAAAGACGGGCTGGTGTCCGCAACTCCTAGTGTAAGCGCGTATTTCGCGTACGGGTGGGATTCGTCTTCCTCGCTCAATCCACCAACGGTGTTGCCAACTATCCCCTGTACAGTACCTGGGTCACCGAGGAATTTGGCCCTGTAACCAGCGATTACTGGGCAGCTTAAGAGCAAGTGTGCAGCTGTCTCCTCCTCCTCCATACATGCTCTGCACAGTGGGCTGTCCGGGATCCCAAAGACAAAAATATGCTTGTTAAAAGGTCCATGGCCAGTTGTTACGGCTTTGACTGCACGTAACTGTGGTTCACATCAGCTTGTTCAAACTGTGTGTTAGATTCACAGAACCTAGTAATATGCCGTCTAATCAGTTATAACATGCTGATGACGTCACAGAAGTGTACGTGTAGATATTAAAAATGTACGTCGGTATTTTACAAACGAGGTACAGAGATTATTCGTCGAATCAGTCTATTGATAGTTAGTTCAAAGCCAATTCTTGATAAATGAGCTGTAGTAATTATTTTGGCATGTTTCCTACAAACCAATATGCTGCTGGAAGTTTAGCAACATTTTTTTCTTTCAACTACGTAGTAATGTATGTATTAATCAATACAAAACCGATCACAAAGGACGTATTTTTTACTTAGAACCAAAACAGTGCAGAAATATTATGTGAAATCTCATTGTTGCACAGTTTTTCATTAATGCACTATTTTTTAATTTTTTATTTAGATATAAGTTTACCACAGAGGTTTCATGTCTCCCATTAAATTTAATATAAAAAAAGAAAAGATACTGGCTGAAAATAAAAATCGGCTGAATAAAATCAATTTGATGATAAAAAGAAAACAAATGGCGCGCATTTTGTACTATTGTAAAACTGTGATAAAATTTTCCAGAATGTTCGGCTCGAACATTCTGGAAAATTCCATTCGACACAAACTTTCGAGAAGATTAGTTCTGCTATTCGATACTAGATGGCGCCACTAATTACTACTTAGTTCTTCTACTCGTCACTAGATGGCGTTGCCCTATCTTGTAACAATATAAACAGCGCAGCGTTCTCATGTGCCCCAGCAGAGACGCCGCGTGGTTGTGCGCTGTATACAGGGTGTCCAGTAAATAGCACGACATACTGCAGGGGGTGATAGCTTGGGTCACTACCTATCAATACAACACAATATATGTTCAGCAAAATCTTACATTGGATGTACAGATGGATTTACAGTTTTACAAAAAAAATAGTTCTGTGCAAATTTAAACAAAAAATAGTATTTCTTGAAAACATTCTTGCCTTTGATAGAAAAAAGACTTATCAATGAGTAAAGTAACTATTCACGAATAATTTGATGTAAAAAAAGTACTAGAAAAGGATTTTTTCATTACGAGATGCTTAAAAATCTGTTTCAAGGTAGAGATTTTTCGGTATTTCGGAAAATTTTGTAAAACTGTAAATCCGTAAGATTTTGCTGAACATATATTGTGTTGTATTGATAGGTAGTGACCCTAGCTATCACCCCTGCAGTATGTCGTGCTATTTACTGGACACCCTGTATACGTTCATCGAACGACGCTACACAAACGCTAGTGTGAAGGGGTCTCTAACGTCCTATCAATGAAACAATTTTCGTAATCGGATCCAGAAATAAGATCCTACAAGCAAAAACAATTTAAAAACAGTGTAGGTACCGGACTTGTGTTAGTCAACAAAATAGCCCCACAGGTTCCATTCCGTAATTCTATCATCCACAGCAGTCTAACAGTCAAAATATTTCAGACAAAAATATCCGAAAATATCACATCAATCACCCCATCCCTACCCGGATAGTTGAAAGTAGTTGAATAGTTCCGAGCACGGGGCGGTTCCGCTTTGTGACTTCGAAAACAGGGCTTGAAATATTTATACCCTTTGAAAGGGTGTAGTTCTGACTACAAAACACACAGTAACTAACGAAACTTTGAAAATGGTATCGATTGTCGCCTTCGCGTGAATGGGTTAGGACGTAAATTCGGTGATGCGGTCACTGGAGTGTGGAATGCCTATAACCACATTGTGATTTAAGGATTGCATTTCAGTGTCGTGGTGGCCCTGTGACTAAGACCTCCCCTCTCTTGCTTAATGTCGTGGGTTCAAATCCGGGTCCAGTCACTTAAGCATAAATTAATGCCGAGAATAAAGCAAAAAACTGATTTTTGGGCCCTTTGACCTTGAATAACTTACGACGCAGACACGAGATTTTATGAGACTTTTGAGACAACTTTAGGAACGCCAAAATGAAGGTGTATATGAGTTGCCAGCTTTTTATCTCTCATTCCGAGGATGATTCCTAATTCGACTGGATTACTAAGTTTGTCTTGAACAACACTGCCAACGGTGAAGGAATATATCGTGAGGAAACCTGAATTCTAATGGCGTATCTGTTTTAACAGCATAAAGCATACTCCATCCTTTTCATTATGGTAGCTCAACAGTATTCATTGCGTGTTTTGCGCTGCCGAGTAGACGGATTTTTGAACATATGAAGCAATTAATGCTAGGGAAACAATCTTTGAACTTACACAATTAGGGTACTGAACTTTCCGGATATAATCAATCTCTGTGCCAATCTTCATCCAGAGCCGATCAGCTGTGCTGGCGTGATTGAGTAACAAACATCCATCCATCCAAACTTTCGCATTTGTAATATTAGTAGGATAACATACACAACTGTAGTTGCTTAAGTCTATCAAATAAATATTTTAGTAACTTGAGGTTGCACTAGTCGACGGCACGAACTATTTTGTGCGCGGGGTTAAAATGCATGCTATCACATCCGACAACACGTGCGAAAGAGATAGTTGGTGTGATGAGCAGTAAGAAGATAGTTCGCGTACGAATACACACTTTTAAAAATTTGTAGCGAAATAGGACGAAAACGAGCGCGCGAAATTTTATAAACAAACTTTTGGGATGATATCATGAAAAAACGACTAAATGTATCGATACAAAATAAAAAAAATTGCATTGTTGAACTAGTAATCTATCCCTGTATGGTGACCGTTTTGCAATTTATTTGCTTCCAAAGTTGCGTTAAAATCAGTGTTGAAATATGGAACTTTCGACGCTCATAACTTTCAAATATATATATTTTTACTTTTTTTGTTTGCATACAGGGCAAGATAATGATCAGACAAATTGATTTTTTTTTGAACTTACACCGTGTAACAGTGGAGTAATCGCCAGACTACGTTTATATGGCAGAATTATCGACAAATGATCGATTAAGGGCGGTAACTCACTAGTACTGCGTTACCGTCCTTAATTTATTACGGACGTGTAACACGTCCGTATCCGTGAAATTTCTGTTCCGAATACCTACTTCCGAACTAGCCGTATTACCGTAGTACTTCTAGTAGGGAAGCTTAAGCACTACAATCCGTCATAACCTTAGATACTAATATTATAAAGCTGAAGAGTTTGTTTGTTTGTTTGAACGCGCTAATCTCAGGAACTACTGGTTGGAATTGTAAAATTATTTTTGTGTTGTATAGTCCATTTATCGAGGAAGGTTATAGGCTATATAACTTCACGCTACGGCCAATAGGAGCGGAGCATAAATGAAAAATATCGCAAAAACCGGCAAAAATTATTGCTTTTTGAGACCTTTCGTTGCGTGCGCTGTGTAAGTGGTTAAAGTTACGTAACATTCATGTATGTAGGGTAGGGTAGGTAGGTAGCCAGTTGAAGGGAGCGAAGCCGCGTGGGAAAACTAGTCTGTCATAATTCAGAACATTTTGAACACGGAACTCAATTCACGGACACGGATCACGGACACGGACGTGTAGTGCGTAACAGCCCTTTGTCATTCAAATACATATAACAGACAGTCCTCATAAATGCCTAAAAGTACAATAAATGCCAATACTACTAGTAGTTATTACAACCTCTAACTACATAGTTTCCGATCGATGTTATGAGTTCGTGAATTATTGAGTAGCCAATCAAGTAATCATATATTGGGGCAAGTTTGGGTTGACCTCCTGAGGGTAAAGTTCAAGCGTGTTCTTCTGTAAGTTAATCAATAAATTAATATTTAATTTTGTAATAAACTTGTCGGTTTATAAAGGCTTCCGATATAGCTGTTGATTCGACAAATTCGTTAATTACAAACCGTGTCACCTATGGCCTATTTTATCAAATTTTCGTAAATTAGAGGGGATGATATTTCTAAACTCTTGGCTATTGCTCAAAGGAGTGGTACTCTAAGGGTTAAACTACAAATTACGAGTTTTTAAACCCAGACAAACATTTTATTTTGTGTTATTTGTTTCATCACCACTGCTCAAACCTAAAAAAAATGAAAAATAAACCGGCCAAGTGCGTGTCGGACTTTGCACATAGGTTCCGTACCTTGACCGCTAAATTAAGTTGGTTGTAATAGAAAAAAAAGGGAATTTCAAAGAAAAATCTGATTTATCAGTATATGGGTATCTTTTATGTAGGTTAGGTCCTTTTTAAGTTGGTTAGTAAAATATACGTAATAATAAACATTATTACCAAAGGACATGGCTCAACAACTGCCCTTAGCATGTATAGAAATGTCTCACTAGCTCGAAACATTCAAATATTGATTAATGAATTATTACAGTTTAATTATTCTTCTATAGCTTTCGTGAAATTATCAATTTTTTTTTTTTTAATGTTTTTGTTTGACAAGAAGAATTGAAGAATTGAAGAAGAATTGTGATCAATAAACCTTCTTTTAAAGACATTTGCGTAAGTCGAAACGAACAGTATTAATTATTATTTATTTTTGTACCTACCGCAACACATCTCAAAACGTTGATTTCTTTAATTGCATTTATCTGATTTGTAGAAATTATTGGCAAAATCTGGAAAGAAACGGCACTTAAATAGTGGTGACACTAAAAAGTTACATTCGATTCTTCTAGATTACACTTGATTCGATTAGAACCAAATTATAAAAAAAAACATGTTGGGGTTGTCGTGGGAACTCGTTTTGAACGAAGTTCTCTTCGCCGGGTATTATGTATTAATGCAGTGCCAACTAGAATGGTCTTAAGTTTCAATTGCGTATTGATTAATCGTGAGATGCATAAACTGTGGTGTAGCCACAATTGACAGATCTTCAAATGACAGCCGGGACCAACGGCTTAACTAGCTTTCCATGGCACGAAGGAAACTCGCTATGTAAAGATGCTACACGATGGATCCACGGAATGACCTCGGCAAGCGTTGCTTAACCTTGAAGATTGACCTGTGCGGCTGTTATTATTTAGCCACGAGCTCCTCTAAACGCCTTACTAAAGTATCATAGCAAAATCTTATTCTTTTACAAGTTTTTATACCTGTTAATGTAGGAGTTTCTACGATTTTATTTTCAGGATTGTGACGATATAAAAAGTTCCTGTAACCTTTTTTCATACGAAGTACTAATATTCAGCTATTCAGCATTATATATTTCTAGTTAAAATGTTTATACATTGCTAGGGCGGTCGTCCATACTTTATTTAGCCATGTCCTTTAAAGTTCATAGGTCAATCGGAAGTAAAAAAATTCTTCGGCACAAAATTTTGTAAAAAAAGCTGACTTTGGTGGCTTCTCATTAATTTGTTTTCCCACCCAAAAAAGAAACAACGCTGCTGGTTACAGCAATGGGAATCCGCTGGATGCGAGACGCACAGGACCGGTCTATTTGGCGGTACTTGGTGGAAGCCTTGGTTCAGCAGAGAACATCTTTCGGCAGCAATGATGTTAATGATGATGTTCATTTTTCCTCTAATATCATTAACAAAATCCTCTAAACAAAATAAATGGATTTCCCAAATTGTTACCAACCGTTAAAGCTAAACTATGCATGATAGAACAAACTTGGCAGATTAATTGAACATCCAATAGTAAACACTCGTGGAACAGTTTTAAAGTTTTAATTGAAAGTACACATCGTACGTATTGGCACTCGGAAGTACGCGAAACTATCTGCGCTAGTAGTTAAGAGAACTGAAAAGTTTTTCATAGCTCATTCATCATCATTTGTTGTTTTTTTGCCCGACTCCGCGATGCAAGGGAGGGTAATGTGTGTATCAGTCTATGTACGTTTGTTCCTATGTGGCATTCTAGAGTCCAAACGCGTAAGCCGGTTTTGATGACTCTTAAGTCAATCAATTCGTCTTAACCATGCGAGTGTCACTGGATAAATAAAAATGAAAAAAAAATGGCGGATTTTGGGCGCCATATCGTGGCGTTTTCAATGTTTTTTTCTTTCAAAACTATCGTGTGAGATATCAAAATGAAGGGTTTTAAGAGGTGATTACTAAAATATATAAAACTTATATGTTTAAAAGTAATTCGAAAAATAATATAACTAAAAATTGTAAATAAAATAAGTTAGGCAATTTTAAAAATCAAAATCCTTGCTTAAGAAGCGAACTAAGAAGACGTAAACAAGAAGAAAATGCTGAAAGAAAATCATGCTGTGCAGTTGGAGTATACCTACATAATCGTGAGTTGACTGACCAAAACTGTACTGTATCCTCCGACTGCGCAGCGTAATTTTTGCGCGGGATTAAAATTCATGCTATCTCATCCGACAACACGTGCGAAAATGATAGATGCTGTGATGAGCAGTAAGAAACAAGTTCGTTTACGAATATATACTTTTGCAAATTTGTAGCGAAATTGATAATGATTTAGGACGAAGACAAGCGCGTGAAATTTTATAAACAGGCCTTTGGTAATATGGATATCATGAAAAAACGACTAAATTTATCTGTTCAAAATTATATTATTTGCATTGTTGAACTACTAATCTATACTTGTATGGTGACTGTTTTGCAAATTTTCCTTCCTCTTATGGTATTTATTTCCGCCCAAAGATGCGTTAAAATTAGTATTCAAATATGGAACTTTCGACGCTCATAACTTTTAAATATATATTTTTTTACTTTTTTGTTTCCATACATGGCTAGATAATGGTGAGACAAATTGATAACATCTTTTTATTTTGAACGTCAAACAGTGGAGTAATCGCCATACTGCATTTGTATTGAAGAATGATCGACTAGAGCAACCGTAAGAATTTGGGTTTTTGATGTTTTTAATGAACTTTTTTTTCCTATATTGTCGCTTTGGTGCTTTTTTACATAGCGACTTTCTTCCGTGCCAAAATGTACGTTAAGCCGTTGGTCCCGGCTGTCATTTGAAGATCTTTGACAGTCGTTCCGGGTAGTCAGAAGCCTGAGATCTGACACCAGTCTTGCCAACAGGTATCGTGTTTCCCAGTTACTGGGTTGTGGAGGTCAGATAGGCAGTCGCTCCATGTAAAACACTGGTACTCAGCTGGATCCTGTTAGACTGGGAGCCGACTCCAATATAGTAGGGGAAAGGCTAGGCAGATGGTGATGATGGTGTCTCTTTAACAGCCGACTTATTATCTAGAGGAAGTAACACATTTATCTCCGATATCACAGATAATATAATACTAGCATACAGATAACTCATCCCATACAAAGAAACCGTGCCAACATAACTAGCGTTTTACTTCTGATTAAACTGATTATTTTTGTACATCGATTGCGTTCGGTCCCATTCCACGGCGATAGGTAGATGGTGTTAGCAGCGACTTATAAGTAAAAGGGTTTACTCGGTTCGTGAATACATTTTCTTTAAATACAGTGACGATTTATTTTATAGGATTTTTTTGCACGTTTTAACAGTTTCATTGCACCAAAATGTGTTGCAATACAAATTTAAACAATCGAGTGGAAAGCCTCAGAAATTTAAAACCGCGCCATCTATTGGCATCAAATTTAAACGATCCGTTCAAATAATCTTTTAAATGTGAATAAGAAACCAATATTCCATAATTTTATGCTTAGGAGGGATTATTAAACAAGAACATACAATTTTTATGTTGAATTCCAGAAAATGTTAATTTTAAACATAATTCAATAATAAATCGGTGCATAAAGCGCCATCTCGTGATATTTATTTGAACCAAATTTTCTTTCTTAGCGCTGGGACCCCGTGCCGATAGTGACTTTTTGACACATTCACTGTTTGAGAGCCTCTGGCTGCGATTTCCAATTCAGCCACAGTATCATTGGGTTTTAAATAGTAGAATAGATTGCTGTGGGTTTGCCAATATCTAGCCGCAATCAAGATATTTACACGCTGTTTGTTGATATTCCTTATGCAAATTCATGAGTACCTAACAAATATAATTGAGGGAACATAAAGCGAATTAGATATAAAATTATTGAAATGTGTGGCTAAAAGTTTGCGAGCTTAAAAAGGGTTAACTGCTCGAATGCACAATATGCGTAAATTATATCATTTAAGCTCACAAAGATGGCGGATATCAACTATTTTATATGCACCCCATGATATGGATATCAAATAAAAGAGTATGCTGAGAGAAATAAGAAAAGATTGTTTGCAAAAAAGACTTTTTAATTAATAAATTATTAAGTCTTGAGTTTCTTTATACAAGAATTCATGAGTTCCTGACAAATATAATTTAGGGAACACAAAGCAATTTAGATAGGAAATTATTAAATTGTGTGGCTAAAAGTTTGCGAGCGTAAGAAGGGTTAACGAAATCTATGTGAGGATAAAGTTTTGATTGGAATCATGTGAATATCTAATTATGTTAGGAAAGTTCCAAAAATAAACCAATACGCCTAATCAGGCGATCGCTGTTTATTTTGAAAGCTTCTAAATATGTCTACCTCAAACATAAATTTTAGAATAGAATAGACAAAAATTATTCGACATAGACAGAACACAACAACAACAATCACAAAGTAACAGAGTGAAAAAAAAAATTACAATAAAATACCACCGACTACCAAATAAAAAAAACTACAAAGTGAAAAATAACTTTATTTTTGGAAGTCGGTGTCTATCGTAGGTACCATTTTTTGCGTTACGGACACGAAGTCGATGGTATTTTTTTTGTAAAAAGGTTATTTTATTTTTCTCTTTTTAGTTGCTCCTACCTAATAGGCAAGTTGTTTAGCAAGTTACCTTAACGCCAGAAGAGTTAATCCGAATATCATGAAAATTGAACATAAACGGTGAAATGAGAGATCTGCGTACCCCTTAAGAGCGTATTACGATATACGATTAATCACAATCTACTTATTGCTAAACTTAATTATTATGGTGTAAGAGGCAGAGCCCTGAAATTATTTACATCGTATTTAAGAAATAGGAAAATGTATGTAGAAACCAGCACTATAGAACATAATGGACAACGGAAAACATACCAATCATCCATGATTAATGTTACCACTGGCGTACCACAAGGTTCCATATTGGGTCCCATTCTGTTTATTGTTTTCACTAACGATCTGATAAACTATATTAAGAAAAAAGAACCAGACATTAATCTCGTAGTCTTTGCCGATGACACTAACGCTGTAGTTGGGGCGAAAAGTATCAGTGAACTGACGGATAAGGTCAATACTACGTTGGCAGCTTTTCAGTTTTGGTTCAATACTAATAGATTAATAATAAATATTATAAAAACAAACATCATGTTGTTTCGATCCACTGCAGGCAATAAGGAGAATATGGACATAACCCTTAACAATGCAAAGATAGAATTAGTGAGGGAAGTCAAATTTCTAGGTATCCATTTAGATGATTTGCTGAATTGGAAAAAAGAACTAGCACACATTGACTCTACTATATCATCTGCGTGTTATGCGTTGAGGAAATTGAGAGACGTCATAGATACGAAACAGTTAAAGATGGTATATTATGCTCTTGTCGAATCCAGACTTCGATATAGTATACAGTTCTGGGGGAAAAGTTACGTTTATAATTCTCAGCGAGCTTTCATTCTTCAAAAAAGAGCAATACGTACAATTGTCAAAATTACACAAAGAGAAAGCTGTCGATCTCATTTTCAGAATTTACATATACTAACGTTGCCCAGCTTATACATACTTCTGTTGTTAGTTAATTTCAAAAAATATGTCCATGAATATGAATCTGGGGAAGAAAGAATAGCCAGGGAAAATACTCGTAGAAAGGACTTTAAAAATAAAGTTGTACCTAATTTCAACATTGTCAAGCATAGCCCTCATTACCAAGCTGTACAAATATTTAATAGATTGCCAGCGGATTTAAAAATTTTGTTATACACTAGCTCTTTTAAGGCTAAACTAAAAGCTTTTCTGTTGGATAGAAACCTGTACTCAATAGAAGAATTGTAATTTAGAGATAATATTGAAATTTTCTAACTAGAAAAAGCTACTTATTGTTATTGGTTTTGGTTGGTCATGTTTTCTTTGTATTTTATTTGCATGTATTTTTTTTTTAAATTTACGTTAATATAATTAATAATGATGAATGTAATATTAAATAATGTATCAAACACAATGTAAATTGTTCCTGATAAATAAATAAATAAATAAATAAAAATAAATAAATATTGGCGTGATGTTATGTTATGAAATGGTATAATCAATAAACAGAAATGCAATTGCAGCAATCCCGCAATATTTGCTGTTGTTTATTGAAGAGTTCTGTCGTATATCTTAAGAGTTCTTCATCAGATCTTCACCAAATTAAAATGGGACCAATTTCGAAACATACTCTTTCAAACAAAAAAAGAAAATCTCAAAATCGGTCCACAATTGACCGAGATATCGGTGAAAAAAAAGTACAAACAAGGTTTAAGAATTATTGCGCCCGGCGTGCCCATACCGAAAGGGTTACCAACACAGCATTTGCTGGGCGTCAGACACCCAGCGCTGATTTTCAATTGGCACCCCGCTAATGACACACGGATGTGGGTAAATAAAATAGATACTTAAAATAATGTCATAATATCAGTCATAGTGTCAGTGAAAATGTGTGCTTAACTATATTTTCAATATACGAGACCAATCCCTTACTTTTGCGCATTTCGAACGTAGCCAGAACTCCATCTGATAGAATGAAATTTTTGTCTAATACATAGATTTTTAATCATTATCAACATCATTTAAGCCAAAAAAACTTTTAAAAAGAAAATACTACCGACTTCCAAATAAGAAAACTACAAAGTGAAAAATAACTTTATTTTTGGAAGTCGGTGTCTTTCGTAGGTACCATTTTCTTGCGTTATGGACACCGAAAATAAAAAAAAACCACAGCAAAGTAAAAAATAACTTCAATTTCGGAAGGCGGTGTCAAAAAACGAAGAAACGAAAACAGGAACACCGACTTTGAAGTTAGTTCCGGATCTGGGTGTCTTGTGTATGTGAGTTTAAATGTTTGTAAACGCACCCACGATACAGGAAGAAATTCATAGTGTGGGGCAACGTTTATTTTTTTAGAAAAAAAATAAATGTTTTTCACTTTGTAGTGTTTTATCTGGGAAAACTCTCTTTGTGACCTTTACAACCTTGCAACTAGGTAAAACAATAATGTATATATTATAATATAAATAATAATCTATACCAATATTATAAAGAGGAAAGAGTTTTTGTTTGTTTGTTTGTACCGGATAGGCTCCGAAATTACTAGACCGATTTAAAAATTCTTTCACCTATGGAAAGCTACATTATTCCCGAGTAACATAGGTTATAACTTATTTAAAAAAAAATAGAGATCCTTATGAAAATTGCAATAATGTAACCCAAAGTAGCAAAATTTTGCATTTAAAATTTATTATTTGGTAGTGGCAAGGTTGGTGGGTATGTGGGTGGGTAGGTAGGATAGGTCGGTAGGGTAGATAGGTAGGTAGATAGCCAGTAGACGGGAGCAAAGCCGCGGGGGTCAGCTAGTAATATATATTTATAATGTATATTTTATGAAATAAACCAATTTTATAACATTTTTACCGATTTTATTAATAAATGGTTTAGCCAAGGGTTTAGCCAATAGTACGGACGTCAAAACAAATCACAGGCACGTCCCTGGCGGCAAGTCAAGAACAACTTTGCTTTGGCACGGTAAATATATCTAACAGTATTGTGACTCGGCCGTGTCCTTAAAATAAGTGCCTACAAGTTCGCGTCACCTAAACACGCGTTAGGGATGCCCACATCTACTTACTTGAGTTTCTTTTTAATTTTGTGATTGTAAATAACTCTGATTCTTTTCTCTAATCTGAGGTAAATATTATATTTTTTATCATACTTATTTTAAATCTGACTAGGTAGGTACCTACCATTTATCACTCTCATTGGTAATCATTTCATAATGATATCAATCCGTCTAATTCAATAATATGTGTAAGTAGCCACCTAGCAGACAACTAGCTACTAGTTCTTTTTAACGCGAGCGTAGGTAGGTCACGTGTGTCACTTTATCACCCTATCCACTTATTTACTTATTAACCCAGGTATTTTACTCGGTGGAAAAAGCGAAATACCTACATATTATCAAAATAAACAAATTACGTACTAGTAAGTTAGATTCTATATTTTTAGGATTCCGTACCTCGAAAGAAAAAAAAGGAACCGTTATAGGATCGCAATGTCGTCCGTCCGTCCGTCTGTCTGTCGGTCAAGACCCTTTTCTCAGGAACGCGTAGTGATATCAAGCTGAAATTTATATCAATTACTCAGGTCTATTCTTCCTTAAAGCTGTGAAAAAATCAAACTTCTAAGCCAACGCAATCAAAAGATACAGCCGTTTATGCCGCAAATTTCCGCAATTTTTCGACACTCGCAAGGGAATCAAAACCTACAGGATACTTCGCGTGAACCCAGAATCTTGAAAAATATTTTTAATAATTTTAAACTTACTACCCCTTTTCTCATGAACGCGTAGAGGTATTAAATTGAAATTCATATTAAATACTGAGGTCTATAATACTCATATCAAATACTCAGGTCTTTAAGCTGAGTATTGTACGGAACCCTCGACGCAAGTCCAAGTTGCACTTGGCCGGTTTTTTTTTGATAGTCTTGCCTTTCGCAGGTGCCAGGTAATTTAAAAAATGTTATCTCTGGGTGCGTTATAGAAGAATTCAAGCAACCAAAAACAGTACAATGTAGTCTATAATTGCTCTCTGCCATATTAAGTAAGTAAGTACTTGTTTTCAATCAAATATTCACAAATAACTATCATGGTGCGTATAAGAAAAAGGACAGATGTGTACAAGTCATATACATATGTTCCTTACACACACTCAAAATAACCTTGGTCTAAGAGCTTATTGCTACCTCCCTGTAGAGAAAAGAATCAGAGTTATTTACAATCACAAAATTATAAATAAACTCAAGTAAGTAGATGTGGGCATCCCTAACGCGTGTTTAAATGAAAATCAACCGGACAACCGCCGTATGAAAGAATTTTTGCCAAAGCTAAAACGGAGACGCTTCGCGCTTGCTCGGTAAATCACAATCGTCCAAGAACTTAACGTGCTTTCTAAGGCACGGAGCAGTTTCGGTACATAGTGAATGGTCACCCATCTACGTTCCGACCTCAGTAAGCGTTGCTTAACCTTGAAGATCAAGCCGTGTGGCTGTTACTTAGCCAAGAGCTCCCCTAGCCATGAGCTTCTTTACTCGCAAATAACATTTTTAAATTCATATTTATGTTTCGTTGATATTCAAGAAAGCTTTATGTAACATATATGGAGAAATTCTGAAAGGCTGTCAGACGCAATATTCTAGAAGTTTTCATAGCAATATTTTGCTATGAAAACGTCTAGAATATTTCGTCATGAATAATTTTAAGAAAATATTCTGAGCTGGCTTTGCTTAAGTTTTTAGGGTTTCGTAGCCGAAGGGTCCAAACGGAGCCCTATTGCTGCCCGTGTGCACGTGTCTGTTTGTCCGTTGTCTGTCAAACAATTTTATTCCGAAGAATTTTTTAACTTGCCATTGACCTACGAACATGAAATTTGGTGATGATGTTTATTATTACGTATATTTTACTAACAAATATCAATATATTGGAAAATCTGATTTGTTTCTTTGTTGCGGATCCCTAAATGTGCGAAGTCTGACATGCACTTTTTTTACAAGCTTTTATTTAACTAGCAATTTATGTATGTATGTGAGTGTGCTCGGGTCAAATCTTGAAACTGAATTTTAAAGCAGTTATTCTCCACCGATTAAGATTACATTTTGCATACACTTTTAGTTTGCATGACAATGCATGGTTAGCTAAGTGACGTCATTCTAAATCCTGTATGGCGGACGGCCCAAGATGGCGGACTATGAGAGGGTTGGCGGACTAGTTATTTTTTTTGCACTGCCATGAAAAAGGTATCAAATGAAAGGGTTTGCTGAGAAGAATACAAAAAAAGTGTTTTCAAAAAAGATATTTTAATGAATTATTATTTTTATTTTGACATGCTCACGTTTTAGTCACTTTCGATTAGTTTTTGTTTCAAATCGGTGACTTTAATGCTTCGGCCGCACCTGCGTGTATCGTCCTGAAGTAATGGGTGCCGAAGCTTCGTACGTTTTGAAACTAAGAATATATCGCAATAAAAGCTGTGGCCATATTAGCGGCATCGATATTTTGCATGAACTAACGTGCAATAATCCAAGATGGCCGAAATCATTTTCAAACGTGTAACTATGGACAACGATTATCTTTTTACTTCTACATGTGCGTACAATGTATTTTTTGGATATTTAAATTTTTTGGATCCCCTAACATTGGCTTAGCTTCATAATTTTGGAGGCATTCTAGTACCATTTGTACTAGATAAACTACAAGCTACGATAGTATTTATAACAGCAGAACGACGGTAAAGACAGTGTAATAGTCCACTTTGTGTGCAATGTTCGCCGCCTGTGTGTTCGTGTACGGTAGCCATCGGACTATGTAATTAATGCCTTCAACGTACAGTTAGACACATACAAAAAGTTTATATAGGACATGTAACCGGTGACTTTAGCATGAAACTGAAAAGGGGTTGGACGGAGTTAGACATTCAAATATACTGTGACTTATATGGTTTACTTGATGCACTAGAGTCGCTCGAAAAAATATTTTTACAAAAAATAAGTTCGGTTTTTTTTTGTAATGAAGTTTTTATTTCTCCCTTTTTAGTTTTAGTACCCTATCACTAAAAAGTAAGCAATTTCTATGGTATGATACCTAAAGGATTGACAAAATACCCATAATAACTTAATTTACACATTCGTGCTGTTTGTAGCTAAGGAGTTCGGTTGTATGTTCCATATCTTGAAACGGCTGAACCGATTTTGATGAAATTTGCACTGTTCCCTAAGGTGAGAGATACATAATCCAATAAAAAAACAATGATCACGATCCAATTAGAAGTTTCGGAGAAATGCGTGAACAAACAAAAAAAAAATTAATATGAAATTTGGCACACATGTTTAAAGCCCATAAAGAATAACGTAGATAAATATTGTGCAATCAATATTACATACATACTTGTGGAATTGATTACCTCCTTCTTTTTGAAGTAGATATAAAACGGGCCAAGAAGCTCATCGGCGATGAGCTCTGGTCAAGTCAAAGCTCCAAAGCTTTGAACATCGTCGCCGAGTTGCTAGTTTGTCGGTTTTTTACCCGACTGCCGAAGGAGGGTAATGTGTTTATTAGTCTATGTATGTATGTACGTATGTATGTATGTATGTTTGTTCCTATGTGGCGTTCTAGAGACCAAACGCTTTCGCCGATTTTGATGATTGTCCGTCCACGTGACGTTTTCCTTACCTATTAATAGTGCTCATAAAGACAACATTTTTATACTTTTTTTAAATACCCAGAGTTGTTGTACTTAGTTTTACTTTTTTATGTATATATTCTGCCGAGCTTATCAGTGTCTATGCAAGCAAAGGCCCGGGTGCCACACATTATACTCCTTATGTTATTCTAGCTGAACGTTCAATGAATGAATTACTTAGCAGTTCGACGGCTCACCGCACGGCTTCTCTTGCCAATCTTCTTGGCCGCCCTGAAGTTGGCTACAATGGCTGCGTAGTAGTTAATCTCATACAAAAACAGCACCGTTTCGTGCATCGCGCATCCAGTAGGCCAACTTCAGGACGGCCCAGAAGTTTGGCGACGATTATACACGAATGCAAGCGGTGAACATTGCTCAAACAGTGGTCGATTATAGGTCGTAGGACAGACATAGTTGAATTTACCCTTTCATAGCACATTGTTGATAGATATTATAATAACATACTCTCTTTATTACATATATATTTTATGTTATTAACTCCCTACGGAAAGAGTTGTGTTATAACTATCAAACTGTGTGTACCTGTGTGTTTGTGTATCTGTCTGTGGCATCATAGCTCCTAAACGGAAGAACCGATTTTGATTTAGTTTCTTTTTGTTTGAAAGTTGACAGTATTGGGAGTGTTCTTAGCTATGTTTAATGAAAATCGGTGCAGCCGTTCAAGAGATAAGGGCGTTTTAATGTTTGAATCGGGATATTTCCACAAGATAACGTATCATAAATACGTTTTCGATAGATTCTTAATCGAAGCTTGTCTAATACTAGATAAATTATGTATTTTAAAACGTATGAAATAAAAAAAAATGTCGGGGTTTTTGGAAATATTTACTTTTTATGTCTAAATATTATTTACTCGTATCTATGCTATACTAATATTATAAAGCTGAAGAGTTTGTTTGTTTGAACGCGCGTATCTCAGGAACTACTGGTTGGAATTGAAAAATTATTTTTGTGTAGGATATTCCATTTATCGAGGAAGGTTATAGGCTATATAACATCACGCTACGACCAATAGGAGCGGCGCATAAATGAAAAATGTTGCAAAAAGGGGCAAAATTATTTCTTTTGAGAGCTTCTGTTGCGTGCGCTGCGTAAACGGTTTATGTGACGCATATATCATATATGATGGAATTGTTCCTCTTTAAAAGTTCTAAAAAAAAGTCTACTACTAATACTACTGTTAAGGGTTTAGTATAAGCATATATTTGTATTGTATGTCGTTTTGTGACAATTAAATACTTTTCTTTCTTTTTCTTTCTTTCATATGACTATCTTTTAAGATTGACTCACTATAACCTTTTTTTATGGTAATCAAATATGTTCATTTGCGAAGGAGTTTTATCAACATCTCTCAGCTCTCATCTCAGGGCATCTCAGAGGTCAGCTAGTTTAAGATATATTGTACACTGACAGCCCTAAACTCTTCTCCTATCGTACAGTCCACCCAAAGGTGTCTGTAAGAGTTTGCCCTGTGCGATAAGACCGCCCATTTTACACTTGCTTTTCAAAATGTTTGTCCTGTACATATATTTTTGTGATGTACAGTAAATAATATAACAAATAAAATCACGCAGGGTTCTATACCTTAAAACCTTATGACATGTGGTTCTCGTTTAATGAATTACTTAGCGATGGCTACCGTACACGAACACAGGCGGTAAGCATTGCACACAAAGAGGTCTATTACATTCGGTCTGCTGGGCTAAATACTGTAGCAGGATGTAGTTTATTTTGTAGTAGAGAATGTAGACCGGTCTGTTACTTGGGTAGGGCAGTGTTGTAGTGTTGGTTTTTGGTTATTGTTGTTGGTGATTGGCTACCCAAAGAATAAAAACGGGACCCTATTACTAAGACTCCACTGGTCTGTCTGTCGGTCTGTCACTAGGCTGTAATCTCATGAACGATGATAGCAACACAGTTCGGACGTAGTTAATAACATAAAATATGTATGTAATAAAGAGAGTATATTATTATAATATCTATCAACAATGTGCTATGAAAAGATAAATTCTACTATTTCTGTCCTACGACCTGTAATCGACCACTGTTTGAGCAATGTTCACCGCTTGCATTCGTGTATAGCCCTCGCCAATCTTCTGGGCCTCCCTGAAGTTGGTTTACTGGATGCGCGATGCACGAAACGGTGCGGTTTTTGTATGAGATTAACTACTGCGCAGTCATTGTATAAAAAAGTAAAACGAAGTACAACAACTCTGGGTATTTAAAAAAATATATAAATGTTGTCTTTATAAGCACTATTATTAGGTAAGGAAAACGTCACTCTCTTCACCAACTATGAACATCATCATCATCATATCTGCCGACAGACGTCCATTGCTGGACATAGGCCGCCCCCAAGCATCACCACATTGACCGGTCCCGTGCGTGTCGCATCTAACGGATCCCCGCAAACTTCACCAGGTCATCGGTCCACCTAGTGGGAAGCCTTCCAACGCAACGTTTTCCAGTTAGCGGTAGCCACCCAAAAACTTTTCTGCCCCATCGGTCATTCGTTCTGCGAGGAATGTGCCCTGCCCAGTGCCACTTAAGTTTGGCAATTCTTCGAGCTATGTCGGTAACCCTGGTTCTCTTGCGGATCTCTACATTTCTCAGGCGATCACGCATGGATACGCCGAGCATTGGCCTTTCCATTGCCCTTTAGGTGACTGTAAGCTGTCTGATGAGGCCCATTTTGAGCGATAATGTCTCAGAGCCATTGGTCATCACTGGCAACACACACTGGTCTTGACTTTTATCTTGTGACACTGTGGTATCTTGAACGATATGATACCGCTCAAATTATGAACATATATCTTTTAAATTGATCTCTAAACTTCAGTTATTTATCCCCGATTACAAAATTATGAATTTTAAGTAGAGAATAATTATGTCAAATTATACTGAAGCCTGCAGAATATATCAAACTTTAGCATTGATGTTAGATTTCACACATTCTTATATCCAAATTTTAAATTTAGAAACCGACTCTTAGGCATTCTTTTAAGGACTTGATTTAAGTTTTGATTTATCTATAAGTAGACATGATTCGATCGACAATCTATTGAACACGTAATTATGACACGATATCTTGCGAAAATACTCCGATTGAAACAGTAAAACGCCCAATAACTTTTGAACGGCTAAACCGATTTTCATCAAACAACTAAATCAAAATCGGTCCATCAGTTTAGGAGCTATGATGTGACAGACAGGTATACAAATACACAAAGACAGGTACACACGTCAAACTTATAACAACCCTCTTTTTCTGCGTCTTGTTCACATATGCGCAAGCTGGCTGATCAAAGTCAGATGTATCCTCCGACTGCACAGCATGATTTTCTTCTTGTTTACGTCTGTTTAGTTCGCTTTTAAAGCAGTCGGGTTTTTTGTTATTTCTAAATATTTTTTTATTTACAACTTTTTAATTATTTTTTTTTAGAATTAGGTACATAAAAGTGTTGTGTATTTTTGTAATCACCTTTTAAAACCCTTTATTTTGATACCCCACACAATCAGTATGGAAGAAAAAAAAAATTTGGGCCCCACAATATGGCGGCCCAAAAGCCGCCATTTTACTATTTTCCAATTTTAATGTAGCCAGTGACACTCGTAGGGTTAAGACGAATCGATTGACGTAAGAATGATCAAAATCGGCTAACGCGTTTGGTCTCTAGAAAGCCACATACGAACATACATACATACATAGACTGATAAACACAATACCCTCCTTCGGGAGTCGGGTAAAAAATACAAATTCTACGAGAGTTTTTAAATTTTCTTTAATTCAACCTTGACCAAAGCGTATTATAACTCAACCATAAAAGGAAGTCGTATATTCTAAGGGTGCCATCACGTACCTTCGACATATCATAACATATGTTGTTACCTTGACCTACTAAGGCAACCGTTTCTACCATCCCCTTACAAAATTGCCATAATATGTTCAGAGAGCCTGTTAGGAATGATAAAAAGAAAACAATCTTAAACATACGTTATGTTTCGTTATAAGTTAGTATAGAATAAGTATTGAGTTACTTTTTTAAACAAGCTTTGTAACTAAAAGTGAAAAAACTGAAAGAAACTGAAAGTCGGCAATGAAGTACTGGTCGAATCTAGGTTCCAGGACCTCGAACATCGGCGCCGAGTTGCCAGCCTGTCGGTTTTTTGTCGGTTACATTTCGGGGAGTGTGCATTGGAATTGCATGAACTAATCCCTTCTAGCCTGTTCCATCATCGGACTACAACACGTACGGCGATGCGTCATCATACGCACCAAACATTTTGGGAATACTTTTATTACGCGTACAGCAAAGGAGTGGAATTCCCTGCCGGAGTCTGTATTTCCTGATAGCTACAACCTGGGAGTCTTCAAGTCAAGAGTGAATAGGTTTCTTCTAGGCAAGCGTGCTTCATCGTCGACCACATCATCGCTTACCATCAGGTGAGATAGTGGTCAAGCGCGAGCCAATCATCAATAAAAAAAAAAGTGAAAAAGTAACAGACCAAATGAAGTATATAAGCAAAGAACAGGGAATGTCATAAGTTTTAATTTTTCTATTTTTTATTGGCAAGCAAATCTTTATCTATTGTAGTTTAATTTTCAATCACTAACTTTTTAAAAGTAAACGTAAGGCGCCAAAAAGACGTTTTTTTTACGGCCGAAACGAAAAGAACCGGGAATTTCCATGACATTCCGGTACACTCCGGTAAAGACGAAGAATAAAAATTACATACTTCTAAACTTTTAACTGCGTTTTTCTCAAAATCTATTAATTAGGACATTCTTTTTTTTTGTCTGTACCCTTCAAATGTAATATCAATTGTCAATACACGTCGAATGAACAAATGAACCCTATAGTGCTATCTTTTTACATTACCCTCCTTCGGCATATTTATCAGTCTATGTATGAAAATATATAAAATTAACTTTATTTCGGAAGTCGGTGTCTTTGCTATCAATTTTTAATAATTTTTGACACCGACTTCCGAAAAGAAAGTTATTTTTCACTTTGTAGTGTTTTGTTTTGGAAGTCGGTTTGTTTTTTTTGTTAAAAGTTTTTCATTTTTCACTTTTTGTTTTTGGTAGTGACCTCAAATTACCATGAAAATCATTTATTGCCAAAAAACATCTCATGACGATTCCAATAAGCCCAAACACGACTAGGATACATTGTTTTATTTACAAGTTCTAGTGCCTACCTTCCAGCTTCATCATCAGATCAATTTGATAGTACCATTTTCATCAGTACTATTTATTTATAAGTATTTGCTTCATCATAATTGGTTAACCATACTATCTAATGATTAAGGAGTTCCAGTGGCCGTCTTTGGTCTTCTTCACCAAACGATAATTTCTGAGTGCAAATGATTGCATTGTTGATAAAATCGCTATAAGTATGCCTATAGTATTTGACTCGTTTCCTCGATTTCTGCAGGATGCCATCAAATCCTAACCTGAAGACCATGGGATCATGTAGGAACCCCCCCTCTCCCAGCTAAAAAAAAGAATTTTCCAAATCGGTCCTGGCGTCTTTAAGTAATCGGGCAAAATACATAAGAAAAAAGATTTCGACGAATTGTGAACCTCCTCCTATTTTGAATTCCTTTAAAAATGGAGAATTTTTGTTTTCTTCTGTACCCATCGTGTGGGGTAGCATAAAAAAAGAGGTGATTTCAAAAATATAAAACACCTACATGTTAAAATGTACACTTTGAAAAAAAAATATGTATAAAAAAAGTTGTACACAGAAAAGTTAATTCAAAAATCAAAAAACCCGACTGCTAAAGTAGCGAACTAAAAAGACGTTAACAAGAAGCAAATCATGCTGATTAATACAAGCTTGTATTTATATTTATGGTCTTATGGTAGCAAGCGCTGCTTTAGAAAACGAAGCTTTTTTTTTTGCTTTAAGAAATGCTCATGCATACTTCGCTACTACGGGGAGGTAGCGCAGTTATGTGGGACTCCAACCCACTAAAATTCCACGGTGTTCTCTTGTGCAGCTTATAGCGGGAACACGTGCCCGCGTTAGCAGTCACGCGTCTCAGCTGTCCGTCACCGGACCCTCTGGGGTGTACACCCCATCACCGGCGCACCTGAACACATTGCACGCTGGGACAACCCAAGGGGCCAAACCCGCACAAGGGTGCCAGACGACCCCGTGCATGGCACCCTTGGTCCCCCTGTGACGGGTCAGTTCAGTGGGCCCGCCACCTACCACTTTACGGCTCAGGGGATAGGGACCTCCACTGTGGCCCCACCGCGTCCGCCATCAGACGTTGGCGACCCCCGTCCAGGCCGCGGAAGTTAGGGAGAGCGGCACACCGCAATACCGGCACTCCTCTCCCGCCGCGGCCTCCAACCCTCAGAGTACGAGGTCCTAGGACCGGTATATATAAACTGCAATTGGGTTTCTCAATTTGAAGTCGGTACAAAATTCTTAATACGAGTAGGTATAAGTATAAAACTGCATTAGTAAAAAAAAGTGTCCTGGGTATGGCTCCATGCATTTATAATAAAATTCCAGACGCCAATTACATTTTACACAAATTAGGAATAAAAATAATTGTTCTTAATTGATAAATGTTAATATACTATTAACGAATACTTAAATGACGAATTAATTTAAAATTACAATTATTGTATAATTTTTTAAATTATTTTACAGTTTAATAATACCTCATTTAGGTCTGACACAATTGGAGTATTAAATAATACCTTCGTAATTTTTAAATTTATTTTCTAATTTAATTCCATAATTATGCATGATTTTCAAATATTTTTAGTAAATTTTAATTTTTAGTCCTTAGCTAGTGTGGAGTCTGAATAAGGACGCTTGGTAAAATACATTTAAAATTCGAAGAACCTAAAGAAAGTTGCTGGTGGAACGTGCTGTACCTAAAAACCCCTATTGAAGTAACGATATTGCTCAATACACAGGGTAGATAAAAAAGGCCTGACCACCAACCCGAATATCCCAGCCACGGCACCAGATCTCAGCTTCAGGAAAATACCACAAAAAAATGACTCGATGAACACGCACATAAATTAATTGCACGGCAATTTATGTATGTCCAGAAGACAATCAGTTTTGAGTTGATGACACGTAAATTGACCACATCAAATGGTGATCCAGATCGAACTGGGTTAAAGGTGTGACTAATATATACGTAATAGGTACAGCTATCATAATACAAGCCACGTATATTCATATTAGGATGTGCGAATATAGAATAATAGGTTACCAGGTATTAGTCAAATAATAGGGTCGCGTAATAGCGAGGCGACTGATCGCGGCGATTGATGATAGCGCCGATTCCGATTATTTTACATAGGTGATTAACTTTTTAAATACGCCAACATAATCAACGTTGACAGTCCTAAGCCCGTTTAAAGTATGAAGGAAAATTTAATCACCGTTTCACTCCTTTCATAGTCAAACGTGAATAATAAACGTGTAGAATCTCGTATTTCATATTAATTATTATGGAGACTATTACCGATATTACGCAGATATGCATATTAGATTGAGTAGCTATAATAATATACTCAATAATAGGATTACCTAAAAATGACCCTAATATAACATCTCTAAACTGGGTAGGCTTCACAGAGGGTCGCGACGCGGGCGCGCGCGCGGGGCGGTGATCACGTCACCAGTCCTTTCGCCGATTTTCCAAATGCGGGTAGGAGAACAGATCAGCGGACAAGCCAAATTAAAACTACCCTATGTTTTTATGAGCAAATATCGAACAGCTAGATTCGCACAGCATATTTGTAGACCTTCTGGCAAAACAGCGCTCTGTTTATCAAACGTAAGATCTGTATATTTATTTACCTATGTTAACAAATACATATATAAAAGAAATAACCTTTAGGGACATACAGGCGTGGCATATCTTATAAAAACACCAGCTGAAAATAGAGTATTAATGATGAATATTTCTCTAATCAGAACACTTCAGCGAAATTATCGAATCGCAGAAGTTATATTTTTATTAGCAGAAAGGTGGACTCCTACCTATCCTTAAACAACACGTCTTTATTTTCACTTCCAAAACCCTTACAAAAGCTCGAAAAACGATTTCAGTATTACCAGAAACGATAAATTCACTCAACTATTCTTGACTCAATAAATCTGCCTAGCCTCTGCCCAACTATCAGTCTGACCGGATTCAGCTGAGCACTAGTGTTTATGTGGAGCGACTGCCTATCTGACCTTCACAACCCAGTTACTGGGTAACACGGTACCCCTTGGCAAGACTGGTGTCAAATCTCAAGCTTCTGACTACCCGTAACGATTGTCAAAGATCTTCAAATGACAGCCGGGACCAACGGCTTAACGTGCTTTCCGAGGCACGGAGGAAACTCGGTATGTTGAAAATGGTCACCCATCCACGGACCGACCTCGTCAAGCGTTGCTTAACCTTAAAGATCGACCCGTGCGGCTGTTATTATTTAGCCACGAGATCCTCAACTATTCTTGATTACATAACAGAAATTCCATTTTCAACTCTACGCAACCTATACAAAAAAAAGCTGATTCAAAGAAATCGTCCATCCCGAAAATTAATGAAATTCCCTTCTTTTAATAGAGAATTAAAAATCCATAATAAAAAATGCCCAAAACCCTTTTTTTCATGAATTTCCTTTGTCTGAAACGTATCCTTGCATGTTTGAAATTCAGTTTGCCGTCTGTCGCCGGAGCGTTCGGACGTGAAACTCGTATCGGATACCGCGGGATTTTCGAAAAGTTTTCAAGTGCTTTGGTGAAGTGGAAAAGTGTTATTCGTGCTTTGAAAGTGTTTTAGTGTGTTTTTTGTGTATTATTCGTGTTTGGAAATGGATGGTTTTTGAGTTTCTGCCGCTGTATAACAGGTGAGTTCATTTTTTTTGTTATATTTCGTTGTATGGAAGTTCAATTGACTTTTTTCGCGGAATTTGAGTTTACGCACGATTGGATTGAGGCGGTAGCATTTACAATTTACTGGTTTATTTGATGAGTTTTCAGTATTTCAATTTGTGTGGTATTCGTTTTTATCAGATTTCAGTGGAGTATTGGATATTTGATAAAATAATAAAGCCTTTCCTTCCGGGAATTTAAAATTCGACATACAGGGTGTTTGGAAGGGAGCTGTACATACGCCTAGGGTAGAAACTAGGGATAGTCTGCTACCTACCCCCGCCCATTATATTGACCTTGGCCTCAAGGTTTTTTTTTAATTTATTATTATTTTTTATTTGACTTTTTTATGATTTTTTGACTAAAACTACCTGTAGCTCAAAATCTATCCATGGGACCGGTCGGCTAATGGTCTTGTTTTAATCGTTAGAGTCTTAGGGTCCTGCAAAAAATTATTTTACACCAGAAAATTGTGGAGAAGAAAAGTTATGGGGCCTGAAGTACCGTAGTAAGGTAAAGAAATAATTTTAAGGGCAACTTTCTATGGGGTTTAAAAAAAAACTAACAGGGTTGGAGTTCTTCTGATTTTTTTAAAACATCCTCAGTCCATGCCCTTTCTAACGATATGCTAAAAGTGTAATTATCACTTTTAGTTTTAAAGTTATTAATTAATTTCCGCAACTAGGGCACTTCAAGCAAAAATTTCAACTAATGAAAATTAAATGTGTTCGATCGTAAAAGGATGGCAAATGAAACAAAAAATTTGGTAATGACTAATGTCATTAAATTACAAATTTTAATTAATTACTAATTTTAATTAATTACAAATTTTGTTCAAATAATTCTAAATTTTGTTCTAATTCTTGGATTGGTCGGGGTGGGCCAATTCCCTGGCCCCCAAGGTCGCCTGACCTTACCCCACTCGACTTCTACGTCTGGGGAAGGGCGAAAGAGTTGGTGTACGCAGAAGAAGTACCAACAAGGGAGGTTCTAATTAACAGGATCCACGCCGCATTCGATACAATGCGCGAGGAACTGCTGCTTAGAACGGTGACCGTGGAGATGAGGAAGAGGTGCCGAGCATGTTTACAGGTCAATGGTCATCAATTTGAACAAAATTTGTAATTAATTAAAATTAGTAATTAATTAAAATTTGTAATTTAATGACATTAGTCATTACCAAATTTTTTGTTTCATTTGCCATCCTTTTACGATCGAACACATTTAATTTTCATTAGTTGAAATTTTTGCTTGAAGTGCCCTAGTTGCGGAAATTAATTAATAACTTTAAAACTAAAAGTGATAATTACACTTTTAGCATATCGTTAGAAAGGGCATGGACTGAGGATGTTTTAAAAAAATCAGAAGAACTCCAACCCTGTTAGTTTTTTTTTAAACCCCATAGAAAGTTGCCCTTAAAATTATTTCTTTACCTTACTACGGTACTTCAGGCCCCATAACTTTTCTTCTCCACAATTTTCTGGTGTAAAATAATTTTTTGCAGGACCCTAAGACTCTAACGATTAAAACAAGACCATTAGCCGACCGGTCCCATGGATAGATTTTGAGCTACAGGTAGTTTTAGTCAAAAAATCATAAAAAAGTCAAATAAAAAATAATAATAAATTAAAAAAAAACCTTGAGGCCAAGGTCAATATAATGGGCGGGGGTAGGTAGCAGACTATCCCTAGTTTCTACCCTAGGCGTATGTACAGCTCCCTTCCAAACACCCTGTATATCTAAATATTTTTACCAAACCAACCAACCATTTTTTTTTTTTTTTTTTTATTACGGTATGGTGCTAAAGACTTCTCAGACGTTTTGATAAATGAAATTATCTAAATTTCTGATGTCTTTAGCAACTGATTCTAATTCTCTATAGACGATGGTGATCGTAGCTAAACAATAACAGCTGCACGGATCGATCTTGAAGGTTAAGCAACGCTTGTTGAGGTCAGTCCTTTGGATGGGTGACCATCTTAGCATACCCCGACTCCTCCAGTAAGTCAGAAGCCAAAAAATGACACCACTTTTGCCAAGGGTATCATGTCACCAAGCTGTGTTGTGGAGGTCTGTAGACAATTGCTGTATGTCGAACTAGCTGCCCCGGCTTCGCGCTGGGTCATATAGATTTTGTGACTTTCTACTTCTTCATTATTCTGATTTCCTGGTAGTTTGAGACTCCTTACCACACATGATTCCATCCTCGGAGGCATACTTCTAGTCTTTGTGTTTCTGTTCTCCTGGTTGTTTGAGAGTCACCACGCATGATTCTGCTCGTGTGGTACTATTACTTCTCCCAATCACACCAATATTACAAATGCGAAAGTTTGTGAGAATGAGTGAGTATGTGTGCAAGCACGAGAGGCGAGGTCTTGGCCACTGGGCAACCACGAATGTGATAATGAAGATACTATACGATAAACTGTGATAATTAAGGGTGATGAACCTTATGCAATATTACACGCGTTCTTAGTAGATAGTAGTATACAAGAAAAACCTACAAAATTTTAAAAACACCGGACACATTTTTATATCATGCTTTTTAAATTACACAATTTATCTAGTAGTAGACACAATTCAATCTATAATTCTATCACACACACGTAATTATGACACGATATTTTGCGAAAATACCCCGATCATCGCTTAACATCAGGTAGGATAGTGCATCAAGCGCAAGCTTGTCATCAATAGAAAAAAAAAAGTTTCAAACATTAAAACGCCCATAATTTTTGAACAGCTCAACCGATTTTCATCAAACATAGCTAAGAACACTCTCAATAACGTCTCCTTTCAAACAAATCGGTACCTACATTTGTTTAGGAGCTATGATGCCACAGACAGATACACACGTCAAACTTATAACACCCCTCTTTTTCCGTCAGGGCCGCGGGGGATAAAAAGCTTATCACAGAACAAGTTTTTTATGAAAAGCTTTGAGGGTGAAACTTGAATCTATCTGATATGGATCTTATTTCCTTATTTGTTGGAGTTAAAGGATTCCGAAGAAAAACAAACGTGCACCCTTTGTATTAGAAAAATGTCCTGTTTTGAGATAAGGTTTCAACGCAAAGAAGAATGGTCAAGCCCATAAAAATATGATGGTTTTACTAGTATCTAATTATGCGACCTACATGATGGCTCCACGCGATTCGATCGAAAAGCGGGCCAAGAAGCTCATCGGCGATGAGGCACTGGTGAAATCAAAACTCCAGAGCCTTGAACATCGTCGCCTAGCGCGTTTCATCATCGGACTACCAGACGTACGGTGAAGCACCATCGGTACATGGTGGACAACCATACGCACTAAACGTTTTGAGAATACTTTTATTATACGTACAGCTAAGGAATGGCATTTCCTGCCGGAGTCTGTGTTTCCTGATAGCTACAATCTAGGGGTCTTTAGTCAAGAGTGAATAGGTTACTTCTAGGCAAGCGTGCTTCACCGTCGACCACAATCATCGCTAACCATCAGGTTGTCAAGCGCGAGCCTATTCCAAAAAAAAACACACCGATACGCGATTTTAACTAAGCGAAATTGCAACTGGGCGCAATGCAATGAAATTCGACCGACTTGCACTTGATATTTTCTTAGAAATACGTGAGTGACATGCCTATGGAAGCAATTTAAATTATGTCCCACTCGCACCATCAAGAAGGTCTCTAAGATTTTCACTATCCCATTTTTCTACTCTTCGTCATCAGAGCCTTGTTATTCCTATGTATAATCCATCAGGACGAGACAAAGGACGCCAACGCGATGGGTATAATATTAACAGTGGATGAAAAATAAGTTGTCTATACTATGTTTAAATAATCGAATTTTTAGGGTTCCGTACCCAAAGGGTAAAAACGTGACCCTATTACTAAGACTCCACTGTCCATCTATGTGTCAGTCACCAGGCTGTATCTCATGAACCGTAATAACTAGACAGTTGTAATTTTTACCCTATTGCCGAAGGAGGGTAATGTGTTTATCACTAACATTAACATTAGAAGCGGGGTATTTACCGTGTTTATTGTTTGTTGCGAGTTTCCGATATTTCGGTGCTGTTGCAAGCACCATGATCACGGATAAACAGATGAAGTTATTGCGGGTGGGTGTTTACGAGGAGACAAATCTGTCTCCCCTTCTTCTTGTTCGTTTTTTTGCAGTCAGTACCGCTACCACTGTCACTAACAACTCGATTCCGACAGTTACAGTCCTTTACAGTTTAAAAACTTATCATGTGTTTATCAGTCTATGTATATTTGTTCCTATGTCGCGTTCTAGAGACCAAAAGCGTTGGCCGATTTTGATGATTTTTAATTCGTCAATCGATTCGTATTAATACTGCGAGTGACACTGACTACATTAAAACTGAAAAATAGAAAAATGGCGGATTTTGGGGGCCATATTGTGAGGGCCCAAATTTGTTTTTCTTCCAAACCCGTCGGTTTTAAGAGGTGATTACAAAAATATATTAAAGTACCTAATTCTAAAAAAAACATTAACTAAAACGTTGTAATAAAAAATATATTTAAAAATAACAAAAAACTCGACTGCTTAAAAAGCGAACTAAAAAAACGTAAACAAGAAGAAAATCATGCTGTGCAGTCGGAGGATACATCTGGTTTTGGTCAGCCAGCTCACGCATATCACAGCATGATTTTCTTTTTGTTTACCTCCGACTGCACAGCATAATTTTCTTCTTGTTTACGTCTTTTTAGTTCGCTTTTTAAGCAGTCGGGTTTTTTGTTATTTTTAAATAATCACAGATGATGTTAGTAGCCACTATAACAACAAATACTAAAAATCATTTCTGTCGGAGTCTGGGTCAAAAATGCTCATTTTTCTTTTTACATAAATACGTAAACGCATGGTTATTGCCTATATCATTACATACCCCTTTGGCTTCGTTAACGTTATTACCTACATCTATGGCTCTGAGCTTATGATGACCGTGACCGATGATTTTGAGACGTGGTCGCTCACAATAAGCCTCATCAGAAAGCTTACAGTCACTAAAAGGCCAATGGAGAGAGCTATGCTCAGAGTTTCCTTGCGTGATCGAATCAGAAATGTAGAGATTCACAAGAGAACCAAGGTTACCGACATAGCCCGAAGAATTGCAAAACTTAAGTGGCAATGGGAAGTGCACATTGCTCGCAGAACGGATGGCCGCTGGGCCGAAAAGTTCTTTAGTGGCGACCGCGAACCGGAAGACGCTGCGTTGGAAGGCCTCTCACCAGGCGGACAGATGACCTAGGGGGGTTCGCTGGATGTGAGGATCACGGGACCGATCAATGTGGCGACGCAGGGAGGCCTGTGTCCAGCTGTGGACATCTTTCGGCTGATATGATAATGATGATGTTCAATCTTGTTTCTTGTTAAAATTACAGCCTTGATTGTTATAACTGCATCGATCGATGAGTTGATAAGGATAAAATCCTGTAACAGAATTTAATCTAACAATACATGAAAGAGGAAATTACTATTTTCCTTTGTTTCAATCTTTTTAATTAGCCGCAAAACAAATAACATACTTATCTATGTACATAATATTGATGTTTTATATTATCTAACCATTAGGGAAAAGCTGTTTTTTACCCGACTGCCGAAGGAGGGTATTGTGTATCAGTCTTTGCATGTATGTATGCTTGTTCCTATGTGGCGTTTTAGAGACTAAACGCGTTGGCCGAATTTGATGATTCTTACTTCAATCGATTCGTCTTAACCCTGCGAGTGTCACTGGCTACATTAAAATTTAAAAGTAGTAAAATGGCGGCTTTCGGGCGCCAAATTTTGGGGCCCCAATTTTTTTTTTCTTCTGGACCCATCGTGTGGGGTATCAAAATAAAGGGTTTCAAAAGGTGATTACGAAAATATATGACACTAATATGTTAAATGTAACTAATACTAAAAAAAAAATAACTAAAAAGTTGTAAAAAAAATTATTTAGAAATAACAAAAAACCCGACTGCTTAAAAAGCGAACTAAAAAGACGTAAACAAGAAGAAAATCATGCTTTGCAGTGCGAGGATACATCTGGTTTTGATCAGCCAGCTCGCGCTTATGTCCCCACCGACTGCACACATGATTTTCTTCTTGTTTACATCTTTTTAGTTGGCTTTTTAAATATATTTTTTTTCATAAATTTCCCATTCGACATACACAAAAACGAATTCTTAATTTTACAACAAAATGTTCGTTGTCTCATCAATCTACCTAGTATCTTCTCGAGTATGTTGAAGTTAGCTTCTAATCTAACCGAATACACTAAATAAAATAATAATGATAATTTTACATGAGGCGAGTGCCTCTAAACCCTTTTACTAGGTAACACGATAAGTTAGGTTGTCAGATTAAATGTATTTTTTTTGCTGACCTCGCGTCTGTGTTGCCTACCACATATAAGTCGTAAGCCTTCAAAGTATGAATAAACGGGCATCTTCTGGACACGGTCGTTCCAATTTTCAGAAAATATGTCCTAGAGCAGGGATGGCGAACCTATGGCACGCGTGCTTGTGGTGGCACACGACAAAATATTTTGGGCACACTGAAATGAGGTTATTTAGCATCTAGGTAATTTGCAACAGCAGAAATGACACCAGCTCCTACTTTTATTTAAACACAACATAAAACTGTAAATAAATATTAGGATTGCAGTAACAATTTCTGGGTGCAAATAAAGAATTAATTAATTCATAGCATTTAGTTTTTTTTTGTCGTCTATAGCCTTGCGCTTGACCACTATCTCAACTGATGGTAAGCCATGATGTGGTCGACGATGAAGCACGCTTGCCTAGAAAAAACCTATAAACTCTTGACTTAAAGACCCCTAGACTGTATTTTATTTTTAGTCAATTAAGACAAAGTCAAAATACTTTGGTGGCACTTCATTGTCACATAAAAAAGATATATAATTTAAATGGCGCGTTTTCTAATAAAGGTTCGTCATCCCTGTCCTAGAGCATACACGTATGTTCTTCTAGGGAGGTCCCTACCATTATTTTCTATCTAATAATTTCCATATAATTTGCTTTGTCAAAGAATATTATAAATATTCAATTTCTAATTTTAACTTCATTAACAGGTTACATAAAATTGTATATTCGTTTGTAGATGATAATATTCAATGATTACGTGACTCAGAGCCTGTTGTTGTAATTTTCTATTTTTATACACAATGGCCTATATTGGGCCAGGTTTGTCGGCTTTTGCTTTGTGATAGATTTTGTGAAAGACGGATTATTACTAAGCTTTTGGAGTTGAGTGATATACCTCCCTATCTTAGAGTACCGAGACGCCTCAATGGCCACTGGGAGAGACGGCATTGACGAAAAGTTTTCATAAGCAATATTTGTAAGTATGTGAGAACCATGTTCCTATTTTTCAAGTGAAGGAATTTACCTGTTAGTGCTTGTAATACTTATATGTAGTATAGTAGTGCTAGGTGCATCGTCCTCAACATCAAATAATATCTCCTTTAATATTGTAAAAGCTTATTTTTTTAAAAAGAGTAAGTATGGAGTTTCTTGTCTCTTCTCCAAGAACCAAGAACCAAGTTTTTAAGTAGAGCTTTGGTAACTTAATCTGAACGCACAACGCTGCGTTATGAAGTGCGGGACACATACCCGTATGAAAAAGTTCTAGAATGAGCTTTTGTTCCGTTCCAGTATGTTTTAGCGGTGACGAGGATTACGTGTGCGGCATCGGATACAACAGCGCGCGTTGAGCATTCCGTTCAAGAGACCAAAGTTTAAGACTAAAAACTGACGGTCATACAAATATTGGTATAGAAAACTTTTCCCCACACTAGGCATTTCTTCCTGTATCGTGGGTGCGTTTACAAACATATAAACTCACATACACAACACCCAGAGCCGGAACAACCATCTGTAGGTCATACAAATATTTGTTCCGTCCGGGAAATCGAACCCGCGACACGCAGCGCAGCAGTCAATCGCTCAACCACTGTGCCAACCGTGCGCCCCAAATTGCCGGTCTGTGACAATATTGACTATGGACGGCCGAAACTTGTGCTGAGCACACAGTGCAAGGGCACTGAAGAAGAAACTAATCTACAAGTCTCATGCAACTTCAAGCTTATGGCAACAGTTTAATACTTTGTCTTTATATCTTAACCATGTTTTTTATTTCAAGCCTATTTTGAACTATGCTTCGATCAATAATACACTACATGCCCGATAAGCGCATAAAACGAGAAATAAGAGCACTAATACAGTTGTGGTTTTATTTCAAACTAGCTGACCCGGCGAACTTCGTTCCGCCAACAAATTTCTAAAATAAAAGAATTTTTCTAAAATAAACTTAGCCTAAGTTACTCCTTATTACATCAGCTACCTGCCAATAAAAGTCGCGTCAAAATCGGTCCAGCCATTTCAGAGATTAGCTGGAACAAAAAGACAGACAGACAGAGAAAAATTGTAAAAAATGTTATTTTGGTGTATGTACCGTATATATATTCATATACATGTAGTAAAAAACGGTTATTTCAATATTACAAACAGACACTCCAATTTTATTTATATGTGTGTAGTATAGATGTATAGATTAGTATGGTCCGACAATAGCCAACATTAAAACGTCAAAATGCCGCAATGTGCGTTCAAAAATTGTGCAAATAACCACCTTAACGCAGGTATTTCGGAAGGTTTTTTTGCGTAAGTATAAATCATGAAGTGTTTTTCATAAATTAAAAACCGAATTAAATAGCAAACATGCATCAAAGAACACATGTTATGATTGATTGACCAACGTTTGCGTCGACAACGCGCCAACTATTGTTGCAAACATCGACTGTTCTGGAACTTCGTAATTTAAGCTTTAAAACATGCGTGTAAGATTAAATTTGTTTTGATGTATGTAGCAGCGAAAAAAGGTCGTAATTTTTTATTGCTTTTTGTACATAGCTTTGTGAAAGCAACTTTGAGCGTTTTATTTAAGGTTGAATTTGCATTAATGCATACTTTTTCAACTAGAATTCTAAAAATTACGTAAACAAAATTGATGAATGTTTTAAAGAGAAGTTTTGTATGGGATTGTGTAACTAGTGTACTATTGATTGAGGATGCTACTGAATACATGTATTTTTTGTGACTGCCTGTCTGACCTCAACAGTCCAGTTACTCGGTAGCCCGCCATCTTTACGAGTTTTACTGCAGCTTTTAGTATAATCCCTTTGTGTACAAATGTAGTGCGTGTTGCTATGCTCACTTCAACGGTAATTGATAGGTTTTATAGATTACTAGTTTGAAGGACTTTGTGCTATCAGATATCAATGACAATAATTGGGTTAGAGCATTCTGCTGTTGGCGTGACACATGCATTGATCAATAGTATATTTTGATAAAAGTGGGCAAACTTCGTCATTGCTATCGTAACAGGCTTTACGAAACCGGCTTCTGCGATGAAAAATGAAACATATAAAATAAATAATAATATTATTTCTTTGTGAGTTAAAAAAATTCGTAACCAGCAACCAAACCTTTGATAACCGTTAACTAAAAATGTATTTCAGTGTATAAACTTTGCAATTTGCTATACCTACGCTTTGGTGCGAGCTGTAAGTACAGCAAGCAATTTTTTATCAAATAATGTACGCCTTGGCCTTCGACTCGGGCATTACGTCTGCCTTGTCTGCAACATTTTTTTTTTTAACTTTGCCCCTCGCTAGGAATTTCTTCCTGTATCATAGGTGCGTTGGTTTTTCAACTTTGCCCCACACTAGGATATTTTTCCTGTATCGTGGTGCTTTTACGAACATATAAACTCACATACACAAACACCCGGAGCCGGAACAACTGTCTGTAGGTCATACAAATATTTGTTCCGTGCGGGAATCGAACCCGCGACACGCAGCGCAGCAGTCAATCGCTCAACCACTGCGCCAACCGTGTGTCCCACCAATTTTACACCACTATTGTATGTTTTAAGCTTAAAATTGACTAGCGACAACTGTGTTTCTAACCAGAATTCCTGTTGCTTTTTTCTATCCAGAATTCCTGTTTTCGCTACTTCTGTGGCCTATTCTACAGCAACCGAGCTTTTTATGAAAAACGTATCGTAATAACGTAATCGTTGTCAAAAAACGAAGAAACGAAAACAGGAACACCGACTGCCGCAATTGAAGTTATTTTTCACTTTGTAGTATTTTTATTTGAAAGTCGGTTGTATTTTTTGTAAAGTTTTTTTATTTTTCTCTTTTTAGTTGTAGTACATGTGTATAAAGACGAAATTTGGTAAGTCTTAAGTGCGCACTAAGAACGGATTTTTGGAAATTCCACCCCTAAGGGGGTAAAAGGTTGTAGTTTGTTTAAAATTTCTACAGTTTGTAAGTTGGACACCTGAAATTTTAGATTTATACTCTTGGTTGATAAAAAGAATTCATCTATTTATTGGTCTAGGGCATTCCACCCCTAAAGAGGTAAAAAGGGGGTTCAAAGTTTGTGTGAAACTTCTACGCTTTTAAGTGTGACACGTGAAATTAATGATTTACGCTTTTAGTTTATAAAAAGAATTCATGTATTTATTGGTTTTTGGAAATTCTACCCCCAAGGAAGTGAAAAGGTGCAAATTTTTGGTACTTATATATTTGAAGCTTGGCATAAATACTAAACTAAGTAAATAGTAAAGTTTTACATTATTAGTTCAAAACTAATCCTAAAAGACGATTTAGGGGGTGTTAAAGCGTTTTGAAGAATTTTACTGTACAGGGCTTCTTTTTATAATGTATGGGAGCACTAAGAAGGGATATTTGGAAATTCAACCAATAAGGGGGTGAAACTAAAAAGTCATAATCTATACTAATATTATAAAGCTGAAGAGTTTGTTTGTTTGTTTGTTTGAACGCGCTAATCTCAGGAACTACTGGTTGGAATTGAAAAATTATTTTTGTGTTGGATTGTCAATTCATCGAGGAAGGCTATACGCTATATAACATCACGCTACGCCTAATAGGAGCGAAGCATAAATGAAAAATGTTGCAAAAAAACGGCAAATTTATTCCGTTTTGAGAGGTTCCGTTGCGTGCGCTGCGTAAGCGGTTAAAGTTATGCAACAATCATGTATGTAGTGTAGGTAGGGTAAGGTAGGTAGGGCAGATGGGTTTGTAGGTAGCCAGTTGACGGGAGCGAAGCCGCGTGGGACAGCTAGTATAGGATAAAATATGGATCACGCTAACGAAGTCGCGGGCGAAGTGCTATATCCAATATCTATAAGCTTTATCTTGATTAGCTGGTTACATAACATTATTTATTCATCTGTATATAATGATATTAAATGATTACGTAACTCAAAACCTTTTGTTATACTTACAATCAATAATCCGCAATATAAAGTACAACAACATATATTATTTATTGTACACAACATAATAAGCACAGGATAAACGTATATTAAAACAAATGTACCATTTAATGTATTTAAATGTGTTTTTTTTGAATCGCACTTATGCCTTCTACAAAAAAAAAACAACTTACCCTCTTTATAATATTTTTTTAGATGAATAACAGCACTCATATCATGTCAGAGTAATGTTGAGAGAAATAAATAAAAATACGGAGCAACATTTTGCTTTACGCTGGAGTTTCATTCTTGTTTTTGCTGGTATAATTTTTGGGCTAAAAGTGTAAAAATATTGAAGCTAAATTATGCAAAATACACGCTTGGTATGCGAGTTTCACCCCAACATTTTTGGGTCACACAAACAACTGTATACTTACTTATGTAAGTACATCACATTTTTATTTTAGAAAAAGTAGACGGACATGTATTTTTATCGTCACAGATTTCTAACAAAAATTTGGGATTTTTTGGTTTGTTTACTTCTGTTTACCTAATACGTCCTGTATATATTTACCTGCTTACTTTTCTCCGTTTATTTGTATTTTTTTCTCTCTTTGTAAATCCACATGAAGATTAAAATATACATATATTTATATATATATATATATATATATTTACTAGCTGTCCCAAGCGGCTTCGCTCCCGTCAACTGGCTACGTACCTGCCCATCTATCCTACCCTATCTACACTAAATACATGATTGTTGCATAACTTTAACCGCTTACGCAGCGCACGCAAAGGAAGATCTCAAATAGAATAATTTTGCAACATTTGTTGCAAAATTATATTAAATTAGATCAATTTTTGTTGTTATTGCAACATTTTTCATTTATGCTCAGCTCCTATTGGTCTTAGCGTGATGTTATATAGCCTATAATCTTTCTCGATAAATGGACTATCCAACACAAAAATATTTTTTCAGTTCCAACCAGTAGTTCCTGAGATTAGCGCGTTCAAACAAACAAACAAACAAACAACCTCTTCAGCTTTGTAATATTTGTATAGATTATGTAGGGAAAACTGTAATTGTCAGGAAAGGACATTATTTCATGAGTCCTTTTCGGGCTAGATGTTAGACAAACGAACTTCTTTGCTTGTATGTAGGGTCACAATGTAACTAATCACGTTATGTATTGGAGAATAACGTAAACGACATTCCACCAAGCACGTAGTTTGATCTACACGAACTATCGGTAACTCTCACTGTATCGTATGTGAAAAATAATTTTATAACAAATTATCAACTTCTTCCAAACCACCACCTTCTTCCTATATCTCCTGTTTGATGCTCCCTTGTTCGCGCCCTATAATTAGTGCTTGGTGTTATGTCAAATTGACATCTGTCAGTGTCATTCGAAACCATATCTCTCTTCAGAACGAAATCTTTAGAATTGCCGACATATGATAATAAAAATGATAGACCGTTACTAAAAATAATACAAAGAAAAAGAAGCAAGGTACCTAATATCATTTTTAAATTTTTAAATGCAATTGATTTTGTTAATATCAATAGAGTTAGCAATATTAAAAGTTACACAAACATATTCTCTTTTACTACTTCTTTATAAGATAAAAAAGTATTTTATTCCATGCATGCAGATTAAATTTATAGGTATTGCAAAACATAGTTAAAAAATCCAGTAGCATAATTATACAATTTATTGCTTATATACATCAGAATAAGCTTGAAAATAAGCTGGATCTATTTCTTTTTAATTCCATAACCGTAATCTTCTATACTAATATTATAAAGCTGAAGAGTTTGTTTGTTTGTTTGAACGCGCTAATCTCAGGAACTGCTGGTTAGAATTAAAATTTTTTTTGTGTTGGATAGTCCATTTATCGAGGAAGGTTATAGACTATATAACATCACGCTACGACCAATAGGAGCGGAGCATAAATGAAAAATGTTGCAAAAACGGCTTCCGTTGCGTGCGCTGCGTAAGCGGTTAAAGTTACGTAACAATCATGTATGTAGTGTAGATAGGGTAAATGGATAGGTAGGTAGCCAGTTGATGGAGCCGCGTGGGACAGTTAGTATTCTAATATAATGTGTTCAAACACTTCACCACAGACACTGAATTTCATAAAATTTATTTTTAGCACTTCGCAGCTGCATTTCGCGAAACCGTGAATTAGCCGGAATTCTGATGTCCGGTACGTTGGAAAACCGGATTCGAACACGACACATCAGGCATATTCCGGATGAAATCCGGACAGCTACGTTTGACAAAGTGTTTTTGGGCTATGTAAAACGAATTGGTTTCACGATCGAGTTTCGCATACCGATTTGACTAATAGTTTTCCAATATCACACTGGTATTCCACGGTACATAGAGGGGTTGATGTGTTTGTACAAAAACGCCACCATGTCAGTTCGACTTCAGGACCAGATCTCAGTACCTATCCTTCTGCAGCGAGTTGTGAGACAGGGAGATATCATATCTCCGAAACTGTTCACCGCTGCACTGAAGGATGTCTTCAAGGTTCTGGAATGGAGAGGGCAAGGCATCAACGTCCGGATAAGAACCTGACAGATACGTTTGATAAAGCGTTTTTGGCTATGTAAAATAAATTGGTAGTACGATCAAGTTTCGCATACCGATTTCACTAATAGTTTTCCAATATCACACTGGTATTCCCTGAAGGGTTGGCAAAGATTGATAGTTATTTGTTTCGGCAGCTATATTTGATGGTTGATTCTTATGTGATAGATGGTGAGTCTATTGACATAATCTGGATACAAATACGTGTGTATGACTAGACGTATGAACGTGAACGAAACAAAAGGAGTATGTAAAGATCATAGCTAATGGGAAAAAAGGGCCAGTTTTTGTATATATGAGTGGCAACAAATCCCAATGCTAGGCTTGCCGCTCTCCCTACCTTCTGTGGCCTGGACGGGGTCGCCACCGACTGACCCGGACGCGGTCGGGCCGAATGGGAGAAGGAGTGTCGGTATAGCGTTGGCCTCACGACAAGCCCTTAATGACGTAGAGGCCAACAAGTAGGTTACGTTGCCGCTTGGTATCAGAGGCGACATCGCAACTGAGGCGGGCCGGGATGTCGTATGGAGCGTCCCAGGTCCCATATGATATCGTAGCTGAGGGTTGGAGGCCACAGCGATAGAGGAGTGCTGGTATTGTGGTGCGACGCTCTCCCTATCTTCCGCGGCCTGGACGGGGTCGCCAGCGTCTGATGGCGGATGTGGTGGGGCCACAGGGAAGGTCCCTATCCCCTGCGGCTGAAGAGTCGTTGGTGACGGGGCCACTGACCTGACCCGTCACAGTGGGACCAAGGGTGCCATATACGGTCAACGGGCGCCCATGCGCTGGTTTGGTCCCTGGGGTGGTCACGGTGTGCAGTGTGTTCTGGTGTGTCGGTGATGAGGAGTACTCCCCAGAGGAGGGTCCGATAAAGGTCATCCGCGGCGGGTTCACGGATGAGTGCTAGCGCGTGCCCGTGTTCCCGCCATAAGCGGCATAGGAGGACACCGTGGAATTTTAGTGGGTTGGAGTCCCACATACCATAAAGCTACCTCCCCGTGGTAGCGCAGTATGTATAAGCATTTCTCCAAGAAAAAATAAAATGAAAAAGGCTTGCGAAATAAGTTCTTATGGAAAAAAGCCATTTATTGTTAAGAACTTATATTATATGCGAAAAATAAGCTGCTACATTTGAATAAATCATTTAAATTACAGTTTAGTTCAAATGAATTTCTCAGATGCAACTTATTTGATTTTCCGTAATAGGCTCGCCACAAATGAGTCAGATTTTCTTTTTTTAATAGTCGATGGAATACTTAAAAAAAACTCGCGCTTGATCACTATCTCACCTGATGGTAAGTGATGATGCGGTCGACGGTGAAGCACGCTTGCCTAGCAAAAACCTATTCACACTTGACTTAAAGACCACTTTTCAGACACAGACACAATTCCAATCCTTATCTGTACCCATAATAAAAGTGTCCCTAAAACGTTTTGTACGTCTGGTAGACCGATGATGGGACGGACTGGGTGGAATTAGATCATGCATTTCCATCACACACTCCCCGAAATGTAACCGATAAAACACCGACAAGCTGATGGCAGCTCGGCGACGAAGTTCAAGGCTCTGGAGCTTTGACTTTACCAGTGCCTTATTGCCGATGATAACATAAAACATAACTGCGTAAAAGGTGTGTTCTGTATAGGAACATATCTCAGCCAATCCCTTTGGGAAATATTAGCGCGATGATTGCGTAACACGCCATGACGACAGTGTTAATTACTATCAGCTCCTCGATTAATACCTGATAATTTATCTGACATTCGATACGCTTGGACTGCAATAATTTTAGTTTAAAATAGCCGAGTTATGGTAAAATGTAACACTTCCATAATAATATAAGCTTTATCTTTATCGATTGTCAATATTACATAATGAGGGTTTCCAACAAAATTCACGCCACCAGTTGGCACCACTTTGGCAAAAAATCTTTTACAGGGAAAACGTAAGTGTACTACAACTTGACATTTAACTTTAAAACTTTCGCGTTTTTTAATAGAAAAACAATATATATATCACGGGAATTTATCGCGATGATTTCGATTGTTTATTTACCTATTTCACCCGAAGTTTCGGGCGTGTCCTTATTCTGTAAGTTCGCCGACTGCACAAAACGAGGTAATGTTTTTTATTTTTGGTTCTGTTTTTTTTCAATCGGGATAACGGTTACAAATTATCCGCGGCGTGGAATCCAGTAATTCAAAAAACATCACCTCGTTTTGTGCCGTCGGCGAACTTACAGAATAAGGACACTGTCAGTGTAGTGTGTAGAATTGTGTGGGTAGAGGAAGAATTTTCTGCCCCAACGGAGCCAGTACACCGAGACACCAGTCTACCACGGTTGTTGCAATACGGCCGAAACGTCGTTAAATAAGGTATTTTATACACTTTATGTTTATACTTTTATCTATGTGAATATAAATTACTAGAAAAGAGTGAATAACATATTTGGAATGTTAAAAACTCGACCCTCAACGGGGCAAAAAGGGGCTTTTACTATGTGGCGTTAAGTTAAAATCTATACTAATATTATAAAGCTGAAGATTTTTATGGTTTGTTTGAACGCGCTAATCTAAGGAACTACTGGTTAGAATTGAAAAATTCTTTTTGTGTTGGAAAGTCCATTTATCGAGGAAGGTTATAGGCTATATAACATCACGCTACGACCAATACTGCCCACCAGAGACTAAAGAGCAGTAACAGCCCTTTTGTGATTTTTCGTTTTATTAGTGATTCTGAAAGCGGGTTTCTTAAGCTTTCTATTGAATTAACTTACTTATTTCTAAGACTATTAGAATGGTTTTTATTTAACAGTTTTCACTTACTGCAAACGAAAAAAATTAACAATTTGGCGTGATTTCCCAACTAAAATACAGTATAAATTATACTGCAGATTAAATTTTAAGGTTTCATAACTAAAATGCAGTAAACAATATAATTTTACAGTTCTTTAGATAGTTTTATATTTCTGGAAAAAAATTAAAAAAAAAATTAATACGCAGTAAAATTTACCGCCATACAAGCTATTTTTACTGCAAATTAAGAAAATACAATTTATTGTCACGAACTCCCAACTAAAATGCAGTAAAATCAAAGCTTGTCGCATTTTAGTTGTGAATACTTAACATTCTTTTATCATTATAAACTGACTAACACGCAGTAAAATACAGCATTACTGCAGATTAGTTTGGATAGCATAATGACACAGATATGATTATTCCTAGCTAAAGTGCAGTTAATGTTTTAAATACTGCATTTTAATTATACTGCAATTTACTACTGCAATTTACTGCACTAGTAAATTGAACACTTTTTTCTTAAAAAACTAACTAAAATGCAGTATTTTTTTGACCTTACTGCATGTTAGTTGGGTTTCTTGACAAAATAACTGATCCAAACGCAGTAATAGGGCTTTTTGCTGCATTTTACTAAGTTTAAAATGGTATTTTTTACAAAAAAGGCTATGCAGTAATAGGCACCAAAAAGAATAAATGGCCATAATAAATTCAGTTATTAAGATATATTTTTTTTTATTGCTTTAACGTGTGAACCTATGCCTTTACAACCTTTCTGCATTCAAATTTTTTTGCTTATACATTCTGTTGATTTTTTAAAATCAATTCTTAACTTTAAATGCGTTTTACTCGAAATCGTGATTTTGCTGTTACTGCACTTTAGTGTATGGTGGGCAGAATAGGAGCGGAGCATAAATGAAAAAGGTTGCAAAAACGGGCAAAGTTATTCCTTTTTGAGAGCTTTCGTTGCGTGCGCTGCGTAAGCAATTAAAGTTACGCAACATTCATGTATGTACGGTAGGTAGGTAGCCAGTTGACGGGAGCGAAGCCGTGTGGGACAGCTAGTTTGTTATATTTCTCAGATTACCGTTTGTGAATGAAAAACTAATAATAGGTCAGAGGATCACTACATACCTATTATAAAAAAAGTCCCCGGCACGTGTCCCCGCGTACTATCTGTACGCAATAAACTCAAAAACTACTGAACGGATTTTCATGCGGTTTTCACCAAGAGACAGTGATTCATGAGGAAGTTTTATAAATTTATATTATATTTCATAAATTTTAATGAATTTTACAGAAATTAAATTAATTTTAGATTAATCTTAATGTATTTTAATTCTTTTTTTTTTGGACTTTACAAGGCATTTTATTTTATTGACATGAATTTTGAATGATATTATATAAATTGTACCAAAATGCATGAATTAATTATTCTTCTTAGATTTTAGTGTACTTCAATCTTGGCATGTTGTGTATGTATTGTATGTGTATCTAATTTTAAGTGACTAACATAGTATATAATTTGTTGTACTAACTAAACTATGGATTTAATATCTGAGATAAATAAATAATAATAATTATTATTAACTGAAAATTTGTTTAGATTTTGTGTAAATTGGGTGAAATATGACGATAGTTGTTGAAAATTACGGCAAAAGTCAAACCGCCGAGGTGCTTTTATTGAAAACGCTGTCTAATCCCTATAGAGATATAACAAAAAAATGGTGGGATATTAGGCATAATATGTTCTATTACACGTGCGAAGCCGGGCGGGTCTCTAGTTCATCTATGATTTAAAATGATTAATCCTTACTAATATTATAAATGTGAATGTAAGTTTGTTTGTTACGCTTTCACGCAAACACTACTGAACCGATCATCATGAAACTTTGTACATATATTCTTGGAGGTATTAGAAGTAACATAGGATACTTTTTATTAAAAAAAAAATGGCTTCACTGCGAGCGAAGCCGCGGATAAAAGCTAATTAGATAATATTGGCCTAGTGGTTCGGAAACTAGTCGTGAGCGCACTCACTGGTTGAAAAATGCAAGACAGTATAGACAGACGGTATGTAAGTCTAAATTCTTATTAAATTCTAGAAAATCATATAATACTACTAGCTGACCCGCCAAACTTTGTTTTGCCATAAAAAGACGCTACCTACCTACCCTACCTGCCCTACCTACCCTACCTACCCTACCTACCCTACCTACCCTACCTACCCTACCTACCCTACCTACCCTACCTACCCTACCTACCCTACCTACCCTACCTACCCTACCTACCCTACCTACCCTACCTACCCTACCTACCCTACCTACCCTACCTACCCTACCTACCCTACCTACCCTACCTACCCTACCTACCCTACCTACCCTACCTACCCTACCTACCCTGCCTACCCTACCTACCCTACTAACCCTACCAACCCTACCAACCCTACTAACCATACCAACCCTACCAACCCTACCAACCCTACCTACCCTACCTACCCTACCTAGTCTCTCGCGATCCCCCTCGCGAAAAATGATTAAATTACTAAAATGGCTATTAAAAATTAGGGGTTGGTGATAAAAGGGTGAAAATTGAGGATTGTATGTATTTTTTATGTTTATCATAAAAAAATAGAAATTAAAAATTTTGTCTAAAAAATAAAAAAAAAAATGTAGGGGAGTACCCCTAACATTTAGGGGGATGAAAAATAGATGTTGGCCGATTCTCATAGATACCGGATAAGCACAAAAAATTTCATCAAAATCGGTCAAGCCGTTTCGGAGGAGTATGGCAACGAAAACTGTGACACGAGAATTTTATATATTAGAAGATTAAACTAAAGTATACTCAAAGATATAGTAGAACCAACCCTAGGTAACGTGGCAAAAAAGGGTATAATTTACCAACAAAAGGTATAAATATCGATCGTATAAATACCTACATTTTGTTGCAAGTCACTCAGCGTAAATTTTCAGGTGCGGCGTAACGGAAGACGAATATATTATCTGCTAATACATTGTAGTCCGCGTAGCGGGGCCTAACCGCCTACGCTTGCTACGGTGTAGCTGTCACGCTACGCCGTAGCAAGCGTAGGCCTTTCATTGTTCCAAGAATGTTTTTTTCTTTTGTTTGAACGTAAAAATAAAAATGTTGTGACTTAAACAGCTTTATACACTAGCTACTGCCCGCGGCTTCACCCACGTAAAATAAGAAGAAAAAGATTTGATGATAATTTGTTTCTATTATCCCAAGCAATCATTTTACCGAGTTTAATGGAATAAAAAGTACCCTATGTATTAATGTAGGTTGTAAACTGCCACTGTGGATAATTTCATCCATTTCGTTCAGCCCTTTTTGCGTGATTCATCATCATCATCATTTCAGCCGAAAGACGTCCACTGCTGGACATAGGCTTCCCCTAGGCGTCGCCACATTGACCGATCCCGTGCGTCTCGCATCCAACGCCTTCCCGCAACCTTAACCAGGTCATCGGTCCATCTAGTGGGAGGCCTATCAAGGTATCGTCGTCCAGTTCGCGGTTTTACGTTTTTGACACATATATACAAACTTTCACGTTTTTAACATTACGTAGGATTTTAGGTTATAAGATTGAACTTTACCTACGCATTTGGTTACTCAAATAAAAAACAGGTTTCTTGTAACTATTACTAGGTAGGTACTACTTGGTACTAGTAACCGTTCAAATAGTTTGTAACATCTTGAAGATTTTTGTTCATTTTCGTTTTTGTTTACTGAAATTCTCGCATTTGGTTACTCAAATAAAAAAATGTAAAAAACAGGTTTCTTGTACCTATTACTAGGTCGGTACTACTCGGTACTAGTAACCATTCAAATAGTTAGTAACCTCTTGAAGATTTTTGTTCATGTTCATTTTTGTTTACTGTGATTCTCGCATTTGGTTACTCAAATAAAAAAAAATATAAAAAACAGGTTTCTTGTACCTATTACTAGGTCGGTACTACTCGGTACTAGTAACCATTGAAATAGTTTGTAACATCTTGAAAATTTTTGTTCATGTTCATTTTTGGTTACTAAAATTCTCGCATTTGGTTACTCAAATAAAAACAGGTTTCTTTTACCTATTATTAAGTAGGTACCACTTGGTACTAGTAACCGTTCAAATAGTTTGTAACATCTTGAAGATTCTTGTTCATGTTCATTTTTGGTTACTGAAATTCTCGAAATAAAAGAAAAAAAAACAGGTTTCTTGTTCTTACAACTAAGTAGGTACTTCTCGGTACTAGTATCCATTCAAATAGTTTGTAACATCTTAAAGATTTTTGTTCATGTTCATTTTTGTTTACTGTAATTCTCGCATTTGGTTACTCAAATAAAAAACAGGTTTCTTTTACCTAATACTAAGTAGGTACTACTCGGTACTAGTCACCATTCAAAGAGTTTCTAACATCTTGAAGATTTTTGTTCATGTTCATTTTTGTTTACTGTGATTCTCGCATTTGGTTACTCAAATAAAAAAAAATATAAAAAACAGGTTTCTTGTACATATTACTAGGTCGGTAGTACTCGGTACTAGTAACCATTCAAATAGTTAGTAACCTCTTGAAGATTTTTGTTCATGTTCATTTTTGTTTACTGTGATTCTCGCATTTGGTTACTCAAATAAAAAAAAATATAAAAAACAGGTTTCTTGTACCTATTACTAGGTCGGTACTACTCGGTACTAGTAACCATTGAAATAGTTTGTAACATCTTGAAAATTTTTGTTCATGTTCATTTTTGGTTACTAAAATTCTCGCATTTGGTTACTCAAATAAAAACAGGTTTCTTTTACCTATTATTAAGTAGGTACCACTTGGTACTAGTAACCGTTCAAATAGTTTGTAACATCTTGAAGATTCTTGTTCATGTTCATTTTTGGTTACTGAAATTCTCGAAATAAAAGAAAAAAAAACAGGTTTCTTGTTCTTACAACTAAGTAGGTACTTCTCGGTACTAGTATCCATTCAAATAGTTTGTAACATCTTAAAGATTTTTGTTCATGTTCATTTTTGTTTACTGTAATTCTCGCATTTGGTTACTCAAATAAAAAACAGGTTTCTTTTACCTAATACTAAGTAGGTACTACTCGGTACTAGTCACCATTCAAAGAGTTTCTAACATCTTGAAGATTTTTGTTCATGTTCATTTTTGTTTTGTGAAATTATTTATAAAAGATCCATTCTTGTTTAACAAAGCATTTCTTTCCTTTGTTCATTCTGTAACACTGTGTAAGATGAAAAAACAATGATCTTGAGCATGACTACAGAAATTTTTGATGTAAAAATGTTTAAATTAATATTTTAGTAGTGTTGTGGGTACTATCCCGCATGAAAAATAATTCACAGAGTGCCATGTAGTAAAACCCAGTCTTTATTACATTTTCAATAGTTCATGGAACTCATCATCATCTGCCTAGCCTTTTTCCCAATTATTGTTGGGGTCGGCTTCCAGTCTTACCGGATTCAGCTGAGTACCAGTTTTTACATAGAGCGACTGCCTATCTGACCTCCACAACCCAGTAACTGGGTAACATGATACCCCTTGGTAAGACTGGTGTCAGATATCAGGCTTCTGACTACCCGTAACGACTGTCAAAGATCTTCAAATGACAGCCGGGACCAACGGCTTAACGTGCTTTCCGAGGCACGGAGGAAACTCGGTATGTTGAAATGGTCACCCATCCACGGACCGACCTCGTCAAGCGTTGCTTAACCTTGAAGATCGACTCGTGCGGCTGTTATTATTTAGCCACGTAAACATCCTTATTACTTTCAATAGGTAGTCACCAGGTTTGCGATAGAAGTCAAATATCTTGCGTAGACACAAATTCCATATCCCTGCAACAAACGTTCAAAAAGGAAGATTATTTGATTTGTCAACTCAAATGCAATAAAGAAGTCTGCAAAGGAATTCAATTTAAAGGTAGCTGATTCAGACTTATTCAAAATAGCTCGACGTAAAGATGTTATTACACGGATGTATTCGATGTCACGTCGATACCATTTCACATTTTCTTTTTTTTTCATTTCGTTTGTTTTCTAGTTGTCACGCTTTTGTCACTTTGTAGACTTCCCGGCGGCAAAAGTACGAAATGCCAATCAATTTCTAAGTCCTCATTTTACCCCTTTAGGGGGATTTTTAATTTGGGAAAAATGGAGAAAAATTCTTAATTTGCCCAAGAATGTCTTAGCCAAAATAGCTGCGAGACCTTCCCATTTTTAGGGTGCCGTTACCAAAGGGTAAATATGGGACCGTATTACTAAGACTCCACAAATACTAAAAACAGAATAAAATATGGTGGTGGTGCCGTACGGTGTCGAACGTAAAGAATCTCCCCATCCCATATCTTCCCGTGGGTGTCATGAAAGGTGACTAAGGGACACACCATAGAAAGGGCAGCAGCGTTCTCTGTGCACTTTAACAACAAACTGCGATCGCCAACCCACCTGCCTAGCGTGATGATTACGACAAAAAAATCGAGAGATTCGATGGGCAGTTCTACACGTCAACCAGTAAACCCGTCGCGAATCTAGCAAAAGACCCTAGAGCTAGATTGACCCGACACTGTACCGAGGACATTCCGGACGACAATGCTCTACTGAAGAACTATAGGCTAGACATGGCTAAGAAGTGAGACTTCTTAGCCTTGTGTACACGCTGTTTTCAAGAGTTATCACGAATCGTCTCGCGCGCAGGTTTGACGATTTCCAGCTTCCCGAACAAGCCAGCTTCCGTAAAGGCTTTAACACTGTAGACAACATACATACGCTGCGGCAGGTTATACAGAAGACCGAAGAGAACAACCTGCCTATATGCTTAGCGTCTGTAAACTACGAGAAAGCCTTCGATTCGATCGAGACTTGGGCTGTGCTGCAGTCTCTCCAACGGTGCTAAATCGACTAGCGGTATATCGAAGTGTTGAAGTGTTTATACAAAAACGCCACCATGTCAGTTCGACTTCAGGATCAGACCTCGGAACCTATCCTTCTGCAGCAAGATGTGAGACAGGGAGACGTCATTTTTCCGTAACTGTTCACCGCTGCACTGTAGGATGTCTTCAAGGTTCTGGACTGGAGAGGGTTAGGCATTAGATCAATGGCGAGTACATCAGTCACCTTCGGTTTGCCGACGATATAGTGGTTATGGCTGAGACCATGGAGGACCTCAGTACAATGCTCGATGACCTCAGTATAGCTTCCAAAAGAGTGGGTCTTAAAATGAACAGGGACAAAAACTTTTTCACAAAAAATAAACCAACTTCAAAAGTAAAACAATAAAAAGTGCAAAATATTTTTCGTTTCGGAAGTCGGTGTCTTTGGTACCTCTTGTTTTTATCATTTTTCCACACCGACTTCCGAAACGAAAGTTATTTTGCACTGTTCAGTGTTTTACTTTTGAAGTCGGTTTATTTTTTGTGAAAAAGTTTTTATTTCTCTCTTTTTAGTTTAAGAACACCATCATTAAAAAAGCCGTACACAAACTAAAATTACATCGTCCACGTAAACAAAAATGTTCATAAATAAATAAAAATGTGGCTCTGAGACGTGGTCACTCACAAGGGGCATCATCAGAAAGCTTACAGTCACCCAAATGGTAATGGAGAGGGCCATGCTCGGAGTATCCTTGCGTGATCGAGTCAGAAATGTAAAGATCCGCAAGAGAACCAGGGTTAGCGACACAGCCCGAAGAATTGCCAAATTTAAGTGGCAGTGGGCAGGGCACATTGCTCGCAGAACTGATAGCCGATGGGGCAGAAAAGTTCTGGAGTGGCGACCGCGAACTGAAAGACGTTGCGTTGGCAGGCCTCCCACCAGGTGCACCGATGACCTGGTGAGAGTTTCGGGATTTACTTAGTGTCGGCCCTTCTTATCACTCTCTTCACTGTGCACGGTCTCGAGATAAGCTGGCGTCCAGTTGTGTTTCAGATCTTTTTCAACCGTCGTCAACTTAGTGGAAGGTAGTCTTCCGCGTCCGCGTTTCGTCATTGGCAAGTTCAGGGCCAGCTTCACCATTTGGTCGCCTTGCCGTCTTTGGATGTGGTCATACCATCGGAGTCGATTTTCTTTCAGTGATGGGACTGACTTTAAAACTTCCTCTCACATATTCGTTCCGGATCTTCAAGTCAAGTCTGGTGACACCTGCTGACCAGCGCATCATTCGCATCTCCATTGTATGGAGCTTTTGTAGTGTGTTTTGTAGCAGGTATGTGTGACAGTTGGATATTATTGCTTGCTTCTCCTCTTATCCTAGTTTCATTAAGTGCCCTCGTGTAATTGACCATAACTATTCATTTCATTGAGTCTTGAAAAACGTATTGAGCAAACATACTCGTAGATCGTCCATTTTTCGTTTTTAGGGCGTCAAACACTTCTGATTTAAATGTATTTATGAAACTGTCATCGTTTCAGATGTCTCTTGATATTCATATGATTGATCTAGTCATCATAACGGTCGTCAGAACGATTTTTGATAAGTCAATGATTGATGTTGACATGTTGGATCGACTTGGTGTAGATTTTATCTTAAATTGATCGATTTTCAACGGTCTTGGTTCCTATGAGAATAACGACTCCCAACGCATACAAGCGTGACGTAACATTGCAACAGCAATGCCACCACAGACATAAATCTAACTAGATGACGCGATTGTATGTACTTCGCGTGCCAAACAACGGACTAAAGTTACGACGAATGATCGTAATCTAAGCTTTTCATTTCGCATTATCGGCACCGGAACTCCACCGAAATCTAGAAAAATGTCTTTTTATGCCATATTGAGCTGTAAAGAATGTATAGAAAAAGTTAGACGAGGCATTGGAAATGTTTTCTTTCATTAGTAAGTAAATTTGTTTTTACATTATTTGTGAAAAAGTGGCACGCTTGGTTCTCATACAGATGGAGGGACTTGCGTTATCCATTTAAATGTATGTCTGTGAATGCAACGCTATTGATCTAGAAAAAGCAAAAAAACACTAATAAAAACAGTCGCGTCTGTTTTTAGAAGCATTTAATTAAGACTTTTCTGGCACAGCTTTTTCTATTTTGTTTTTTATTGTTTTTCGTGTTGATGATTCACTGCGCGAATCCAGAATAGAATACCTTTTTATCGAATTTGAGTAGTAAGAATATATGATTGATCACTTTAGTGTATATTAACCCTAAAGAAAAGGTTGATGTAACGTTATTTACGTATTATTTATCGAAGGTTCTTGCATTTGAAAAATCGTGTATAAGATAAATTAACTTTGAGCTTTTTATTTCTACAAAATTGCCCGTATTGAGCATAATTTAACTAGCCTAATTACCATACGCACAGATTTATAAAAAAAAAAATAAGCATAAAATATTTTGGTTCGTATCTCGAAATTTTGGTGGATCTTATGCAGGATTATTTAGTGCATAACTGAACAATAAATAAACTTGCCCTAAGCACAAATTTCTGAGAGTAAGTAAAAAATTACTTTTGGGCCCTTTGACAGCCCATATATTTTTTTGCTGTGATAGGAATTTTATGGACTTTACAGGCAAAATTACTGCTACCATAATGAACACAATTACGGTGATATTACTTTAATATGTTTTTTTCGCAGGTCAACCTCTAATTACAGTTATTTACCCGGGCTATAGGTACCTGCAACGAATATAGTATTGTATAACACAAGAAAAAAATATGGAACTGCATTTTGTACGAGTATCACGCCTTAAACCAACCTAAAACAAAAGGGCATTAAGCAGAATTTTAAATGATAAAATTGCCATTCTTTCTAGCAACCATTTTGTTTCAAACACCTGCATCTCGTACCTACGTGCTTGCTTCCCTTATCAGCTAATCCAGAAAGCTACTGATTTAAACACAACACGTAAACGGCTTGGCACGGTGGAGAGACGAAGTAGATAGATGCAGAAGGTCGACCCTGTATCGTCATTCACTTGTTATTTATTCTTCATTATCATTATTTAAGCCAAAAGACGTCAACTGCTGAACATAGACCGCCCCCAAATATTATTATTATATTATTTCAAATATTTGTATGACCTACAGATACTCGTAGTTATTCCGGCTCTGGGTGTTGTTTGTGTGAGTTTAAATGTTTGTAAACGCATCCACGATACAGGAAGAAATTCCTAGTGTGGGGAAAGGTTAAAAAAAATAAAAATTATCACCACATTCACCGGTCCTGTAAGTCTCGAATCCAGCGGATTCCCACAGCCTTAACCAGGTCCATCTAGTAGGACGGCTTTAAACGCTGCGTCATCCAGTACGCGGTTCCCCCTCCAAAACTTTTTGGCCCACTGCCTTGGAGTGGGGTATCAAAATGAAGGGTTTTAAGAAGTGATAACAAAGGTGTATACTACTTATATTTTTTAAAGTAATTAAAAAAAGATAATAGCTAAAAAGTTGTAAATAAAAAAAAGTTGATTTAAAAATAAAAAACCCGACTGTTTAAGAAGCGTACTAAAAAGCTGTAAACAAGAAAATATCATGCTGTGCAGTCGCAGGATATATATTCGCGTATTGGCTGACCCCCTGATCCTCCGACTGCACAGCATGATTTTTATTTGTTTACAGCTTTTTAGTTCGCTAGTCATCGATGTTCACACTTCTATTGTTCCTTTCATATTCAAGAAGGTCGACTTCATACAATGAGCTACAACGCACGCAAACACACGCACGTTTGGCGCAGTGGTTGAGCGATTGACTGCTGCGCTGCGTGTCGCGGGTTCGATTCCCGCACGGAACAAATATTTGTATGACCTACAGATAGTTGTTCCGGCTCTGGGTGTTGTGTATGTGAGTTTATATGTTTGTAATTGCACCCACGATACAGGAAGAAATTCCTAGTGTGGGGCAACGTTCGTTTAAAAAAAGTTTGAGATCGCCGTTCGTACGCGTCTATCGTAGAACGGATGGTCAATGAGGCTGAAAAGTTCTGGAGTGGCGACCACAAAACGAAAGACGCAGCGTCGGAAGGCCTCCCTCTAGGTGGACCGATGATCTGGTTAAGGATGCGGGAAACTGAAGACGCTCAGTACGGATTGATGTGGCGACTCTTGGGGGAGGTCTATGTCCAACAGTAGACTTCTTTTGACTGAAATGTCGATGATGACGCGTCTATGTGTTTGTGTGCCTGTTTTTGCTCGTTGTTTGGAGCCAATCTTCTGTATTATTTTTTGATACAGCTCAACGTCGCGTTGTTTTAAATTCCATGTACCTGCACAAGGAGTTCCTTATGGTTTTGTTCTGGGATTGAATGTATTTTGAAAAGTGGGTCAATATATTGCAATGTAAGCTGGCGCGGATTCAGAATTTTGCTCAGGGGGGAGGCTAATGGCTCTCGAGGGAGGGTGGCATTGAAAAAAATGCTGTTATTGCATTTCGGATCATATTAATTACCTCCATGGTATAGTTTTCCAGTAGATTTTTTGTTGAAATTTAAGCTTAAAAATCACTGTGGTCTTAAAACACTGTGGTTCACGATAATTATCATCGTCGCTTACCATCAGGTGAGAAAGTGGTCAAGCGCGAGCCTGTTCATAATAATAAAATAGATAATAAATAAAAAATTGGGTGACTTCATATATACCTAGATGATATAGCTCAGGTTTTGACCATTCTTCAAAAGCATCTGGAAGCAGCGAATGTCTGTTGCGGCAAATTTTGTGCCCCGCCTCGGATCTAGATACATTTTCTGTTACCATTCATAATACCAGTTTGGTCGAGTCCTAGGAGGCGGCAATAGCCACTGTTGCACACCCTCTGTATCCGCGCCTGAATGTAAGTGAGAACTGTATCTTGTTTTTCGATATCAGTCTTTTAACATTCTCTTGTAACTTGATAGTAAACCGAAATTATGAGTTAAGCTCACATTTTAACCGATTTCCAAAAAAAGGAGGAGATTCTATGTTCGACATTATGTATGTTTTTCTTTTTTTTTTATGTATGTTCACCGATATCTCCGTCAATTGTGGACCGATTTTGTAAATTATTTTTTTGTTTGAAAGAGTATGTTCCGAAATTGGTGTCATTTTAATTTAGTGAAGATCTAATGAAGAACTTCGAAGATATACAACATAACTCTTCAACAAAAAACGGCAAATCTCTCGGGATTGCTGCAATCGCATGTCTGTTTATTGTTTATACCATTTCATAACATAACATCACGCTAGTACGGTCTCAAGGGCTACGCAGATCTCTCATTACACCGGTTATGTTCATGTTTCATGATATTCGGTAATCTATTCTGGCGTTATAGGTACCTTACTAAACAACTTACCTATTAGGCAGATACAACTAAAAAGTGAAAAATAAAAATAAACTTTTTACAAAAATATACTACCGACTTCCGAAAAAAACTAAAAAGTGAAAATTAACTTTATTTTTGGAAGTCGGTGTCCATAACGCAATAAATTGGTACCTATGAAAGACACCGACTCCCAAAAATAAAGTTATTTTTCACTTTGTATTTTTTTATTCGGAAGTCGGTAGTATTTTTTTGTAAAAAGTTTTTTTTGTACATAAGATGTCCTATACTAAATAGTATAGAAAAATAGAACCTAAAGTACGCGAGTGACACCTCGGGTAGCACCCTAACAATAAATTATCAACACGCGATTATGACAAACATTCTTAACATGACTACAAATACAAATACGTTTACACAAATACGTTTATTGGTTCAAAAAATAACAGACATACAACAACAATACTCTGTCACTTAAAATAGGATTGGAATTCCCTGACGGAGTCTGTGTTTCCCGATAGCTACAATATAGGGGTCTTTAAGTCAAAAGTGAATAGGTTACTTCTAGGCAAGCGTGCTTCACCGTCGACCACATCATCGCTTACCATCAGGTGAGATAGTGGTCAAGCGCGAGACTACAGAAAAAAAAAAAAGGATTCCCTGTGCTTATAAGTGACAGTAGGGATCGCAGTTGGCCTAATTTACAATCTTATTATTTCAGTGCGTATTTATGTATTTAAAATGTAGATAATAAAGAAAATGAAAAGTAATATATAAAAATTAAAATTGGAGGAAACAATTTAAAGTTACATATTTAACATGCTTGATTAACTACTAGCTTTTACACACGGCTTCGCTCGCAGTGAAGCCATTTTTTTTTAATGAGTAGTATCCTATGTTACTTCTAATACCTCCAAGAATATATGTACAAAGTTTCAAGATGATCGGTTCAGTAGTTTTTGCGTGAAAGCGTAACAAACAAACTTACATTCATATTTATAATATTAGTATGATGTACCATGTGTGTATGTGTGCGTGTGTGAGGGAGTATGTAGAATTGTGAGGTTGTAAGTGTGTGCATGAATGATGGATGGAGTTTGTATGATTCGTGATTGATAGGGCGTGTTTTAATTTGAAATATCTCAATTAGGTATGTAAAATAGTCGTTCGGTTTCTGTGTAGTCTAATGATGCGAGAAAGGCTTTTACTGTTTTTTTAAACGTAAAGATTGTTTATTTGTACAGGGTCACTTTTGTACTGATTTTATTATAAAGACAAGGAGGTGCAATGTAGGGATGAAGTTTGGCAAATACTGTGTTATGCGATGTTATTTGGAAAATGTCATCCTGTTTTCGTTTGCAGTTATTAATAGATGTATATTTTGCTATATTTGTATTGGCGTTTTTAAGGTGAACTTACCTAAACGTGTATGATTTCTCGAATTTCCCGAATACTGTCTATAAGGTGCCCAACCCGGGCATCGAACCCAGGAACTCACGCTCAAAAGTAGCGCAAGGCAACCCCTAGACCAACGAGGCAGTTCACCAGTTGTGTTAAAAATTTTACATAACTTCGAGCCAATAATCCTACTATAATAATCACATCCAGGGGGTCTCAGCGCCAAGAAAGAAAATTTGGTTCAAATAAATCTTACTAAATGGCGCGATATGCGCGATTATTAAATTTGTGTAAAATCAACATTTTCTGGAATTGAACATAAAAATTATATGTTCTTGTTTAACCAACTCTCCTAAGTACAAAATTATGGAATAATGGGCTTTTAATTCACATTTAAAAGATTATTTGAACGGATCATTTAAAATTGATGCCAATAGATGGCGCGTTTTTAAAATTCTGAGGTATTCCACTCGATTGTTTAAATTTGCATTGTAACACATTTTGGTGCAAAGAAAGGTACGTGCAAAAAAATACTATAAAACAAACCTTCACTATATTTAAAGAAAAAAATATCCACGAACCGAGTAAACCCTTTTACTTGCAAGTCGCTGCTAATACCATCTATCTATCGCTGTGGAACGGAACCGAACGCGATTGATGTTCAAAAAATAATCGGTTTAATCAGACGAAAAACGCTAGTTACGTCTGCACGTTTTCTTTGTATGGGATGAGGCTTCTGTATGCAAGTATTATATTATCTGTGTCACAACGGATCTTTGTGTATCTGAAGTTGGCTCTGCCAAACATTGCGCAAGAAACAGTTTGTCATGGAGTAAGCGAAATAGGACGATGAGACAAACGTACGAAAGAGACAGTTATACAATGCTACTTTCACCTTCAATTTTGACACAAAAATAGCTACTGCGCAGGGTCTTGCAGCCAATTCAGAGACACAAAGATCCGTTGTGTGTATTATACTATAAATTATAAACGTGAAAGTTTGTGAGGATGGATGGATGGATGTTTGTTACTCTATCACGCAAAAATTACTAAACGGATTTTGATGAAACTTTACAGAAATGTAACTTATACATCAGAATAACACATAGGCTATAATTTATAAAGATATTGGGAGAAGTACTGATACCACGCGGGCGGACCTGCTGGCGGTAGCTAGTCATTCATATAAGAATCTTCTAGTAGTTTTCCTAAGACACAAGTAAAGCCACAGGTAAACCCTACTATTCGATATTAAGGCGATATATACGCCCCAATGTAAACGGAGTACTGCCGTGCGCCCGCTCAATGCCAAAAATATCAATATTACACCTCCTTTTGAACAGTTTTGCTAGCAAAATATTATTTTATTTACTTAAGCTATGTCAGTTATGAAGGAATTCCAGCCATAATTTTTCTGTGTAAAAATATTTTTAAACATCCAAGTCGTTTTGGTGGAGTATCCAATAGCTGCGAAAAATATCGTGTTGTTAATTTTTTTTTTAAAGCTATATAGCTAGTTATAAATACTATTTGTTATACGAAAAAAACATGTTTAAAAATAATGTACATGAAACAATAGTAAATATATTTTTTATCAAACTTTTTAACCTAGCCGTTACTAAGGAGTATGCTTTAGAAAGTTACCGTTTTAGGGCACTAAAGCGTATGTAGGCCCTTAACAAAATGTGATTATACATAGTATTCCTAACACGTCTCATCAACACTTGTGAGATTCTCGAATTCCCCGAAAATTGTCTCCAAGGTGTCAAGTGACACCTGGGTTTTATCTACCGGTATAGCTAGAGTGCCGCTATCTAACAAAATCATATTTTGAGTTACAGACGAAAAACAAAAAACCGCAAGCTAGATTCAGATTCAGATTCAGATTCTTTATTTGTAAACATAAGTTACAGATACACAGGTGTGTGAGATGTTACAGTTTTGTAAGTTCTCTATGCTTTGCCATTAGGCGTACAAATGTTTCATCATTGATTTCACAATATTATATCAAAATTATGGAAAGAATTAGTGTTGAATAAATCAATATAGTTATTATTCTCATGACGATTAATTAATTTTCAGTGAAAACTGCAATGTCAAAACCAAAATAGTAAAACATCTCAGAAATTACAAAAAATAAAAATAGGCTAATGTCAGAATCAAATTAATACAAGAATGTCAAAATAAATCAATTAAATATTTTTAGAATGTCCACAATAAAAATCTATCTAGTAAAAATCGATATTGTTTATGTATCAACTATAAATAATAATTATACGAGATTTGCCGGTGTCAAAAAGTTGATCAAATTGCACAATTTTTTATTTTTGTAGGCAAAATATTAATAAATTAAAATTACTTACTTCTTTTTCATCGTGTCGATGATTCCATTTTCAATTTTTAATTTAGATGTTGTTCTTCCACCAGAACTCGGCCACGTCGACAGGCCTTTTTTTTTAGCCTGGTGAAAAGCTCATGCATACTGCGCTGTCACGGGGGGATAGCGCAGTTATGTGGGACTCCAACCCACTAAAACTCCACGGTGTCCTCCTGTGCCGCTTATGGCGGGAACACGGGCACGCTTAGCACTCACCACGAACCCGCGAATCCACGCCCCCATCACCGACGCACCATAACACACAGTGCGCCTTGACCACCCCAGGGACCAAACCAACACATGGGTGCTAGACGACCCCGTGTATGGCACCCTTGGTCCCCTCGTGACGGGTCAAGGTCAATGGCCCCGCCACCTACCATTTTTCGGCCGCAGGGGATAGGGAGAGCGGCGCACCGCAATACCGGCACTCCTCTCCCACCGCGGCCTCCAACCCTCAGCCGCGATTATAAATGCGTTTGTATTCGTTTGGATGCGCCCCATACTACATCGCGACCCACCTCAGTTGCGATGTCGCGCAGGCAGCAGCGCAACCTACATGTTGGCCGCTACGTCGTCGGCTTATCGGCAAAAGCCTATACGAACGGCCCCGCCTCGGGTTCCTCTTCGCTTCACCGTGGGTGACGAAGCCACGGTTACTGAGCCCCCCCGCCTCGACAATGGGGGAACCCACCTCACGTCGACAGCCCTAGCCCACAGGTCCTTCATGGTGCAGGTGTTTATGCACAGAGAGCGGGACAACAGAGGGGTCATCGTTTGCGGTGTGGTGCCACAGTCTCATTGTGGCTGATCGGAGTACCCGCGTATGACCAGGTTGTTCCTACAGCAGCCCACTTGGCTTCGCGCGCCCCTTAATAGATTTAGGGCCGATTTCACCAACGAAACTAATCTCAATTAGTTCAACTAAAGTCAGTTTATGCAAATAAAGCGTTCTGATTGGTTGAGACCGCTGAAAAACTACCAATCAGAACGCTGAATTTGCATAAACTGAGTTAAGTTGAACTAATCGCGATTAGCTTCATTGGTGAAATCGGCACTAAGGCTTTCCAGGTTGGCCATGGCAGTTTATCCCCAGCTGGGAGCTTTTCTGCAGAATCGATATAGGCACCTTGTTAGTATAAAGCAATGTTGAATAATCTTATCAAAATAGGGTTGTAAACCTAGCATTTTGAGGCCTTTATTTATTTTTCCGAAATTATTTTTTAGTAGAAATATCCTGCTAAGTGTGATCAGTAGAGAATTTTTTCCTGATTAAGATGGCATCAAAAAATAAAATCAGGCGATTGCCAGATAGTGGCACTCTAGCTAGAGGACGGTAGCCTAGTACTCTGGCATTTTACGATTCAATTGTATTAAATTAGGGATTCGGTCGTGGGAAGTATATAGCCTTCTTAACCTTTATACTAAGCACGTCTTTATCTGTATTTGACTGCCTTTGGATGTAGGTAGACAATATGACATTCTATTAGCAGTGTACCGCTTGTCAATCCCGTATGTTTTGGGCTTTTTACCTGACTGCCGAAGGAGGGTAATGTGTTTATCAGTCTATGTATGATTGTTCCTATGTGGCGTTCTAGAGAACTATCACGTAGGCAGATTTTGATGATTCTTTCGTCAATCATTTCGTCTTGACCTTGCGAGTGTAACTATTCCAGACTATAATCTATCTCTGTGACAAATTTCATCCAGATCCGTTCAGCCGTTCTAACGTGATTGTGTAACAAACACATCCACACATCCGGCCAAACACACAGGCACAACTTTTATATTTATAATATTATACATATCATACTAATATTATAAATGTGAATGTAAGTTTGTTTGTTACGCTTTCACGCAAAAACTACTGAACGGATCATCATGAAACTTTGTACATATATTCTTGGAGGTATTAGAAGTAACATATTTAGGATACATTTTATTAAAAAAATAAATTAAAAAAATTGCTTCACTGTGAGCGTGTGTATATATATATATATATATATAATAATATATATATATTATATTAGTAAGATTATTGATATAAATCGAGGATACTTTTCAGTTTGTATGCGACTGAGTTGAGTGAACTTTTCTTCAAAAGGACTTTTTTCAGTTCGTCGGTACGGTTAGGGTCTACGGTCTTGTGTTTTTCCATCTGAAATATACTTATCCCAGTAGCAGTCCACAGACCGGCAAGCTTATTATGTAAGAAACAGCAATCATCGCGCGATCAAACGTTTTGCCATAAAAGTCGGAATTACCCATGGTATAGGGTAGGTCCTACACAATCGTTTGCTAATCGCTCGCTGTTTGTCAAATGCACTTATTTAAAAAAATAAACCCAAAACCTCTAAAACTTGTGTATTGAAGAGCAATTATTGCACAATAATTGGTATCGTTTAGTTCTTGCAAGATACGTTATCCTGCGAGAGCAAAACTATACTGCATAAAAAACTATTTTACAAAAAAATACTACCGACTTCCAACTAAAACATGTGTCTTTAGTAGGTACCATTTTTTTCGTTATGGACACCGACTTCGCAAAAGAAAGTAATTTTTCACTTTGTAGTGTTTTTAGTTGGAAGTCGGTAGTATTTTTTTGGAAAAAAGTTTTTTACTTTTCACTTTTAGTTGTACCTATTAAGCAACTTGCCTTTAGTAAGGTACTTATAATGCCAGAATAGATTACCTGAATATCATGAAACTTGAACATAACCGGTGAAATGAGAGATCTGCGTACCCTTGAGAGCGTACTGACGTGATGTTATGTTATGAAATGGTATAAACAATAAACAGACATGCGATTGCAGCAATTCCGAGAGATTTGCCGTTATTTAAAGTTCTGTTGTATATCTCCGAAGTTCTTTATCAGATCTTCACAGAATTAAAATGGGACCAATTTCGGAATATACTCTATCAAACAAAAAAAGAATTTTCAAAATCGGTCCACAATTGACGGAGATATCGGTGAACATACACAAAAAAAAACATGCATGAAGTCGAACATGCTAACTACGCTGCACTTCGATAGTAATAAAACCAAATACGCTTAAAAATCCAAATCCGTGATAATTTTGCAAAACGCTTTTGCTCGGAAAAACGGCAAACTTAATTTCCACCAACCTTACTCCTAGCAACACTACTCGTAAATTGCTAACAAAGTCCAAATTCTTACCTCCTCTCACAAATAGCCAGGTCTAATAGATCTAGGAACGAAGTACGTGACCTGAAAACCTATCTGACAAGGGACTTCACAAGATGGCCCGGGTCAGACACCTCTGTGGTAAAGGTCATTGACAGTGAAAAGGTCAGTTGATTGAGGTTACATGCTGGGGGAGAGACAGATATCAATCTTTAATTATCAGAAAAGATATTTCATTAAAATAACCGGGTTACCCTTGTTTCATCGAAAAGAAATTGAAAAATTATCACTTCCCAAAGAATTTTCCGCATAATTTCATTTGCTCAATTATAACTTATCAAAAAATCTCATCACAAATAATTGTAACGCAAACCTAATGTTTGGCAAGTGAACGTTTAAATAATAACTTGTTTACCAAATAGTACTTTACCTAATTTTATGTAGTCAAATATTTCAGTTGGAATAAAACATTTTACGCAAAGTGAAATAAGCCAAATATTTAGTATCGTCAGTTTTCAATTTACCATTTCAATTCAATCAATTGCTTAGTCAATGACGAAAAAATTGCATCTATATATCAGTTGCACAGTATTTACTAATTAAATTACAATGTGTATGTATGATTACTATTTAAGCAACAAAGTCGACGGAGCCCCGCTGTACGAGGCTCCTATATTTGTCTGCAGGGTCTAAAGTAACCTAACATGAACGAACCTAACCTATCCGTGTCAGTGTGCATATTATAAGCTTCGAGCTCGCTTCGCTCGCTCTTGGACTAATTCATTGACCGGAAGTATCGAATCGCCATTAATCTGCCATGCATGCTTGCTTTGCAAAATAGGAAGTCTGGCGCACGGCGTCCATTGCAAAAAATAATAATTGTAAGGTAGAAATATACATTATTAAATAAATGATTATCAATACATATAATAAATCTGTAGAAAAGTCGTTTTAGTACATCGAAAAAATTTCAAAAAAAATAACTAGGGTGTTAAAGGATAACCAACAGAACCCATTTCCAGCATTTTTGGATTTTTTGTCTGTTTGTCGCAGACACAAATAAACAGACAAACAGACAAAATTTAAAATTTTGTTTAGGTTCGTATTCGGTTTGCGCAAATATGTTTCCGAATTCCGTGTAAAGCTCAAGTACGCCGGAATACTCATATTCTTTCTCTTTTGTTTAATGTGTTCTTTACTCCTTCCACCCCTCTCTACCTCAAGGATCGTTTTCAGTTTATCTGCGATTCCCACACGAAATCTCTAAGGTCATCTTCATCAAGTTAACTTGCGACTTATAACCTCAATGCATTCCACAACTTTCATAGATAAATCTTTTACTGTCAAGGCAGCTCGTCTGTGGAATGCATTGCCTGACCCAATTAAAGGTGCTCAGTCGTTACCAGTGTTTAAAAGACTCATCAAGGAACATTGCTTATCGCTGTAATCGTGCTATTAGTTTGTTGACATACATTTTGTCTATGATTATCAAACGTCATTTATTTTCACTGCTTAAGTATATATAAAGTGTTAATGTATCTTTATATTCTTTGTTGGTATTGTCCCACCACTGACAACCCCATGTCATGTTCAGGCAATCACTGTCCTTTCCAGGTTGCCTGGAAGAGATCGCGGAATGCGAAAAGGCCGCCCATTGTATATTTTTTAGTTTTAAGTTTATTTTGTGGCTGTATTTTCTGGTGTACAATAAAGTATTTATGAATAAATAAAAAAAAAGAACGGTTAAAAATGTTATTTGAGACCGACAAAACTTTGTATATATAATAAAACTATTATTACAATGTAATGCTTACTTTATAACATATCAGAGCATCACACCTGTATTCCTTGAAGTGTCAGGGATACTGTATTATATATGCTAAACCCAAATATCCACAGTTATATCTAAGTCCCATGACATTGAAATATGAAATCTTTCACGAAAAAGTTAACCGAAACTTCAAGTCGGTTTATTTCTTTGTGATTTTTTATTTCTCTCTTTTTAGTTTTAATACACCTTCACTAAAAATGAGCAATTTCTATAGTACGGAACCTAAAAGATTGACAAAATACCCATAATGACTCAATTTACACAGTCGTGCTGTTTGTCGCTAAGGATTTCGGTTGTATGCTCCATAACTAGAAAACTGCTGGACTGATTTTGATGAAACTTACACTATTCCCTTAGTTGAGAGATACTCAATCCAACGCGAAAATATGATCTCGATCCGATAAGTATTTTCGGAGAAATGCGTGGACAAATATACATACAAACAAACATACATACACTTATGAATTTTGGCACGTGTGTTTAGAAGCTCACATAGAATAACAAAAATGTGAATATTGTGCAGATCCAACAATATTACAAACAAACGTATCGAATTGATTATCTCCTTTTTTTTTGAAGTCGATCGGAAAAACGAGAACCCGTAGCCGCCCAAATGAGAAATTCCAGATGAAAAAAATCCCAACAAAACTTTTCGTGACCCGGCAATCGAACTCAGGACTTCATGCAGCTTTAGTACTTGCGACCACTTAATCAACTAGGCAACTGATTTCATATTCCGTCAATAAAACAGAGAAACCTCGTGGAAAACGAACCATAGTGTAAAGCATGTTGGCTTTGCTAATGACCACTCAACTAATTAAAGCACATTAAGCTAAGTGACAGCGAGTGATGACAGGCTAATGGTCAGACTGGGCTGGCGAACAAGAAATCATGAGTTGTAGAAACACCAAGACGATTTTCACTACGAACCAGGGACCGAAACCGGTACGACCAATACCGGTATTTTTCGGTTTGTTACAGGTATTTCAAAAGATTACCTTAATTTTTAAATATTGAATACAACCTTTATTATTACCGGTTACCGAAATAAAAATTATCTATATCTCATACGTGCCGTCCGTCGGTATTAGTCAAACTGTCAAAGGGCGCGCATCGCCTGTGTGTGTGTCAAAGAGTCGAGACAACACACGCGCGCCGGCGAACGCCGATTAAAACGTTAATTTAAATAAAGGTAACATGTTTCTTCTTCTTGGGTTACCCAGATAGCGGTTACCTTAATCGTATAGGTAACCAAAATTCCTCGATACCTGTACCGTAATTTATAAAGGTTTTCGGTCCCTGCTACGAACAACTTGACTATTATTGGACACGACCTGTCCCCCGCGGCTTTGCTCCCGTCAACTGGTCAACCTACCCTATATAACTACCTACCAATTTGTTAAACTATAAATTTATTGACTAAGAATTAATATTATGATACGAATGTAACCAACTTTTGTTTCTACCGTCGCGGCGGCGCGGGTAGAAACAAAAGATTTTTTTATAATTAAATTTTAGAACTCAAAAGCTGCTATAGTGACTTAACTATGATAGTTAGATATACTCCCTCGCAGACTTTTTTGTAGGTAATAATGAGTACTTTAATCATGTGATACATAATTTTTATGTACCATCAATAGTTTTGTCAGCGCACGCAAAATAATGAATTTAATAGGCAAAAATTTGTTACTTTGGGTCACATTATTGCAATTTTCTTAAAGATCTCTAGTTTTATTGAAAATAAATTATAACATACGTTACTTCTTGATTATTAAGCTTTATTTTGGTGAAAAATGGTTAAAATTGGTCTGGTAGTTTCGGAGACTATTCAGTACAAACAAACAAAAAATATTGCCTCCTATAATATTTTATTAATTGTTATAAGTATTGACTAGGGCTCACTCGCACCACAAACCACATAAATAATAAATTAACAGACTTCATGATGGTTGAGCTGAGTGATGCCAATCCATACGTCATGTTCGTGAACGGGCGCCTGATTGAAATCACGATTCTGTCTCTGAAAATGTTCAAACGAGTGACAAAACGAAGATTTTAAATTGTTTTGAGTAAAATGCATTTGGTGATATTTGGTGTAAGTACGCCTAAAAGCCGGTTTCTGAAATTGAAAAGTATCTATTAGGCATTAAACACGTATAAAATCTTATTTTCTTGCCAATATTTGAAAGGTATTTTTTTTTTTTACTTTTGATGGGTTTGCTCTTGACTCTAATCTAGGACAATGACAGAGGCAGAGTCGACGATGGAGTGAGCTTACCCAGAAGAAGCCTGTTCACTCTAACTTTGAAGAGATTCGGGTTGAATGCGTTTTCTGGCTAAAGGGCTTCTTCTTTTTGACGAACACTCAATTTTTAAATATGGTATAATTTGCAAATTGCTTGCATGAATTGCCAATCTTAAGTGTATAAATGCATAAACGTGAGGACGATGCATCTAGTATAACACTACTATACTACGTATAAGTATGAAATTTTATTAGTGCAGTGGGCAGGGCACATAGCAATGTGCCCTGCCCACTGCGCACATTTCTCGCAGAACGGATGGCCGATAGGGCCGAAAAGTTCTGGAATGGCGACCGCGTTGCGTTGGAACGCCTCACACCAGTTGGACCGATACCCTGGTGAACGTTACGGGCCTTGCGGGGATGGATGCGGGACGCACGGGACCGATCAATGTGGCGACGCTTGGGAGACCTAAGCCCAGCAGTGGACATCTTTCGGCTGATATGATGATGATGATGCAATTTTCTTTGCTGTAGATACATAAATTATACGCTAATGGATAGGGAGTCTTAGTCGTTATGATTAACTAGGCCGGAGTCTGTGTTTCCCGATTGCTACAATCTAGGGGTCTTTAAGTCAAGAGTGAATAGGTTACTTCTAGGCAATTGTGCTCCATCGTCGACCACATCATCGCTTACCTTCAGGTGAGATAGCGGTCAAGCGCGAGCCTATAACAAAAAAAAAAGATATTTTTTTTACAAATACTCAATTCAAAATCGAATGGTTTAAAAAAATTCATACCGCATCTGCTCGCCTTGAAATATACGAGTAAATTACATTTATGACTTTAAAAAGACAAGATATAAATAAAACCGGCCAAGTGCGAGTCGGATTCGCGCACGAAGGATTCCGTACCATTATTGCAAAAAACGGCAAAAAAATCACGTTTATACCATTACCCCTCTAAAAAGCTTATTTTATTCACTGAAAACAGTGAATAAAAAGCACTTTTAATCACTGTTTCGGTGTTTGAATTTAGAACACACCAATATATATTTGACCTCCATCTCAATGCAATACAACATACTTGCGCATAAAATACTCGATACAAACTTCTTGTGCAAAGAATATTCGGATTTCAAACTCCTTCGTCGATTTAATTTTGAGTTTGTTTATATTTAGGATTTTGATAATGATTTTATTTTGGTCTAGGATGTTTAGTGAATACTTATTTGGATTGTAATTCTAATTTTAATTGCATTGGTGTTTAATTAATTATAATTATGTAACTTAACTGAGGTGGTCACTGGCCCCAGAAACACAGGTGCTGTTTAGGTAACTCAAACTCAAAGGCTCAGCTTCAATTTACAAAAAATGTGAAGCCCTAAGGTTTCTCATTTTCTGTAAATTTTGAAGGTAATAGACCATTTATTTATTTATTATTATTCCTTGTGCTTTTGGCTTAAATCCTTTTTTTTTCTCGAAGTCATGGTATAAAATATAGTATGTAACTCTTGAATAAAACGGATTTATATCGAGGGCCATGAATCACTCGCGTCGTTCAGGATTCTAACACATGAATCACTCGCTATGCTCGTGATTCAATTATCATGAATCACTCCCTACGGTCGTGATTCAGTTGTTAGAATCCTTCACTTGTTCGTGTTTCATCTATGGCCCTCGCTTTAAAACCGTCTTTTATTCACTAGTTGCATAATATACTATTGTTGTATGGGAGCCCCACTTAAATATTTATTTTATTTTGTTTTTAGTATTTGTTGATATAGCGGCAACAAAAATACATCATCTGTGAAAATTTCAACTGTCTAGCTATCACGGTTCATGAGATATAGACAGACAGACAGACACGCAGACAGAGAGACAGATAGACAGACAGACGGACCACGGAGTCTTAGTAATAGGGTCCCGTTTCTACCCTTCGGGTACGGAACTCTAAAAACTACTCAGAATGTAATAAAATCAGTTTTTAAGCAGTTTGATCAAGTGGGCGGGTTGTTTTTGTAAAAAACGTCAAAAAAGATGAAACTTTGACATTTAATAACTCCGTAACCAGAAAGTTTTCAGGGGGAGGTGGCAGGTATACAACATATCATCTATTGGCATTATCAAATATGTACAGTCAAGGGTCAAAAGTGCAGTCACACTCTACCAAAACAGAAAAGACAATTTTTTTGTAGGTAGCAGAATTTCAACTTTTCGCGGTTAGTAGGAATAATCGATACTTTAATTTCTATAGAAAATATTAAATCAGTCGTGGATAATTTAACTTCCTCTACAAAAACTAGCCATTTGCGTTTTGGTACAGTATGACTGCACTTTTGACCCTTGAATGTACCTAAAGCTAACTAAATACTAAATCACTATTAGAACCATGGTCTCATGACAATTTGTTACAAAGAGAATAACTTAAATTGATGTTCCAAACACGGGCGTTAGGAACGTGACTTGAAACCGAACTGAAAAGTCTTTGCAAGCCTCAGGAATATTGGTTGGCAGACTTTTGGTTTTACAACTGATTTGTGTATGAAAATTAGTTAAAGGTTCTCACTTAAGTCTAACTCAATTTATATCTTAACTTATCTTTGAATTTATGTTTTATGTTTGAGGATAAAGTAATCTATACTATTATATAATATTATAAAGCTGAAGAGTTTGTTTGAATACGCTAATCTCAGGAACTACCGAAAAAGTCCCAAAGGAACATATTCCTGGGATAAAAAATATCCTATGAGCTATTCCTGAATATAACCTATCTCCGTGCCAAATTTCAGCCCGATCCTTTCAGCCGTTTGAGCGTGAAGAAGTAACAAACATGCAAACACACACACACTTTCGCCTTTATATTATTACTAGCTTTTACACGCGGCTTCGCTCGCAGTGAAGCCATTAAAACATACTTTTTTTTTTAATAAACAGTATCCTATGTTACTTCTAATACCTCCAAGAATATGTGTATAAAGTTTCATGATGATCGGTTCAGTAGTTTTTGCGTGAAAGCGTAACAAACAAACTTACATTCATATTTATAATATTAGTATAGATATAGTAAGGATGATGTGGTGTGACTAGCTTTTGGGGCTAGGTTTCGCCTCAATGAATGTAGGAAATAATTCCAAAAGTGTGTACTACTGGGATATAAATGTGAAGATTAGATCATTATGAAGCAAGTACCTATATTGTGTGTCTTTTAGTCTGTGCTATGTATTTTCTTTCTTTCATTCTTGAAGTCTTATTCCAGATCCCGGTCTACCCGTGTGCCAAATTTAATCGCAATCTATATAACAGTTGAAGCGTGTTTGATTAACAAACATCCGAAACTCTTTAAATCCAAATAATCCAATTTTCACATTGATATTTTTGACGGTACATAGAGTAGTATCTCTTGGTGAGACAATTTGTGACTTCTTCTGGCAATTTGCGTTCCTACCTGTAAAAATACATGTATGTGTAAATACAAGGCAAATTAAAAAAAAAACTCGATATGTTTTTATTGCATGCTACCTAATTTATCTAGTAGTAGACGCGCTTCGATCGACAATCTATTGAACACGTAATTATGACACGATATCTTACGAAAACACCCGATTCAAACAATAAAACGCCCAAATTTTTTAACTTCTGAACCGATTTTGATGCAACCTAGCTAAGAACTCTTCCGATAGACTTATTTCAAACGAAAAAAAAAACGAAATTAATATCAGTTCATCCGTTTAGGAGATGCCACAGACAAGTACACAAATACACGGATACACACGTCAAACTTATAACCCCCTCTTTTTCCGGCGGGGGTTAAAAATAGTTAGAACGGTTGAAATATGACTGCACTTTTTACAGTTCATCCGTTTAGGAGATATGATGCCACAGACAAGTACACAAATACACGGATACACACGTCAAAATTATAATAACCCACTCTTTTTCCGGCGGGGGTTAAAAATAATTAGAACGTTTGAAATATGACTGCACTTTTTACAGCTCTGCCCATCTTTCAGTACATATAAACGCAATGTATCAACACTTATGAAAAAATAGTATATTATGCAACTAGTGAATAAAGGACGGTTTTAAAGCGAGAGCCATAGATGAATCACGAACAAGAGAAGGATTCTAACAACTGAATCACGACCGTAGGGAGTGATTCATGATGATTGAATCACGAGCATAGCGAGTGATTCAAGTGCTAGAATCCTGAGCGACGCGAGTGATTCATGGCCTTCGATATAAATCCATTTTATTCAAGAGTTGCATACTATATTTTATACCATGACTACGAGAAAAAGAAGGATTTAAGCCAATAGCACAAGGAATAATAATAAATAAATAAAAGGTTTATTACCTTTAAAATTTACAAAAAATGAGAAACCTCAGGGATTCACACTTTTTGTAAATTGAAGCTAAGCTAGGTAACAGCACCTGTGTTTCAGGGGCCAGTGACCACCTCCGTACATACGTTACATAATTATAATTAATGAAACACCAATGCAACTAATATTAATATCTTAATAACAAGTAATGCAATTAATAGAATTACAATCCAAATAAGTATTCACTAAACATTTTAGACCAAAATCAAAATCATTATCAGAATCCTAAATATAAACAAACTCAAAATTAAATCGACGAAGGAGTTTGAAATTCGAATATTCTTTGCACAAGAAGTTTGTATCGAGTAATTTATGCGCAAGTAGGTTTTATTGCATTGAGATGGAAGTCAAATATATATTGGTGTGTTCTAAATTCAAACACCAAAACAGTAATTAAAAGTGCTCTTTATTCACTGTTTTCAGTGAATAAAATAAGCTTTTTAGAGGATGAATGGTATAAAAACATTTTTATGACTATTCCAAGACATTCAGAACCATTTTTTTATCGAGAGTGTTCTTAGATATGTTTGATGAAAGTCGGTTCAGCCGTTCTAAAGTTATGGATCGTTTTACTGATTGAATTGGGGTGTTAACGCAAGATATCGTGTAATAACTACGTGTTCTTACGTATCAGAAAATAAAAAACTTCTGGGTTTCTTTTAATTTTACTTGTTCAGTAGTTGAGTTGTAATAGTAGATTGGTACATCGAGCGCAAAGTGAGTTATTAATGCACGAGTGTCATGTTGGTGCCCAAGCGCACGCGAGTGCACTAAGTTAACACGAGTGCATTAATTACTCACTTTAGCCAGGTGCGTAATCTACTTTTCTTTCAACCACCAATCTACCTACTGTGTACACACCTACTCAAAATAAAAAGCTCAAGTTAATGAAATATATTTATCGCGCGACTTTTGTGGCAAAAGATTATTAACAATTTTATTTGCAGCTTTATTTATACTTTCTGGAGCTGAATTCATATCGCTATCGCTGTCGATTTCTATTTTTTTTTTTACTTTTCTTGCTAAATACGAAGTATCAAAGTTTTACAATGGTACAAAATGCGCGCCATTTTTTCTTTTTTATTCATCAAATCGATTTTATTCAGCCGGCTTTTATTTTCAGCCAGAATCTTTTTGATCTAATGCTTACATTTTATATTCAACTTAATTGGAGTCATTAAATCTCTGTGGTAAATTTATATCTAAATAAAAAACAGTGCATTAATGAAAAACTGTTCAACAATGAGATTTCATATAACATTTCTGCACCGTTTTTGTTCTAATAAAAAAATACGTCCTTTGTGATCGGTTTTATAGTGATTAATTAATGATAACATTTCTACGCAGTTGAAAGAAATGAAAGATACATATTATGCACCTATGTTTTTCTTTAATAGTTGTCAAATTTGTACAATAGGCCTCCGTTAGCAGCGTAATTTTGAGCATTTTGTAAGGGTTCTAGTGCTTCTAAAGATAATGGATCTTTAAACACAAAACTTAAGGCGATATGTACCCCAATGTTAACGCAGTACTGGACGTTTGCCCGCTCGGTGCCAAAATATCAATATTGAACCTCTTTTTGAACAGTTTTGTTTGCAAAATATTATTTGATTTACATATGCTATGTCAGTTATGAACAAAAATCTAGCCATATTTTTTCTGTGTAAAAATATTTTTAAACATCCAAGTCGTTTTGGAGGAGTACCAAAAGTTGCAAAAAATATCGTGTTGCTAATTATTTTTTTAAAGCAAAACTATTTGTTATACGAAAAAAACATGTTTAAAAAATAATGTACATGAAACAATAATAAATATATATATTTTTTTCAAAATTTTTATCCTAGCCGTTACTAAGGAGTATGCTTTAGAAAGTTTCCGTTTTACGGCACTAAAGCGCGGCTTAGTTCATATCTTTTTTATCAGTTTATGGAATATCTTATAAATTTGTCCAATATTGGAGAAGGAAATAGACGAGAGCCAAACCTCGAATGGCGACTTTTTACTTAGGACATTCAGTCGGATGTCTGCGACCGCATTTCCTCTTAAAACAACAGACTAACTTCACGGCTGTAGGTATACACCGAAGGATAAATGCTCTGATGGGTTAACGGAAAGGTAAATCGTTATTTAATAGGGGAAGGGCCTATTGTCACTTATCAGGCACTCAAATGCAGATATCGGGCTGAGAATTTCCGAAATTGATCCCAAGACATCAATCACACTTATAATAAAGGCGAAAGTTTGTGAGTATGTATGTTTGTTACTTCTTCAAGCTCATAAGTTTGGACGGATTCGGATGAAATTTGGCCCGGAGATAGATTAATTATTAAGTCAGGAATAGCACATAGGATTTTTTTATCCCGGAAATTTGTTCCCTTGGGTAATTTTCGATGTTCACGCGAACGATGCCGCTGGCAAAAGCTAATTCATTCACACTATATCATATTATAAAGGCGAAAGTTTGTGAGTGTGTGTGTGTGTGTTTGTATTCTTCTTACTTCTGCACGTTCAAACGGCTGTACGGATCTGGACGAAATTTGGCACAAGATAGATTATAGTCTGGAATAGCACATAGGATACTTTTATCCCGAGAATATGTCCTCTCAGGATAATTGCCGACATTCACGCGGGCGAAGCCGCTGGTAGAAGTTAGTCATGAAACTTAATATTCCAAAGGCGAAAGTTTGTGAGTGTGTTTATATGTTTGTTACTTTTTCACGTTCAAACGGTTGAACGGATCTGGATGAAATTTGTCACAGAGATAGATTATAGTCTGGAATAGCACACAGAATACTTTTTATCCCGGGAATATGTTCCCTCGGGATTATTTTCGACATTCACGCGGGGAAGCCGCTGGCAGAAGCTAGTATATTATAAATTTGAAAGTTTGGATAGATGTGTGTATGTTTGTTACTCAATCACGCTAGAACGGCTGAACGGATCTGGATAAAATTTGACCCAGACATAGATTATAGTCTGGAATGGCACATAGTCTACTTTTCATCCCGGTATAATGTTCCCTTGGGATAAAAAAAATACTTTTCACGTGCGCGAAGCCGCTGGCGGATGCTAGCCATCAAGTCTTCAATGTTTAAATTTTTTTTTTTCCAACGAGTTTTTTGTATTACCTAACTTGATTTTAAATTGTGTCTATGAGGTTTCTTGCACAGAGGAGGTAGGTCAGTTTTGTAACGTGTTAATATGCAGGTCAATAATCTGAAGGACACAAACGACACCTTAGCTGTTTAAAAACGCCTCTAAATGGTGTTATTGAAATAAATGCTTTGAGTTTGAATTTACTCTCTAATTTACTCAAGGTATTACAAAGCTCATATTCTAAAAGAATACTAACTCATAAATCCAAATTAAAAAGTGTCAGATTTGATATTACTCCCGACTCTAATCTAGTTTTAAATCAAGATTGATGACTGAGCATTCTTTCAAGAAAATGAGTCTAGTGTCTTAACGCGCACATAAAAAAAATGCAATTATTTTAATTAGATAAATCTTGGAGCGGGTTTTTGAATTAAGACTTTGGAGTTCAGAACGTGACAATCCCTGCTTTCATGCCATAGCTTCGTAGGTTATCAGGCTGAAGTAGAGTTTGACAAGGTCTCAAGGTCTTAATTGAAAAAAACCGAAGTAGGACTATCTTAGGCGCCAGTAAACTAACAATAGTATTCCACAATATAGATGATTGCACAAATTAAATAATGCTAAATAATAATAGCCGCACGGATCGAACTTCAAGGTTAAGCAATGCTTGACGAGGTCGGTCCGTTGATGGGTGACCATTTTCAACATACCGAGTTTCCTCCGTGCCTCGGAAAGCACGTTAAGCCGTTGGTCCCTGCTGTCATTTGAAGATCTTTGACAGTCGTTACGGGTAGTCAGAAGCCTGAGATCTGACACCAGTCTTAGCCTTAGTTACTGGGTTGTGGAGGTCAGATAGGCAGTCGCTCCACATAAAACACTAGTGCTCAGCTGAATCCGGTAAGACTGGAAGCCGACCAATATAGTTGGGCAAAGGCTAGGCAGAAGAAGAAGATGATTGCACAATATTATTCAATGTGTAGGGGTGGTATTGAAACATTGCGCAATGAATGAACAAAAATTTGAGCGAGCTTACATTTTATTGTGCATATTGTTTTCTTGTACGGTGTAGGCTTAATATTGACCAATACTTTTTTGTTCACTTTTTGTTTGGAGCGGTCACGATCGGTCAGTAACGGTGTAGCGTAGGGTCGTGTATTAAAATCTAGCAAAATGGCCAACAAGAATTATGTGTGTGTGAGTGTAGACTGGCCTTCTTTTCAACCATTCTTTAACTCATATTCGTTTATTTTGTTTTTTTTATTCAACAAAATCACCAGTATGGCTACCGCCAAAACTTCGTCGTCAGACATGTTGCTCGCACGAAAATATTGATGCAAATGGCTTGACAAATTTATTGAGTGAATATGATTCAACGTTTGGATTCAAAGGGGCTATTAAATATTATCTATACATCTATACATATAAATAAAATTGGAGTGTCTGTTTTTAATATTGAAATAACCGTTATTTACTACATGTATATGAATATATATACGGTACATACAGCAAAATAACATTTTTTAGAATTTTTGTCTGTCTGTCTGTCTGTTTGTTCCGGTTAATCTCTGAAATGGCTGGACCGATTTTGACGGGACTTTTATTGGCAGGTAGCTGATGTAATAAGGAGTAACTTAGGCTACGTTTATTTTAGACAAATTCTTTTATTTTAGAAAGGAAGGCGGAAAGGAAGGCTTAGGCGGAACGAAGTTCGGGTCAGCTAGTTGAAAAATAAAAATGTTGTGCAATATTATTGTAGGTGCCTTTCAGTTTACCTTGGACATCACTGACATTGGTGAAGAAAATCACCATGAAGAAATTTGAACTATACTAAACTCCATTTGAAATAACATAAGACATGTTTCCAAATCTTTTTACAGTCCATTCAACCGATTTTGAGTTCTATCCCGTATACATAAGGATGACATAAAAAGCATAAACCTGTTACCAAAGCCAACTGTTCACTACAGCTACCATTTGTCGTATTACAAACGCAATAGAAGTCAAAATCGGTTGAACGGGCTGTAAAATGGGCTAATTTAAACGTCTAATGTTATCGCAAATGGAATATAATCCGTGCCTATTCTCTTTTGTTAGTTCAATTATAACTTTTAAAACTATGAGCTATGTTGGTAATTTTTGTATACAAATAAAAAGATGTTAGTAATATAAAATGTTAGGTATAGTTCTCGCCAAAATACTTGGCCGCCCTGAACTTAGCTACAATGGCTGCGAGTGCCGTTCCGTGCCTTGCGCTTCGGAAAGCCAAATTCAATCCAACCGACCAAATCGACCAATCACATGCGAGATGAATGACGCGATGTGGATTTCTGTTTTGTGTGATTGGCCGTTTTGGTTGTGGATTTGTGTTTCAGTTGGATAGAGTTTACACTCTTTGCGCACTAACGCAATATTCCTGCTGGGCGGCCAAGAAGTTTGGCGAGAACTATATTAACTATGTTAGTAGATGTTCACAGTAAGTATTTACAGAAGCATGTAACCACCAAGCAACACTAAGGTGACTTTTGATACTGGGAGGCAATTTGTGCAAAAAGTCTTCTCTCCGCTTGCTTTTCATTAATTATCCTACAATTTATTACATACCGTGTCGGTCCAACGAAGCTTGAAGTTTCTATGCTAGCAAAATCCCGAATACTTACCTTCATATTCAATTTATTCCTACACAATTATATGTAGTTCAATGAATGAATTACTTAGCAGTCCAATGGCTACCGCACACGAATGCAGGCGGTTAACATTGCACGTAAAGTGGACTATTAGTGGTCTTTAGCGTCAGGCTGGCGTAAATACTGTAGCAGCTTGTAGTTTATCTAGGAGAGAATGTTGATAGAATTGTAAATTTAGTTTACCATTTTGGTCTAGCTGAACAAAATATCAGGGGTTTTACTCTGACTTGTTAAAACTATCATGATTCCACTTCGTTTTAACCGACTTTCCAAAAAAGTGGAGTTTGTATGTTCGAAATAATGTTGTTTTTTTTTATGTTCACCGATTTCGCCGGCAATTGTGGACCGATTTGAAAAAAAAAATTTTTGTTTGAAAGAGAATGTTCCCAGATTGGTTTTATTTTAATTTGGTGAAGATTTGATGAAGAACTTCGGAGATATACAACAGAACTCTTCAATAAATGACGGCAAATCTCTCGGAATTGCTGCAATCGCATGTATGTATATTGTTGATACCATTTCATAACATAAAATCACGCTATTACGCTCTAAAGTGGTACGCAGATGTGTACAGTTCACCTTGGTACACTATCATTTCGTCGGTTATGTTCAAGTTTCATGATATTCGGGTAATCTATTTTGGCATTTTTAGTACATTTCTAAGACCTTGCCTATTAGGTACAACTAAAAAGTGAAAATTAAAAATACTTTTTACAATAAAATACTACCGAAATTCAAATAAAAACACTGCAAAGTGAAAAATAACTTCTTTTTTGGAAGTCCGTGTCCATAACGAAAAAAATTTACACCTACCAAAGACACCGACTTCCAAAAATAAAGTTATTTTTTACTTTTGCTTCTTTTCGAGTCGATGTAAAAGTTTTTATATATTTTGGGCCGTAGTAGATGGCCACGCCGATTGCAGTGTCATTTGCAAGCTTAAGGTCTTCCAAATTGCAGGCCGTTGGCGGAGACGGAGATATACAGGAGGAAAAACATGATTCGAACCCAGGCAGGCGCTTTACTTTTTGTAAATTATTTCATCACCACTGCTCTCAAAACGGTGAAGAAAAACATCGTCAGGAAACCGGCATGTTTTAGAACCAAAAGTTCGAACACATGTCACATTCACCAACATGCACTGGGCCCGCGTGGTGGATTACGGCCCATTCCCTCTCACAGAGAGGAGGTCTGCACGCACAATGGACCAAATAACGGAAAAGGGGTCCATCTATTCTATCCTATACCTTTTTCACAGCGGAATCATGGTGGCTTTGACACGTCATAGTACGGTCTCAGTATTTTACATAAAATTACTGTCTATCAGACCGCCACAACGGAGTACAGATAGTTCAACTCATCTGTGCGCGCGGCGCCATGTGTGCGTGCGCTGAATTCACACGTGTTGCTCGGACGACGACTGCCGCATTACTGCCACACAACTTAAGGCGATATATACGCCCCAATGTAAACGTAGTACTGGCCGTGTGCCAGCTCAATGCCAAAATATCAATATTGAACCTCCTTTTGAACAGTTTTGTTTGCAAAATATTATTTGATTTACATATGCTTTGTCAGTTATGATGAAATTCCAGCCAACAATTTTTCTGTGTAAAAATATTCTTAAACATTCAATTCGTTTTGAAGGAGTATCCAAAATTTGCGAAATATATCGTGTTGCAAATAATTTTTTTAAAGCAAAACTATTTGTTATGCGAAAAAACCATGTTTAAAAAATAATGTACATGAAATATTTTTTTTTTTTTTCAAGTCTTTTAACCTAGCCGTTACTAAAGCGGATGTAGGCCCTCAAAGCTGTATAATTACAAGCGCACATATGTGTTGGACATAGACCTCCTTGTGAGAGGGAGGGAGCCGTAAGCCACTCAGCAAGCCCATTGTGGGTTAGTGGATGGCCCATGTCTTCGAATTTTTGGATAAGGGACATGCCTGTTTCCTCACGATGTTTTCCTTCACTGTTTTGAGAGAAGAAAATAAAAAACTTTTTTACAAAAAAATACTACCGACTTCCAAATACGAAAACTACAAAGTGAAAAATAACTTTTATTTTGGAAGTCGGTGTCTTTCGTAGGTACCATTTTTTGCGTTACGGACACCGACTTCCAAAACTAAAGTTATTTTTCACTTTGTAATTTTCTTATTTGGAAGTCGGCAGTATATTTTTGTAAAAAGGATTTTTATTTTTCACTTTTTATTTGTACCTACCTAATAGGCAAGTTGTTTAGTAAGTTACCTTAACGCCAGAATAAATTAGCCGAATATCATGAAACTTGAACATAAAGGGTGAAATGAGAGATCTGCGTTCCCTTCAAGATTGTACTGGCGTGATGTTATGTTATGAAATGGTATAAACATTTCCCGTTATTTATTGAAGAGTTCTGTTGTATATCTTCGAAGTTCTTCATAAAATCTTCACCAAATTAAAATGGGACCAATTACGAAACATACTCGTTCAAACAAAAAAAGAATTTTCAAAATCGGTCCACATTTGACGGAGATATCGGTGAACATACATACAAAAAAACATACACGAAGTCGAACATAGAACCTTCCTTTCATAGAACAGCAAAATTTGGTTAAACTAGATACCTCTGTCTACTCCCTTCGGCACATACAAGCGTGATGTTTACGTAACATTAAACACGCATCAAGACGTACCATGTTTGGTCCCTAATGAGCAAAACGTTTCATTTCGAAACTTTAGAAACTAATCAAAAATCAGTTTGAAATTGTTGTGAAATCATTATTGAAATGTTGAAACCCGAACATTATACAATTTTTAAAACAAATGTTTGTTTTATAACTTTATGAATTTCATAAATATTAAAACCAAAGTTTCAAATAAATTTGTTATCAAAATGGCAGGATGAGAAACATGACTTAGTGACATTGAATAATTAAAAAATAATTAATTTTGAGCCCTTTTAATTAATTGTATCATATATTAGCAGAGCCCGTGGTTTTACTCGTGGCCCGAGTAATTTAAAACAGAGTTCAATAAAAGGAGGAGGATCTCATCATCATCATTAGTCATCATCATATAGGCCTCCCCCAGGCGTCGTCATATTGACCGATCCCGTGCGTCTCGCATCCAGCGCCTTCCCGCAACCTTAACCAGGTCATCGGTCCACCTTTTGAGAGGCCTTCCAACGTATCATCTTCTGGTTCGCGGTCGCCATTCCAGAACTTTTCAGCCCCATCGGCCATCCGCTCTGCGAGCAATGTGCCCTGCCCACTGCCACTTAAGTTTGGCAATTCTCCCGGCTATGTCGGAGGAGGTTCTCAATTCAACAGATTTTTTGAAAAAATAATTAAATTATATTTTGGGACGAAGGAAGCATATTGTTTGGGACCAAACAGGCTTTTATCATGTAGGACGAAATTCAGTGGGCCAAACTAGGAATAAATCCCTCTGTAAACTGGTTTTCAATCAATTTTTTTTTTGGAAAGTATATATACATTCAATTATCATTATAAAACAAATTGGCTAGCAACAATATCTTATATCTTACAAAAATGTGGGGCTTTGTGGGGTTATGATAGATGGAGACCCATCTGTCAAAACCCTTCTAGTTGCCTCACATTTTCATCAGAAAGAGGTCCACTGCTGGACATAGGCCTCCTCATATACAGTTGTAGACGATTATGTCTACCTGGGACAAACGGTCCAGTTTGGTAGGTCCAACTTCGAGAAAGAGATCAGCCGTCGAATCCGACTCGGCTGGTCGGCGTTCGGGAAGTTGCGTGGTATCTTCTCCTCCAATTTACCGCAGTGTCTCAAGACAAAAGTCTATGACCAGTGTGTGTTGCCAGTGATCACCTATGGGACCGAGACGTGGTCGCTCACAATGGGCCTTATCAGAAAGCTTCAAGTCACCCAAAGGACAATGGAGAGGGCTACGCTTAGAATTTCCTTGCGTGTCAGAAATGAAGATATCCGTACATTTTAACATTCTATTTTAAATTTTATAGGCTTGCGTTACACCTCTATCTCATCTGATGGTAAGCGATGATATGTTCGACGGTAAAGCTCGCTTGTCTAGAATTAACCTATTCACTTCTGACTTAAACGTCACCTGACTCCACAGGTTGTAGCAATCAGGAAACAAAGACTGATTGTCGTCGACATAAGATTAATGTAGGAAAATAAGATATTTTTTCAGATTGAGATTAGAATGCGACCATTCATAAAATCTCACACTAATTTTCATCATCACCAGACACACTCAGAAACACACACATAGTAACATAAACACACATACGCAAACAGTCATACATACATACACAATTACACACACAACACACACCCGCGCCACGCACACTCAAACCACCAAACTCACACTCATATTTTGGCATTAGGATATTTATATTTCATTTCTGAATCTGTCCCATTAATTTCCCAGATATTTCTAGTTTATAAATTTCGTCAATTTGTTATGTTATACCTGTTGTTCATGGGGAGATGTTTAATAAAGGTTAACACTTATAACAGACACCACGGGTGTTACCATAAGTTCTTAGAGTAAGGTTATTTCGAGTGTGCGTAAGGGACACATGAATATGACTTGTACCTATACATCTGTCCCTTTGTCCCAGTCGCACCATGATACTTAAGGCATATCATGGTACGGGGGCAGCTCAGTACACTCACTTGACTGCTAAATGTTCCCTTCTAAATTGAGTTTATAATTTTTTCCATAAGGTCATGTTTTTGTGAGGAGAAATAAAGATTATAATTATGATAAAAATACAAGAATTGTCCATCAGAACATGATAAATAACATTCGTTTTCAAAAACATCAGGTTAGTACTTTTCGCTATATTAAAATTAAAGACAATTTCATAAAATTATTACGAGTACCTATTTTCCCTGAAAACGTTCAATTATTAAAAACATTCCCGTATCTAATTTCCCTTAAATATCTGAGCAAGTAAAATTTTCCTTATTTTTATTTTATTTTGCAAAATTGAAAGGTCTCTCGAAAAATAATGTAGGTAGCTGTTTTGAAAGGAGCTGTCAAAAGTAGGAAGCTGGCGTCGTAAATGTTAGAACGAAAAATATAGCCGAGTTCAGACATAAAAGTTTCTCATTTCATGAAAACTGCTGCAAAAATAATACAAGAAGTATTTTTATTTCTCTTGAGTATTTTCCTGTTACAGATTTTTATTTGTTAACTTTAATAATGTAGATTTGGGCTTAGTCTTTTATGCAACGGCCAGAATTTCGGCCGTGAAGTCGATAATTTTGATAAAAAATATTTTCCACGTTATGGTTCTGACTGAGAATTAACGAGCAATGCTCGAACCTTTTAAAAATAGATATATAATAATTAATTCTATTGGTTCTTGTGTCTTGTGTTCGCAAACGTAATTTTATCAGCGAACAAATGTGTGATTGTCTGACACTGGGTATAGTTAATTGTTGTTTAGTTTAATAATTGTTTTGTAAATAGTTAAAGTTAATTTTAAGTCAAGTTTTTAATTTTTGTATGATAAATGAGCGCTTCTCGCCATCAAACTGTAAAGATTGGCGAGTAAAAACTATAAAAAAAAAAACTTGTATTTTAAATATTATGATTAATAAAGAAAAAAAAAACCACGTTTGCTTGGTGCGTGTTGGCAATTTAAGACCACTATTGTCCATTTTGTCAATTCAACTACATTTATTGCGTTCTATACTCCATTTGCGGTAACATGAGACGTTTAAGTAAGCCCATTTTACAGCCCGTTCAACCGATTTTGACTTCTATTGTGTTAGTGATACGACAAATGGTAGCTGTAGTAAACAGTTGGTTTTGGTCACAGGTTTATGCTTTTTATGTCAGCCTTATGTTTACGAGATAGAACTCAAAATCGGTTGAACGGACTGTAAAAAGATTTGTAAACATATCTAATGTTATTTCAAATGGAGTTTATACGTGTCAAATAGATGATTTTTCCAAACATTTAAAGCAACGGTTTAGGACTTTATCTACTCGTACTTCCAAATCCGTCGCTTTGTCATAGAAAATGAGTTACGTAATTGATGTGCAGACTTTTCTCTCGATTTTTTTCTGACCCCCAAAGTTAGTGATGTCTAAGATTAAGAAAAAAACACAGCATTTTTAATTTTCCGCGCACCAAATCACTCCCGAAGATAGCCGTCCACGTGTGGCGTGTTCGCTTCGTTCTAATATGGCCTATAATCTCCGGCACGAAAGTTGGCAAGCATCGTTAGATGAGCAGAAGTCGTTTTTTAGGTATACAGGGTGTCCCAGAAATCGACGTCAAGCCGTAAATGGGTGATAGACCAAGTTATAACAGTTCTCAGAAAAATACGAAAAAAAATCTATCTCATGTTTTTAAAAAATTATGTTCACTTTAAAAATTTACTAAAAAAATCAATCCCTGTAATTGTTCTTTAACTCCAATTGCTACAAATCCCATAATTTATCTAATTTTTTATTATTATGTAATCTTGAATAATGCTTGTGTAGATTTTTGCCTAAAATTCAAAGCCAACTCCTCCTACTTGGAAGAAAATTAAACTTTTTCAAAACCAAATTATTCAAATTTACTATTTCACCCAACTTTAACTGACTGTACTGAAAAAAAAAATGTACTACGCTAGTTTGGCAAGTAACATGAAAAATTGGCGCATTTAATAAGGATTCAAAAATGGTGTAACACTTGCTAGATTACGTTTTCAATAAATGATCAAATTTTTTTTTGTAAATAGCCTCGGTTTTTACACAAAATGTCCATACTTCCTTAAAATGACTTTAGCTTACCTAAAGCTTTTTTTTTCGTATTTTTCTGAGAACTGTTATAACTTGGTCTGTCACCCATTTACGGCTTGACGTCGATTTCTGGGACACCCTGTATATAGTAGTGATGCGGGGCGCAGGGAACGATTAGGACCGTTCCGTGTAAGCGATTGGTTGGTCAGTTGACACAAGGATCGACTGACCAATCGTGTCGCGTCCACATACCGTTCTTTCTATATGGTGGTTGGTCAGTTTGCGGAATATGCGCGAACTTAGCCCCACTACGCCAAAACCTTGCCAACGTACGTGCCGGGCACAATAGCTTTGACAAAATTGTGGAGTCAGAATAACTCGTCCGTAGTATATGGCCAATGGGTTTGTGGCACAATATAATCTCGTGAAGAGGCCCCCAATATCCTGCAGACGTCTAAATTAGAGCCACGCATGAGAGCAATAAACGACGCTCACTACTTCAAATGTTTGCGGTGGGATAATATATCGCGGGTGTATATTACACCGTAGTGAAAAAAGAAAATAATGAAAACATATTTATTTGGCACACGAAGTGCAACTGTGTGTTGCACTTCGTGTGCCAAATAAATATGTAGGTAGGTAGGTACCTGGTAAATTATAAAAACCGGCCAAGTGCGTGTCGTACTTCGCACATTTAGGGTTCCGTACCAGACCGCAAAATAAAGTTGGTTTTATCAAATTACTAGCTTCTGCCAACGGCTTCGCCCGCGTGAAAAGTATTTTTTCATCCCAAGGGAACATTATCCCGGGAAAAAAATTAGCCTATGTGCTATTCCAGACTGTAATCTATCTCTGTGCCAAATTTCATCCAGATCCATTCAGCGGTTTTGGCGTTATTGAGTAACAAACATACATCCATCCATACAAACTTTCGCATTTATAATATTAGTAAGAAGTAAGATAGTAAGATAAGAAGTAAGATAAGATAAGATAGTAAGATAAGATAGTAAGATAAAATTAGTAAGAAGATAGTAAGATTCGACAATATAAAAAAGAAAATTGACGTTGGTGGCTTCTCATTCCTTTGTTTTCCAATATTTTTAAAACAAAGAACCCTCAGTATGTATCTCCTTAACAAGTCTTAAACAACGATTTCCCACTCAATAGGGCTGGTTAAATTTTTTTTATACCATTCTCCCTCTAAAAAGCTTATTTTATTCACTGAAAACAGTGAATAAAAAGCACTTTTAATCACTGTTTTGATGTTTGAATTTAGAACACACCAATACATATTCTACCTCCAACTCAATGCTATACAACCTCCTTGTGTATAAAATACTCGATGCAAACTTCTTGTGCAAAGAATATTCGATTTTCAAACTCCTTTGTCGATTTAATTTTGAGTTTGTTTATATTTAGGCTTTTAATAATGATGTTGATTTTGGTCTAGGATATTTAGTGAATACTTATTTAGATTGTAATTCTAATATTAATTACATTGGTGCTTAATTAATTATAATTATGTAACGTAACGGAGGTGGTCACTGGCGTCTGAAAAATGTGGAACCCTGAGGTTTCTCATTTTTTCTAAAATTTTAAGGTATTTAACCATTTATTTATTTATTATTATCCCTTGTGCTTTTTGTTTAAATCTTTCTTTTTCTCGTAGTCATGGTATATAATATAGTATGCAACTCTTGAATAAAACGGATTTATATCGAGGACCATAAATCACTCGCGTCGCTTAGGATTCTAATACTTGAATCACTCGCTATGCTCGTGATTCAACCATCATGAATCACTCCCTACGGTCGTGATTCAGTTGTTAGAATCCTTCACTTGTTCGTGATTCATCAATGGCCCTCGCTTTAAATCCGTCCTTTATTCACTAGTTGCATAATATACTATTTCGGGCCCCTCTTTTTTTTGTATGACAGCTCTTAAAAATATTTAAAAATATTTTTTGTCAACTTATATGGCTTTAGGTCAACAAGATTTGAAGACTTTAGCTCCAACCATTTGGCGACGTTCAGACGGACAGACGGACCCGTGAGTGACAGCAATAGCGCTCCGTTTGGACCCTTCGGGTACAAAACCCTAAAAAGATAGAATAAAGACAGTATCATTGTGTGCATCACGGCTGGGGCTACCGAATGCCAAACTACTAGTAAATAGTGCCTGACGCTGGTTTTTAAGGGCCTACATCCGTTTTAGTGCTGTAAAACGGTAACTATCTAAAGCATACTCTTTAGTAACGGCTAGGTTAAAAGGTTTGAAAAAAATGTATATTTATAATTGTTTCATGTACAGTATTTTTTAAACATGGTTTTTTCATATAACTAATAGTTTTGTTTTAAAAAAAATAATTAGCAACACAATATCTTTCGCAACTTTTGGATACTCCTCCAAAACGACTTGGATGTTCTAAAATATTTTTACACAGAAAAATTGATGGCTAGGATTTCTTCATAACTGACATAGCATATGTGAATCAAATAATATTTTGCAAACAAAACTGTTCAAAAGGAGGTTCAATGTTGATATTGTGGCATAGAGCGTGCGCACGGCCAGTACTGCGTTTACATTGGGGCGTATATATCGCCTTTAACTGAAAACCAGTGTTTTGCAACTTTTGTTGACCATGGACCACCTAGTTATCTTTGCTGTTAGCAGGGATCTTTAGTTCAGAAGAAAATTAACTGTGATAAATACTGTCTACGGATCACATGTTGGGAGCCAATATCGTACTGTCACATGTAGGATGATTTTTAATTCATTGTAAATCTTTCAGGGCGCTCATGTATATGAACCACATAAATATTGGACTAGACCTGAAAACCGGTAAAAATGCAATTCAAAAATCGCGTTACTCGACACATGACTAAGCAAGTATTGCGAACGTGAATGCATTTTTAACCGATTTTGCAAAAAGGAGGAGGTTCTATGTTCGATTTCTTGTATGTTTTTTTTTATGTTCACCGATATCTCCGTCAATTGTTGATCGATTTTGAAAAATCTTTTTTAGTTTGATAGAGTATATTCCGAAATTAGTCTCATTTTAATTCTGTGAAGATCTGATAAAGAACTTCGGAGATATACGACAGAACTCTTCAATAAATAACGGCAAATCTCTCGAAATTGCTGCAATCGCATGTCTGGTTATTGTTTATACCATTTCATAATATAACATCACGCCAGTACGCTCTAAAGGGGTAAGCAGATGTGCACAGTTCACCTTGGTACACTTATTTCACCGGTTATGTTCAAGTTTTATGGTATTCGGGTAATCTATTCTGGCATTATAAGTACCTTACTAAAGGCAAGTTGCTTAATAGGTACAACTAAAAAGTGAAAAATAAAAAAAAACTATTTTACAAAAAAATACTACCTACCGACTTCCAACTAAAAATACTACAAAGTGAAAAATAACTTTCTTTTTCGAAGTCGGTGTCCATAACGAAAAAAATTGGTACCTACCAAAGACACCGACTTCGAAAAAAAAAGTTGCTTTTCGCTTTGTAGAGTTTTTAGTTGGAAGTCGGTAGTATTTTTTAGGATTTTTTTTTTTTATCATATTTTAGACTTTCATAAGTTATCCATTTTCTTAACAGCTTGCAAACCATGAAATATTGACGATTAATTAAAATTTACTCTGTTTGTGGACCAAATGAAATTTCCTTTTTGTTAACTCAACACATTTTTGTATAAACCAACTACACTATCCAACAAAGGTTTTCCGCCTTTTGCGGTCTCAAAAAGATTTCTTAAGAAATAAGCATACCTTTGTTCTTACTTTCGTGTATTCCTACCTTACTTTTTATCAAAGCAATTTCAGGAAATTAAAGAAACACTACCAGTGGAGGTTTGACTGTGGTATAAGAACAAAATTGCAATTTCATAAAACATAGTTGCAAAAAACCAAAAACAATTCATTTCAAAGACATAAAAAATATTTAAAGACTTCACAAAGAATATCTTTAAAGTTAGCTGGAATCATCGTCCACAACATTCCAAGCGACGCCGCGTCGCCAAATTCAGCGGTCTTGTGCTTCTTCGATACAGTAATTTCCCGCGCCATTCACCAGGTTATCAATAGCTGAAAATATTTTCTATCAAAATAGAAAAAAAAGTTGAAACAAAGGTAGTTTATATGGACCCTCTTTTCCGCACTTAGACTCCTATTTGGGCCGTCGTGTGTACAGGCCTTCTCTCTGTGAGAGGTAATGGACCGTAATCAACGCGGGACTAGTGCGGGTTGGTGGATGTCACATATCTTCGAATTGGTTCTAAGACATGCTGGTATCCTCACGATGTTTTGCTTCACCGTTTTGAGAGCAGTGGTGATGAAATAATTTACATAAAGAAAGATGACGAACCCAGGCAGGCGCTTTAACACCTGCCTGGGTTCGAATCCACGACCTACAACTTGTAAGTCGCGGCCGTTAACACTGGACCACCACTGCTCTAATTTTGAAACAAAAGCTAGTGTCTACAAAATCCACGGCAAATAAATATTGATTAAAAAATATGCAAACCTTTTCATTTGATGCCAATAATATGGGGGTGCATTAAAAACTAATTTGCTATCCATCTTTGGGAGCCCACCAGTTTGGAATTTATTCTTTATTTTTCTTGGCCTATCTACAATTGTTACACTAATAATAACCTAATTATAAGTATATCAGTTAGTTAACCATGCATTGTCATCCAAATGTAAAGAATAAGCTCGATCGGTTGGAGATAACTGTTTTAAAATTCAGTCACAATATTTGATCCTTAAGTTAAATAATTGCTTTTAAAAAAAAGCTAATTTAAAACTGCAATCCTTTGTACACAAAAGAGCTACACAGCTTGTATATAAGATTACCGGAACAAAAGCTGTAGGAAAAACGTTCAGGATTCTCTAAAATGGGTTATTTTTTTAACTTAATCCCTTCCTAACTAACTTGAGCGGGGTTGGTTAAACCTTTTAGTAAGTTTTCTTGTGAAATTGTGAACACGCTCTTGTTTGTTTTTCCTTATTTTAGCTGCATTTTCTTAGGAATATTTTTTTTTTCAATTGTCTCGCGCTTGACCACTATCTAACCTGGTGGTAAGCGATGATGTGGTCGACGGTGAAACACGTTTGCCTAGAAGTAACCTATTCACTCTTGACTTAAAGACCCCTAGATTGAAGCTATCGGGAAACATAGACTCCGGCAGGGAATTCCACTCCTTAGCTGTACGCATAATAAAAGTGTCCCCAAAACGTTTTGTGCGTATGGGTGGGATGTCCACCATGTACCGATGACGCATCGCCGTGCGTCTGGTTGTCCGACGATGGAACGAGCTGGGCGGAATTAAATCATGCAATTCCATCGCACACTCCCCGAAATGTAACCGATAAAAACCGACAAGCTGGCAACTCGGCGACGATGTTCAAGGCTCTGGAGTTTTGATTTGACCAGTTTTGCCGATGAGTCTCTTGGCCCGCTTTTCTATCGACTCTAGTGCATCAAGCTGGTATTTGGCAGATCCGTCCCAGAGATGAGAACAGTACTCCATGCACGATCGGACTTGCGCTTGATACAAGTTGAGCAGCTGTTCCGGCGTGAAGTACTTTCTCACCTTCGCAAGGATCCCCAACTTTTCGGAAGCCAGCCGAGCCTTTGCCTCAATGTATGGCCCAAAATTGAGAGTCGATAATATTGATAAGATTCATTTTTTTTTACATCTCTTCTAGATAAATCGCCAACTGTAAGAGTTTAGTCACCTTATGATAGTTGTAATGGTGGATGCACATTGCTTGAATAAAATAGAATAGAATAGAAATATATTTATTCGATACATGCACAACACAACAGCAACAATCATGGAATAAAAGACAAAAAAGAAGTGCAAATACAAATTGTACTGAACGTGCCCAAACAGAAAGGGTTACCAACTCAGCATTTACTGGGCGTCAGACACCCAGCGCTGTTTTTCAGTTGGCATCCCGCAGCGACACGGACGTATACTATATTATATTATTAATAATAAATAAAATATTATAAAGCTGAAGAGTTTGTTTGTTTGTTTGTTTGAACGCGCTAATCTCAGGAACTACTGGTTGGAATTGAAAAATTATTTTTGTGTTGGATAGTCTATTTATCGAGGAAGGTTATAGGCTATACAAAATCACGCTACGACGAATAGGAGCGGAGCATAAATGAAAAATGTTGCAAAAACGGAAAAATAATATTCCTTTTTGAGAGCTTCCGTTACGTGTGATAGAATCATGAAGGAACTCCATGTAAAATATCGATATATAATATGTCAAGATGGTTACTGATTATTTACTGTGTATCAAAGTTCCTATGTATGTGGTGTATAAGGGAAAGGTTTCATGAATAAAAGCACAGAAAGACAAGACTAGGTATTTATTTCAATTAGGCTTGTCAATTAATTCATACTGAGGCTCAAGAGAGCTTACCGCCCGTTCGCTAAACCTAGTTCTCGTGGAGAAGAAGGGCAAGAAACTCCACGGAAAGTCTTCTATAGTATTTATAGATATCTTTTATAATCATATAAATATTGTTTATCACAATAAAGATCTAATTCCACTATTACTATTATATGATGAATTTTGTAACATTTCACATGACGTACCATATTGTGGTCATTAGCAATAAAGACCACAATATGAAACGGATACTGTTTCAACACAACCATTAGCAATAATCAGGTTATAATATCAAATAACTTACGTGAATCTTGTGCAGTTCATCTTTCACAAAATATAACAATTCATGAAAACAATATCACTATCACAATTACAACATAATATCTGGCCTGTACTGGCTTACAGTTCACAACCAAGTGTCTCAATTTACGAATTACACACTATTTATAGTAACGAGCCGACTTGTCTCAATACGTCAAATGTGAGATAACCCCACCATTTTCTACATTGCTATAATAATCTCACAATTAAGTAATGAAACCTTTTTAAAACGTATCAAGTCAATTAAGGAATTTAATATCGCCCATTTAGTCATTCTTAATCAATATTCGAAAGAATATTGATACTAACTGACAGTCTTGTACCAATTGTCTCAAATGACTTATAATACTAAAATAGCAATATAAAATCCAGGATACATCATAATGATCATTACAAATTACTTAATACTTTATAGGAATGTCATGACTGTGGCTTTAATGTAAATTTAGAGTTATTTCCTGTCCACACAACAATATTTACTTAAGTGGGTACTCTAAAAATTGTAGGTATTTGACAACACAATAATAATTTAGATAGGTACTTCGACATTTGTCGGTAGATGCTTAATAAATTTGACAGTTTGTATTTTGTAAAGAAAGAAAGAGAAAGAAAGAAAGTTGAACCAAACCATTGTTCTTAAAAAGTGAAAATTAATGATTTAATGACGTCACACGTACTTCATATTCTAACACGTGCGCTGCGTAAGCGGTTAAATTTTCACAACAATCATGTATGTGGTGTAGGTGAGGTATGGTAGGTAGCCAGTTGACGGGAGCGAAGCCGCGTGGGACAGCTACTGAGTGATATTATTTAAAAATGTGTATAATGTACAATGAAATAATAGTAGAATAAGTGTATAGTGAGCTACAATGTGTGTTTGCGGGTTGTAGCGAGGAAGAAGAGAAAATTATTAAAAAAAAAAAACATATTATACCCTACCACCTTATCGCAAAAAACGAAATAAGTCACCAGCATTGTGCATTAACCCACTAACTTTTGGAAGTCGGTGTCTTTCGTAGGTACCATTTTTTTGCGTTACGGACACCGACTTCCAAAAATAAAGTTATTTTTCACTTTGTAGTTTTCTTATTTGGAAGTCGGTAGTATTTTTTTGTAAAAATGTTTTTTATTTTTCCCTTTTTGTTGTACCTACCTAAAGGGCAAGTAAGTTACCTTAACACCAGAATAGATTAGCCGAATATCATGAAACTTAAACATAAAGGGTAAAATGAGAGATCTGCGTACCTCTCAAGAGCGTACTGGCGTGATGTTATGTTATAAAATGGTATAAATAATAAACAGACATGCGATTGCAGCAATCCTGAGAGATTTCCCGTTATTTATTGAAGAGTTCTGTTGTATATCTTCAAAGTTCTTCAACAACAAATTTTCACCAAATTAAAATGGGACCAATTTCGATACGTACTCTTTCATACAAAAAAAGAATTTTCAGAATCGGTTCACAATTGACGGAGATATCGGTGAACATACATAAAAAAAAGCATACAAGAAGGCAAACATAGAACCTCCTCCTTTTTGGTAAGTCGGTTAAAAATACCAGGCTATTTAATACTATTTTGGGTGTCTGATGCCCAACAAATGCTGCGTTGGTAACCCTTTCGGTATGGGCACATCAAGCACAATTTGTACTTCTTTTTTGTATTTTACTCCATGTTTGTTGCTGTAGTGTTGTGCCTGTGTCGAATAAATATATTTCTATTCTATTCTACACTTCGGTGTAACACACAGCCATTGTTTTATTATTCGAGAATTCCAATCTACCAGTAGTAGGTTAAATTTGTCTGTAAAGTAAATAAAAACAAGCTTAATATGATTACGACTGTGCCACTGGGGGTGGGCTGCCGAATAACTTTTGTGAGCGAAAGTTTGTGGTGGAAATCATAACTCGGTCTTGTCTCTGTTAAGTGGGTTTCTGCTGTCGGTTTATGCAGGAATTTAATGTTGTAATCTGGAGCTGGGATTTCGCGTATAATATTGTTATATACTACTGATGTTTATTTTAGATCATGATATTAACATTACTAGATAGGATAAAAAGTCGTTAAAGAATTCTTAATTAAAAATAGCGTTGCTAATATCTAAGTTAAATATCTTGGTTTCTCGGTGCTGCTATTCGGCTTGAACAAAAATATGATCTATAATTTGCTAATCAAGCCTTTTCAATGATACTGTCTTCTCCACTTCTATAAATTTTCAGCCCAGTTTAGCTTCTATTTCAATGAAATCTACTAAGTTTTTTTAATTATCTTTTGTTCTCTATAAGTAGACGAACAATAATGTATAATTAATCCAAATTTCAATCCAATAGCATTTGTAAGTAGTTTCTAAAATATTTTCATTATACTTTTTAATAATAATAATTGATTCTACTGTCCATTCGCAAAGGTTATGGAGAAGAACGGACAAAAAACTCCTTACTCATTCTTAAAAAAAAGAGTGTTTTACAATATTTACATAGGTAAATAAGTACATACATACATTCATGCATATACCTGTAGACGATTTATCTAGCTACTATAATACGTATAGGTATGAGATTTTATAAGTACTAACAGGTAAATTAATTCATTTAATAAATAGGAACATGGTTCTCACATACTTATAAATATTGCAAACTTACAGCACTGACAAATAATATACGAAGTATATCGGACCGCAGTACAACCCTAGTCAGTATGTCATATTAGATTAACGTCAAGAAGCATCATAAACCATAATAACCCGTCTAACCGAATAACCCAGCTGTATTACCCGGATTTGTCTGACATCAATCTTCATTTATTTCTTGAAAACAATATAAAGTTATTATGCCAAAGAGGATGTTGTTTAAGCGGGGCTTCCTGCTTTAATAAGGTCTGTGCTGTATTATGTTATTGAGACTGCTTTATTAATTTCTAGCTAGAGAATAGAATATACATACTTGTTAGTGCGCTGAAATAGTAACACATCTCGTATAATATTATTTTGGGAGTTAATATAGGTTTTTTAGGCGCTTCATAACGTTTCAAGTTAGTCCTAGATATATGAGGTCGATGTCGGAGGCTAGTTACTCAAAATAGTTCTTTTTAATGATTGAAGAACCGGGTGTTTTTAGGGTTGTGTTCCTCAAAATGAAAAAAAGGAACCAATAAAGGATCACTTCGTTGTCTGTCTATATGTGCGTCGTCAAGACCTTGGAAGGGATTTTTGGAAATTCAAACTTTAAGGGGGTCAACTAAAAAGTCATCTGTAAGATAAAATACGGATCACGCAAGTCGCGGGCGAAGTGCTAGTTGGTAATATTTTCGTCTAACTTGTAATAAGTGGGTAGTTGAAAGACAAATATGCGTATTAATTATAAAACAGGTAGTCAAATTTTACTAAGGTAAAATAAAAATGAACCGTGACAGTAAAATTAAAACCTGTCTACGCACAATTGCAGTGACTACGCGCGAAATTTTTTTTCTAAATTGCGAAAGACAACATCTTTTTTCATCTTTTTAAATATAAATAGAAAAAAAAAACCTTAAAAAAATAGAAAAAATTAAATAAAAGTTTAAATGTTTAATTTAAATTCACTATTTTTATTTACTTTTTAATTAAATATCTATAATATTTTGAATAGAAAAAACATAATTGAATATTGTACATGTGAAGCAACAAAAAGTGGAAGGGTAATTTTGAACTCGCAACCATGTTGACATAGGTTTACTGATGCAAACACTACGCCAAATCGACTTAACAAGATGTTGTTAAAATTTACAAGTCCTTCATGGTGACAAAACAGTATTCAAACGCTTAAGTACCCTAACGTTACTTGCTAAAGATCAAATTTGCATAACTGTATTCTATTGTGCTTACCTTGAACACGTCGTTCTAGTTCGATAAGCTCATGCGTATTGAAAAACACTTATCTACTACTAATTGCAGTAGGTTCAAAATCGTCTAACTTTTAGTGGGTCGGCAGGATGGGCCCGGTAACAGCTTTTACCGACTGTACGTACTTTCTATCAGGTGATACATTGGCCTATTTGCCAAACTATAACATGTGTAAAACATCTGTCTCCTTATCGTTACACACGCTATTACCTATCTCTGGTCCATTTCACCGCCGATCATGGGCACTATATTATAAGTAATCGTTCAAGGATATTGGCACGACCCTCTTCTTCCGAAGATGATTGTCACGCCTCCTATATTTTAGCAAATGGGCAGACATTCTGGTCAAATAAATTGGTGATAGGTTTTATTTCTTTTTTACTAGAGAAATACAACTAAAAAGTGATAAAAAAGATGTTACACAAACGTGTGGAGTTTTTATTGTTAATTTTCTTTAACTTCAATTCGTTTCAATGTAAACTCAAATTAACTTTGTCAAGTAGAGCAACACAACATAAAATTAAATATATTGGATCAGATTAGTAGTATGCGAAAAATGACATTTTGACAAGGACAAAGTGTGTCATCGTAATATCGCCGATAAAAAAAAAACACGAGCTCAATTGCAACAGAGAAGCAATCAATCAATTTCGTAGTAGTAAACTGGGTTGCAAAACTAAAAAAAAACACTAAAAACTCCGAAAAATATCCAATTCAAAGTCAAAACAAAGAAAACTTAAAGACGTCACTTCTTAAAACTGTCAAAGTCGTCAAACACAACTGTCATAGCTGCCTTAAAAATAGGGTTATCTTATTAAAAAAACTTTGCAAATAATATTTGTACGCCTGTAACTTCTTCAAATTAATTTGTTAGTATTTTTATATAATTCCCATACTTTTTTCGTATTTATCTATGTAGTTTACACAGTGTTGGCCCAAAATCAAACATCTACTTTCACAGCCCACCTCACTTAAGAGAGCGCACATAATATTTCAAAGTGAACACATTTGTTTTTAACCGACTTCGCAAAAAGAAGGAGGTTTTCAATTCGACTGTATTTTTTTTTTTTTTTATGTTTGTTACCTCAGAACTTTTTATTGGGCGAACCGATTTTGATGATTCTTTTTTAATTTGAAAGCGGGTGCTTGTCATGTGGTCCCATTTAATTTTCATCAAGATCTGATGAAGAACTTCGGAGAAATACATCAGAACTCTTCAATAAATGACGGCAAATCACTCTGGATAGATCCAATCGCATGTGTGTTTATTGTTTACACCATTTCATAACATAAAATCACACTGGTACGTTCTTAAGGGGTAGGCAGGTGTGAACAGTTCACCCTGGTATACTCTCATTGCACTGGTTTCGTTTAAGTTTCATGTTATTGGGTTAATCTATTCTAGCTTCACTTTGGGCACTATACGCGTAGGTAGGTACCTAGCCTATAGAACTGTTCCATTATGTACCACAACTAAAAAGTGAAAAATAAAAAACTTTTTTACAAAAATTACAACCGACTTCCAAACAAACACACTACAAAGTGAAAAATAACTTCAATTTCAATTTCGGAAGTCGGTGTCAAAAAATGAAGAAACGTAAACAGGAACACCGACTTCCGAAATTGAAATTGAAGTTATTTTTCACTTTGTAGTGTGTTTGTTTGGAAGTCGGTTGTAATTTTTGTAAAAAAGTTTTTTATTTAAGTCAATCATCTCGGATTCACAACGAGACTCCATTCTAATTTCGAACGTGATGTTAAAAGTACACTACGGCATGAAATTGGAATAATAATCTTGAATTTTCATGACTTTTATTGGAGATATGTAGAAAAAAATAAGTAGAATATTCTTTATTGTACATCATAACCAATTGCAATACAAGGCAGAAGCCCTCTTTAGTCACAGTAATACGTAAATTATAATAAGACGGAAAGTCATAATACGATTCCTACAACAATTTGCCATACAAAGAAAATTGAGTGAAGTTCTATAGAATTAGCGTGAACTACGAAGTCATTGGAAAACTATTGCATTGTTGGCTTCGAAAGCGTTCGAGCGAGCATGAAGAAGTAATAAACACACTCACAATCTTTCGCCTTTATGCGATACCTGAAATTTCAATTGTCGTAAAGGACTTTTTGCCGAAAATGAGTTATATATATATATATTTGGAATCAGCGGTGCGAGCTCTATCGATTGGTATACTAAAAATAATTCTATCTTTTAAAAGAACGATCTGGATTTTCAATAGCTCTAGCTCGATTTTTTTTACTTTTTGTGACGTATCCTAAATATTATTTATGAGGTCGTAAATCTCATTTATGAATTGAAATTTGTTATACGTCATTATAAGTAATATCAATACCGGAAATTTCAATTGTCGTAAATGAGCGATATATATATTTGGAATCAGCGGCGCGAGCTCTATCGATTGGTATATTTAAACTAATTCTATCTTAAAAAAAGCCCCTTACGATATCGATTTTCAACAGCTCTAGCTCGATTTTTTTTACTTTTTGGGATGTATCCTAAATATTATTTATGAGGTCGTAAATCTCATTTATGAATTAAAATTTGATAAACGACATTATAAACAATATCGATACCGGAAATTTCAATTGTCATAAAGGACAAATAAACGCAAGTTTTCAGAGTAAAACTAAGTAAAATAAAAGGTTTTTTTATTATCAATTATTTATTATTCAACATATTTAGTAAAAAAGTTTTTTTTTTTAATTCTAATAGGAACTCAAAATTTCAACAAAATGTAGTGCCATTTTTTTATTAAAATCGCCTGTAATCGGTGCCGAAACTGAAAAACAACTCAACTTTTAGAGTAATCAACTAATTAACTAATCTTACTAGTTTTTTTTATTAAGTTTTTAAACTCAAACAATGTTATTTTATCAAAACAGTTTTACTCTCAATAATAAAATTAAAATAACCAAAACAATGAATTTTGCCCACCAGAACTCAAAAATCAATCAATTGACATTCTAAAGTGAATAATAAATAATAATAATTAAAAATAAATCTGTGGCCTGACCTGTCAAGTGTGACACATAAAATTTTTATCTCCAAATTTTCCTATATATTTAAATATCATATTAACACAGAAGAATACAATAAAATTATGTACAAACTCACAAAAACAACAAGAAAAAAAAAACGAAAATGAAAAAAAGCTATAATGTGTACATAACCCAATAAAAACAACAAGATGAAAATATTTTTGACATGCTGAGGTGAAAACAATATGATCACAAGAAGCCAGGCCCGAACATTAGCCACACACCCAACATCTTCGGGTTCGTCGCTCAGCTCCGCCTCGCAGCCGCCGGGACCTCCGTCAACCTTGAGTCAAGCGATCCCGGACGCTGCAGTTGCGTCGAGCTCGAGCGACGAATACTTCTCTCCGCCGACGACACCACCACCTGCACGTCGACGGGGAGGACGCCGGCCGCCGGACAGCTTGGGGCCTCGAGGCCCATCGGCCTCTGACAGGGTCCCCGCTACCGGTGGATGTGTGCAGCGCATGCGATGGACGCAATCCATGAATGAAAACGTCATGCGCGCATACTTTGGGGCTACAGAGGGAGGAAACAACCTGACCACGTACCGTGTCCGGATGCTCTCTTTGTTTCAGGTGCTTGAACCAGCCGTCAACGTCTCGGCCCAACGACTTTCGGATCAGGTGCGGGTCATCCAGCGTAATCGTATGTTGGATGATACTGTACTTGATCGCCTCCGAACGGAAATGGGTAACCGTGTCACTGCCCTATCGTCGCAGGCTGTGGTGCCACCACAGCCCGACCAAATTCCCAGCCACGCTGACGAAGAGAGTAGTGACAGGGTTACAAACGTAAGTACCCAGTACAATGAGGAATTGAGGAGTGCTTTGGAGTGTGCTATTCGGGAATATCGCTACATGCCACCCGAACTTAGACCACGATTACCTCGTTTGCCCATGCATAACAAAAATAGGGCGCTGGTGGCTGTTCTGGATTCGCAGTTGTCAAAATATTTTGATGACTGCGAAGACCTCACCGATACACATTCGATCATGTACTGCGCGGCTGTAGCGGCATGTCGTGGAGCCCACGTCAAATTCGCAGATGACAGAGCTACACGACCTAAACCAGCCGTACCGGCTTGGCAGTGCAGGATCGAACGTCGTATTGGTGGGGCCAGAGCACTCATCGGCAAACTAATTTGTTTCAGGGAGGGCAATAATCGCCCAAGAGTGATGCGCTTTGTGAGACGGGCGTTTTCGGGGACTGATGTTAGCCCCCGAGACTATATATCCCATGTCACAGAGCGCATCGACTTCCTGAAACAAAAAGTGTTTGCGTGGGCAAACCGTATTCGTAGGTACAGACGGAGAGTGGAGCGATACACCCAGAATCGTACATTCCAAAGTAATGAAAGGTGGGTTTATCGGGCTTGGGAGCGACCCGACCACGGTGTGACTGATACGCGCCTGCCGGATGATGACGCTATGTGTTCATTCTGGCGCAGCATCTGGTCGGTGCCTGTCAGTCACACCGAAGGTGAATGGACTCGGGAGGTCGAGCGAGCGTGCGATCCAATACAAGAAATGGGGGCTATCACGATCAGCCCCCAAGATGTAGCCCGTGCAGTCCGTCCGTTGCCGAACTGGAAATCTCCAGGGCCGGACGGGCTGCACAACTTCTGGATAAAATGGCTACAAAGGTCGCACGCTCGTTTGGCATCTCAGTACCAGGCAGCCTTAGAGTCTGGTTCGCTACCCAAGTTCCTTACAACAGGAATAACCCACCTGCTCCACAAGTCTGGTAGCACTGCGGAACCCAAAAATTATAGACCTATTACATGTTTACCAACGGTCTATAAGGTTCTTACATCTATTTTGAGAGTCAAAATTAATAAACACGTCGACGATAACTCCATCATGTCGGTCTCTCAGAATGGATGTAGGAATGGGTCCCGCGGTACTAAGGAGCTGCTCCTCATAGATATGGCCATTAGCCCACAGGTTCGACGTTCCCGAAAGGATCTGTCGACATGTTGGATAGATTATAAGAAGGCCTATGACTCGGTGTCTCATACATGGCTCATGAGGGTGCTAGAATTGTATAAAATAGATACAACTCTACGCACCTTCCTGATATCGTGTATGAGGCAATGGAGCACGGTCCTTCGCTATCCAGGATGTCGAAATATCCAGAGGAATAGCGAACCTGTAAGGATCGAGCGAGGTATATTCCAGGGCGATAGTTTGAGTCCTCTTTGGTTTTGTCTAGCCCTGAATCCTCTAAGCATGCTGTTGGAGAATTCAGGGCTGGGCTATCGATTGAAGAGAGGTAGTCAGGTTATATCTCACCTCCTTTACATGGATGACCTGAAGCTCTTTGCCCCCAACAATCTTCAACTGATGGAGCTACTAAAAGTAACTGAAACTTTTAGTAGCGCCATCAGGATGGAGTTTGGTGTGGACAAATGTGCGGTCATGCATGTAAAGCGAGGGGAGATTGTGGAATCCGTAGGAGTTCAAGTCACGGGTTCCATAAACCTGAGATCCCTCTCTCCAAACGAAACCTATAAGTATTTGGGTATGTCGGAAGCGTTAGGTATCAGCACTACTGACATGAAGCAATCGTTGAGGGAGCGCTTCTTTGGCCGCCTGAAGAAGGTATTCAATAGCCTTCTTTCGGGCGGAAACAAGGTGCGCGCCTTCAACGGTTGGGTCATGCCGGTACTGATGTACTCTTTCGGCATACTCAAATGGACTCAAACGGAACTTGACGCCCTGGATAGGCGGGTCCGCACACTGCTGACTGCATATCGAATGCATCACCCACGATCATCGGTCATGAGATTGTATATCCCGCGGAAGTGTGGAGGCCATGGCTTTTTAAATGCCAAAAACCTCCACAACCGCGAGATATGCAATCTCAGGGAATACTTTCTAAACACCGACGTGGGTATGCATCGAGATGTAGTAGCAGTGGACAAGGGACTCACCCCGCTCTCCTTGGCGAATGAGAACTGGCGCAAGCCTGTAGTGCTTGATACTAAAGACCGCAGGGAAGTATGGCAGAGTAAGGAGCTTCACGGACGCTTTTTCCGGGCCCTACATGGGCCCGATGTAGATCAATCAGCGTCCGTAGCCTGGCTGCGTTTCGGTGACCTCTTTGGGGAAACCGAAGGTTTTGTCTGTGCAATTATGGACGAAGTTATCATGACGAATAACTACCGGAGATTTATTGTGAAGGATGGCACGGTTGACATCTGTCGGGCATGTCACCGTCCGGGTGAATCGATCCGCCACATTATCTCTGGTTGTTCTCGTCTAGCTAACGAAGAGTACTTGCATAGGCACAACCTTGTAGCCAGGATTATCCATCAGCAACTTGCTCTGAAATACACTCTTGTGGCATCGGAGGTACCGTACTACAGGTATGTGCCCGACCCAGTTCTCGATAATGGCAGTATCACATTGTACTGGGATCGGTCCATCATCACTGACAGGACTATTGTAGCCAATAAGCCTGATATTGTGGTGGTGGACCGAATCGAGAGGCGTGCAATGATTGTTGATATTACCGTCCCGCATGACGGGAACCTCGTGAAAGCCGAGAAAGATAAGCAAATCAAGTATCTTGACTTGGCTCGCGAGGTTGTCGACATGTGGGATGTGGACACAGCGATCATTGTACCGATAGTCGTGTCGGCCAATGGCTTAATAGCCACGAGCCTCGACCAACACCTTAGGAGGCTCTCGTTAGGCGGCTGGGTCAAGGGCCTGATCCAGAAAGCAGTACTGCTGGACACGGCTCGTATTGTTAGGAGGTTCCTTTCTCTGGAGCCCTGACCGCCGGTAGCTTGGACCCTGTTCCCGATACCGGTGGGCCTCTATTTTTTATATTTCTAAATGTTTTTTTTTGGTTTTGTATCTTTTATAAAAATATTTAAAAATGTATTAAATAAGAAAAAAGTTAAATAAAGGATAATAATAAGAATAAATAATAATTGATTAAATGATAGCTACTTATCATTTAATAAATACCTACTTTAGAATATCAATTAATTTTTTTTAGGGATAGGGTACTAAAACTAAAAAGAGAGAAATAAAAACATTTTCACAAAAATAAACCGACTTCTAAAGAAAAAACACTAAAAAGTGCAAAAATAAGTGTCGTTTCGGAAGTCTGTGTTGAAAAAAGTTAAAAACAAGAGGCACCAAAGACATTGACTTCCGAAACAAAAGTTATTTTTGCACTTTTTAGTGTTTTCTCTTTAGAAGTCGGTTTATTTTTTGTGAAAAAGTTCTTTTATTTTTAACTTTTAATTATCATTTTGTTTCGAATTACTTTCATACATATAAGTGGAAGGTATATATTTTTGTAATCACCTCTTAAAATTAAGCTCTCCACAATTAACAAACAAAATCCGCCATTTGCCTTTTTTAATTTTGAATGTAGCCAGTGACACTCGCAAGGTTAAGTAAGACGAATCGACTGACGTAAGAATCATCAAAATCAGCCAACGCGTTTAGTCTCTAGAACGCCACATAAGTACAAGCATACATACATACTGACTGATAAACAAATTACCCTCCTTTGCGTCGTGCTGTCGGGTAAAAACAGGAAGAGATATTGTCGTTACCCTTTCTGGCTTTTTTTAATCTATTGGGGGTCAGCTTCCAATCTAAACTGGAACCTTTCATTGCTAAAGTGAAACCTTTATAAAACAGTAACTGAGCACCACAATACTCCTTGGTAAGACTAAATAATGATGACTCGTCCTGTATTTCCCACAAAAGTTAGTTCGATTCCATAATTAGTTCAGTAAACCTTGCCTTTTCCATAATATTATCTATGAGGGCAAATCAGAGGTATCTGTTAGAAACTTGTTCGCAGTTCAGTTGCCCTTATTATGGACCCCTGGGGTCATGTAACTTAGGAGAAGTTCCCCTAAGGGTCGGATAGCTTGGGGGTAGTTTGGACAAGCATTGACGATGGCAGATATGGGGGTCATGTTTTGATTGTGTTATGTTTTGATTTGGAATATACTAGTTGTGGGGAGTTTAAGTTCGTATTGTGTGACTTCTCTGTTCTTTGTTTTAAAATAAAGACTATCAAATTGTGTGAATCGAAATTGGAATAAATTATCAAAATCAAAAAGTTCATTTCAAATAAATCTTAGAGATACTTTTACATAGGTTACTTCTAGGCAAGCGTGCTTCACCGTCGACCACATCATCGCTTACCATCAGGTGAGATAGTGGTCAAGCGCGAGCCTATTTACAATTAAAAAAAAAAACATAGTCAAAAAAAAATATGACTCTAGTTGCATATTTATATATTAGCAAGTAGTGTCAGTAAGTCTCAATGGAGATAATTTGCAAGAAACTCCACGGACACTCTTTTCCATCAGTTTTAATTACAAGTCTTTGGTTATATCATTCTTGTTGTAGTAAAAATACATATATGTGAGAACGATGTAAAAAGACCTGCACGTAAAAGCGTTTAGAGTAACAAAAATTAAAAAAAAAATAACAGGCCGAGGCAGCTAACTTATGACCAAACCCAACTGATGGCGCCCATTCACGAACATGACGCATGGATCGGCACCACTCAATTCAACCATCATGAAGGGAACCGAATTATCCAACACATGTGCCACCATATATCACCACACCACATATCATACCTGTATTCCCCAAAAAGTAAGGTAGAGACCATGCCTATAGGTAGCATACCCAAATTCCTTCAGCTATGTTTTAGTCTAATGTTACAGGGACAAGTTATTGCCATCAACAAGGCATAATTCTTGACTACGGGCTACTTTTGAGAAATATCAGACACAAAAACTAACTAATAAAATGTTACTCTATCCGGGAATCGAACCCAAAACCTCTAAGTTCGACTTCAAATAGATTTGCTATGAAATATATGGATACACTTTCGTCTGCGGTAAAGTCTCTAGACAATTTTAATGCTATAATTAAATGTATTACATAGTTTAATAATTGAAATAACTGCTTCAATTGTTCGCAGTTAGCACAAAAAAACCTGCATCAGCGAACAAAAATCCCTTATCATAGATAAGAACCTTCATAAAAGCGTGTTGCACTTACTTAATGAACGATATCGAGCGTATCTTATCAGTGATACAGTGTGTATGGGTGGGTATTATTAGAACCGACTGGAAGTTCGGTGTTTTTGCACGAAGCTATATGTTATGTAAGTATACATCACGCCTTCTGTCCCCCGAGGGGTTAGGCAGATGTGCACACTCAAACACACACACACACACAACACACACACACACAACACACACACACATACATAACACACACACAAACAACACAAATAGTATAATCTACCGGAATCTCAAGGCATAATAAAAACTTATATCTTATTATCTTCATACACAAACCTAATATGCTTCATGTTCAATAATACTCAAGACATAAATAATAATTAAACAGTATCAAGATCGTTTAATCTAATTTTGCCAGTATTACACACGGCAGGTTACCCCACACGATAAGAATTAGAAGAACAAAGATTGGGGCTCCCCACAATATGGCGCCCAAATGCCGCAACTTTTTTAATTTCTGATTTTAATGTAGCCAGTGACACTAACAAGATTAAGGCGATATAGACTCCGCAGTACTGGCCGTGCGCCCGCTCGATGCAAAAATATCAATATTGAACCTCCTTTTGAACAGTTTTGTTTGCAAAATATTATTTGATTTACATGTGCTATGTCAGTTATGAAGAAATTCCAGCCATCAATTTTTTTGTGTAAAAATATTTTTAAACATCCAAGTCGTTTTGGAGGAGTATCCAAAAGTTGCGAAAAATATCGTGTTCCTAATTATTTTATTAAAGCAAAACTATTTGTTATACGAAAAAAACATGTTTAAAAAATAATGTACATGAAACAATAGTAAATATATATTTTTTTCTAACCTTTTAACCAAGCCGTTACTAAGGAGTATGCTTTAGAAAGTTACCGTTTTACGGCACTAAGGCGGATGTAGGCCCTTAAGACAAATCGATTGACGTAAGAATCATCAAAATCAGACAACGCGTTTCTATTGCGCCACATAGGAACAAACATACAAGCATACACTGATAAACACATTACCCTCTATAGGAAATCAGGTTATGGACGTGAATTAAAATGCAGACTTTGAATTTAAAATGTTCGTTATATTCAAATTAACGAGAATTCACAAGGAAGTTTTGTGTCTGTCTCCTAGCACAGGTAATAGAGAAAAAGGAACGAACTGAGAGTGGTTGTTGGTTTTATAGTGAACATGTTATGACAGTGTTGCCATTATTTGAAATGTATCGATTAATTTTTGCTCACATAAAATCGACTAAATACCAACACGCCCCCTCAAAAATTAATTATTACTCACAAATAATATAAAGCCTAAATAATCAGAACACAAAAGCCTTCCAAGTGATTCCTGGGGAATAATAATTTATTATAGTCCAACATTTGTTGCTAGGATCAGGAAAACCCAGGAAAACCTGATCAGACCATATCAGAATCAATTAATAATTAACACAACATAAAATTATTGTTTACATAAGCCAATTTCATCTCTATGCTTGTTAAATGTGACAGCTGGTAGCGGTTTCGTCAGCACATCCGCTATTTGTTTACCTGTGGGAATATAAAACAATTTTATTACATTGTTTTCAACTTGTTCTCTAGAAAAGAGGTACTTGATGTCAATGTGTTTCGACCTTTTGTGACTAGTCGGATTATTAGCTATACTAATACAACCATTGTTGTCTTCGTAAACAGCAATTGGACTGACAATATTAAGTTTAACACTATTTGCTAGAGACTTTAGCCATAATGCCTCTTTTACAGCCTCGAATAATGCCATATACTCAGCCTCTGTGGAAGAAGCTGCTACTGACATTTGCCTCTTTGTATTCCAAGTTATTGTACAGCTATTAAATAATTTGAATAAATATCCCGTTGTACTTTTTCTATCATTGACATCATTACCACCCCAGTCTGAATCTACATACCCTTGTAAAATATTATCAAAATTATTACACCTGTTGTATGTTAGTTTTATATCTATTGTGCCTTTCAAATATCTAAGTACTCTTTTGAGACATTGCCACAACTCTTTATTATTGTTATTTGTGTATCTGCTTAAAATATTAACACTTGCACTTATATCTGGACGAGTACACAACATAACATACATTAAACAACCAATAAGATTGCGACAAGGTGCATTATATTCACTGTCTATGTTTAGAGCTTCGTAATTTGGTTTAATTTCTAAAGGGGTACTTATAGGATTACAGTCCGACATACCAAATTTGTCTATAATTGTCTTTATATATGCACCTTGATCTAAAGTTACTTTATTTTGATGTCTAGTAATTCTTATTCCTAGAAATAATTTGATCTCATTTAAATCTACCATTTTAAATTTACTCATAAGATAAATCTTGACGTTGTTCATTACATGCTGGTCAGAACACATTAAAACAAGGTCATCGACATAAAGTAAAATATAAATATTTTCACTTATATCACCCTTATCTAAAATATAAATACATCTATCAACAGAGGAATTTACAAACCCCTTTTCTTTGAGACATTGATCAAATAATCATCGCAGCATCGAGCAGCTTGCTTTAGTCCGTATAAAGCTTTATTTAGTTTACAGACATAACCAGCTTTACTAAATACACCCTCTGGAACTTTCATGTAAATTTCTTCCTTTAAAGTTCCATTTAAAAATGCGGTCATAACATCCATGTGATGAACTAATAATTTATATTGATTTGCCAAACTAATCATAAATCTAAAACTAGCTATACGAGCAACAGGGGCAAAAGTTTCGTTGTAATCGGTTAAGTACTCTTGACTAAACCCCCGAGCAACAAGACGCGCTTTATGTCTTATTGGATTACCAAATTCATCGTTTTTAATACTAAAAATCCATTTGCAATCAACTATATTCTTGTTCCTAGGTTTAGGTACTAATGTCCAAGTATCATTAGCTAAAAGTGAATCTAATTCAACCTTAATCGCATTTTCCCAAAGAATTCTATCATCCCGACTTTTTATCTCATGAAGTGAAATAGGTATTTTGCAATTTATTGATTCAGCACATAATAAAACATCTGCCATCTGTTTATAGTTTATAGGGGGACGACCTTTAATCCTATCACTCCTTCTTGCCTTACATGAATTATCGATATTTTCATTAGTACAAGTTTTATTAGAACTTTGTTTATTATCATCGTATGGCTTTAGCATGTTATTAGAGTCATTTAACTTGCGAATTTTACTACAACGAATCAATTCATCAGATTTTGATTTATTTGTTTGATTATCGTGTAGTATTAAACTGTCCGATTTAAATTCCACTGATTTTGAACCAATTAATTTTGAATTATTGGACTTAATTGCATCAGTTTTGGACGCATCGGACTTAGGACTGTCAAAGCTGTGAGAATTCATTGGCACTGATTTTGACGTCACGTCATTACTATCAGTTTTGTTATGGAAATGTTCAATTTCATTTCCTTCAAATTGCAACGCAGGCCGCGACTGCATAAAACTCACTTCATCTACTATGACATCCCGAACTGTTTCATATTTTTCACTCTCTATGTTCCATACTTTATAGCCATTTGGTACATACCCTACCAGAATACCCTTCCAGGACTTTTCATCAAATTTGGTTTTTGTAGTTTTATTATGCACGTACACGGTAGAACCGAAAACCTTTAAATATTTAATTGCAGGTTTTTTATCGTGCCACAATTCAAATGGTGTTCGATTTTGTTTCAAAGCGCGAGTAGGTGTAATATTGATTAAATGTACTGCAGTTAAGACTGCCTCACCCCAAAAACACTTGGGTAATTTAGCACCGTTAATGATAGTGCGGGCTTTCTCTGTTATTGTCCTAACCATACGCTCTGAAACGCCATTTTGTTGTGGTGTTCTAGGAATAGTGAAGTGATATGAAATTCCTTTACAAACACAGTATTCTTTCATTTCATTAGATAGATATTCCCTTCCATTGTCACAATACAAATTAACCAATTTTAAATTAAATTTAGCCTCACTTTTTGCTACGAAATCTTTAAAAGCCGAGAACACATCTGATTTGTATGTCATCAAGTATACCACACAGTAGTGAGTAAATTGATCAACAAACAAAACAAAATAATTTTTATTATCGATTGTAGAAGGAGTGATGGGTCCACACACATCAGTATGCACAACAAATAAGGGTCGTTTAATATAACTTTTATCTTTAGAGGAATTAAATGGCAATCGTGTCTGTTTCCCACTTATGCATGCTTCACATAATTTGTTGTCTGGCGATACGGTTTTAATTAAGCTTACGTCATCAACCATGCAGTTATTTTTCAAGTCAATGAATTTTTGCTTGCTAATATGACCTAACCGTTGATGCCACAAATCGTAATTATTATCATTACTTTTGCATATTTGAGAAACAGATCGATTAATCTTTACTATAAAATCAATAGAGATTAAATTGTTCACAGCCATACCTTGCATGATGATTTTACCATCCTTACTGATGTTGGTTCCTTGTTGATCGAAAGTGATCGTCATACCGGCCTGTTGCATTCTTGTTACCGACAGGAGGTTATAGGGGACATCGCGGCAAAATAACACGTGCTCCAGCGTACCATGAATGCCTGTGTTGCTTATTACTTGCAATGTGCCCTCTTTGGTAGCTAGAACAAAAGAACCGTGTTTAGCAACTGAAATTTTATAAGGAACATTTAAATCATTAAAAGTACTGAAAAGGTCTTCTCTGTTAATAATGTGATCCGATGCTCCAGAATCCAGCAGGAAAGTTATTTGGTTACCCTTTGTGACATCTGGGTAATTACCACTCATGAATGCAAACCCGTAAGCTTCACTAGATAATGTTGCAACATCAGTAAGCTCCACTGCTTGAACAGTTCTCGATTTTCCTGGCTTACGTTGATTCGATCGTTTATAATAATAACAATCGCTTTTGACATGGCCTTTTCGTCCACAATAGTGACACTTGACAAAAGACTTCCTCTTAGCCTTAAAATGTTGGTGGTTGCTATTATGTTTCTGCAACGCCGATCTTGAGTTGTCAAATGTGGTTTCGACTTGCAGAATTTTGTTGACGGTATCACCACTCTCGCTCCTTAATTTAACCTCGTGGTCCAATAATCTTGTTTTAACAAAGGCCAAGGTCAAATTATCTTCCGATAATGTTTCTATTGCTGTTATAACACCATCGTATGAATTTGGTAGCGTGAGAAGTAAGTGAGACACCTTGTCGGTTTCTTCTAGTTTCGCGCCAGCCGCCAGCAATTCTGTAATCAGCTCATCAAAAATAGTTAAGTGCTTGATTAGCTTAGTATCGCCTTGAAGTTTTAAACCCAACAGCTTTTTACGTAGCGCCAACTGAGTTGCCAAACTTTTTCTCTCGTACAAAGCGTCCAAGTTTTTTATGATCTCACGTGCCGTAGAATCGTCTTTCGCAAAACCAAGGAATGAGTCTGCCAAATATTCCACAATTACACTTTTCGCGATTCGGTTGCTCTTCACCCAAGCCTCCGACCGAATTTCTGGTTCCCTGTCAATATGCTTCATAACGTCCATCTCGGTCAGCAACGCTCGAATCCGAAATTTCCAAACGCTGTATTTCTCACCGTCAAACGGTTTAATGTTTCGTTTCATCTTCAAATTCTCCATCTTGAATGAATGCCACGCGCCGCGCCACGTGTTCTTTTAACACTTACTTGCACGTGTAGTTTATACACTTACTCGATTAGCACAGTACTAACAAAGTATTACTGGGCCCATAACCTATAGGAAATCAGGTTATGGACGTGAATTAAAATGCAGACTTTGAATTTAAAATGTTCGTTATATTCAAATTAACGAGAATTCACAAGGAAGTTTTGTGTCTGTCTCCTAGCACAGGTAATAGAGAAAAAGGAACGAACTGAGAGTGGTTGTTGGTTTTATAGTGAACATGTTATGACAGTGTTGCCATTATTTGAAATGTATCGATTAATTTTTGCTCACATAAAATCGACTAAATACCAACACCCTCCTTCGGCAATTGGGTAAAAAGACGTAAACAAGAAGAGAATCATGCTGCGTTGTCGGAGGATACATCTAGTTTTGGTCAGCCAGCTCGCGAATATGTTTCCTCCGGCTGCACAGCATAATTTTCTTCTTGTTTACGACTTTTTAGTTTGCTTCTTAAGCAGTCGTGTTATTTGTTTTTTTTAACAGCTTCTTTACTGTTTTATTTTTGTTTTGTTAGTCCCGAAACTTGATCATTGCCTTTTATTTCATGAAAAAAATGTAATATGTAATTTTTTAAAGGGGACTTACTGGTAAACTGTGATCATAGGTTTTAAACACTTCTGCCTATCCATTTAGTGAAAAAAAATCGTGATGTTCAAACTTTTATCGATTCCACGTGCCATAATTATGCCTAACCTAGCTGGGTTTGCACTTTGGAGGTGACTGGGTGACACTAATTGCTAGATCGATTAACAGTCTGTCATGTTAGAATTTAATTATGTTCGTAATTGACTTGAGTGCTTGGACACCAAGCGAACTTTACGAAGTGGACTTTAATACTGGCACGCTTCGATGGATGCATACATAAATTATCACTCTTGAACAATGAGATTTTACAAATAAAGACTACTTATTTAAGAAATAAAAACATGGCGTAATTTTACTTTAGCTACCTACATAGGACCTATGGAACTTGGAAGGAGTAGGTTAAAAGATCACAGATATAGAAATAGGTCCCGTTGTCAGAAAGAGATAAACATACTGTTCAAACGTACGTTCGTGTCGCGGCTAGACGCAGGATGGACTGAGTGCACTCAAGTTGGTTAGCTTGTGTTTGTATTGCCACAAAGATGTCGGTAAAACGTATCTACCTCAGTATATATATAACATCATGCTCTTGAATTCCTCAATAGGAGAGGCAGAGATATATCCAAAGCCATCGAGAATTTTGCTTTTATACAAATATATTCATTCAAACTAGCAAAAAGTTTAAAAATATAACCAGACAAACACTTTTTTTAGCCTACTTTACCCGTGCCATAATAAAGAATCGATTGACACCTTATTCATCAAAATTGGTTGAATAGTTTAGGCGCTACGGGGGGCCATACGTAAATACAAACATACATAGACCGCTAAAATCATAACCCTTCCTTTTAGCTTCGCCGTAGTCGGGTAAAAAAGCTTGTTTTTAAACTCCGACTGAAAAAGAGGGGTGTTATAAGTTTCACGTGTGTACCTGTGTTTGTCCGAGTGTAAATGTGTATTTACATATCTGTCTGTGGCTTCATAGCTCCTAACGGATGAACCGATTAGCTATGTTTAGTGAAAATCGATTCAGCCTTCCAAAGTTAAGGACGTTTTACTGTTTGAATTTGTAAATATATTTTCGAAAGATATCGTGTGTTCGATAGATAGTTGATCGAGGCGTGCCTACTACTAGATAATTTACGTAGTTTAAAAATTATGAATTAAATAAAAATATTCAGGTTTTTGGAATTTCTTAATTTGTTGTTGTGTAAATATTATTTTGCCCAATTTATTTGAAAGAAAGAAAGAAATATTATTTATTTGTGACCCGGCAACACGAGGTAAGCAAAACACAAACAATAACAAAAAATAAAAATAATAAACCCCGTGCGAGACCAAAAAGGCTCCTATCTCAGCATGTGCAACGATATTAAAAATAAATAAATGATATTCTGATAGAGCCCACTGTTGATACCACGGAGCTATTTAGTTGCTATTTAGTTTGGGGTTGCAGAAATCTTGACTCCAGATTGGGAAGATAATTATAAAGACCATGTAAAGACACACCGTGTATTTAAAGATTGTCTCTTTCTACTTTGATGTTTATTTCTAGTGTATCTGATAAAATGATCAAATAAGGATAATAGGATTTTAGTTAAAGTATGTCGTTTTCTTGGCCGTAAATGTTTTTCTTTCTTTCTTTTTCATATTGTAAAATTAAGGGCCGATTCCACCAATTAAACTAATCGCGATAAGTTCAACTAAACTCAGTTTATGCAACTATAGCTTTTCAATTGATAGTTTCTCAGCAGTCTCAAACAATCAGAACGCTGAATTTGCATGAACTGAGTTTAGTTGAACTAATCGCGATTAGTTTCACTGGTGAAATTGGTGTAAGTATTGTTTTTACTTTATTTTGGGTCTTATATTTTACATGTTGTGTTTGCATTCATCCTTAAAACTTAGGTACACAAAAACTCTTACTATTCAGACTTTTTACGAAAAAAATATTAATCCTCTTAGTAACTTCTAAGTGTTAAAAATTATCTCCACCAACACTTTGCAACAATTTGCTCGGACAAACTTCGTCTGCTTCAGAAACATGATACTCACGACAACCTTTATTGTTTTACCCACAGTAACTTGTTACTGAGATTCTTAGAACAATTTGCCAAGTTATGAAAGTTCTTTAAATACTTAAGTACTGGGATGATATGAAACTTAATATAAAGTGAGGTAAAAAATTGTGTGAAATATTTTGAAGGATGGACCAAAATATTTCACACTATTTATGCTTAAAAATTAACATGAACATATCAAAGGATCATAATTTTTATACGAAAAAAAGAGTTTTCATGGAGTTCCTAACTTTCTTCCGTGACGGTAGACAGGATGGTATGCAAGAAGAAATGTGTGTGTAAATCCATTCACTGTACCTATGTGTCTTCCGTTGACTTCTGTGTGCCCGGGCAGTTAAGTGTGTCATGATCTCTCTAATGGTGGCACATACGTTGGATCATTCGGTTCCCTTCATGATGGTTGAGCTGAGTGGTGCCGATCCTTGCGTTATTTATTTATTTATTTAAACTTCTTGTACAATAGTGGTACATAGGCGGACTTAATGCCACAAGGCATTCTCTACCAGTCAACCACCGTCAGTCACCGTTATGTACCTGAACGGGCGCTATCACTTGGAACTGGTCATAACTTGGCTGCCTCAGCCTGTTATTGTGTTTTTTTTTTATTTTTTGTTACTTTAGGCGCTCTTACGTGCACGTTTTTTTAGAGCGTCCTCACATATAGGTTCTATATAGGTTTCCGTATGTAATGTTTTTATCTTGGTGTACAATAAAGTTTATATAAATAAATAAATATCTACTTAATATATGTACTTTTTCAACACGAATGATGTAACCAAATACTTATAATTAAAACTGATTGAAAAGAGTGTCCGTGGAGTTTCTTGCAAATTCTCCTCCATTGAGAATTACTGACGCTTGCGAATTTGCAACTAGAATCATCTTGTTTTTGTTTGATAATTCAAAAGTACCTCTAAGGTTTATTTGAAATAAACTATTTGATTTTGATTTTGGAAACATGTTGCTACAGATGGTGATGGAGTTTTTCGCCCGTTCTTTATTTATCTATGCCATACCTATACGGCTGCGGCGGTAAATGGTGAGAACAGTGGTGGCCCAGTGGTAACGGCCCCGACTTACGTGTCGTGGCCGTTACCACTGGGTCGTGGACTCGAACTCAGGCTGGCGCTTAAATTTGTGTAAATTATTTTATCACCACTGCTCTAAAAACGGTGAAGTAAAACATCGTGAGGAAACCGGCATGTCCTAGAACCAAAAAATCGAATACATGTCTAACGTAACGAAATAAAAAGTAACCTTTAGCCCACCGCGGCCGTAGCACCGTGGCGTAAAGATGAGGCCTGTGTCCCAACAGTGGGATCATTAAAAGGCTGATGATTAACTTTACCTGTAGCTTTGACCGGATGAATTTAAACCTACCTACCTACCTACTTATCCCATAGAAACTTATTACCGGGATCAACCTCCCATAAGGTGGACCGATGAACTGGTGAAAGTTGCGGGGATCCGCTAGATGCTCGACGTACGGGACCGTTCAATGTGGCGACGCTTGGGGGAGACCTATGTTCAGCAGTGGTCGTTTTTCGGCTGATATGATGACGGGGATGAGTGTAGATACCTATTTTATATCCTAATCCTGCTTGGAGCTCGTGGCTAAATAATAATTTTGATTTTGATGAACACGAGTTTCCTTCGTGCCTCGGAAAGCACGTTATGCCGTTGGTCCCGGCTGTCATTTGAAGATCTTTGGCAGTCGTTACGGGTAGTCAGAAGCTAGAGATCTGACACCAGTCTTGCCAAGGGATATGGTGTTACCCAGTTACTGGGTTGTGGAGGTCAGATAGGCAGCCGCTCCACGTAAAACACTAGTACTCAGCTGAATCCGGTATGACTGGAAGCCGACCCCAATATAGTTGGGAAAAGGCTAGGCAGATTGATATATCCTAATTCTGCTAATGGTCTACCTAGACCTTGTTTAAAGTGTGATTGGTTAACAAAAAACTAAACATCCTTAGCATTTATATAATACTAGCGACCCACCACGACCTCGCCCGTGATAAACTATACACAAAAATCTTCCTCGTTTGTCACTCTTTCTATTGCTGAAAACTGCATGGAAATCCGTTCAGTAGTTTTTGAGTTTATCGCGTACAGACGTGGCGGGGGACTTTCAAAATCATTTTTTTTAATTTAACTTTGGCCTACATGGACACTTATAAAACGTCGGCAAAAGGTGCACGGTTCGGGTTGGTCGTTTCCTGAAACTGAAACTCCACGGTTACTCTTTTAAAAATTGGTTTGGTTTTACAATATTGCCATATTACAGCATTAGTACCTAGATATGGGGGGACAACGTAAGCCCGACAATAAATCGTAAGAAAAACAAAAAAAAATGTTTTATAAAAACAAAAAAAAGAAAGTAAAACGAGATAAAAAGTTAACAAATGTTAACAAGCATGTAGAAATCTAGAAGGCCTACAATGTTCACACATTCACAAAAACAATCGGTAAAAGAATCTATACAAAGGTACAAAAATAAAAATAATAACAAGACTATATTTAACATGTGGCACAAATGTTGTTATCAGTGCTGTAACTATTCTTAGCAAAGGGCTATAAAGATGATTGAAAACCATTGTAAAAAGTCCAATAAAAAGAAGTAAAAAAAAGACATTGAGATTAGTTAGAGACATCTACATATTTGTGCCGTTTATGAGTTATCAGGGAAGCCGCATGCGCAGAAGGAGCTAAAGCCAAATTTTTTATCTTCAACGTAGTCCTTGCATTTATAATATGCTTTTTTAATAAGGACTCGTTTGGTGTAGTTTTTTAACTTTCCATCGGTCTGTTCTATAACTGACTTTGGCAACTTGTTTTAAAAGCGTATACTGTTTATAGGAAAAATCTTGCTAGTTTTCGTTAGTATGAATTTGGGTATTACAATTTCGTGCTTACTGCGTATATTTAAATTATGGAAGTCGCTTCTAGTTTTGAAAAGCCCTCGACTTTTGCGGACATACAAAATACATTCCATTTTATAATTTATGTAGTGAAGTATAGGATAGGTAAGTATAAGTCTAGTTAAGCTAACATTATTTACATTGCTTATTTTTAACTGAATTCACTGACTTCTGGTTCACACAAAACATTATTCTTAACTGAAAGTAATGTTCAAGTTGTAAATCTTATTAAAATATTCCTTAGCATTAAAAAAACTTATCACACAATAATTCAACATTCAATTTCTTTTCAATTTCAAAAAACGAAATGCAATCAACCATTTTCCCCAAATGTTGCCAACTTAAAAATAAGTTTCGTCAAAAACTTTATAACTGGCAACCCCAAGACGATCAAAGTTTACCACAATTTTCGTTTGTGGCAGCTTCGCACATTGCCTATCTCCGCTCAGAGGTCGTTACGATAATTTATGAATGTTCAAACTTTGAACGCATTTTAATCAAAGGGGCACATTATTTTGTTATGAAGTGTTCGAAGTGTACTTCCTAATCATATGTTCATTTGAAATGATCAAAGGAGTATTTTATGCGAACACCTAAATTCCTTTTGAAAGAGACTTCCTCGACTCCAATAGTCTCCTTGACCATGACAACTGAAAAAAGCCCCCAATCAATGTCAAGATTCACACTCACTATACGAATTAATGCAATTTAAGCATTAGAATCTATGAAAAAAAATATGACGAACTGAGTTAGTGACGTAGCGCGTTTGTGTGGGATTGAGTTAGTGACGTAACGCGTTTGTGACGAACAGAGTTAATGACGTACGGCGTCTATGGCAAACAGCAAAAGTGTTCGATCGCGGATTATGACGTACTAAGTTCGTGGCGTTTTTTACCTGGAGCGTGTAATCCGCTTTTTCATCTTTAATTATTTATCTCGGCTATAGCTATCTTGACGACGCATTCCACATTGGGCACCCGTTTTATCGGTACCTGAGTTAATTGCACCTGAGGTCTTTCCACATATGGTACCAGAATCATGAAGAAGTCTTAGTATTTGCATGGCTGGAATAATTACCGGTAAATACTAATTTAAATAACAGTAGATTATATTCATGAGGAAGTATTACCGAGGCTAGAATCATAAGATGTAAAAAGACTACCGGGAGATTTTAGATTCTGAACGCCTGCTACTCCGTTAGTCTCTATCTTATGATTCTAGGCCCGCAAATACTTCTTCAGGATTTTGGCCGCCTGGCAGTTTCTGTATAAATGCTTTTAATGTTTAAAATCTAACTAAAAAAGCAAAAGAGGAAGTTACATTTTTATGATGTTATACTCTCTACTGATTTAAATAGACTTTTTATTTTGACGTCCTAAAAACAATGAACGTCCCAACGCCAGTACCTACTGATCCGTAGGTGCCAAATGCGGAATAAAATTTTAAATAATAAATTATTCCGCTTATCGATAAGTGCCAATATTATGTGGAATATCTCAGGTGCCATTCACTCACACATCTCAGAGCCGTTAAAGCGTGTGCTCAATGCGGAATACGTAATCTTGCCATTTCTAGATTTGACAACATTTTGTATGATTTTGATATATTAGCAAAGATCAAAACATAATTGCTAAATCACATGGTGACAAAAGGATATATTGCCCTAACAAAAATTTTATGGTAGGTAGTAATAAACGACGGCCCCAGAAAAAATAGGTGTAGATTATGAAGAAAAACTTAACAACACACAACAGTGCAAACTACAAAGAAACCTAAATAAATATAAAAGTTTCGAATTCCCCTCAAACCCAACTTACCAACGTATTTTACCTACAGGTGTAACACGGGTATAACAGAGCTACCCTTTTCAAAGCACAAATTGTTTCTACCGTCATTAACAATTGTTTTCTACGAACATTACCTTGAACTGTACTAGGGTAGCAAAGAATGGTAGTCATTCCATGTAAAATACTGATCTGCCGCATCTGGTTAAATGGGGAACCGACCGAAACATAATAAGTTAGAAAGAGTAAAGGGTTCGCTTAATAAAACATTACCTTGTATAAAGCGCTTTTCCTAACCAAGTTGCAGTGGAGGACCACTGCAACTTGGTGACTTACCACTGGGTCACTTGACTTTTGATCGTGGGTTGGAACCCAGACAGGCGCTTTGTCAATTATTTCATCACCACTGCTCTAAAATCGGTGAATTGAATCATGTATCGGAATCAAAAAATCTAAGACATCACACAAGTGATGACACAAGTGTCATCTACGAACCCACAATAGGCCCACGTGGTGGTTTATGGCCCATCTCCTCTCACAGAGAGGAAGCCTGTGTCAAACATTAAAAGGCTGATGATGTTGATGATGATGATGATAATAGTATATTTTTATTTGTCATAAAAACTCAACACAAATGGTCATGATGATAATGATAATGATGAAGATGATGTTGATGTTGATGATGATGAAAATGATGTTGATGTTGTTGATGATGATGATGAAGATGATGTTGATGTTGTTGATGATGATGAAGATGATGTTGATGATGATGGTGAAGACGATGTTGATGTTGTTGATAATGATGATGATTTTGGTGTTGTTGATGATGATGAAGATGTTGTTGATGATGATGATGAAGATGAAGTTGGTATTGTTGATGATGATGATGGTGACGATGTTGTTGATGATGATGATGAAGACGATGTTGATGTTGTTGATGATGATGACGATGATGACGATGATGATGTAGATGATGATGAAGATGACGTTGTTGTTGTTGATGATGTTGATGAAGATGATGTTGGTGATGATGGTGAAGACGATGTTGTTGTTGTTGTTGATAATGATGATGATTTTGGTGTTGTTGATGGTGATGAAGATATTGTTGATGACGATGATGAAGATGATGTTGATGTTGTTGATGATGATGATGAAGGTGATGTTGATGTTGATGATGATGGTGAAGACGATGTTGATGTTGTTGATAATGATGATGATTTTGATGTTGTTGATGATGATGATGAAGATGAAGTTGATATTGTTGATGATGATGATGGTGACGATGTTGTTGATGATGAAGATGACGTTGTTGTTGTTGATGATGATGATGAAGATGATGTTGATGTTGTTGATGATGATGATGATGATGTTGTTGTTGATGTTGTTGATGATGATGATAAAGATGATGTTGATGTTGTTGATGTTGTTGATTATGATGATGATGATGTTGTTGATGTTGTTGATAATGATGATGAAGATGATGTTGTTGTTGTTAATGATGATGATGTTGATGTTCTTGATGATGATGATGAAGATGATGTTGATGTTGTTGATGATGATAATGAAGATGATGTTGATGTTGTTGATGATGATGATGAAGAAATTGTTGATGTTGTTGATGACGATGATGATGAACCATGTTGGGTCGGCTCTTCGTCTAACCGCATGCAGTATAATACTAGTATTTTACATCGACCGTGTTCATTTCTCTGTTTACTACTAAATTACTGGGTAACGTAGGTTCCTTGTTGACTGCGGAACCCTAAATAGAGTTGATTGTAAGGGCGAGCTCTCAAATTCCTTTACCTCAGATTGATTATGTTGTCAACTTATGCAGATAAGCTTCAAGTGAGTCAATGCAAGTAATCAAGCGCACGAAGCGAGCTTGAAAATTAAAAAACTTTGCTTCGGGTAGGTTTTTTATTAGCACTAAAGATTTTAAGATCTTATTATTGTTTCTAAGGCTTCTGTGCCTGACTTTTTGATGCATACAAGCATGACGTTATGTAAATATTATTAACGCTGATATGTCCGTTTGTGTAAAGTATTTTGTGCATTATATGTCATACTGTAACTTTGGTTAAACTGAAATTTACCAACGATTGCAAGATGAAATTGTACAAAGAAAAATTTTCAGTGCAATTTGTAGAATTTGAAGAAATTTTTAGATTAGTAGACACGTACTCTCAAGCACGCCGTTCACTTTTTACATGATTTCTTTTTCGTTTGAAGGAATTTAGAACTCAGAATTAAGGAGCAAAAAGTAATAAACCGGTAAGTTAGATCTTCGTTTCTTGGGAAAAATCACTTGATATGAAATTAAGTACCTCTAAGACTAATGGAATAAACAAGTCAGCCCGCCGACCCTCGCAGTAAATTCGGGTGCCACGGACCACGTAAAGAGCGCGTTCCTCGAGTACGTAGCAATCGTAAGAGCGACCAGAGAGGTCAATCTTACGACATGCAGGAAGATCCTGCAGACCTACCAGAGAGACACAGAGGGTCTGTTAAGGGTACTGCTCGAGGAAGCAGGGGCAGCGGTGTACGACAACGTCACATCCCAAGTCATCAAAGGGGAAATGACGGGGTCGTATATGGCAGCCTACAGCGCGAGGTGTGGTTTTGTGGCCCTGGACAAGGAGGAGACGGAGCGCTCAGGCAAACTCAAGTTCAGCGTGCCAAATGACGACCCGATAGTGGTTACCGCCAAATGTACCAAAATCATGCCGGATGATAAGATCCTGGAAATGGCACAGTCCATTTCGGAAACCTCAGGTATCCCGGCATCACAGGAAAGCTGGGCGGTACCCAATATCAGGTGGATTAACGGAGTTCCGGGTTGCGGTAAGACAACCTGGCTGGTAAAGTACTTCGACGAGGACAGGGACGTGATAGCAACCACGACAACAGAAGCTGCCAAAGATCTTAGGGAAAAGCTTGCGCGCCGCTTAGGAGACCGAGCAAAGACCAAGGTGCGCACTATGGCCTCAATCTTAGCAAACGGTTTCAAGAGTCAAGACAAATGCTACCGTCTTACGGTAGACGAGGCTCTTATGAACCACTTTGGGGCCATAGTCATGGCAGTAAAGTTGTCTGGAGCAAGCGAGCTTGTCCTCGTCGGAGACGTTAACCAGCTTCCATTTTTGGACAGAGAGAACCTTTTCGAGCTTAGGTATACCCGTCCAGACCTGGTGGCTGGCATCACCCAGGAGTTTCTCTGCACACACCGCAATCCAATGGACGTGGCGTTTGCACTGAGTGAGATATACCCCGGTATATACTCCTCCAAGTCGTCGCTGTCGCGGGTCCACTCTCTGAAGGTGAAAGGTTATACAGGGGCGCAAATACCGAGCACTGCCCAAAACACCCTGTTCCTGGTTCATACGCAGGGGGAGAAAGCTTCTCTTGCGAGCCAGGGATTTGGGTCCGGCGAAGGGTCGCGCCTGCTAACCATACACGAGGCTCAGGGGTTGACCTACGATGACGTCATAATCATCAACACCAAGTCCAGGAGGCTTCAGGTCCACGACAGCATCTCCCACGCGGTAGTGGCGTTGTCCAGACATACAGTTAGTTGCGTCTATTACACCGACGACGCCGATGACGCCACAGGCCGCTTTGCTAAGAGGGCGATGGATGCGCCAACTAAAACGGTCGTCAACTACAATCTTAAGACGGCCATGCAGCATCGAGACGTAGTCGTCATAGAGGCCTTGCTCACGCTGGCGAAGTCCCTGGTCAGCAGACATCACCAAAACACCACCTAACAAGTCCCATCCAAAAACTCCAACCCAAACACCACCCCAAACCCAAACCATCACCCTGTCTAAATCCTGTAATGATAAAATAAAAATATACATGTAAAGCTGCATGGTGGAACGAGTCAGTCATACTCATCTTAACGTCCTTACGACGGGGTTCTAGAACGGGAACCGTCGGCCGGTACTGGTCTGCTCGCACTGCCATGCATCTCCCCCGCAAAGTGTACAAATAGAAATAAGTAGACAAAATAGTGAATAACATAGGCAGTGTATCAATAGAAATTAATAAACCAAATAGTTAATAACATAAAGATAAGTAGTAAATAGAAATATAAAATTGTAATGCCAGTGTGAAATATATAATAAACGATAAAAATATAGAATTTAGTGAAAGATGAACTCACGTAGACTTAAGTTAGTTAAGTAAGCCTAGGAATAATGTCCGACGTAGGAGTCAAATAATTGTAATTTTATAAAATCAAATCAAACAAATTAACATAGTAAAAAAGGGCGCGGACGTCTATGTCCGCGGTAGATTACAATAAAAAAAAAAAAAAAAAAAAAAAAAAAAAAAGACTAATGGAATTGGAAATTGATATCCATTTCTGGGAATAAACGCAAATATTCTTATAGGGTCTTATCCTTACGTAACCTAACATCACGCCCACAGACATAAATTTATCTAGATAACGCAAGTCCCTCCATCTACATAAAAACCAAGCGTGCCACGTTTTCACACACATACACGAAAGAAAACATTTCCATTTCCTCGGCCAACTTTTTCTGTACAGTTTTTTCTGCTCAATATGGCATAATTAGGCAATTTTATTCATTTCGGTGGATGTCCGGTGCCAATAATGCTAAATGAAAAGCTGAAAGAAACTGATCGTACTTGTACTCCCTCTTTAGGGTTCCGTACCCAAAGGGTAAAAACGGGACCATATTACTAAGACTCCACTCCGTCTGTCTCTGTCTGTCACCAGGCTATCATGAACCTTGATAGCTAGACAGTTGAAATTTTCACAGATGATGTATTTCTATTGCTGCTATAACATAACAACAAATACTAAAAACAGAATAAAATAAATATTTAAGTGGTGCTCCTATACAACAAACGTGATTTTTTTGCAATTTTTTGCGATAATGGTATGGAACGCTTCGTGCGCAAGTCCAACTCGCACTTGGGCGGTTTTTTGACACGTGAAGTACATACAATCGCGTTATCTAGTTAGATTCATATCTGTGATCACGCCTGTGTTCCCCGAAAGGTCGGGTAGAGGTACACTTTGTTCTCCCACATTACACCGTCCCATGGTCCCAAGTGTTATGTTTAAGTCACACTCCTATATAATTCTTCGAAAGTGAAGGGATTTCCAGTTGATATTTTATAACGATTTAATTTGAAAGTTTCCTCTTTATTTCTTTGAAATATTATAACACCCAGTTTTATTTAAATAAAAATTTACTTTGACAAAATCCGTTCCATTTATTTACTATAAATATTTCTCTACCGTCGACGTAAATATTGTAAGTTTTTATTTTGATAACTTCCTTTTTGACGTTTCCCGTCTAAACTTTGTTTGCCCGCTTAAATTTAATATTTTTTAACTTAAGGCTTGTTAGCTTCTGTGTGTAAAAATAGATGTAATGGTGATGGAAGATCACTCTTTCGCTGCTCGTGGAATAAACACCCTGAATTTGAGTAAGATATTTCTTTATTCGCCATTTACTCTCACTGTGAACTATATTATTATCTACTGTCGTATTGTGTGTAAATATTAGTGCAAAACGATATTATTATGTGTGAACTCAACGACGAAGGCGATGAACCGCCGACATATACTTCAATAATTATTTTTAATAATAATAAATCACCTGCAGTGTTCCCAAGCTATTGTTTTCCATTAATAAATAAATTACAGGTGGAATATTTTACGGTATAATTAAATCACCCCTCGACATTCTTCGCGAGTTGAATAAATCACGAAGACATATGGTGATTAAAAGTTGTGTAGAATAATAAGTAGGTAGAAAATAATTGCTTAAATTACGTAGTTGAAAAATAAGTTCAAAAACTAAAACCCGACTACTGAAAAATCATGCTCTAAAACGTATGAAACAAGAAAATATTCTCATTTGAAATATTCATAGTGGGGTTCAGAATATAACCGTGGTCGTATGCCGTCTACCGTAACAAAACAATACATTCTGCAAAATCACGCACTTGGCCGGATTTTAAAAATTTTGTCACTACATCTTTTGTATTCATATTCCTGTTACATGGAAATTAACATTATCTACAGCCTATCCCTTCAAGGAATAATAGATGTTGAGTTATGTAATGTGGTTTACTAATGATAAGCATAGAATATATTCCCATAATTTACATTGGCATAACGAAATTCATCATAATGATCATTACGCATAATGTTGTTAGCCATAAATGCTTTGCCATAATGTATATTGCCATAAATACTGTTGGCATAATAATAATGCCGCATAATGTATTTGGAATAAGACAAACATGTTCGCGGCTCAAGGGTGGCCCAAGGGCCATCCCGCCGCCCCTTAACCTAATTAATAATTAATAATAAAATACAATAAAATGTTACAATAAAATACCTCCCCACATTCTAGAACTGAATGAAACGAAATTTAAAACTTGTATAAAACGCACACTATGCAGGCAAGCATATTATAAGTTGTGGGATTACATCGCTGATAAAAATGCTTGGCTAAATGCTGGTCCCGCTCCGCAGCTATTAGGGCGCAAGAACAAGTGATGGGCAGAAAAGTTTTGAAGTTTTGTTGGAGCTGCTGAAGACTGTATGAATATATTTGTATTGTATAAACTCAATTTCTTTTAGTATTATATAACTGCACAGCACATGTGTGAGTACTATGTTCCGACTGTAAATCTACCTATGTGTCGTTGGTTGACTTCTGTGTGCCCTGGCATTTGAGTGTGTCATGCTCTCTCTAATTTCTCTCTGATGGTGGCACATGTGTTGGATCATTCGGTTCCCTCCATAATGGTTGAGCTGAGTGGTGCCGATCCATGCGTCATGTTCGTGAACGGGCGCCATCAGTTGGGATTGGTCATAACTTAGCTGCCTCGGCCTGTTATTGCATTTTATGTTGAAATTGTTTGTTACTCTAGACGCTTTTACGTGCACGTCTTTTTGCATCGTTCTCACATATATGTATTTATTTTTTAACAAGAATGATGTAACCAAAAACTTGTAATTTAAACAGATGGAAAAGAGTGTCCCTGAAGTTTCTTGCAAATTCTTCTCCATTGAGATCTACTGACGTTTGCGAATTTGCAACTAGTCATATTTTTTTTTGTTTGACAATTCAAAAGTACCTTTAAGGTTTATTTGAAATAAACTATTTTGTTTTTTTTTTTTGTTTTTTTTTTATTTGAGCCCTTATATCAAATATATTACTTAATTAGATATTTTAGGCTTAGGTTAAACAATTTCCAATCGATTCAATACGACATCAAAATTTTCGATATGTTGAAAATTGACATTTTATCCGTAGGTATTTTGATTTTTGACGTTCAAATATGTACCCATAAAATTATTATGATGAATAAATATTATGCCTTAAATATTTATGCAACTCCAAATTATGGCAAAACAAATTAGATTAAATGACAGCTATGCTAACCTTTGCATCATGCCAAAGTATTATTATGCTGATAAAAGTTATGCGAAAACATTATGCCAAACAACATTATGCCTAAAAAAATTATGCCAAGAGGGGGATTCCAATGTAATGTATGTATCACCAATAGGGTATTATACTCTATATGAGAAAAATCTTTAATTATATTTATATAAAAAGCAGTTGGAAAATGTTAGTTTTAGTTCATACAATAGCAAAACAAATTTTAATATTCAATTCAAAGTTTTCAGTTTTTTAATCTGTTTTAATACACCATGAAATATGAAATCAGATGAAATAGTAGCCGCCATGTTATTACGTCATACGGCTGTAGAAACTAAAAACTGTCAGCTGTCAACTGATCGACGTATCGGCCTATCAAAGCATTTGTCTACATAGCCAACCCAGAGAGTTTGTATATTACTAGCCAACCGACGTCATAAGCACAGAGCAATATGGCGTCCATTACGTGCAGCGTTTTCATGAAACAACGCGCAAAATTTGAAACTGAAAAGTTTAAAAGCAGTTTTTGGCACTTATCGATTGAATAAAAAAAATGTTTTTATATTAGCACTACAGAATTTAATTGAGACACTATTCAAAAATGGGTGCACAACTATTCGTTCGACTAGTATTGTGATTTATGATTAAGGCATGGGCGATAGTTATTTGACAGCACCTTTTCAAAGATGTGTCTTTGAAAAGTGTAATTTTCAGCTGCCAGTTATAAAAAATCTATAATAAAAAATCTCGCCAGTTCACGTATGAATAAATAAAAAGACTTCAGCACTATTTCTTGCTCTTTGAAAAGAGATTTGGGATTTTTCATAACACATTCAGTCTTCTACTTGAATATATTATACCCTTCGGTACGGACCCACTCTGGGGAAACTGAATAAAAAATTTGGCACTACTGCGATTCGGACGAAAGAGTTTTGTTATTTATAAGAGTTCCTTTCGGAATATCGTTTAAGTTTCATCATGCTCTGTCTATATTTTTCCACTGAGATAGATTATTTAAAACAAGTGAGCATCAGTAGTGCTTTAAATTCATACCTCGCTCAAGTGACCGCACACAATTCGATAGCGGACTTATTAATTGTTTTTAAAGTAAATCATCGCGATTTTACTAAGAGACACTGCACCATTTCAAATTCGAAGCGACGTTTTTGATTTTTCATGCAAAATATTAAAGCTGTACTTTATGGTCTTACTTTTAGGTTTCCGTACCTTGAAAGGAAAAAACGGAACCCTGTGGTGTTCTGCTGTGCAGACCCACGTCATTAGTCTATTTACATTTTAATAAATACTAGACAATCTCACCTTCATATCTTCTGATATTTTATCGACTCATGTCTCATTTTTATATATTCTGTGTTACTGTAAGCACCTGAAAAGCATATTTTTAGTTATCTCTGATTGTTTTAATATTCCATAACTTATTTATATCGCTAATTTGTAAAATCTAAGAATATTTTATACTCTGACATTTTCATGTAATCTGACGTCTGTCTGTCTATTTTATTTTCTTAAGCTATAGACATAACGTACCATGGACTAGACCTTCCTTAAGCTAGTTGTACATTATAATAAGGGCAGCGTAGACTGCCCCCTCTGTAAACCGTTTTTATTCGTTCTGGTCATATAATTGATATTTTAATTTAAAATTTAGAAGAAATGAGAGAACGAGGAAAAACGGGCGTCAGCTTTTTTAACATCAGATTCGGGCCGAAAACAACGAAAGTCGGTTGTCTGGTTAATACTATAATTTTACCAAGGGTACTACAGTATCTGATAACTCTTTAAACCATATCTTCTGCCTACATGTTTGTCATTGATGTTTTTTTCGTGTGATCATTAAAATATTATTTACTGTGAGTGGAATTTGTGCAAGACTTTATTAACCTCATCGGTCAACGCTCCATATTAAAGGGCTAGTCGAACGGCGTATGAAGCCACAGCCCGGCCTCCACATCTCTTTTGTGCCTGCCTACATAACCATCGAACCTACCTACCCGACGTGGTGCAAGAGCCGCAGCTACAGCGCGCCCGCCAGCAGTACACGCAGGTTGCGCACGCTGAAGAGGAGCGCCCACAACTCGCGGTAGCGCTCTTCCAGCGTCCACATCGCACTCCATCAGCCGTTCCACCGCATCCTGTCAACCTTTTTAAACGTAAACGTAACGTTACAGTTTGCCCCACGGCGCCAAACTGTAACGTTACGTTTAGCTCAGATGAGCTAAACGTAAGCTACGTTATTAAAATAAAAATAAAAAGTAAGAAAAGGTAAAATAAGAAAAAGGTTGACAGGATGCGGTGGGACGGCTGATGGAATGCGATGTGGACGCTGGAAGAGCGTCACGCCGCCCTGATCTGCGGTTGCACCTCCGCCAGAGAAGACGCGGGCGGCACGTCGTGTCAAGCTGGCCCCGTCGTATGAAGCTGGCCTTATTTTACCTTTTCTTATTTTTTTTATCTATTATTTTCATAACGTAGCTTACGTTTAGCTCATCTGAGCTAAACGTAACGTTACAACCCTTATAATAATAATAATAAAGTGATTCTACTTTTTTGTCTGTCTGTCTGTCTGTCAAGACCCTTTTTCTCAGGAACGCATGGAGGTATTAAGCTGAAATTTATATCAAATACCCTGAGTATTTTCTATTCTACTGTTCTACTGTTCCTTAAAGCTGTGAAAAATCAAACTTCTAAGCCAACGCAATCAAAAGATCACAGCCGTATATGCCGCAAATTTTCGACACTCGCAAGGGAATCAAAACCTACAGGGTACTTCCCGTAAACTAAGAATCTTGAAATTTGGTATGAAGCAACGTTTAAACAGATAAAGGAAAAATTGTGAAAACCGTTAATTTTTAGTTACATCATGTAGTACTCGTAAAAATATATTTAATAATTTTAAACTTACTACCCCTTTCCTCATAAACGCGTAGAGGTATTAAATTGAAATTCATATCAAATACTCGGGTCTATAATACCTTTAAGCTGAGGTTTGTACGGAACCCTTGGTGCGCGAGTCCGACTCGCACTTGGCCGTTTTTTTTTAAATAAAAAACAACATTTTTAATAAAAAAAATTAACCGATGAAAAATCGAAAAAATGTAGCCAGAAAATACATTGTTAAAAATGTTGTTTTTTTTTTCTTTTCAGTTTACTTCGAAAGAATCGTTTCACAATTAAAAAAATTGTAGAAAAACAATAAATATTTTTTAAACCTGTATGGTTGGATATTATTTTTCAAAATTTAAAAGAATTTTTAACTCGGATCACTCTCTAAAAGTTATGCGCGGTCATACCTAAAAGAAAATATATACATGTTGAATTGAGAACCACCTCCTTTCTTTTCGTCGGTTACAAAATAAAAGCGTTTTCTAAAACAAAAACCCATCCTTTTACAACTCAATAGCTTTAGCCATTGATTTTATGTGCGTATGTGTTCTTATCCGAGGTTAACCCTTGTTCCAATTCAAAACTAGAAGAAGTGCCTAGAAATAGACAAAGACAAAAATTCTTTAATTCAACTAGGCCATTAAGCGGCACTTTTGAACGTCAAAATATACATTTAAAATTAATAATAATTGATTATACCGTTCATTCGGAAAAGTAGTATAAATTCATATACGTGAGGACAGTGCACCCAGCACTACTAAAGTATTACAAGCACTAATAGTTAAATTCCTTCATTTGACAAATAGGAACATGGTTCTCACATACTTACAAATAATGCAAACATAGGTAAATTACCATTCAACAACAAATGAACAGTGTGCGAGTTTTACACAACTTACAATAACTTTTAGACACTTTTCCCATTGTGATTGAGATTTTCCATTTGATTTGTTGATATGAGTAGTTTTTCCCTTCGCCTAGAAAAACTAAGTATATTTTCTAAGACCATGATTATATATACGGCAAAGTCTGTTATTTTTCTAAGATATTCTTTGTAAAATTTCTTAGAAGCATAAAAACTAATATCACCCTACAAATCTAGCCCTGAAAACAACATCTCTCCTTAGATAAACCACTTAGAAACGGACAGACAGCCTTCCGTTCAACTGGCTATCAAAGAATAAATCTACTGGAAGAGCTCGAATGAACGATCAAGGGTAACATACATACGTGGTCCTACTCACTTTAAAAATACTTTCGTAGATGTATTTTTCTTGAGAGTGTCGGTATAACAGATGTGTAGTGGAGATGAAAAGTATCAAACCTGTGTGTGTGTGATATTGTGTGTTGTTTCCTGCGTAATGAAATAAATGATAATTATATTTAGTCCGTCAGTGAGATTATTAAATAATATTGGACACGTATTTTTACCCGACTGCCGAAGGAGGGTAATGTGTTTACCAGTCTATGCATGTATGTATGTTTGTTCCGTTCTCGAGTTGTGGCGTTCTCGAGACCAAACGCGTTGGCCGATTTTGCAAGGCACTATATCGTCGTAATTACTGTTAACGTGGCAAGTATCCTCCGACTGCACAGCATGATTTTCTTCTTGTTTACGTCTTTTTAGTTCGCTTCTTAAGCAGTCGGGTTTTTGATTTTTTGTTTCCTTTTGTGGAACGGAACACTAAAAAGTAATAAAGTTGTTTGTTTGATGGAAGTTATCACTGGAAGACTAGAGTCTTACGGAAATTCACTGATACGATATCTGAGTGTCATAGGCTACATAATTTCATGAAAAAAAAAACGGTACCCCTAGTGACCACGAGGAGTGAAACCGCGGTATAAGCTACTGTTTTCTTACCTAAAAGGTTAAAGTAAATTAGTCATAGTGGATCTTTGTGTTTCTGAAGTTGGCCGCAAGACCCTGCGCAGTTGCTATTTTTGTGTCAATGTTGAAGTAGAAGCTTCTTTCACTCGCTTAGTTTTGTCGCATCGTCCTATCTCGCTTACTCTATGCAGTATCCTCGATGACAAACAGTTTCTTGCGCAATGGTTCGCAGAGCCAACTTCAGAAACACAAAGATCCGCTGTGACTTCTATACAAACAGTCAGGTTCAGAGCTGGTAAGAACCAGGCGTGTCTTTTTTCCGCTAAAAGGAGCCAATTCCACCCGGTTCCTTTTTCCAGTGGTGTGACCGTGCCGATAACGGACCATCTTGAGCTTCTTGGCGTTACGACATCGACCCTCAATTTTGGTCCATTCATTGAGGCAAAAGCTTAACTTGTTGCCAAAAAGTTGAGGATTCTTGCAATGGTGAGACGGTACTTCACGCCAGAATAGTTGCTCAACTTGTATCAAGCGCAAGTTCGGTCATTCATGGAGTTCTGCTCTCATCTCTGGGACGGATCTGCCAAGTACCACCTGGATGCACTAGAGTCAATCGAAAAACGGGCCAGGAGGTTCATCGGCAATGAGATACTGGTCGAGTGTAGGCTCCTGAGCCTTGAACATCGGCGCCAAGTTGCCAGTCTGTCGGTTTTTTATCGGTTACATTTCGGGGAGTGTGCGATGGAATTGCATGAACTAATTCCTTCTAGTCCGTTTCATCATCGGACTACAAGACGTACGGCGATGCGACATCGGTACACGGTGGACATCTGATATGTATGTATGTATAAGTAGCTATAGATACTTAGCGCGCGCTGCGACGCGTGTCATCACACAGTAATAAACCAGCTCTCAGCTAACAAGGTTGTTTCACTAGCTCCATACACTTCACTGGCGTACGAAGTAGGGATACCCACGCGCAAATAAAAATAAAAAAATGACCACATATTTAGGAACTATAACCGTGTTCGATCATAAAATAAGTGAGTGGTTAATTTACAAAGGCAAATTGACTCAGTTTTTAAAAATCAACAGTGTAGAAGAAGAAAAGAAAAGTGGAATTTTACTGACTCATCTCACGGAGGAGACCTACCGCCTAGTACTCAACCTAGCGTTTCCGAAGGAATTAGAAACGCTTACATACAGCGAGCTTGTGGAATTACTCGATGGCCATTTTAAGCCCAAGAAGTGCTCGTTTGCCGACAAAGCAAAATTCTTTGGTGCTACCAGGAAGTCAGACGAAACATTGGGGGAATGGGCGGCACGAATAAGAGGTTTAGCTGTTTACTGCGACTTCGGTTCTGCTTTAGAAACGAACCTTAGGGATCGTTTTGTCCTCGGTCTGAATGCCGGTCCCGAAAGGGACAAGTTGTTCGAACAGAGCCCTTCTGCGCTGACGTTAGCGCGGGCTATTGAAATGGCGGAGCAAGCGGCCTGCGCCAAGGAAGCTAAAGTCATGCTCAATTCCGGCGTCACCAGCGACGTTAGTTTGGTAAAGGAAGAGCCAATTTATCGCGCAGGATTCCCAGACAAGACCGGTCGGGGTCGTGGTGGCGGCAGCGGTAGCGGCAGCGGCAGCAGGAGCGGCAGCGGCAGCGGAAGCGTCGGCGCCAGCGCCAGCGGCAATGGCGCAGGCGCACGATGTGCGGTTTGTGGACTGAAAAACCATAACAGTGATAAGTGCCGTTATAAAGGTTACAAGTGTCTAAAGTGCGGTCATAAGGGGCATTTAAAAAAAGTGTGCGCTGCGAAAGATTCGTGCGTGTATCACGTCAAAACAGATCAGAAATGCAGTGATCAGGACGCGGGTTGTGAGGAATGCCAGAACTTTAATTTAAGGTATGACAAGCCAATACAAATAGATTTGATTTTAGGTAATTGTAGGATATTGATGGAACTCGACTCCGGTTCAGGTGGCAGTGTAATTTCAGATCGATTGTATCGGGATAAGTTTTCGCAGTATCCGTTAGAACAGTGCAATATTAAAATGTGTCTGTATGACGGACATAAAATATCTCCCTTGGGGGTTTTTGCTATAGAAGCGTTTTATAATAAAGTGAAGAAAATGATTAAAATTTTTGTTATTGAAAACGGGGGCCCTCCATTGCTAGGTAGAAATTTCATGTCCGCTTTTAATTTAGTTTTGACCTCTAGTTTGAACTCATTACAAAATAAGGTAGGGTTTGATACGGATTTGTTGCTAGGTAAATTCCCCAATCTATGGCGGGATGAACTAGGCTCGTTTAATAGGTTTAAAGTAAAGTTACAAGTTAAAGAACATTCCGTACCGAAGTATTTTAAACCACGAAGTGTACCCTTTGCGCTTAAAGATAAGGTCGAGAAAGAGTTGCAGCGTTTGGTTGATGCGGGTATTTTAATTTCTGTAGATCATTCAGAGTATGCGACACCAATAGTACCCGTTTTGAAAGAAAACGGAAGCGTCAGAATCGCAGGCGATTTTTCGGTCACACTGAACCGAGACCTAATAATAGAAAAATATCCCTTGCCTCGGATAGAGGAGGTATTTGCTAAAATCGGCGGTGGTGAAATGTACAGCAAAATAGATTTAAAAAATGCGTACAATCAATTTATTTTAGAGGACTCGTCACAGCCACTCACAACTATAAGTACTCATAAGGGCCTTTATATGTATACCAGGCTAGTATATGGTCTAGCTAATGCACCGGCGATTTTTCAAAAATCAATGGAGATCCTTCTCGCGGGAATAGACGGTGTTAGCGTATGGCTCGATGACATTTGCATCACAGGCCCGGATAGGAAGTCACACATTGGTAGGTTACATGAAGTTCTGCGTAGGTTAAATGATGCCGGGTTACGTTTACAGAAAGATAAATGTGCTTTCTTTAAAAATAGCGTTACGTATCTAGGGTACGTTATTAGCAAATCCGGTTTAATGACCAACCCGGACAAGGTCAAGGCCATAATGAGCGCGCCAGAGCCTACCAATGTGACTGAGGTAAAAAGGTTTGTAGGTATAGTTAACTATTATAGAAATTTTATACCTAATGCCTCGTCACTCCTTAGTCCTTTACACGAACTGTTATGTAAAGACGCGGTATGGGTGTGGACAGATAGACAGCGCAACGCCATGGCGGCCGTGCGCCGCGAGTTGGCCTCGGAACGCGTGTTGGCACATTTCGAGCCGCGCGCGCAGCTCGTACTCACAGTGGACGCGGGCCCCACCGGGCTCGGCGCTGTGCTAGCTCAGCAGGCTCCCGACGGCCAGGAGCGACCCCTAGCTTACGCGTCTCGTTCTTTAGTTTCTAATGAGCGAAATTACAGCCAAATCCAAAAGGAGGCGACTGCTATAATTTTTGGGGTGAAACGTTTTCATCAGTACCTCTATGGTCGCAGCGAGCCGTTTATACTAAGAACCGATCATAGACCCCTAGTATCGATATTTAATAACAAGACGGGTATACCGGTGACGACCGCGCTGCGACTGCAGAGATACGCCATTATTTTATCTGCTTATAATTATGTTGTACAATATGTGGCGGGCGACAAGAATTTAGTAGCGGATTATTTTTCTCGTGCACCGTTAGCTTGTAAAAACGAAGTGAACGAAAGCGATATAGATACCTATTATACGCTTAGGTTTTTAGATGAAGCTTCCCCCGCCATCACTACTCGTGACGTCACCCGGGCTACAGCGAGCGATAAGACTATTCAAACAGTTGTGAGGTACTTGAGAAGCGGCTGGCCTCGTAAAATAAATTGCACATCAGTACTGCCGTATTTTCAATGTAAGTCGGACCTGCAATTCGAAAACGGTTGTTTATTTAGAGGACATAGGATTGTGATTCCACAGTCGCTTAGACAGATAATGTTACGTGAACTGCACGACACCCATCTAGGTATTATTAAAACCAAGAGTAATGCCAGAGGGAGGATGTGGTGGCCAGGAATCGATAATGACATCGAGCGTTGGATCGGCGGGTGCGAGACGTGCTTCAGCGTGCGCGCCGCGCCCCCGCGCTCCCCTTCCGCTCCCTGGCCCTCTGCCGGCGCGCCCTGGCAGCGCCTCCACATAGATTATATGACTGTAGGCCAAAGGGTATATCTCGTTGTGGTAGATTCATTCAGCAAATGGTTGGAATGCTTGCACATGCATAACGGACTTTCTTCAAAAGCACTGATTTCGAAATTAAAGGCAATTTTTTCAACTTTTGGTATTCCAAATGTTATAATATCAGATAATGATGCTAAAATTAATTCTTTGGAGTTTAAAACTTTCTGTAGTAGTAATGGTATCAAATATATGACGACGCCTATTTATCACCCGCCAAGCAATGGTCAAGCTGAAAATTCAGTCCGAATATGTAAAAAGATGCTAAAGTGTGTAATTAGGGATAACCTTTCATTGTGTCAAATTAACGAATTGTTACTGGGCTACTTGTTTAATTATAGGAACACGGTGCATTGTACCACCGGGGAAACGCCCGCTAAGTTAATGTTTGGACGGACCTTACGATCTCGGTTAGATTTAATAATGCCCTCGGATGACTCAAATAATCTCGCGCCGAATTCAGACATTGGGAAACGACATTTTTCTATTAGTGATATTGTTTGGGTAAGATGGTACAATGCACGGAAGGAATCATGGCAATTGGGAACTGTAACGAAAAAAATAGGGAATCGAATGTACAAAATTAAAATCCACGATTTTCATAACGAATGTATACGACATGTAGATCAGATTTTTAAGTATAGAGGTAGCAATGATAGGTTATTATCAGATTGGGGGACTGGCGTATCTCATCATGCTCAACCGTCGGCGGAATCTACGAGTTCAGCAATAGATTCAGAACCAGTAATGGGAAACCCATACAGTCAAACCGCGGTAGATACACCGGCGGTTGAAAATGTTGAGTCGCGAGTTACTATTGAAGAAAAGGATGGTGATAATTGTTTGCATTATCAGGCCGAAGAGTGTGAGAGAGGGATAGATAAAGAGACATCCACCTGGGTCAGTCCGTCAGCAGCGCAGCCTGGTATGGCAGGGCCTGCGACTGCGAGCGAGCAGGCAAGCGATACCGCCGTCGCTGCCTTGAGCCCGGTCCACGAACGCCCGGTTCCGTCACCCACACTCACACGCCAAACGTCGAAGCGTGTTAGAAAAATAATAGACTATAAGAAATATTTTTAAGAGTTTCACATTTGTTAATTTAGCGAACCGATTGTAATTAATTTTATGTTTGATTTGTCTACAGGTTCAAAAAACTAATTGGGGAGGAATGATATGTATGTATGTATAAGTAGCTATAGATACTTAGCGCGCGCTGCGACGCGTGTCATCACACAGTAATAAACCAGCTCTCAGCTAACAAGGTTGTTTCACTAGCTCCATACACTTCAACATCCCACCCATACGCACCAAACGTTTTGGGTGTACTTTTATTATGCGTACAGCTAAGAAGTGGAATTCCCTGCCGGAGTCTGTATTTCCTGATAGCCAACAACCCTTTAAGTTAAGAGTGAATAGGTTTCTACTAGGTATGCGTGCTACAACGTCGACCGCATCATCGCTTACCATTAGGTGAGATAGTGGTCAAGCGCGAGCCTATCAATAATAATAATTAAAAAAAAAACTATAATCATAGAGTTTAACAATACATTTCTTGTGAAAGAGATCGTCTGGGGAAGTATCTGTAATGTTAACTGAAAGTTGTTTGGAGTCTTCAGTGGTTTTATTTGTGTAATTGTCAGAGGCTTTTTATTAATATTAACAACTAGCTGACCCCCGGGGCTTCGCTCCCGTCAATTGGCTACTTACCTACCTACACTACCTACCCTACCTACCCTACCTACCCTACCTACCCTACCTACCCTACCTACCCTACCTACCCTACCTACCCTACCTACCCTACCTACCCTACCTACCCTACCTACCCTACCTACCCTACCTACCCTACCCTCCCCTACCTACCCTACCCTACCCTACCCTACCCTACCTACCCTACCTACCCTACCCTACCTACCCTACCCTACCCTACCTACCCTACCCTACCCTACCTACCCTACCCTACCCTACCCTACCCTACCCTACCCTACCCTACCCTACCTACCCTACCCTACCCTACCCTACCCTACCCTACCCTACCTACATACCTACCCTAACTACATACCTGCCCTACCTATCTACAATTCTTTTTTTTTTTTTTAATTTTTCTTTCATAAGAACCTTCTCCTAACAATAACAAACACAACAAAAAAAGAATTAGCGAAATCGGTCCAGCAGTTCACGCGTGATGCCGTGACAACGGAAAACGGGTTTCATTTTTATATATATAGATTAATATTTAGTGTGAGCTCTGTAATGTCTCTTGTCAAAGTCGTCGAAAAATAAAGGCCCGTTTTGACAGCTATAAAAATACATAATAATAATTAAACTTGACGCTTGCGAATGTTACTCGTTGTTATAGTGTACTAGTTTTTACCCGCGGCTTCGCTCGCAGTGAAGACATTTTTTTATTTTTTTTATTATAGGTATCCTATGTTACTTCTAATACCTTCAAGAATATATATACAAAGTTTCATGATGATCGGTTCAGTAGTTTTTGCGTGAAAGCGTAACAAACAAACTTACATTCACATTTATAACATTAGTATAGATGGATACCATAGTAATTAGTTAGATTATGAATTCAATTTTTCAATTTCTTACGTAGAAAGTTATCGCAGCATGTAAAATGAGAAACGTCAACGGGCTTCTTAGATTGTGACGACTTTAATGTCTGTCAGACCAGTAACAATTCTAAATTTAGGTTAAGATGACATTGACATTTGTCACAATAGTACTACTAAAAGTAGTATCTACTACCACAATACCCGTTTCTGCTGTCAAGCAGTGTAGCTTTAGTTCCGGTTTGAAGTGTGTGGGTGTCGGTGTTGTAAGCACGTGACACATTTCAGCTTTGTATCAGATATAGCATCGCACATTTGTTGCCTCTGGTATTGGAGCAGTCTATCGGCTGTGATTATGTGCACACTTCTTTTTTACAGATGTTTTATTCAAGTTGCCTCGTTAGTTATACCTACTCAATTTGAGATAACATTTTAGACATATTAAATAATCCCATTTTACAGCCCGTTCAACCGATTTTGACTTCTATTGCATTGGTGATATGACAAATGGCAGCTGTATTAAACAGTTTTGGTAACAGGTTTATGCTTTTTATGCCATCCTTATACTTACGGGTTAAAACTCAAAACGGACAAGACCTTGAACGGACTGTAAAAAGGTGTTGTAAACATTTCTAATGCTATTCCAATTGGAGTATAGTTAACTAAGATATGGAGTTAAATAAAGTTAAGTTTCATATTACACGTATGTTATTTTGAGTTGATTGAATTTGGGATTTTTTTTTGTTGATTTAATTGTCGCTAAGTAACTTAGTAGAAGTTCTTTATTTACAAAATTTATATCTTCTTGTGACGGGGATTTTAATGTCACGAAAAATCCACGGGCCTATCTCGGTAAGCGTTGCGTATCAGAGAAGATCGAACCGTGCAGCTGTTAATATTGCTAGGAGTGCTAGGATTTCTACCTGCACCATTAGCGTATAAGCCGTGATAATTAACATAAACAAGTAGACCCAAATATAATGAATACCAACAAAAAATATCTAATCTACCTCATTCGTTATCAGTAAGCTTTGTCTTATCTCTGACGTCAGCAGACAAGTAGGCTTGACTGACTCAAAAGCGGAAAATAGGACCTACTTACTGTAGTGTTATTCTGTAAAGTTCACAGCTCACCTCACACAAGTGAGCGAACACAATTAGAAACCGAACTCATTTGTTTTCAAATTATATCATCGCAGAATCAGGCTACCTGTCCATTTCGCGCGGAGCGGAGAAAAGAGATGAAGAGCCAACCGATCGAATTGCATAGAAACTCCGTTTCGCTTTAGTAGACAGGGATTTGTAAACTAGTTTCAAAATTCATATATATTTTCGTGGAGCGGGGCCGTGGAGATGAAAAATAGAGCAGTGAGAAGGAGTGGGGTAGCGGAGCGGGGAATCGAAAGGAGAAACGAGTGCAACCGAGCTCCACGAATGAACTCAGTCCTCTATGCCGCTCCGCTATTCTGCTCCACTATTCCGCTCCGCTACTCCGCTCCGCTACTCCGCTCTACTACTCCGCTCCGCTACTCCGCTCCACTACTCCGCTCCGCTACTCCGCTCCGCTACTCCGCTCCACTACTCCGCTCCGCTACTCCGCTTCTTCTTCTCTTTTATCTTGTCTTCAGTAAACTACTTCTGTCACTAAACTTCATATGAAGAGACTTGCTTAGGACCTGTCACCATTATTACTGACCTTGGCAGACATATTATATTGGTCAAAGTGCGTTGGTATTAAGCGCATCGTTCATGATCCCTTAGTTACCTAAATAGGAAAACCACATCATTATGAGCGTACAGAACCCGTACCTACCTCAGTCGAAATTTACAGTTCTATTCGTAAAAGTTACTCTCGCATATATTGAAAATCGTTTAACGTGTCGTCAAACTTTGGTGAGAGGCTCTCTAGATAAGTGATATTCTATCATATTCTCGTTCCGTGATCAATATAGTACATTTGGACATTAAGGCCGGTATTCCAGATGCTCATACACGGTTCAAACTCAAAATTGGCCACACCTATCAAACAACTTCCAACCAATTTTAACTTTCGAGTTTGGCATAAATGATTCTTCAGCTTGATATAATATGTGTACTCTCTTTTTTTATTGTCAGTAGGCTCGCGCTTGCCCACTATCTAACCTGATGGTAAGCGATGATGTGGTCGACGGTGAAGCACGCTTGCCTAGAAGTAACCTATTCACTCTTGACTTAAAGACCCTTGACTCAATAGGACCCAGACGCCCCAGACAGTATATTGAATGAAAATAAAAGTCTAAGTTAGCAAGTACGAGCACGTTCCATGTGTATGATAACACTACTCAATTCCACAGATTTAGTGTTAAAAGAGTAACTATTGGGGCGTCTTGGATCTTCGGCTTGAGCACCTTAATGTCAAAAAAAGCCATCCAATCATAACTGTCCATTTGCAAGTTTGAGTTGAGTTGATCATGAGCATCTGGAATACCGGCCTTAAATCATCGACTGTCGCTGATAGAATGAAACTTTTTCTAGAGCCTATGTTATTCCTACGAGTACTGAAAGATTCTTTATCTCTTTCAATCGTTCAATCAAATTATGGAAACAACAGAGACAAACATATTTTGCGTCATCACTTTGTCAACTTGGATATTAACCTCCTTTCACAAACGTGAAAGGACCATTTGACAGGCATTTACCGTTTATACGGTTGTCCAAAAACATCAAACAAACATACGAATATGACATTGTCTGTCCGGATTCCAGATATCCCTTTGTACCTCATCTCTTTGTTTACTGGTCAAAGGTAGGCACAAAAACTGGGTAACTGCGAGTTGGAATCGCTTGTAAAGGGTTCTTAACAATTTATATCCTATTGACATGCTATTTTGAAAACATAGACTTCTTATAGATGCTTCTATGATGTTTATGTAAATAAAAATTCAGTGTTTTTTTTTTAATAATTTTTGGCTCGGTAGTTTGGGAGATAAGTGGGGTATGGTAAATTTTAATCTGTTTTCTTAAATTATATTAAAAAAAATTGTTTTAAAATTATGAAAAAAATATCTGAGACCCTCACGATAAACCATTTCATTTGATATGTTATACGGTGCAGTTTGAAATAGTTATTTTTAAATATTTCCATATTTTTAACACTACGCGACCCTGGTTGAGTTTACTGAAATTTATGTGTACCCAATAATATAATCGAATTGAAAACATCCTTCTTTTTTTTAAGTCAACTAATAAACTAAATCAGTCCAGTAGTTTTGGAGCAAAGTGGCTGTGACAGACGGACAGCCACACGAGTGATCCTATAAATAAGGGTTCTATTTTTCCAATCGGACGTACGGAATCCTTTTTTACATGTGGCGATTCTCATGGAATTCATCCTCCCCGGAGTGAGCGGAGGCGTCGGTCAGACTAACTGAATAAAACGCACAGTGTTCTGCAGCTACCTTTGGCAGGTCGCTGAAGTGCTTGCACATTTCGTGACACTCTCCGGCCAGGTATTGGTCTGCACGAATTCATCCCGTCACCGACAGCGGCAGCAAATAATTGCAACTTTTCAGGAGAGGAGCGCGCGAAACAACGGAGCCCTAAAAATGAAAGACAATAATGTCTGCGTGCTCTATCAGATGTGTTTACCGCAGCTATTTGTAATTTTCAGTAAGAAATCACAATGGAGTTGAATTAATTGGGAAAGGGAGAAATATGTAGGCCATTTTACTGACGGAGTACTTTACAGACTTTGTTTTCAGGAGTATGTTTTAATCGACGTTATATATACCGACTACAGTAAATGTTTCGACCGAATCGATCATGTTACCTTAATGCGCAAACTCTTATCGATGGGTATTCGGGGTAACCTATACAGGTGGTTCGCGTCGTATGTTGAGAATAGGTGTCAAACTGTGGTGCTGAATGGCTACTCATCCAGAGCTATGCGTATTCCCTCGGGCGTTCCGCAGGGGTTGCTGTTAGGGCCCCTTTTATTTAATATTTTTATTAATGACGTCATTACCTGTTTCCGGCATTCTAAAATATTGTTATACGCAGATTATATGAAGATCATGAAACAGGTCACCACCCATACAGACGCTCTCTTACTGCAAGAGGACCTAGATGCATTCCAAACCTATTGCAACTTGAATACGTTGGATTTAAATGTTTCCAAATGCTACGTGTGCTCTTTCACACGTAAACCTCATCCTTTATACCTCCCATACAAACTCATGGATACCCCGATAACTAGAGTCAATGCTATAAAAGACCTCGGGGTTACCTTCGACTCTAAGCTTATGTTTGACACTCACATTGATAACATTGTCAAAAAAGCGTCGAAAGCATTGGGTTTTATTTTCAGGGTCTCATGTGATTTCAGAAGCATCAAGACTGTTAAAATCCTGTATTGCTCCTTCGTTCGTAGCCACCTCGAGTATGCCTCTCAAGTCTGGAACCCCAACTATAATATTTATATCGATCGTTTGGAGGGCATACAGAGAAAATTCCTAAGGTACATTCAATTTCGTTCGAAAACATACCTACCGAATTATAACAAGCGTTGTAAAAAATTTCACATTCTGCCTCTTTGTGAAAGAAGAAAAATAGCAGATTTAGCATTTTTATCTAAAATTGTGAATGGATCCAGCGAAACCCCTGAGTTAGTGAGCAAAATTGGGCTGCGAGTATGTTCTTCGTTTCTGCGTAAACCTCGTTTGTTGCACATACCATCGACACGAACTAATTACAGGACTAATTACTCTTACATTATTAGAGCAAGCCGTATGTATATAACGAAGCCTGCCGGGAGGTTGATATGGATCTCTTTAATACTAGTGTGTCTAAATTTAAGAAGATTCTTTGCAACCACTTTTTTGATAGCATAAAATAGACTGGTTTTATAATAATATGCTTGCATTGTATAGTAATCATTAATCATGTAAAAATCGCGAATGTAACGCTGTCTACTACCTTAGCTTCATAAGTTCTTATTTGTCTTTATGTTAACTGTGAAAACTTGTAATTGGCCCTCATCATGTTAGTATCTTTTACATTGTGTCTGCCTAGCTGTAAGTTTTCCAAAAACTTAAAAATAAAATAAAATAAAATAATTTATTGTATATCGTTCATGCTATGGTAAAAATCTTTTAACAGCGATGACTGTACGTACCTTTTTTGTTTTTATGCTTGCCCTTTTCCACTGTCTCACCTGATGTTAAGCGGTGATGTGGTCGACTAGCAACTGGAAACGGGAGAATTTTGATTATTTTAAATGCCTTCACGGAGTGTGGCAAATTTTTATTTTAGTTGCCCCATGCCGGGCAACTACCGGAACACTGCTAGAGGTGGGAACCCCCCTAGTCTTTCCCTTATTACATATAGGGACTTAAAAAAATAGCTGGAGATATGCGAGTATACTAAAAGCACGTCTTTGCCAATCCTTTAGTGAATAAAGGCGTGAAGTTTTTAAGAAAAGTTTGGCTTAAAGTCCCCGTCACGAGAAGTTATAAATTTTGTAAATAAAGAACTCTACTAAGTGACGTAGTGACAATTCAATCAACAACAAATAACCTCAAATTCAATAAACTCAAAGTACCATACGTGTAATACGACACTATCAAGCAATTTCACTTGTTCGAGTTATATTTTAGCGACATAAAGCGTTGTCGTCTAATGTTTTGTGGTACTGGAACGTTCCATGAGTCAAACGCGTTGTAGTGCCACAAAACATTAGACGACGGCGCTTAGTAGAAGTTCTTTATTTACAAAATTTATAGCTTCTCGTGGCGGGGACTTTAGTAGATATTTGACACTCATATACCTGTGTGACTGTCTCATTTTGAAACTCAAAGCATTTATTTCAATAAAATCATTTACAGACACTTTAGAACTGTCGAGGAGTCGGCTAGTCAGAGAGATGAAGCTAGTTACTCGAAGTGTCATATAAACGCCCGGGTTCTATAGTTTTATTTTTATTAAATAACCATTTGCGAACTCTTAAAGCACAGAAGTGTTATCGCAGCGTTGACTCAAAACATGTCGTCGATGGGGTTTACATATATGCTATTTATGGTGTATTGATAGAGATGGGCAAATAAATTTAGTAAAAAACTTAGGGATATTCATTGATAGGAACTTTTCTTGGACTGCCCAACTGCGAGAGGTTAGCCGCAAGATATTTGCATCTGCTGCATCTTTGAAGAGACTGCGTAACTTTCTTCCGACTACCACCAGGATTGCGCTTGCACAATCTCTTCTTCTACCCATCCTTGATTATGCTGATGCCAGCTATCTTGACCTTACTCAAGAACAACTTGAAAAACTTGAGCGGCTTCAAAATGTTTGTATAAGGTTCATATTCGGTTTGCGAAAATATGATCATGTCTCCGAATTCCGTGTGAAGCTCAAGTGGTTGCCAATTCGCCTTCGCCGGAATGCTCATATTCTTTCACTTTTATATAATGTGCTATTCAGTCCTTCCACCCCTCTATATCTTAAGAAACGTTTTCAGTTTCTCTGCGATTCCCACTCAAAATTTCTTAGGTCATCGGATAACTTACGACTTCAAATGCCAATGCATTCCACGAGTTTTCTGGATAAATCCTTTACTGTCCAGGCTACTCGTCTGTGGAATGCGTTGCCAGACCCAATCAAACGCGCCCAATCGTTGCCTGTCTTCAAAAGACTCGTGAAGGAGCATTACCTGTCGCTGTGATTATGAATTGACTGTCATCATTTTATTTATTGCCTTTACATTTTAGTATGTATGTATTTATGTATGTATTATGTAGCATATGTATGTATCTGCATATCTTTAATGATATATATATATATATATATATTTTTTTGACACTGTTATTGTCACACCATTAACAGCCCCACTTCGTGTCCAGTAATTATTGTCCATGCCTGGTTGCCTGGAAGAGATCGCGGAATGCGATAAGGCCGCCCATTGTATATATTTTTAGTTTTCAGTTTCCTTTGTAAATGTTACTTATGGTGTACAATAAAGTATATAATAATAATAATAAATTGATGTTTTTTTTTGTAGAGTGGTTTTTTTTACGCAACTGCTCAAATTACCTACGCAGTTTGTTAGTGGAATTCATTTGTTAGGCTCTGAAGTGTTTGAATGTTGCTTTTATTTATGAAACTAGCATTGTCCTGCGATTTTGCTTCGTGAACCTCAATGGACGGCTCGTTGACTAAATATGTAGTAGCCAATCAATCAATGTAATGGAATCAATGGAAGACCTCAGTACAATGCTCGATGACCTCAGTAGAGCTGCCGAAATAGTAAGTCTTAAGATGCACATGGAAAAAACCAAGGTTATGTTGAATGCCCATGTTACGCCCACTCCTATCTAGGTCAGAAACTCTACACTCGAGGTTGTGAACGACAATGTCTACCTGGGACTAACGATTCGATTGGGTAGGGCCTTCGAACTTCGAGAAAGACGACAACCGCTGAATCCGACTCGGCTGGGCAGCGTTCCGGAAGTTGCGCGGTATCTTCTCGTCAAACTTACCACAGTATCTAAAAGTCTATGACCAGTGTGAGTTGTCAGTGATGACTTATGGCTCTAAGACGTGGTTGAAAGCTTACAGCCACCCAAAGGACAATGGAGAGGGCTATGCTCGGAGTTTCCTTGCGGGACCGAATCAGATATGTAGAGATCCGCAAGAGAACCAAGGCTACCGACATAGCCCAAAGAATTGCTAAACTTAAGTAGCAGTGTGCAGGGGACATTGCTCGCAGAACGGGTGGCCGATAGGGCAAAAAGGTTCTGGAGTGGCGACAGCGAACCGGAAGATGACCTGGTGAGGGTGGCAGGAGTCCGCTGGATGCAAGACGCACGGGATCGTTCAATGTCACACACGTCTTTCAGCTGATATGATGATGATGGTGAATCAACCAGGACGGAGCAGTGGTGGCCTACTGATAACAGCCGCGACTTACACGTTGTAGGATGTGAGTTCAAACCCAGGCAGTCACTATACTTTGTGTTTATAATTTCATTACCACTCTATAAACGCTGAAAGAAATCATCGTGAGGAAACCGGCACGTCCTAGAACCAAAAATTCGAAGACATGTGACAGTCACCCGCACTGGGCCCACGTGGTAGATTACGGCCCATCTCCTCTCACAGAGGAGGCCTGTGTCTCAGCAGTGGGCGTTAAAAGGCTGATTATGATGAACCAATCATTATGACACTCAGCGTTGGTGTTGCTTTTTATCAGTGAAAGCATCGTACCTACTTGGATCTACCGATCCAAAGTACTCTTCCTGAAATTTCCTTTAACATATGAACAAACAAACAAAACAATTTATAGGTACTCGTATATATATAGAATATTTGCAAAAAGGTCTGTATGTCAGAATTTTGTCTTGGCTAAGTAATTCCATCAACACAATATATTTAGAACATCATCTTCTTTTGAGCCAAAAACAAGCCTTAGGAAAACCTCCATATGTCTACCGAAAATATCAACATAAATTCTAAGAAAGCAAGCTGAAATAGTATCCATATTGTCAGCACCTTATGTTATGTAAGTTGATCCAGGGTGAAAATATAAAGACGTGTTTACTGGCGAATTTTTCTTGACGTGTAAGGGGGCCTTTCCACTAAAACGTGCGGATAGCTAGGCGGTGCTCGAGGAAAAAATCTACCAATGAGATCACATAATTTTTCTAACCTTGACTAGCGCAGTTCTGCTGGAAAAGGGATAGTAGATCTTTGTATTTCTACAAACAACAAGAAAAATTTAAAAATTTTGATAACCGCAGTCACATTTTTATATCATGCTACGTAATTTTTCTAGTAGTAACCTCGATCGACAATCAATTGAACACGTAATTATGACACGATATCTTTTTAAAGGCTGAACAGATTATAATCAAACATAGCTAAGAACATTCTCGATAAATTCACCGTTCAAACAAAAAAAGCGAAATCAAAAAATCGTTTAGGATGTATGATACCACAGACAGATACACAAATACACACAAACAAACAAACACACAGGTACAACATCAAACTTATAACACCCCCTTTTTTTCCGTTGGTGGTTATGTGTGCGAGGAATACTGGCGAGGAATGTGTACGGAGGTACCGGCAAGAGTTGTGGGCGAGGGAAGCGTGTGAATACAGCTGAAAAGATTCTGTTGCGCAATCTTGCACCACTTGACTCCGTTATACACTATTTCAAAGCTTTGCTACAAATTTCCAAAAAGCATTACAAAATCAAAATGTTTTTATTACAAGCTTTTTATGTATTTATGGGTGTTTGGGTCAAACCTTGCAACTGAATTTTAAAGCAGTTATCCTCCACCGTTTAAGATGAATTTTTGCATTCACGTTTAGTTTGGATGACAATTCATGTTTAGCTAAGTGACGTCATTCTAAATTCAATACAGCAGACGGCCCAAGATGGCGGTCTAGCTATTTTTTGTGCACTGCCATGATATGGATATGAAAATGAAAGGGTTTGCTGAAAAAAATACGAAAAAAACTTGTTTAAAAAAAAAAAAAATTTTATGAATAATTTTATTATTATTACTCATACATTATACTGTCAAGAGCACTGGTGGTGGTAATGGGCCCGACTTACGTATGGTAGTCCGTGGGTTCGAACCCAGGCAGGCGCTATAAAATAAAATAGCCTTTATTTACTGATCAACAAACGAATTACAATATAATCTATAACCAAATAGAAGGAATTATTGCACTTAGGCGTCGTCCATCAGCACGTCCCTTGACGCATAGGCCTCCTCCATTTGTCACGGTCTCGTGTAACACTGTCCAATAAGGCACCACTATCGCTGCTATATCATCGTCCCAGCGTTTGCGTTGCCTACCACTTATTTTTCTTATCACGGAGCATATGCCCGGCCCATCTCCATTTCATTCTTTTTATATGGAATATAGCATCTTTCAATTTGGTGATCTTCCTAAGATCTTCAGCTTTCTTTTTGGCCTATCTCCTGAAGTTTAAAGGGGGGAACTTTGTTTTAATTATTTCATTAGCACTGCTCTTAAACCTATGAAGGCAAATATCGGGCATATCCTGGAAAAAAATCAAAGACATGTGACAATCACCAACCCGAACTAGGCCCGCGTTATGGATTAAGGCCCATTCCCTCTCTTCTATAGAGGAGCGAAGCCGTGGGAACGTGGAAAGGCGTATGATGATGTTGATTCTACTACATTCCATACATGTAGTTAGAGGTAGTCCCAGTAAGTTATTAGTGATAGTAGTCACACCTTTTTACAGCGTTGCTACAAATCTTCGCATCGCTTAACTTAGCTACCTCGCACATCTTCGGTGAAAAAGCACCCTAAAAGGGATATTTAGAAAATGTTGTGTTACCTTTTTGTACACTGAAAGGCTTTCTGAAACCGGTTTGGTAAATCCGATTATATGCTTCCGAGATCGTATAGCAGTAGGTTCATATTTCCTGAAAGATTATGTGGTTTTGATCGCAAATTATATCGGTTTTCGGAAGCTTAAGTGAAGCTTATAACATGAAGAGTTTATTTACATATTGCATTGTAAAGATTTTTTTAGGACGAATTTCCCTAACGCAGCTTAAGAGTTTAAAGCTGCAGACCTTTGAACGTCGTTGCCGAGTTGCCAGCTTGTCGGTTTTTTATCGGTTGCATTTCGGAGAGTGTGCGATGGAATTGTATGATCTAATGCCGTCTAGCTCGTTTCATTATCGGACTACAAGACGTACGGCGATGCACGATCGGTACATGGTGGACATCCTATCCTACGCATTATGCGTTCAGCTAAGGAGTGGAATTCCCTGCCGGAGTCTATGTTTCCCGATAGCTCCAACGTCGAGGTCTTTAAGTCAAGAGTGAATAAGTTACTAGGCAAGCGTGCTACACCGTCGACCACATCATCACTTACCATCAGGTGAGATAGTGTTCAAGCGCGAGCCTTTAAATGATTTGAAAAGTTGTCTGAAAAGAAAGAAAGAAAGAATTGTTTATTTGCGCCAGGCACGACGCATACCATAAAAATAACAAACAATCTTAAATACAATCATTACAAAGTATGCGTCACAACTACGCAAAACGGTCATCGCTCAGCATAATGCTGTCGAGTGCGAGACAGAGCCACAGCGATGGTTTTTAGCGATAGCCGGTGTCGACTGAATGACTCCGAACCAATGAAACCTTAGTGGCAAATAACGGAGCGAGCAGAAAATCTGGTAGAAATCGTCACGTAACGAACGACGTTCGGTTCCGTCCGGTGTAATTCGGATATTAACGTCAAGCGCTGGCCGCCATACTTGTTTATATTATGTGATGCAGAGGAATAAGGAGGTTTTCGTGATGACAGTTTTGAGTATGAATGTGTACGACGTCTCAAAAATATCTCGCATAGAACTAAAAAAAAGGAAGTATCGCGGAGATCATGCAATACAGAAAAATCTTAACAGCGCGATCTACAAAAGGGGTCGTCACGGGACAACGCCATCTGATATGGCTTAATATTTGAAAATGCAAGGCAAAAACTTGCGTGCTTTACGTGTCGAATTGATTACATCCTTTTTTTTGAAGTCGGTAAAAAGAGTTGTATGGATGAAGTAGACATAGTGCGCCAATCCCAAATGAATTCGGGTAAAGGTTTGGAGGTTGATGACTTTTTAGATACTTACTTACGCGTATATTCTACTCTAAGGCCCGTATTCCAGATGCTCATATTTGACTCAAATTCAAAATTGGCTACACCTATCAATCAATTCTTCAGCTTGACATATTATGTGTACAAAAGTGAATGAATTTTCCTTAAAAAAACAGGCCTTCTAAAACTTAGCATAACTACTCCAGTTTTTCAACTATAACTTTGTACTCAGCCCATCACCAATTTTGAATTTGAGTTGTTAAAACAGTTTATGCCCCTAGAGACATAATATTTGAAGCCGACCTGACCTTGGAATTTATCAAAATATTGTGGCTTAACTCATTTATTTCAAGGTCGTTTTGCCGCCTTGTTTGTTAGTGGAAAAATATGTAGCATGTAATTTTTCTTTGTCGTTTAAGTGTCAGTATTTTATATGGCTTTTCTTATTGACATTAGGTAACTTATATTGTACCAGCTGTCCCACGCGGCTTCGTTCCCGTCAACTGGCTACCTATATACCCTACCTACCCTACCCTATCTACCCTACATACATGAATGTTTCGTAACTTTAACCGCTTACGCAGCGCACGCAACGGAAGCTCTCAAAAAAGATTTTTTTTTCCCGTTTTTCCAACATTTTTCATTTGGAGCAGACTCCTATTGGTCGTAACGTGATGTTATATAGCCTATAACCTTCTTCAATAAATGGACTATCCAACACAAAAAGAATTTTTCAATTCCATTCAGTAGTTCCTGAGATTAGCGCGTTCAAACAAACAAACAAACTCTTCAGCTTTATAATATTTTTAAGTATAGATTTTTGGATAAATTAAATCTATGTGTTATTTTCATGTAATACGTATGAGTAGGCAAAACCATACATTGGGCGCAGTAGTTATGCGATTGGCTAATGTGCTACGGGTTAAGAGTTCAATTCCAGGTGGATCCAATGATTGAATGTACCAGTAAAATGATTATAAATACTTTAAAAGATCTCGTTTTTCATGTACAATATTGTTATTTCAAGACGGGTGAGTACCAATGTGACTTTTCCATACACATGGAATTTTTAATCGACTTTCCAAAAAAGAGGATGTTCTATGACTGTAGGTGTTTTTTTGTGTATTTTCACCGATTTCTCCATCAATTGTGGACTGATTTTTTGTTTGAAAGAATTTTTTGTTTGAAACAAAACAAAATATTTTTCTCCTGAATTGGTTCCATTAAAAATTAGGGAAAACCTGATGCATATACGTTTTTTATTTTTATTAAAATCGTTTCCCCACACAAGGAATTTCTTCCTGTATCGTGGGAGCGTTTACAAACATATAAACTCACAAACACCCAGAGCCGGTATAACTATATATATAATACTAGCTGTCCCACGCGGCTTCGCTCCCGTCAACTGGATACCTACCTACCCATTTACCCTACCTATCCTGCCCTACCTACACTACATACATGATTGTTGCGTAACTTTAACCGCTTACGCAGCGCACGCAACGAATCTCTCTAAAAGTAATAATTTTGCCCGTTTTTGCAACATTTTTCATTCATGCTCCGCTCCTATTGGTCGAAGCGTGATGTTATATAGCCTATAACTTTCCTCGATAAATGGACTATCCAACACCAAAATAATTTTTCAACTCCAACCAGTAGTTCCTGAGATTAGCGCGTTCAAACAAACAAACAAACTCTTCAGTTTATAATATTTTAGTATAGATTTGTTCCGTGCGGGAATCAAACCCGCGACACGCAGCGCAGTCAATCGCTCAACCACTGCGCCAACCGTGCGCCCGGAGATATCTCGGAGATTACCTACAACATAACTCTTCAATGTCTCAGGATTGCTGCATTCGCATGTCTGTTAATGGTTTACAACATTTCATAATATAACATCACTACACAACCACACTACAAAACTATATAAAACCTTAGGCCAGATACCATAGCGCAAAAATATATCACATTTCAAGCTAAATCCCTTTATTACATAAGATAAAATGAGAACGCATTCCGTTCTCCAATTCTTCCTCCTCGAATTGTAAGTCAAATACTAGAAAGTATAGGAATCTGGAAAGTTCTCTAGAGGACCGCAAACTTCTGTAAGAATTCCGATCTCAATAGTTTTCGAGTATTGCGTATTACGGGGACCAAGTTCTTTGTCAAATAATGGGAAAATTTTCTAGAACTATTTTACGCGATTGATGTATTTTGGTCACTATGTATTTTGGTACTGGATTCAGTCCTCGGGCCAGGCAAATAATGAAATGGAAATGGCAAAAAAGGCTAAATTTTGGTGTCAGTCAATGAAGATTAACTATCCAAAGCCTCGTCTCTGTGGGAGGGAGTGGGCTGTTATCCACCACGCAGGCCTAGCGGGTTGGTGGATGTGACATCGAATTACAATTTTTTTTTCTTAGAATTTTGGTTTTCTCACTGTGCTTTCCTCAGAGAAGTGGAGGCCCAGTGGTATCGGCCGCGACTTACAAACCGTATTTGGTACAGAGCAGACCATATCTGATGTGTTAACAAGCGGACCGAGGCGGACTTAATTAATAATAATAAATATGTCCGGCGGACCACTCTACATACGTTCGGGTATGGTACGGGTGGTCTAACACGCCTCACAAATCCGTGGTCCGCCCATACCAAATCCGGGCGTGTTTTAGCACTATGAACAAAGTCACAAAATTCGGCCTAAGATTGGTTCGCATTTGACCACTATCTCACCTAATGGTAAGCGATGATGCGATGATGTAGTCGACAGCGAAGCATGCTTGTCTAGTAGTAACCTATTCACTCTGGACTTATAGACTCCTGAAGAAAAAAACCGGTTAAGTGCGACTCGGACTCATGCACGAAGGGTTCCGTACCGTTATCGCAAAAAACGGCAAAAAATCACGTTTGTTGTATGGGAGCCCCACTTAAATATTTATTTTTTTGTAGTTGTTGTTATAGCGGAAACAGAAATAAATCATTTGTGAACATTTTAACTATCTAGCTTCCACAGTTTATGAGATACAGCCTTTGATAGACAGGCGGACAAACGGACAGTGGAGTCTTAGTAATAGGGTTCCGTTTTTACTCTTTGGGTACGGAACCCTAAAAAGAAAACAGTAAGACCAGTCTCTACTAAATTTGCCATGTATGGTAAAAGTTTGGTCCCGTATGTTAATAAAAACAACTGTTATTTTAGTGCTCCTCATTTTCCGAATGAGAGAAGCTCAACACTGTCTAGGCCTTCTTTTGTTTGTCTTGTAATTTTCGGACCTGAAGTTTAGTAACATATTCATGATTGACACAGAGCCATAAATTTTATAGTTTGTATAGTCTAGCCATCTGTGACCCGACGGGAATAATGAAAATTGTTCTTGTTAGAAACATGCTGCGAAAATCAATACATATAGTAAATCTGTAGAACAGTCGTTTTTGTACATCGAAAATATTTCCAAAAAAAATAGTGAGGGTGTTACTAACCAACAGAGCCCATTTCCAGCGTTTTTAGAATTTTTGTCTATTTAGTTGTGCACGCATAATGTAATATGTACGAAACCAATTTAGATACATGTATACTTAAAAATTGTACATAACTTGAAGTATTAGTTAGTTTTTGTTTCATCGCAATCGGTTCACTCTATCAAGAGTTAGATGAATTTGAAGTGTTCAAGAAATAAAATATCACAACACACGCAATTCAGATACTGTTGAACTGCATATTCGATAGATGGCGTTGTGCATTTGAAGTCATTCTCCGCGAAAGAATGACCCAATGAGAAGCACAATCTAATAATAAACTCACTATAAGTCCGGGTTTCCTCACGATGTTTTTCTTCACCGTTGTCAGCATGTCTAAGATAAACTTAGAAAGTACATATGAATTGGAAAAGTCACATTCACACACAAGCACGAGAGGCGAGGTCTTAGCCACTGGGCCACCACGACATAAACAACACAACAACAACAACAACTGAGGCCCTAACTGATGGCCCAACGTAATTTAAATTGCGTTTATAGGCGATATCGTACAAGAGTTTTCTAAAAAAAATTCAAGTGAAAATCGCTCGAATTGCATTGCGTACCGTCCATGTAAACGTACTTGAGATTTCGCTTAGTGAAAACTCGAATCGTATCGAGCCAACAAGAAGGTCGCTTAAAAACCAAGATTGATACACCTTATGAGTTCTCCTTGAACCTGGCAGATCATTTTCCAGCAGAGCATAAAAAATGTGAGTTGCTGTGTGTTTTCAATTCCAGGGAAACGATTTAAAACTATCATGGATCCATTATGACAGAGAAACGGAGCTATTGGTCTTATATAGCTCCTTATCCCTCTCAAAGTGGAACTATGAGGTTTGACGTCATGGCAAAGCCCCTGAAAATTTATTTCAGCAGTATTCTCTAAACATAACTTCAAAATTCGAACGGTGTCTCGTTGTGAATCCACGATGATTATTTTAAAAACAAATGAGTTCGCTTTCGAATTGTTTGCGTGAACTGTGAAGCTGTGAACTTTACAGAATAGCAGCTGTTGTTATTATTGACAATACCTTGCTTTCTGTCCTGGTATGGTCATGTGTTGAGGACGCATGCTACTAAAAGAGTTATGAATATAAATGTGGATGGATGGAGAGTGATGGGGACGGCCAAAGAAAAGATGGATGGACTGTGTGAGGAGTGATATGAAAGAAAAGCGAGTCAGTGATGGTGTGACGGGGGACAGGATGGTATAGAAGAAGAAAACTTGTTGCGCCGACCCCAAGTAACATGTGTGGTATTCAGCTTTGCAGATCCACATCCTTTTAGTCTACTTACGTTTTATAACACTATACAAAACACACCTTCATATCTTTTGATATTATATCAACTCATGACTCATTTCTAAACGTAACGTTACACATGGGACAAGGGCAGGAAGATCAAGAATGCTTTCGTATTTATGTTCGGTAACTAGACAACCATTTTTCAAGCACTTTTGGCATCCGATGAAGTTGAAAATTAATTCACTTCTGTAACTTTAGAAACATTGAAATATGGTACTATGGAGCTCGTTTTAAGATGGAGCTGGAAGGTGGCCATACCAGCTAAGATAGTACCATCGTATTTGGGCCCGTTAGATGTGTGATACTACGTTTGGTAAATTTCAATTAAAAAAAAACTTATTAAATAAAGCTGATTGGCTCGTGACCCTATCGTGGAAGCGTTCTGCATCCTGCGGTCCGGTCACTCGAACACTTGCCGTACCCTATGTTCGAGTTGACCATACTACAGGATGTAGAACGCATCCAGTGTGGCAAAGCCTTAATACTTAACCTTGCGTGAGTTTTAGACGTGACTCCACGCGAGACACAATGGCTTTTTTCCGTGCCCAAAGGGTTAAAACAGGACCCTATTACTGAGACTCCGCTGCCCGTCTGTCACCAGGCTGTATTTCATGAACCGTGATAGCTAGACAGTTGAAATTTTCGCAGATGATGTATTTCTGTTGCCGCTATAACAACAAATACTAAAAACAGAATCTTAATTACTATATACTATACTATCCTTACTAATATTATAAATGTGAATGTAAGTTTGCTTGTTACGCTTTCACGCAAAAACTACTGAACCGATGGAGGTATTTGAAGTAACATAGGATACTTTTTATTAAAAAAAAAGAAAATTAATGACTTCACTGCGAGCGAAGCCGCGGGTAAAGCTAGTCATATTATAGATGCGAAAGTTTGTATGGATGGATGTATGTTTGTTACTCAATAACGTCAAAACCGCTGAATGGATCTGGATGAAATTTGGCACAGAGATAGATTACAGTCTGGAGATTACAGTCTTTTTTATACCGGGATAATGTTCCCTTGGGATGAAAAAATACTTTTCACGCGAGCGAAGCCGCTGGCAGAAGCTAGTGAAATATACATTTCAGTGGGGCCCTATAACAAACGTGATTTCTTTGCCGTTTTAAGCGATAATGGTACCCTTCGTGCGCGAGCCTGACTCACACTTGGCCGGTTTTTCTATTGTTTTGCTAATTACGGACACACGAAACTTAAATTACTAGTTAACTTAAATAAACTTTAATGACGGAAAACATCTTAATATCCCATTTTTTATTCGAAAGAAAAAAGATTTATTTTTTCCTCCTTTGAGATTCGTGTTACAGAGCTAATGATTGACCCTTAATTTGTCAAGCTCTGTCGTTTGAATAAATCGTAATTTTGTAATTTGAAAGGAAAACCTTTCCATTGAGTTTCTATTTACTTTGTAATTATTTTCAAATAGACTTTTTAAAATATCAAGGTTAACGGAATGTTGTTTTTCTTTTTTGTCGAAAATTATTTAGTAGAAAAATATTTTTACATAAAAGCATTTTCTATTCAGCTATATTGAAGTCAAGACATGGATCATCAAAAAAAATAATGAGTATTCAATAATTGCAGTCTCACCGACGGTTATAAATAGTTCAACTCATGTTTGCGCGCGGCGCTATGTGTGGGTTGTTTGCGCGGACGACGACTGCCGCGTCACTGCTACACCCGAACGCGAATCGGAACGGTTCCGTACCATTATCGCAAAAAACGGCAAAAAAATCACGTTACTTGTAGTACACAGTATTTGTTTTTATAGCGGCAACAGAAATACATCATCCGTGAAAATTTCAACTGTCTAGCTATCACGGTTCATGAGATACAGCCTGGTGACAGACGGACAGACAGCCAGACAGAAGACCTGGAGTCTTAGTAATAGGGTCCCGTTTTTACTCTTTGGGTACGGAACCCTAAAAAAATTGTCAGGGTGTTAAAGGATAATCAATAGAACCCATTGCCAGCACTTTTGAATTTTTTGTCTGTTTAGTTATACATGCATCACTTAAAATGTAGGAAATCAATGTAGATAACTATTATACATACAAATTGTACGTAACTTGAAGTATTACTTAGTTTTTGTTTCATCGCATCGGTTCATTCTGTCAAAAGTTAGATGAGTTTAAGTGTCCAAGAAGTAAAATATCACAACACACGCAATTCAGATACTCGGACAGTTGAAATCCATATTCGATAAATAGTGTACTGCACTTGACGTCATTTTCTGAATGGCGGTGTTAAGATTCTCAGCAAGGCAAGTAGGGTAGGGTAGGCAGTTGACGGGAGCGAAGCTGCGGACACAGCTAGCTTAGATTAATTTCAGTAAACCACATATTTCAGTGTTATCCAACATCTCTGGTCATATTACATTGTATCCAGAGATATATCCACCTACACAGGGTATTCATTTCACACGCATGCCCAAAAAACGGAACGTATGGTCACATTAGACACACGGGTCATCCCCTTTCGACCTGATATCTGCGTCCGTTCCATAATACGGAAAATGTGTCTTTATTATATTATGAGGATCTAATATTCTTAGTGGCACAAAGGTTCGGCACTTTTATACGCCTACACTTTGAGACTTGTACCAGCTTTTTTGGTACTGCTTGCAGTCTAAGCAGATTTTTTTAAGAAAGAAAGAAAATACTTTGTAATACTTTGGCTCTGTTATATGGGGATTGAACATAAATGGCGAAACGTGTTTTTTTTTTTATATCTATACTTAATATTATAAAGCTGCAGAGTTTGTTTGTTTGTTTGAAAGCGCTAATCTCAGGAACTACTGGTTGGAATTGAAAAATTCCTTTTGTGTTGGATAGTCCATTTATCGAGGAAGGTTATAGGCGATATAACATCACGCTACGACCAATATTAGCGAAGCATAAAGGAAAAATGTTGTTAAAACGGGGAAAGATATTCCTTTTCGAGAGCTTCCGTTGCATGCGCTGCATAAGCGATTAAAGTTACGCCACATTCATGTAGGTGTGTTCAGCTAGTTGACGGGAGCGAAGCCGCGTGGAACAGCTAGTTATTATTATATAGATAACGTCGCACTTGACCACTATCTCACCTGATGGTAAGCTATGATGTGGTCGAGGCAGCGACGTTGGAGCACAATTGCCTAGAAGTAACCTATTCACTCTTGACTTAAAGATCTCCAGATTGTAGCTATCGGGAAACACTGACTTCAGCAGGGAATGCCGCCACTCCTTAGTTGTACGCACAATGAAAGTATTTTCCAAACATTTAGTGTGTATGAGTGGGATGTCCACCATGTACCGATGGCACATCGCCGTCTTTTAGTCCGATGATAAAACAGGCTAGGTGGAATTAGATCATGCAATTCCATCGCTCACTCCCCGAAAAGTAACCGATAAAAAAAACCGATCAGCTGCCAAATTGACGATTCTCATCGACTCTGGAGTTTTGACTCGACCAGTGCCTCATTGCCTTATTACGTATAGGTACATGGTACACCTTTACTTAACTCCAGATAATAGAGGATGATAATGTTATGTTATTTTCTAAGTTCTAACTTGGATGACAAGCATTGAAAGTTTTAAAAACCTGTATGGCTTTTCGCAAACGGTGATAGAACATAGGTATAACCCTATGTTCTATGTGTCATCACCAAAACAAATAAATCAGAAGAAAAACAATCATAAGATTGTCAGTATACCTGAAGAGAAAGGCACGAGGCAAAAAAAATGGTTTTGTCACAAAAAACGACACACCTATACCTACATGTGTTTTGCCATTAATATTAATGCTAACTTTATCCGTTGTGCTAGGCATCTGGGCTTATCCCAGTTGAAAACGACCCTTTGTACCTATTGGTCTTGTTTGTTCTGTTTTCTGCTTGATGTGGAGGGAAGTGGAAATTTGTATTTTTTCCTACTCCTCCATTATTCTTTTCTGATTAATTTCGTTGCGGAATCCAAGACAGTTAAATTCATTCTCAGGGACTTCGTCGTGCTTCATTGCCTCGGTGCTTTTCTGGTAGTCGCCAGTGTTGATTTTAGCTTTCAGGAGTTGCAGTGGTTTGGGAATATTGCGGTGTCATTTTCAAAAAAAATACATAGAAAATATTAATCGGATTTTCAGGTTAAGTTTTAAGCAAAATTAAAACTAAAGCTGAAGATCCGTTTAGTCCCGCTGTCTCCAGTCCCGCTGTGCTCCAGTCCCGCTATGCTCGACTCGAAAAATACCAACTAAAAAGTTCCGCTATGCGCGAAATTTTTCGATTCTACGTATACAATAGAAGATACAGTTGGGAAGAAAAGTTTTTGTATTCAATTAAATTGTGCAGGCTTCTTAAAAATATTGAAATTAAACTAAAAACATCGATATCTTAGCTCGAAACAATTTTAGGTTAAGTTTCTCTTTTACGGAAAGACATTTCGTTTTTCACAGTTTTATGGAATGGATGGACACTTTGTTTTTAAAATGAATGTCGTGATGGCCCAGTGGTAAGACCTCGCCTCTCGTGCTTGAGGTCGTGGGTTCGAATCTGGGCAAGTACCAATGCGACTTTTTCAAATCGATATGTACTTTCCAAGTTTATCTTGGAAATTGCTGACAACGGTGAAGGAAAACATCGTGAGGAAACCTAGACTTAAAGTGAGTTTATAATAAGATTGTGCCCCTTTGGTGTAATTGCTGCAAGGCATTCCAGTGCGAGGATAAACCAATAAATAAATGAATTAGGCGACGTGTTGAGTAGTGGCGAGGCGAGTGTGCGTTTAGTATGATGATATTTATTAACTTTTTTCGCGAAAGTAACGGAATTTACATACCTACTAGGTTTTCTTAATTTAATTTTTAAATGGTTACATAAAATATTACACTGTAACGCTTTTCTTCATCACTGCCCACGAAAGTGATTTCGTGCATAGCGGAACTTTTAAGTAGGTATTTTTCGAGTCAAACATAGCGGGACTAGAGCATAGCGGGACTAACTGTGAAAATCTATCTTAGAACCAGTCTCTCGCGTCATCTTTCTTAGGGAATATAGAAGCTTATTTTTGGCTGTCTCAAAATATAATTATACTGAAAGTTAATAATTAAATTAATCATACTTTTAAACAACTAATAATATTCTCAACATCGCTTTAAACTTGTTACTTTGTATTAAAAACACTAAAACGTGATTTTAATATTCAAGACCAACTTCAGCCTTTATTGCTTTTCAAGCTAATACAATTAGTAGCATGTGCTTAAGATTAATATTTAAGCCAACGAAAATCAAAATTTCTCCCAAAGTTTCGTAATTTTAATCAAACTTGACTCTTAAGTTAATTTCATTTTAAGCTTATCAAGTATCAGTTTAAAGTTGTAACTTAAGGCGATATATACGCCCCAATGTAAACGCAGTACTGGCCGTGCACCCACTCGATGCCAAAATATCAATATTGAACCTCCTTTTGTTTGCAAAATATTATTTGATTTACATATGCTATTTCAGTTATGAAGAAATTCCAGCCATATTTTTGTCTGTGTAAAAATATTTTTAATCATCCAAGTCGTTTTGGAGGAGTATCCAAAAGTTGCGAAACATATCGTGTTGCTAATTATTTTTTTAAAGCATAACTATTTGTTATACGAAACAACCGTGTTTAATAAATAATGTACATGAAACAATAATAAATATATATTTTTTTCAATCCTTTTAACCTAGCCGTTACTAAGGAGTATGCTTTAGAAAGTTACCGTTTTACGGCACTAAAGCGGATGTAGGCCCTTAACGACAAAGTCTGCAGGCAGAGTTGTTAATAGTTTACTTTGAATCAATCTGAACTATTTATAACAACTAACAAGCTACCGCTATTATTGTCAAGTGCTATTCTGAAAGTTTACAGATCACCTCACTCAAGTAAGTGCATACAATTCGAAAGCGAACTCATTTGTTTTTTAAGTAAATCACCGTGGATTCACAACGAGACACCGTTCGAATTTCGAAGTAATCTTTAGAGAATCTATTTCTAAAGATTGATCTATTCATGAGGTTTACTTCATATTTCCATATTTTTATTTTATTCGTTTGTCCTCGCAATGGAAACCTCATTTAATGTCCTATAAACCCTAGATGGGACAGAGGGCCTCCACAGATCTTCACGCTTCACCTCGCTCTATGTCATTCCGATGCTCGTCGCTTTTGCCAACACGGTGCGACGCCAGGTTTGACGGGGACGGCCACGCTTTCTTTTTCCTTGGCGATACTTCCATGTGAACATACTTGCAATTCTTCTTAATAAGAAAAATCGTTTTTTACAAAAAAATGCTACCAAGTCCGTGTCTTTGGTAGGTAGCAATTATTTTTGTGATGGTCACTGACTTCCAAAAAGAAAGTTATTTATAACTTTGTAGTGTTTTTATTTGGAAGCCGGTAGTATATTTTTGTAAAAAAGTTTATTTTTCACTTTTTAGTTATACCGAATAGGCAAGTTCTTAAGTAAGGTACTTATAATGGCAGAATATAATTAAACTTAAACATAAACGGTGAAATGAGAGTTTGCCAAGGTAAACTCTACACATCTGCGTACCCCTTTAGAGCGTACTGGCGTGATGTTATGTTATGAATTGGTATAAACAATAAACAGACATGTGATTGCAGCAATCCCGAGAAACTTTCCATCATTTATTGAAGAGTTCTTTTGTATATCTCCGAAGTTCTTCATCAGATCTTCACCAAATTCAAATAGGACCAATTTGGGTACATACTCATTCAAAGAAAAAAAATCAAAATCGGTCCACAATTGGCAGCGAAATCGGTGAACATACACAAAAAAAAAAGAAAATCAAACGTAAAGTCGAACATAGAACCTCCTCCTTTTTGGAAAGTCAGTTTAAATAAAAATCGTTTATCAGTGTAATACAAATCGAATCGCTTCGAACCACCAGGTCGCTTTGACGATTTTTATTTGTTATAATTTGCAATCTCGTGGTTTGTTCACCTGGTTAACTCAACTCACTAATGAACAAGGTAAAAAAGGCATACAATTCCCGGAAATTCATCTTTTTAAGCAAACAAAGCATGTTTTCCTTGATTCATGTTATTTGAAGAAAAGGTTTTGGCAGACAATAGACTCGAAAGGGGGAATAATACAAACGGTTTCATTGTAAAATATTACAGTGTATTATGGACAGGAGTGAAAATTAATTATAGGATGGTTTCCTTGATGTTCTACATCGTTGCATGGATGTGGTTTCAAAAGTGGGCGCAGTGGTTAAGCGACTGGCTGCGTGTCGCAGGATCGATTCCCGCACGGAACAAATATTTGTATGACCTACAGATAGTTGTTCCGGCTCTGGGTGTTGTGTATGTGAGTTTGCATGTTTTTAAACGCACTCACGATACAGGAAGATATTCCTAGTGTGGGGCAACGTTTTTATTTAAAAGAAAAAATAAAGTTAAATATTCAAAATTGCCTTGATTGTCATTTTTATCAGACTGCCGAAGGAGGGTCATGTGTTTATCAGTCTATATATGTATGTCCCCATGTGGCGTTTTAGAAACCAAACGCGTGGTCCGATTTTGATGATTCTTACGTCAATGGATTCGTCTTAAGGGCCTACATCATAACTTTCTGAAGCATACTCCTTAGTAACGGCTAGGTTAAAAGGTTAGAAAAAATATTTATTATTGTTTCATGTACATTATTTTTTAAACATGGTTTTTTCGTATAACAAATAGTTTTGCTTTAAAAAATAATTAGCAACACGATATTTCTCGTAACTTTTGGATACTCCTCCAAAACGACTTGGATGTTTAAAAATATTTTTACACAGAAAAATTGATGGCTGAAATTTCTTCATAACTGACATAGCATAATTATGTAAATCAAATAATACTTTGCAAACAAAACTGTTCAAAAGGAGGTTCAATATTGATATTTTGGCATCAAGCGGGCGCACGGCCAGTACTGCGTTAACATTGGGGCGTATATATCGCCTTAACCTTGCAAGTGTGATCTCACGCTTTTAAATAGCTTGCGACCACTAGACCCAATGAAGCCATATCCATTCTGACCCATTTCTTTGCACATTGATGTACAAAGCAAATTGCTAGCAGCAGTAACGGTCACCAAGCACGCAATGTTTGGAAAACAAAACAATTTTTCATTGTAGGTACTCGTAATGTGCACTTAGACATAATACTATTTATGCCTATATTTTGTGAAATGTTCGACAAAGCTTATAATAATTATCTAAACATATAAATAAAATTGGAGTGTCTGTTTGTAATATTGAAATAACCGTTTTTTACTACATGTATATGAATATATATACGGTACATACACCAAAATATTTTTTTTTACAATTTTTGTCTGTCTGTCTGTCTGTTTGTTCCGGCTAATCTCTGAAATGGCTGGACCGATTTTGACGGGACTTTTATTGGCAGGTAACTGATGTAATAAGGAGTAACTGAAGCTACGTTTATTTTAGAAAAAATCTTTTATTTTAGAAAGATAAAGTTATGTTGCAATGTCCAAGTACTGTCCAGTACCGCGCGCAGCTCATTGTCAATAAAAATATAATTTAATTTGGAATAAGTAAAAATAAAATGAAACTAAATAGTTATCAAAATAAAAAAAAAACTAAAAAATTAAAGAATCGACTGTTAGGCGGAACAAAGTTCGCCGGGTCAGCTAGTTATATATATAGGTGACCAACTTGACACGTGTATATGTAATATTGTTGGAAATGCACAATATTCACATATCGCACATCTAGTTAAAGACTCAACCAACTCAAAATACGCGGGCTACATTGATAGTTTTTAGAATTGGCCACTTTTAAAGAATATAATAAAAAAAATAAGTTTAAATTTTGAAAATAGAACTCTTTGCTAATATTATTGAGTACTAATTTCATTCATTTGTCATTTGTTTTACGATTTGGCGGCAAATTGAAACGTTTTTTTCGATCCCTGAAAAAAGTTATATTTTGAGTTGAGCTAGTCGTTAACTGGGTGTGCGATATGCTACTCTGCATGGGCTTCTAAACACGTGTGCCAAATTTTATAATTGTATTTATGTTTGTTTTTTATGTATATATGTATGTTTGTCCACGCATTTCTCCGAAACAACATACCGGATCGTGATCATCTTTTTTATTGCATTAGGTACCTCTCAACTTAGGGAACAGTGCACGTTTCATTAAAATCGGATCAGTAGTTTTCAAGATATGGAACATCAACCGAACTCCTTAGCGACGAACAGCTAATGTGTAAATTACGATACTATAGGTATTTTGTCAATAGACTTTGTTCACGTTTTAGTGATAAGGTACTAAAACTACAAAGAGAGAAATACAAACTATTTCACAAAAAATAAACCGACTTCGACAGCAAAAGACTAATAAGTGCAAAATTTATTTCGTTTCGGAAGTCGGTGTTGAAAAACATTTAACACAAGAGGTACCAAAGACACCGACTGCAGAAACAAGCACACAACACTCACTCAAACACACTTAACACAAGCATACAAAACACAACACTCGCTCAACACTCACTCTGTTTGTTGTAAAACCTTATTTTGCGTTAACGTGATACAATATTATGTTAAACGGAACTACCGTTGTTCAAAATTTCTGTAAAGTAAATTGCGTCCTGAAATACAGGCTCGGCCTAGCTCAGGCGCAGTTGCTCATCTTTCATTCTTGTGCATATTCTTAATAGCTGTAAAAAATAATTATATTGTCCAAATTGTACAATTTTCTGGAGAAATAAATAATATTTAATATATAATTTAATAAACTAAAGTTATTTGTGCAGTTTTTTGTGTTTTTCTTTCGAAGACAACAAACTTAATTGCACTAACTGGGCTCACACTTGTCACGGTTAAGCCAAATAAACAGTTTGTTGATAGCTTACTAAATAACTCTGAAAGAGTGTTTATTACTGGGTTCCATATTTATTAAACGATTAAATTTTTCGGTGTATTATTACTGGCGACAAAAATGTAGTGTTGATTGTTTTAAATAGGCCATTAATTTTGTTGTTATTAATATGTATAGGACTGTATTTATTATGACCTAACACGCAAGTTACGCGTTACGGTCTGAAAGTTAAGAAGGCTTTTTTCTTACAAATTGGTAATTTCCGGCGAAGTAATTAGGTAGTAACTAACTAACATGGTGAATATTCAAATTATTATAATTTTTAAAAATTACAAGCTGACCCACGCGGCTTCGCTCTCGTCAACTGGCAACCTACCTACCTACCACCCACCTACCCTACCTACCTACCTTACCTACCCTACCTACCCTACCTACCCTACCTACCCTACCTACCCTACCTACCCTACCTACCCTACCTACCCTACCTACCCTACCTACCCTACCAACCCTACCTACCCTACCTACCCTACCTACCCTACCTACCCTACCTACCCTACCTACCCTACCTAACCTACCTACCCTACCTACCCTACCTTCCCTACCTACCCTACCTACCCTACCTACCCTACCTACCCTACCTACCCTACCTACCCTACCTACCCTACCTACCCTACCTACCCTAACTACCCTACCTACCCTACCTACCCTACCTACCCTACCTACCCTACCTACCCTACCTACCCTACCTACCCTACCTACCCTACCTACCCTACCTACCCTACCTACCCTACCTACCCTACCTACCCTACCTACCCTACCTACCCTACCTACCCTACCTACCCTACCTACCCTACCTACCCTACCTACCCTACCTACCCTACCTACCCTACCTACCCTACCTACCCTACCTACCCTACCTACCCTACCTACCCTACCTACCCTACCTACCCTACCTACCCTACCTACCCTACCTACCCTACCTACCCTACCTACCCTACCTACCCTACCTACCCTACCTACCCTACCTACCCTACCTACCCTACCTACCCTACCTACCCTACCTACCCTACCTACCCTACCTACCCTACCTACCCTACCTACCCTACCTACCCTACCTACCCTACCTACCCTACCTACCCTACCTACCCTACCTACCCTACCTACCCTACCTACCCTACCTACCCTACCTACCCTACCTACCCTACCTACCCTACCTACCCTACCTACCCTACCCTAACTACCTACCAATTTATTAAACTATTTATTTGAATAAAATTATACTACAATACTAATGTAATCAACTTTTATTTCTACCGGCGATCTAATTAAAATTTAGAATATAAAAGCTGCTATTGTGACTAAACTATGGTAGTTAGATATATTCTCCCGTAAAATTTTTTTAGTTAATAATAAGTACTTTAATCATGTAATACATTATTTTTATGTATCATCAATAGTTTTCTCAGCGCACGCCAAAGAATGAATTTTACAGTCAACATTTTGCTACTTTGGGTTACATTATTGCAATTTTCATAAGGATCTCTAATACACTTGAAAATAAATTATAGCCTAAGACATTCAGGCATAATGTAGCTTTTTACTGGTGAAAGAATTTTAAAAATCGGTTCAGTAGGACCAGAGATTACTCCCTACAACGTTGCAACGTCACAAACACACAAACTTTTCCTCTTTATAATATCTGTATAGATTATTGTCCGTTGGTCTAGTGGTCGTAAACTCATGAGGTCCCGGGTTTGGTCCTCGGGCTGGAAAAAGTGTTACTATACGTTTTTCCATCTGAAAATTCTCTGTAGCAGCCACTGACATACATCTAACTAGATAACGCAAGTTCCTCCGTCTGTATGAAAGCCAAGCGTACCACTTTTCCACAAACGATTTAAAAACATATTTACTTACCAATGAAAGAAATGAAAGAAAAAATTTCCAATGTCTCGGCGAACTTTTTCTATACATTCTATACAGCTTAATATGGCATAAAAAGAAAACTTTCTAGATTTCGGTGGATTTCCGGTGCCGATAATGCTAAATGAAAATCTCAGATTACGATCATTTGTCGTAACTTTACTCCGTTTTTGGCACGCGAAGTACATACAATCGCGTCATCTAGTTAGATTTATGTCTGTGGTAGCAGCCTAGAATCTCACACCCTAATACATGGATTTTTATATTTTAATATAAAAATGGTTAAATTTAGTGTACTTAATTAAAAGCAATGGTAACCCAGTGGTAACGGCTGTGAGTGCTGTGACATAAGCGTTGTAGGTCGTGAATTCATAGACATGTGACATCAAGCTTGATTACAGCCCATTCCCTCGCACAGAGAGGAGGCCTGTGTCTCAGCAGTAGGCACATTAAAAGGCTGATGATTATGTACTTAATAGCTCTATAAGAACCACATTTGGACCCATTTCTGCTTTCTCTTTTGAAAGAAAATTCTCTTTTGAATATTCAGCCAGTATGTTATGTTTTTAAGCCGTTGATTTTAACAATTATTTTTTTGTTTTACAGGTAAACAGTGGTCTCATAAGTGATGATACTGCAATAAGTAAGTACTGGCGCACTCTGTAGGTACAAGGACCCCTTCTGACAATCTTCCTATCTGCCTTTCTAACCTCCGCAACTTGGTAAAATGAGACTCCTTTGCAACGATGGATAAGTATAATTTGTTATAACTTGTGGTGATGAAAGACGAAAAAAAAGATCACAAAAGATAAACCGACTTCAAAAGCGAAACACTAAAAAGCCCAAAATAATTTAACCGAAGCGAACGAAGCGTCGGTTTATTTTTTGTGAAAAAGTTTTAATTACTCTCTTTTTAGTTTTGGAACACAAACCTAAAGGATTAACAAAATACCAATAATAACTTAATTTACATATTCGCGCTGTTTGTCTCTAAGGATATATCCATATCTTTATATGGCTATATCTTGAAAACTACTGAACCAATTTTGATGAAACTTGCACTATTCCTAAAAATGAGAAAGATTTAATACAATAAAAAAAATGATCACGATCCGATAACTAGTTTCGGAGATATGCGTGAACATACATACAAAAACACAAACAAACATACATGCATGCACTTATGAAATTTGGCACACGTGTTTAGAAGCCCATACAGAGTAACATATGAGAATATTGTGCAATTCCAACAATATTACATACATACGTGTCGAATTGATTACCTCCTTTTTTTGAAGTCAGTAAAAATAAAGGAAGGTTACCATTTTATTTGGTACACGCTTATGAAATCATTATCCTAATTAGTCAACGACATTCTCACTTCTAAGACACATGGTTCTTTCTATGATGGCATGGTTCTCTATGGTAAGAATTAAAAAAGGAGAGATATAGTCAGTTGACAAACAAACACAACCTCAATATTATTTCAGAATATATTTTACTTGTATCTTTTCTTGTTTGAAGAAGTTCGCCTTTTTAGATACAATCAGAATTTGAAATTCAAATGTTCTTACAAAAGGTCTATGTTATCTTAACGTTGGTCAGGGGTATGTTAATGATTTGTTGTTGTCTTGGCCAAAAAAATACCCGAAAATTCCATTATCATTTGTCAAGGAAAGGGATGATTTAATTTTGTGCCAATATAAGTTCAAGGTCCTTTATTCAGTGGAAAACAGGGACAGACCGAACTGATGAAATACTATGTCTTTTTAACCGGTTTAAAGATTCTCAGTATGTTTGTCCGCGATTTCCTCGAGTTTGGCTGAACCGATCTGGATGCAGATTCCAGAAAAGTATTTTTTACATTCTGGAGAATGTTTCTGTATACCACAAATGGATACCCCGTGATGTCGTTCGCATGGATCCGTTATCTGTATGTGTTTGTATGTATGTATGTTTGTCCACGCATTTCTCCGAAAGTAGTAATCGGACCATGACTATTTTTTTTATTGAATTAAGTATCTCTTAACTTAGATTATAGTGCAAGTTTCTTCAAAATCGGTTCGGCAGTTTTTAAGATATGGAGCATACAACCGAACTCATTAGCGAAAAACAGCACGAATGTGTAAATTGAGTTATTGTGGGTATTTATGTTGTCAATTCTCTAGGTACCTTACTATGAAACTTGCTTAATTTTTAGTGATGGTGAACCAAAACTAAAAAGAAAGAAAAAAAACCTTTTTCGCAAAGACGGTAATTTTTTTTTCGATTTTTTTTTTATTCATTTTTACAATTTTGCCTTCGATTTTATACAACAATGTGGCGAATTTCTCAAAGCACAATTTTCACGACCCATAACCTTTTCTTAATACACCTATTAGACAAGACAAGATAATTAATTGAATTACAAAATGGTTAATGTCACTTTTAGTCTCATAAGGGTAGGCGTAAACTTAGCAACTATCAGCCAGACAGAACGACTGATGGCAACTAGGTTTACGAAAGTCACATTATTAAATTATTTTACGGATGGAACGTAATTAATTCAAAAAGCTACGTGTTTTCATGCAATGTATGCTTTCTAACGCACGATCTTTATTAAATTAAAACACAATTGAAACTAATAAATCGCCATGACTACACTGTCTTACTGTCTAATTTCTATACCCACAATACACACACAGTTCATTTCTTCACAATAGAAATTACCATTGTCTTTTGCCGATTCGGCGATCTGGACAGTCAACTAAAATGGAGTGACCTACTATATCCAGCAGTAAACTGTTAAATTAGTCAATATGATTACGAAACATTTCAGTGTCATTTGTGGCGATCAGTTGTCCAACTATCGCTCCATCTAGTCGCTCAGTGAGCGTCAGCATTAATCAAATTAAAACTTTACCCACGTTCACCTTAGGTTTAGATTAGAAAGGCAGCAATAGGCAAGTAATTTTCTTAGCCTACAATTGTAGAGAAATTAGGAAAATTGCTTTCATTAAAAGTTCGAGTAATTGGCACTATAGAATCAGATTAGTATTCGACTAATAACTGTAGTGAGAAAGCTGGGTTTCTTAAGGCGACAGAATTTAATTCTGGTAAGTTTTACTTGCGTTAATCAAATTCCGTATTCTCTATTAGGACTTAAAAGAGGGATGGGTTCTCTAAGTGAAGAGTGAGTAGGTTACTTTAAGACAAGCGTGCTTCATCGTTTACTGCATAATCGCTTACCATCATATAAGATTATAGTCAGATGCGAGCTTATCGTTAATAATAAAAAATAATAAAAATCTTAGACATATTGATTCCAGGTTAAGAAAAAAAATAAGCAGATTTAGTGATGTTTTTAGTTCAGTCTACCTTTCTCAAAGACATTTTATTCTGTCGTACCATACTTCGATATTGCTCTTTTTTTCCTATAAAAATTGGGTAGTCAAAACCATGTAAATATTTGTCAGTTTCTGAATTGAGATGATGAAATGCATATTCACTTCAAACCAGGGTTTAAGTTTGACGGTTTAAGTTTTGAGTGTGTTTAAGGAACAGATGTATATGACTTGTAGACATCTGTCCTTTACGCACACTTAAATTAACCTTACACTAAGAGCTTATGGTAATTTTTAGGGTTCTGTACCCGAAGAGACTTAACGGAGCCCTATTGCTGACACTCATTTGTCCGTCCGTCAGTGCGACCGTCCGTCGTCTGTCACAGCCAAACGGTTGGAGCTACAGTCTTCAAATTTACACAGTATAAGCATCTTGTTGACCCAAAGCCATACAAATTGCCAAAAAATTTTTTTGGCAATTTGTGCTTTTGCAAAAGCGGGAAGCCCGCATTAAAAAAAAAAAAAAATTTTTTTATTTTAAAAATACAGCTAAAGGGTCCCTGAAAAATAAATTTGCGACCTACCACATCGAGTAGGGTATCGGGTATCGTTGAGTAGATAAATACCGTATTTTTTGTTTTAAAAAATATTGCAAATCAAAGGAATGAGAAGCCACCAAAGCCAACAATTTTTACGAAATTTTGTTCCGAAGAATTTTTCAACTTCCCATTGAACTATGAACTCAAAATTTGGTGATAATGTTTATTATTAAGTATATTTTACCAAAAAATACCAATATATTGATAAATTAGATTTTTTCTTCGAAATTTCCTCATTTTTCCTATTACAACATACTCAATTTTGTGGTTTGGTACGGAACCCTAAAAGTGCGAAGTCCGACACGCACTTGGCTGGTTTTTACTTCTTCTTGACATACTCCTAAGGTAGCCCCAAAAAGCACCAATTCATAAAATTGTTTCCTCTCAGACCTAACCCAAGAATTTACCGAAAGAAAAACCAATATTGGTTCTATCAAAAAGGCAATATTATCCATACTAATATTAACAAACAAATACAAAAGTGTCTCTTTCTGTCTGTTTGTGAAGTTTTCAAGGATAACCACTGAACCGATCTGTATAGACGATTTTATATAAATAGATGAAAATAAAGGTCATTTTCATCACGCTTGTATTCCTCGAATGGGTCGATAGCACAGACATAAATTTAACTAGATAACGCAAGTCCCTCCATTGTAACGTTTCGTTAATAAAAATAAGAATTATAAAAAAAAATAAAGCCATGAAAAAAAAAGATATTGAGTATAAAAAGTTAGGGCCGGCTTCGCACGTCGTGGGTTGTTTGTAGGTCGAAAGCTAAGCAGGCAGAACAGGCAGATAGCCAGATAAGCATGTAGTCAAGTAGACATGAAGGCAGGCAACAAGGTACTAATATGAGCTCAAGTAGGCGGGTTCAGAAACTGCGCATGCTGCTTGCGGGCGCGCGCGTCGTTGTAGTCTTGACTGATGCAGCTCATGCACCACGTACCGGATTGGCACATCGATTTTTATTAACATTAAAAGTACTCTCAAGAGTCCAAATCCTATTTATTTATAGTTTTTAGAGATTTTTAACACTCTTCACAAGCTGAATATTACAGTTTAGAGAGTTTGCAGATGAGAAAAAAATACACTTGGTAATTCTAAGTAATAAACAGACTTTCGGCGTCCACTTGCCAGAATCAAACCAAAAACTGACTCCCGTTTTTCCTCGTTCTCTGTCATAAATTCTGAAATTCAAATTCAAATCTCAGTTATAAGTAATCATGACCAGAACGAATAAAAACGGTATACAGAGGGGGCAGTCTGTCGCTGCTCTTATTTTGAAAATTATAATGTACAACCAGCTTTGTAGAAGGTCGAGAAGAAGAAATGTACATGATATGTTATGTCTATGGCTTAAGAAAACAAATTGGACAGACAAATGTCAGATCAGATGAAAATGTCAGAGTATGAAATATTCTAAGATTTTACAAATTAGCAGTATAAAATAAGTTGTGGATGTTAAAACAATCGGAGATAACTAAAAGTATGCTTTCCAGGTGCTAACAGTATCAAAGAATACATAAAAGTAAGTCGCATGAGTTGATACAATTTCAAAAGATAAAAAGATGTGGTTTGTATAGTATTATAAAACGTCAGTAGACTAAAATAAACCCTCTCGAATACCACACCATCTGTATGAAAACCAAGCGTGCCAGTTTTTCATACACAATTTAAAAACAAATTGCCTCGGCCAACTTTTTCTATACAGTCTTTACAGCTCAATATGGCATAAAAAGGCATTTTTCTAGATGTCGGTGGATTTCCGGTGCCAATAATGCTAAATGAAAATCTCATATTACGATCATCGATCGTAATTTTACTCCGTTTTTTGGCACGTGAAGTACATAAAATCGCGTAATCTAGTTAGATTTATATCTTTGTTCGATAGTATCTCGTTATAATAAAGTTCAAGAAAATGTGGGTGAGACTACTGTCCCCTTTTTGATACAAAAACTGGATAACGCTTTGTCCTACTCGAAACAAAAACTATAAGCTTCGCCAAGGCCACGCTTGAGACCACAAGACTAGACGTAATCAAATTAAAATCAAATCAGTAAAGCAAAGGTTAAGAAAATAATTGAAAAGTATGGAGAGATCTTTGACCAGAAGAGGGACAATTTAGGTTAGGTAAAATGTGCAATAAAATTGGTAGAAGTAATGAACGCCGAATCGTCGCCGAAGTGCAAGCTTGTCGGTTTTTTATCAGTTACATTTCGGCGATTGTGCGAAGGAATTGCATGATCTAATTCCGCCCAGCCCGTTTCATCATCGGACTACCAGACGTATGGCGATGCACCATCGGTACATGGTGGACATCCCATTCATATGCACTAAACGTTTTGAGAATACTTTTATTATGCGTACAGCTAAGGAGTGGAATTCACTGACGGAGTCTGTGTTTCCCAATAGCTACAATCTAGTGGTATTTAAGTCAAGAGTGAATAGATTGCTTCTAGGCAAGCGTGCTCCACCGTCGACCACATCATCGCTTACCATCAGGTGAGATAATGCTCGAGCGCAAGCCTATAACAAATAAAAAAAATAAAAAACATTTCTTAAAAGGAAATGCGGACGCAGACATCTGACTTAATTCCCTAAGTAAAAATTCATATTTCGAGGTTTGGCTCTCGCCTATTTCCTCCTCCAATGACCAATTTAACAGATATTCCTTAAACTGAAAAATTAAGATTTATACTGTGCCCCTACGTTCTCTTTTTTGATAATACATTATCATTAGAAGCACTAGAATCCTCAAAAGATGCTCAAAATTGGCTGTCAATAGAGGTCTGGTGTACAAATTTAATAACCATTAATGAAATAAGGAAGCACAGTATGTATTTTTCTTTTTCAGTTTATGAAATATCTTTTTTATTGGTCTACTATTGGAGGAGGTGATAGGTGAGAGCCGAACCTCGAATTATAACTTTTTACTTAGGATATTCAGTCGGATTTCTGATTTTCGACCGCAATTCCTCTTAAGGTTAGGACTGAATCCTATTTTATATAGGAATATGCCAGGAACCGTATTTTTTTTATTGTCTATAGGCACGCGCTTGACCACTATCTCTCCTGATGGTAAGCGATGATGTGGTCGACGGTGAAGCACGCTTGCCTAGAGGTAAGGGTCTTTAAGTCAAGAGTAAATAGGTTCAATCTTGACTTAAAGACCCCTAGATAGTAGCTATCGGGAAACACAGACTCCGGCAGGGAATTCCACTCCTTAGCTGTACGCATGATAAAAGTGTCCCCAAAACGTTTTGTGCGTATGGGTGGGATGTCCACCGTGTACCGATGACGCATCGCCGTGCGATGGCCGTGCGTCTGGTTGTCCGATGATGGAACGGGCTGGGCGGAATTAAATCATGCAATAAAATAAAAAAAATATTCTTGAAAAGTCATGTCAATAAATGGATGAAATGTGTTGTTTAATTATGTATTGTAAGGCAGTTGGTAGTTATCATATGAATACAGTGAATCCGCTTCAAACGTATTGACAACTAACCATTTATATTTCTTTTACCCATACTGGGATAATACTCGTATTATTTCTAATGTTTTTTTATTTGTTTTCATGTCACTGACAATAATTGTCAATGTTCTTCATGTTCTCAAACCGATGTACGAAATATCCGCATTTCGAGCAGACAGAGTCACGCCCAAAACCACTACTCTCAAATAAAAGTAGCAATCGTCTTCAAATGCCCTGAAAACGTAAATATTTGCTCTGAGACTCGTGAAAAGGTTTCATTCAATGGAGTGAACGACGATAGAACGATAGAGTGAAGTTTGAACGAATTGTTATTAGTTTGTTTGTTTGCTACACGAGTTCTTTATTATCGTGTTTTTTTGGGTTCCGCTCTGGGAAAGGAGGTTTTTAAACTTTGTCTTTGTGCTAGGTGGCAACCAGGCAACAAACCTATCGTGTTACTACGAGTATGTACTAAAACTCACTAAAACTATACCTTGAGGAAATCATCTTTTAGCTTGTTATTTGAATTTAGAAAACACAATATTGTCTCACTAAGCCGTTTTGAATAATTTAAAGCGTATTAAGCTCTATCATCATCATCATCATTTCAGCCGAAAGACGTCTACTGCTGGACATAGGCCTCCCCTAGGCGTCGCCACGTTGATCGATCCCGTGCGTCTCGCATCCAGCGCATTCCCGCAACCTTAACCAGGTCATCGGTCCACCTAGTGGGAGGCCTTCCAACGTATCGTCTTCCGGTTCGCGGTCGCCATTCCAGAACTTTTCAGCCCCATCGGCCATCCGTACTGCGAGTAATGTGCCCTGCCCACTGCCACTTAAGTTTGGCAATTCTCCGGGCTATGTCGGTAACTTTTTCCTGCGGATATCATCATTTCTGACGTGATCTCGCAAGGAAATTCCGAGCATAGCCCTCTCCTTTGCCCTTTAAGCTCCATAAAAGATTGCAAATTAAATGTTTAGAATAGAATACTCTTTATTATGTGCAGTCAGGCCGCAAAAGTCCATAAGAACGCTAAAGATTACATTGCTACGAACCGAGCGAGCACGATACTTCCGTGCGTATGTGTGCGCTTGTATGAGTATCCACATTCCACAGATAACACACACTAAGGAACTGTCGTCGCACTGAGCCTAAAAACATAATTATTATTTTTCTGTGCCATTGAACACGCATCACACAGTCACAGAGGCGACTTGTTCTTACCATTGCATTGATAAAATTCGCGCAAATATGTCATGTGCTGGTAGCCGTATGAACTAAGTGTTGGATTCGCAAATAACGTAGCCCGAGTTCTAATCATGGTCGGTCCGTTGCGGTTATTTCTTACTTTGAAAATTCCCAATCTATATTAATATAGTTGTTTTTTATATTTCTATGAAAAATACTATTGCATTTTTTGCACTAAATAGTTGCAAATTACGAATATGATCTATTAATCACAAGAATAATCACATTCGTAATTTGCAATTATTTAGTTGTTACATCTTTTCGAAGTTGTAAGGTGGAAATAAAAAGACGTGTTTAATAAAAATGTTTATTCTTTATATTTACAAATTAAACATTTATGAGAATTGTGACGTCGAATTGTTACCTAGACAAAAAAGTTATCTTGTAACCGTTATCTATGTTACGTGTAAGATTGTTTGTTGGATGTATACCCACTTAGACCATTCATAATATGAATAACGTAACAATGAAAGGATATTAAAATTTTAATAAAATAAAATATAATTGTTTATATCCAGTTATTTATTGAAAAGTGTTATATGATTTAGACTTTGTAAACATTTTATTTTTATGTAACGTCACAATGAATGTATTGAGGTCATAGCTTAATTGGTCATTTTCTTGACGAAAAGAAGATTGAAACTAAACCTCAATTTTTGTTAAAAGAACTTTAGTTCTCACAAGATAATCGTCAATTGGATGAGAAAAACAAATTGAACTATAATAGTTAGAACAGTGCGGGTAGAAGAATAAAAAACAAAATAGAATCATGATTATTGTCAACAAAATTGATAGCGAGTTCATTGCATTCTTAAGATAAGGCGATGGCACAAGTTAAAAGATATAGCTGTTTTAAACGAAAGTAAACACAATATAATACAGTTTTTGCTAACGAATAATCATGGATATGTTAAGATAAAATGACCTACTCAACATTTAGTTACACCGACTGACTTTACTAAAACTTAATATTTTGTATAACCCCCATTATTTTCGATACAGTCAAGTAGGCGTTTGCGCATGGACCCAACAATATTACCACATATTTCGCTCCCTCTAAAACTTTCCCACACCTCCATGCAATGGGTTTTTAATTGTTCCGTAGACCTCTCAGTCCGCGAGTCCCACCTTTGCACCATCAAACCCCATAGATTTTCTATGGGGTTGAGGTCGGGAGATCGCGCTGGCCATGGAATAACAATTACTTCCGGGTGATTGTGAAACCACTCACGCACAGTACTCGCTCGGTGAATAGGACAATTGTCCTGGACAAACGGAAATTCTGCTAACTCATCAGCTGGGTAAATGTTGCGCACAGTAGGTAGCATAATTGAGTCTAACACTTCCTCATAAGTTGAACTGTTTGCGCGTGGAGGAATGAAAGCCAGTTCTCCTGGTCCTGCTGCACTCATCCATCCCCACATATTAATTGTGATTCGACCTGATTCGGTGTTAGGAATAACGTTGTTATCACACCAGCGAGTGTTATTCTTGCGCCATAAGTGAAGCCTGCCCTTTTGACTGGATTTAAATGTTTTTTCATCTGAAAATATCGCAGTATTCCAGTCAAAATCTAAATAATCACGTGCGAAACGTAATCGTTCTTGTTTGTGCCTCTCTGTCAAGTACGGCTTTTTAGCAGGTTTTCTGTGATGCACGCCTTCAGCGTGAAGTGCACGGCGAACAGTATCCATCGAGGTGTCATATAATTCCGCAAAATGTCTCGTTGGTGCGAAACCATTCGTTTCGTATACGTCCACCATTTGTCGTCGCTGCGCCTCGCTAATAAGCCTCGGTCTCCCACTTCTCTTTCGACTAGCAAGGCTACCTTCTTCCTCATATCTTTTTATCCAAACACTTACAGTATTTTTCTAAAACAAAAAAAATATATTATTAGGCAGCTATACCTACTTGACTTCATTTTCATTATATGAAATGTTAATAATCATAATTATTGAATATAATTTTAAAATAAAACTGCATTTATAAATCCAATAACCAATTAATAAAGTTACAATTCATTAATGGCTATTATACTCACATTCAGTCCGCTTTCTTCAGATATTTGTGTTTTATTAAGACCACTTTTATGCAGCCCAATGATAGTCGCCCTCATTTCAATACTAATATTAGCCTGCATTTTGCGAATATTACAATACTGTTAACCACACGTCACTAACCAACAACTACAACCAAACGACAGTTCATTTCGGTCAAGTTAAAACTCATGTCTACCTCGCAGAAATCTAATTCTTTATTTAGTTTTTTTGTGATCTACCTTTCTAACTCTAAGAAATGTGTGAACAAGTTAAAGAATAATTTAATATATGTAATGCAAGCAAATCCATAACTTCCAATCGGGTAGGTTCCAGAACTTACAAAAAGTCAACAATTGCGTGGGATTTGAACTTGCGGCACACTGATTTGCGCTTCAATCTGTGTGCTCTATACCACTGGGCCATCTTGACTTATGCTAAGTTGTTGAAATTGTGAATTTCAATCATTTGTTGGTGAAAACTTGAAAATAGAAGGTCCTAAGTCAAACTAAACGTCAAACTAATACGTTGTGAGAATTCTTATCGACTTTTGCAAGTGATAGTACACCATATAAGTTACAGAAAGTACAGAAGAAGAAACATTACACTGGGTGACACAATGGGCGGCCTTATCGCTAAAAGCGATCTTTTCAAGACAACCTTTGGATGGATTTTGAAAATGACAGGAAAAAAGGTCCTGTAGGTAGTTTTGGTGTAATATTACTACTATGACTTTACACTTACATTTTATGAAAACTTTATGCGCAAGTAAACAACACTGCACACATAGGCATTTTCTACCAGTCAACCGAAGAGTGTTTTTTTTTTTTTTTTTTTTTTTTTCGACGGGGAAAATCATCTTATGACAAATCCCGCTCTTGGGTGGAGCGGGAGATAGTGTCAGACTTGTACTGACTAAAAACCCCGCGCCGTTCCTTCCAGCCTTCATACCGGAGCTCTAGCTTCCTTTCGGATAACCCCGAACCCCGGTAGGCTTCGACCCAGCTGGGCCCCTCTCTTTGCTGACAACTCCTTGAGGCGCGCGGGAACAGTGCGCGCCGTCGACGCCTTGGCTCGGTCCGGGTAGTTACCGGACGATCGGACAGCGAGCTACCCATGGCTCGCTGTCCACGAGCCCGCGTCTACGGTGGCTGGATATCGGGATTGGGATCCCGGCGGCGGCGGCGAGGGCGCCGTTGCCTGATGCGGTCGGCCTCCTCCTTTGCTAGCATTACTGCTTCGCAGAAGGAGGCGACCGCCTGCCACTCCTCCTCGCTCCGGACCATGGCCTGAACCAAGGCCCGGCGCGAGAGGTCTCCGCCGCCGATCGCCCCCACGAGGGCACGGCGGTGCTCCGCCTAAGCAGGGCACACCTCGACTGTGTGCTCCACCGTGTCCTCCGGGCGTTCCGCACATTGGCGGCACCCGGGCGTCTCTTCCGCTTGGATCCGATGCAGGAACCTCCCGAACTTGCCATGTCCGGTGAGGACCTGCGTCATGCGGAAGGTAAGGACGCCGTGAGGTCTTTCCAGCCACGCCTCAAAGAGGGGACTTACCGCCATTATGGTGGCGTGCCCAGCACTGGGTTGCGATAGTCGCTGACGCCATTTCACCGTGAGATCCCGCCGGAGCTCTGTCCGCCATACCTCGACCTGTCGCGGCAGCGGACTTTCACCCCGGCGTTGCATCTCCACGCGCATGTCGTGCATGTGTGCAAGGACTGTTGCCTCCAGATCCCACGGTGGTAGGCCAGCCAGAAGGCTCGCCGCTTCGCGGGAGATCGTGCGGTAACCCCGCACCATCCGTATTGCCATGACCCTCTGGCAGCCGTTCAGTATGGTCGCCGGTCGCTTTTGCAGCGACGGCGCCCACACCGGCGCCCCGTAGAGGGCCATGGACCGAACGATCCCCGCGTAGAGCCTCCGGCAGGAGGCGTCTGGACCCCCAAGGTTGGGCAGGAGCCGTTTGAGAGCAGCCCCAGCCCGGTTGAGTTTGGGAGCCAAACGTCGGAAATGTTCTCCGAAATTCCATCGGCTGTCGAGAACGAGTCCCAGGTACTTCATCGTCAACCCGACGCCGATGCGAACTCCTCCTACCGTAAGCTGGGAGTCTGGTGGCGGCGCATTCCGAGGGCCATGAAAGAACATGGCCTCGGATTTGTGCAGCGCCACCTCGAGTCCCAACTCCTGGATCCTACCAACGACTATCGCAACCCCGCGTGTCGCTAGAGCGACCGCCGCCTGGTGCGACTCTCCCCGCGCCAGAACCAGCGTGTCGTCTGCGTAGCAGACCACGCCGTCGCCGCGCAGCACGTAGTCGTAGCCGATGTTCCACAAGAGTGGCCCCAGAACCGACCCCTGCGGAACACCGCACGACATCTCTCGACGTTTCCAGTCTCCCTGGTGACCGGGGTAGACAATGTACCTGTCCGACAGGTAGGCCTCGACCACTCGACAGAGGTATTCGGGCACCCGGTGGTACCGGAGTGCCCTCCGGATCGTACTCCAGGGTAGGGAGTTGAAGGCGTTGGCGATGTCCAAGGACACCGCCACGACGCTCCCACCCTGGGACACCGCATCCCCTGTCGTGAGGGCTCGCACGCGCATGATGGCGTCCACCGTAGAGCGCGCCCTGCGGAAGCCAAACTGTCCGTCCGACAAGTCCGGCCCCACCCGTGATAGGCGCGCGACGAGGCGGTTTGCAATGACTCTTTCAAAGATCTTGCCCACCTCGTCGAGCAGCACAAGGGGCCGGTACGCGGAAGGAGAGTCCGCAGGGCGCCCTGGCTTCGCTATGAGGACCAGTTTCCCCATCTTCCAGCGAAGTGGGAACTGGCCCCTCTCCATACATGCGCTGAAGAGCCCTCTTAGTCGAGGCCCGAGAGCCTCCATGGCCAGGACCCAGGCTTTCCCTGGCAAGCCGTCGGGTCCTGGGGCGGTGTTCTTGGCACTCAGCCTTCGCACCGCCACTCTCACCTCTACCTCGGTCACCTCTGGAGTATTGTCGTCGTCGTCGCTGTAGTGGTCCGCGTCAGACACCGCTAGCGGAGGCGGAGCCATGGGCGGGGGGGAGTGTTCCCCTCGCGCAGGGAACAGAGCGGTTACCACACCCTCCACGAGTTGGGGCCGGCGACTCTGAGTCAGCGGCGGAGCCCAGGGGCGAAGCTTGTCCCGTACCAATTTGTACGGGCGCCCCCACGGATCCGCGTTCAGAGACCCCAGCCACACGTTGCGGGCCTCGAGTTTGGCCCGCTTTATCTCTGTTCGGAGGGTGCGTTTTGCCTCTCTGTATCCCTCATACAGCTCCGCCTCTCTGGCTTCCGCATCCGGCGGGCGGATGCGGCGTCTGCAGTGTCTGTCGTACCGGCGGCGCGCGTGATTGCACGCGTTGCGCAGTGCGCCGATCTCCGGCGACCACCAGTACACGTGGCGCTTAGCACGACCTTGATGGACTCGGGGCATCGCCGCGTCGCAAATTTGCGACATGGCCTCCCGGAACCACTCCGCCTCGACGTCGATGTCGACAGGCCTGTCCGGTGCTTGCACCCAGGCCTGTACCGTCGCGGCTTCCAGGAGGAGCTCCCGGTCCATCTGCTTAAGCGCCCACCGCGGACCACAAGGGCTCTGTCGGACCGGCGCGGCCGAGGTTTCGGCGGAGACGTCAAACCGGATGTACCGGTGGTCAGAGTACGTCTCCACCTCCTCCATAACGCGCCAGCCGACGACACGCGGCGACAGAGCGGGGCTGGCGAACGAGATGTCCACCACCGATGTACCCCGCATCCGCACCAACGTGGGGACAGAGCCCCGGTTCAGGACGGCCAGGCCTAGCTCCAAGGCCCAGTCCTCCACCATCCGACCCCGTCGGTTCGTGTACCGAGAACCCCAAGCCGTGTTCCAGGCGTTGAAGTCCCCGCAAACGACCACAGGGTGGGAACCGAACCCAGCGACGACGGGATTTAGCTCCATCAGAGAGACGTGGAATTCGTCGAGAGATCTGTTCGGGGACAGGTAGACGCCTACCACAGCGATGTCCCCGAACCGTGCTGCCACGCAACCTCGCCCCCTCGTGACGGACTCGGGGGGCGGGGTACCGGCGGCGGCCGACGAAATTAACGTCACCGAGCCGTCCAAGTCCTGAACCCAGTCTCCACGGGGTTGGACAAAGTACGGCTCGGCGACGACGGCGATATTGATCGACGGTGGATGGGCCTCCTGACCTTGCCCTTGGCCTTGGTGGGAGGGTCGCAGGACCTGCCCCCAGCCCGGTGGTCGGCCGGCTTGCCGGCCGCCGCACATGCGTAGCAGTGTGGCAATGCACGGCATTCGACGGCCTTGTGACCGGGCTTTCCGCACCGGTGGCAGTGGTCACTGCGGTCTACTTCTGCGGCGCAATAGGCCCCCACGTGGTGCCCCACGTGACAGCGGTAGCACCGCAGAGGTCTGGGTTCCAGCATCTTGACCTGGGCTGAAACCCAGCCCACCAAGAGCCTTCGGCCCTCGGCCGTGATGGCTTTGGCCGCCGACACGGGGCAGCTCACCGTAACGGCTCGCATGCCCGTGCTGTCAGCGCGGATGGTGCCCGCCCTGACCTGATCGGTCGTGCACCCTCCCGCCCTGACGATGGCGGCCACCACTTCCTCCACCCTGACGGAGTCGTCCAGACCCATGATGCGCATGTCTACGCTCTTGGCGGGTCTGGACACTCGGGCCTCCTCGACGACCAGAGACGCCCTGATCCTTTCGGCCAAGGCGTCGGCGGCCTGTCCGCTGTCCGCACCTGGGACCTCCAGGATCCGGGCCGGTTGCGGTGCGCCTCATACGGAAGCCCCCGGAGGCTCCGTATTCGTCGAGGTGGCCCACCACCGCCTGTTTCGCCTTGGCCATGACCATGTCATAGTTCACGCCCCTCTTTTCCGCAGCTGGCTGTAGTGTGATCACTACAGCTGCGGAAGTTGGGGCGCGAAGTCTGGCGGCCATGGCGCGCTTCTTCCGCTCCTGTCGCCGCTTTCGCTTCTTGGCTGCCCTAGCCGCCTTGCTCGCCTTTTGCTTGGCGCCGGCGATCGTCCACTCGGCGCCAGCCGAGGAGTCTTCGGGCGGAGGAGGCGGCGGCGGCAGGCGCGACCCAGTCGCCGCTGCGGCAGGACGCCCCACCGGTTTGGTGGCAGCCGCTGCCCTGCCCTTCGGGGGAGGGGCAGGCTTCCCCTGCCGCTGCCGCTGCTCGGTAGCCGGGGCCGGCCTCGCAGCCTCCGGCGCCGCGGCCCCGCGCCCGCTTTGCCCCGACGGGCCTGCCCTGGGCGCAGCAGCCGTGGCCGCGGCGGCAGCGGCATATGACACCACCCTCTTCTGGCCGGAGGCCGCGAGAGGGGGGCGCAGGATTATGCTCTCCAGGACGGAAAGCTGGCTCTGGATATGCTCCTGAAACCGTTGCTGCTGCTGCTGCTGCTGCTCCCTGGCAGCAGCCAACTCTTGCCGCAGCAAGGTTAGAACCTCGCTTTCCGCCTGAGGCAAGGGCAGGGAACGGCCCTGCTCCTGTGTGCTACGCCCTTCTAGTACCGGATCAGGTTCAGGACGGGAGTCCTGTAGACCGGCCAAGGCCTCGAGCCGGCCAATCCTCCCTTTGAGGGTCTGCTCGTAGGGCTCAAACACGAACCCCAGAGCCCCCTCTATCGTGGCATTGGCCAGCTCGATGGAGCGCTTCTTGGCCACCCTCTCCCGTTTATTGGCCACGCTTATGATGGCGGCTGCCACGACCTCTTTAAATTTGGCCATGGCCTCCTCCATACCTTCCGGCAGCTGGCTAGGGATCGCCGGCACTATGGCTCTAGCCTGGCGTCCCTCGCTGGCGCTCTCAGCGGGGAGCCCTCTCCCTTTGCCCGTCTTTCGGCCGGTACCCCGCCCCGAGGTCGAGACCTTCCGGGCAGGCACCGCCTCGTCGTCAGAGACGGAGCGCAGGAACTCCGCCTTCCTTTTGTTATTGGAGGTGGGTTCTTCCGCCTCCATAACGTGAGAGTAGTGTGAGGACGCGGCATCAGAGTCCGACTCCGCGTCCTCACTCACCTCTCTGAGGCCGAAACGTCGGCCAGCCTCCACCGGCGTCGCGGACGTGCTGGGAACTGGTCCCAGGGACTCCGCGCTGCCGGCTAGTGAGCCACCCTGGCTCTTTGCGTCCACGAAGGACGGTAACAGGTCCTTCGCGGACCTGGCGCGCTCTTTGCCCCCCCCAGAATACGAGGGGCAGACCAAGCTCTGCTTGGTGAGGGATTCTCCGCCTGCGGGGCAGGCGGTTTCCTCCTGGGGTAATACTTTTTTAGGATGCGCGTCCATTGTTTTTTACCTTTTTGGCAATGGGGTGGGGTCCCCAATACACGTTCGCCATCGTGGTCGTGTCTGATAAGCAGACACGTACCCGAGGCGAACCCACTCTCCGAAATCGCTGTCCAGAAGGCGCCAACAGCTGTTGGTGCCAGCGCTCCTGGACAGCGCACCCTCCGGGCGGTCCGACTGGACTCCGCCGTGTGTGTTCCTCTTGGTCTGGTCTCTCACTTGAGGCCTTCCGGCATGAGTAGCTCTACCGGCAAAGCCCTCAAGATCACTGAGACACGCAAGCCCCACCACGACGACAACGTGGGAACACAGTTGGTGGGGAAAAATGTGGAACGCTTCACGATTTTGCGTGTCATCCTTGCGCAGGGGCCATGCTAATCTTCTCTGTATCGTTCCAATTTTAGTATATGTACTGCCGAAGCAAGTACAACCGAAGAGTGGTGAAGTGACAAGGCAAACTTTGTTCCTAAGTGAACTTTGTAATTAGATAAAAAGTCGTAAGTCATTGGCTTCTCGAAACTGGACTCAAGAAGCCAATTAATGACATTGGACTTTTTAACTGACCTCAAAAATGAGGTTCTCAATTCGACGGTACTTTTTTTATGTGTGTTGCTTTAAAACTTTTTACTAGATGAACCGATTTCAATTATTCTTTTTTTATTTCAAAGTTTTTGCTTCTCATGTGGTCCTATTTATCAAGATCTGAAGAAGAATTTCGGAGATATACAACAGAACTCTTCAATAAATGATGGCAAATCTCTCGGGATTGCTGCAATCGTATGTCTGTCTATTGTTTACACCATTACATAACATAACATCACGCCGGTACGGTCTAAAGGGGTACGCAGATGTGTACAGTTCACCCTGGTACGCTCTAATTTCACCGGGTGTGTTCAAGTTTCATGTTATTCGGCATTGCATTTTAGATATGTAATACAACTAAAAAGTGAAAAACAAAAACGATTCAAGTTTCATGTTATTCGGCATTGCATTTTAGATATGTAATACAACTAAAAAGTGAAAAACTAAAAAATGAAAAAAAAATACAACCGACTTCTTTACATATTGATAAATAATATCAATTTCGGAAGTCGGTATCAAAAAACGAAGTAACAAAAACAAGAAGACCGACTTCCAAAATTGAAGTTAATTTTCAGTTTGTAGCGTACCCAAAGCGTATAAACGGAACCCTATTACTATGGCACCACTGTCCGTCTGTCTGTCCGTCTATCTGTCTGTCTGTTGTCTGTCACAAGGCCATATCTCGTGAACCGTGATAGCTAGACAGTTCAAATTTTGACAGATGATGTATTTCTTTGGCCGCTATAATAAAAAATACTAAAAACAGAATAAAATAAATATTTAAGTGGGGCTCCCATACAACAAACGCGGTTATTTTGCTGTTTTTTTGTGATGATGGTACGAAACCCTTCGTGCGCGAGTCCGAAATCGCACTTGGCCGGTATTTTATTTAAAAGCGGTTGCGGTTGTATTTTTTATAAAAAAGATTTTCAGAGTAATTGCAATAAAAAAAAATCCAGTAATATTTGAACTCTAAAATAAATGTATAGTTACGGCTTTTAAGCCCGCAAACAGCTCAGAAAATGTATTTGCAAACCCTCTAACAACAGTTATTAAAATAAAGCACACTTTTTAATAACAAAAAACAACATAGTAATAAGCTAAGCAGTGTAAATGGACGACCAAAACAATTACTTACAATGTTGCGAGCAATTCCATTAGTTTCATCGATCGCCTCGGATATAGCACATGACAGTATTCTGTGGCATCACAAAATATAGATTCAGAAGGTTCACAAGCGCAGAAAGGCAATGTCAATTCATTTATTTCAATAGGACCGGTAAAAGGTAGTTTTGAATGTCACAGCACCGAGACACTTCGGCGGTCACTGCTAGAGACGACATCGTTCCAGACAAACCAAGCGAGTCCGTGACTCAGTCACCGTTTACTTATAGACTATGGATATGACTATGGATATGACAGACCGATATTTGTGCTCAGCGCTGTGCACAAACACATCATCATTTCAGCCAGAAGTCCACTGATGGACACAGGCTGTCCCCAAGCGTCGCGATACTGATCGGTCCAGTGCTTTTCTCATCTACAGGAGCTTTCCGCAGCCTTGACCAGGTCGTCGTTCCACCTAGAGGGAGGCTGCCAATGCTGCGTCTTACAGTACACAGTCGCCATTCCCAACGGCCATGCGTTTTGCGTGCAATGTGCCCTGGCCACAGCCAAATAAGTTTGACATTTTTCTGGATATGGGATTACGGCAAATCGCTCCCAAACCGATGCACAGCGAAACACAACATCTGAAAAATTATTTCATAACTTAAATCATCAATCATAATTTAAATTATTCTGATTGCTACTACTAGCAGAACTCATTATGAAGGTGGTCGTCCGAGGAATAATTAAGTCCATACCCATTTCTGCCGCCAAATAGTGTTACTGGGTACCCACAAATCCTACAATGAGACTTTCTGCGATGCCTTTGAAATTTAAGCCATAACCTTTTAAGACCCGTGTATTATTATTACCCATTAGATATTTGAAAATATTGCAATCTTTGATGGATAGTTCTGTATTTTACGAATTATTTTGCCAAGTCTTTAAATTAGTATAAAAATCAACGGTGTCTCGTTATTAATCCACGATGATTGAATATAAAACAAATGAGTTCCCTTTCGAATTGTGTGCGTTTACTTGAGTGAAGTTCCCAATGTACTTTTGCAAAATAGCACTTCTGTGTTTCTTATTCAATGGTACGCTATCACCATGGATGACAAATTAGGCCATGGAGGTCAAGGGAGCCTCGAACGAAAACCTAATACCATGGTGTTTCAGCGCCATCTGCCTTATGTTGTCATAGCGTGACCGATTTTAGCAATTTTGTTTGATTTTGATGCAGTTACGTGGGTGGGGAAAATGGGTGGGGTTGTGATGCAAAATGTTCTGCATATTGTTTTATTCACTATTATATATTAGTTTTGGATGAATAAGTTAATTTTAGAATGATTCGGTTAATTTTAATTTGTCACCTTTACTCAGTACGAGCTAGCTGTTGGTCCCATTTGTCACTGTAGATTTTGCGTACACGTTTAGTTTGGATGACAATGCATGGTTAGTTAAGTGACGTCATTCAAAATACAATATGGCGGACGGTGCAAGATGGCGGACAAGTTATTTTTGTGTGCTGCCATGATATGGTTATCAAATAAAAAGGCTTTGCTGAGAAGAATACGAAAAAATCTTGTTTTAATTAAAGATTTTTTAATGTATTATTTTGGAGTGTACCCCATTGTTGCGAAGTTCATTACAACGATGTACGTTACTACGAATGTTTACTATCGCGACGTTCGTTATTGCGAAAGTTCTTTACTGCGATGTACGTTACTGCGAAAGTTTATCATTGCGACGTACGTTGTCGCGAAAGGTCATCTTGGAGGGTTGCTGATACTGATTATAGTGGAAATATTATATTGTTGGACATGACTAACAAATGAGCAAAAATTGTTAGCAAATTTAATTATAATTGAACCTAAAGATAATAAAAACAATATAACGATAACGTAAGATATATAAAACATTCGAAGAATTGATCAAGGAACAAAACAACACAGATTACAAAGTTGAAAGAGTAAGAGCTGTAATTAAAAACTCCTTCTCTATTAGATCTCATCCTAGTTTCTGACCCTAATAAAGTAGCCACACATGGACAGCTTTCTGCTCCTTTTTCCTACCACGACCTCATTTATCTCTCCTATAAGATTCGACCTCCCAAACGCAATGCCAAATTTCTTCATCTTCGTAGTGGCATTGACTGGTCTCCTGTGTTGGCCTGTGAGGATATGGACACCATGGTGTCAGTTTTCACCAGAAAATTGGTGGATTTATATGAGGTACACGCCCCACTAAAAAAGGTGAGAGTCAAACACCTTCCTGCGCCATGGCTATCTCCAGCAATAAAAACCAGATGGCTAAGCGAGACAAGGCCAAGCGTTTATACAGGAAGCAGCCGACTGAGGAAAACTGGGGCCTTTATAAAGGGATGCGGAATCGCTGCAGTCGTTTGTGTAGGAATGCGAAAAGACGCCACATTCACAGCCACATTCGCCACATTATTACGTGGTTATTATTACGTGGTACTCTGTATTTTAAGTTTTCCTTGTTTTTTTTTTAATGGTATGCTTCGGGCCTGGCTCAAATAAACGTTTTTTCTTTCTTTCTTTCTTTTCTTTCTTTCTAAAGACTCTCGGTATTGGCAAAGCCTCTAGCAAGAGTTCTTCTGATAAGATGGACCTAAATGCACTTAATGCTCACTTTTCTATGTCCCCAATTACTATAGATGACCATGTTAAATCTTCCACTCTCAACGATCTCTTTAATCTTCCATTGCCTGCAAATACTTCTTTCTCTTTCCACCTAATTACTGAACTAGACATTAGGAAATGTATCCAATCCATCTCCATTAAGGCGGTAGGTGATGATGGCCTTCAATTACAAATGTTCCTACCTATTTTGGGTGAAATAGTTCCTGTCGTAACTCATATTGTTAATTTTTCTCTTTTCAATAACTCCTTTCCTACAGCTTGGAAGAGGGCTCAAGTCCTACCGCTTCCCAAAGTTCCAAATCCTTCCTCACCATCCCAATTCCGTCCAATATCCATCCTCCCAATCCTCTCCAAAGTCCTCGAGAGTATTGTTCAGAAGCAACTATCTTGTTATTTATCCTCTAATGGCCTGCTGAGTCCTTACCAATCTGGTTTCAGACCTGGCCATAGCACCGTTACGACTCTAGTCAAAATATCCGATGACATACGACTGGCTATGGACAATAAATGTCTAACTATATTGGTTCTATTGGACTTCAGCAGTGCTTTTAACTCGGTAGACTTTGACATTCTCTTAGGAATCCTTTCCTCCCTTAATGTCTCTGCCCCGGTAATTGAGTGGGTCAAATCTTATCGCCGGGGTCGCTCGCAGTCTGTTCGATCAGATGATGATTCCTCTGAATGGTGTGACTTGACTGCGGGTGTTCCTTAAGATGGTGTCCTCTCTCCTCTTCTCTTCTCAATTTTTATAAATGCTATCACTAAGGTCCTAACTTCTAACTTTCATCTCTATGCAGACGACTTGCAGTTATATCGCCATTTTAAAGTGGGTGAACTCGCCGAGTCTGTGGCTGCCATCAATGATGACCTTGATAATATCAGCAAGTGGACTCAGTCCTTTGGACTCCTCCTGAACCCAACTAAATCTCAAGCGCTCATTATTGGTGTCAGATACATGCTCAATCTATTAGATCCCCAGTCTCTTCCGCCAGTTATGTATAACTCAGTGCCCATATATTACTCCAAAAGCGCGAAAAACTTAGGAGTCCATATAGACACTTACCTCTCTTGGGAGGTTCATATTGCAGATGTGAATAAGAAGGTCTTCTACTCTTTTCAGTCTCTTAAACGTCTCCAAAAATTCTTACCATTTCACACTAAGGTCACTCTTGCTCAATCTCTTCTTCTACCGCTCAGTCTATGAGCGGTAGTTAGTTAGTTTAGTGCGATAAATTGAAGTGGCTGCCGATTCGGCGTCGACGAGATACCCATATCCTATCCCTTCTCTATGCTATCCTGCACAATCCTAATTCTCCTCAATACCTTCGCGAACGGTTTGAGTACCTCATCCCGAGGGGCAAACCTTGTCGGATCGCCACTTCGCTTCTCCTTCGTACTCCGCGTCACACTTCCAGCCGTTATGATGGCTCCTTCTCTGTAACTGCAGTGCACCTCTGGAATTCTCTCCCACACTCCCTACGCGATAGCCCTTCTCTCGATGTCTTCAAGAGGAAAATTAAAGAGCATTTCCTTTTAACGCAATGTTATATATATATATATATATATATATATATTATGTACTTATATAATATATATTTATGATTTATTTTTATGATTATAATTATGTTATTTTAAAATTGTACACTGGATCCTACCCTCTTTTGTCATCATTCTCTGTCACTCTCTAGGGTTTGCTGTAAGAGAACTCAACACTGAGTTAAGCTCGCCTTTGTAAATGTACTTTATTATCACATTGTATTGAATATTGTTTTTGGTGTACAATAAAGAATTAATGAATTAATAAAAAGCGAAAACAAAGCACAACAAATTATATAAATATAATTATTTTAATAAAATTTTTGCTCATTTGTTAGCCATGTCCATTAATATCATATTTCCACTATAACCAGTATCAGCAACCCTCCTAGATGACCTTTCGCGACAAAGAACGTCGCAATGAAAAACTTTCGCAGTAACGTTCATCGCAGTAAAGAACTTTCGCAACAACATACGTCGCAATGGTAAACTTTAGCAGTAACGTACATACCAGTAAAGAACTTTCGCAACAACGAACGTCGCGATAGTAAACTTTCACAGTAACGTACATCGCGGTAATGAACTTCGCAACAACAGGTACACCCATTATTTTGATACTATGTACAGACACTTAAATTTTATTTATTTGTATAGATGATTTCACAAACAAGAACTGCATATTATACGAAATTGTGAAATTCCTATTATAATTTTGAAATTATAAATAGGTAAAGTTTGCTAGTTTGTAAGTTTGTAGGGGTAATCTGTGGAGCTACTGAACCGATTTAGATGCAATTTGGCATGGAGATAGTTTGAGACCCTGGGAAGGTCATAGGATGGTTTGTATTCACTTGGGATGATACAAAACTTTTAACGCGGGCGAAGCCACGGGCAGAAGCTATTGTGAAATAAAAGAGGCCTTGTAATAATTTCTCTAGCTAGTTGAGACTTTTTGTGTATTTTCAATGTAATATTATATTATACATTCATCGTTTTAATAATGTTTATTTCTGTCGCACCGCTTCAACGTAATAATAATAAATAAATCAATGCCGAAGTGTAGGCTTACATCATTAAAACTGAAGCCTGAGACGTTTGCCCTACCAACTTTGAGGTTCATATTATTTCAAAATTTTACGAAGAATAAACCTCTGTATTGTAGTACACACCTGTCGAAATCATAAGACGAAAAATTCTGCGTTTGAACGCCTGAAACTTTCTTTATCTAAGTGTATATAAGGTGATGATATTTGGTCCCTGGCTAAATCGGTAAAATCGAACTCCTGCCGTCCCTCACTACCATCACTGCTGAAACTCGACGGATCGGGTCACTCCACTGAGCAGAAAGCAAACTTGTTTAGAGTAGTTATCGATAGATGCTCGTCGGACCAATTGGATATTAATGCTGGCGTCCCTCAGGGGTCGGTACGCTCAGCGACGTTATTCTTGCTGCACATAATGAACTGCTAAAACATTTGGGTATGCATACGAAAGCACTATTGAGAGCACAACTGAGATATACTTATCCATCGCATGGGCTACAGAGCCTCAGGTCCGGTCTCTCCGTGAGGCCATGGTGTAGCGTTTGGGCATGTCCTTGGAGGCAGTCTCCGAATGGGGCGATGCCAATCTGGTCAAGTTCACTGCGGCTAAAACACAGCCGTTTCTTTTCGCCGCTAATAAGAGCCAGCTTCAGCCGCCTTAATCTTTCCGAGGTGTAACCGTGCTGGTAACTGATCAACTCGAGCTAATTGGCGTTATGTTGACATTGACACTAAATTTCGTTCCAAACATTGAAGCAAAGGCGCAACTAACTGGCAAATATTTGGGGATTCCTGCGAAGGTGAGACAGTACTTCACGCCAGAACAGCTGCTTAAGTTGTATCAAGCGCAAGTTCGATCTTGCATGGATTATTTTTCTTATCTCTGGGACGGATCCACCAGTTTGATGCACTAGATTTGATCGAAAAACGGGCCAAGAGGCTCATCGACAATGAGGCATTGGTCGATTCAAAGCTGGGTCTTGAACATCGTCGCCGAGTTGTCAGCTTGTCGGTTTTTATCGGTTGGATTTCGGGGAGTGTGCGATGTAAAGCAGGATCTAATTCCGCCTAGCCCTTTTCATTATTGGACAACATGACGTACGGCGATGCGCCATCGGTACACGGTGGACATCCCACCCATAAGCACTAAACCTTTTGGAAATTGTTTCATTATGCGTGCAGCTAAGGAATGGAATTCCCTGCCGAAGTCTGTGTTTCCCGATAGCTACAATCTCGTGAGGCAACTTGGACTGGATTTATAGTGAGTTTATTAAAAGATTGTGCTCCATTGGTGTAATTGCTGCAAGGCGTTCCAGTGCGAGGGTAAACTAATAAATTAAACCAATTAATCGACCTTGGGGTCTTTAAGGCGCATATACCCCTCAGTAGCTGATTTAAAAATGAGAATCATGTCAAAACAGCTAGTCATATTTTTTTGGAAAAAAATATATGGTACATAAGACCATTTTCTTAATAATTTGATCTAAGAAATTTTTGTATAACATAGTGTAATTCATTTGTAAAGTTATGCCTAACACGGACAAAACAAACGACAATCGCAACAAAACCCGTTTTAATGAAATAGTCTCTCAAAGACAATTTAATTATCTACATTTCAAATTCAAATATTTTATTTGCAGAATATGGGTAGGTATTGTGAAGGGGTAACTCAGGGAGCTCAAATGATAAGCAGAAATTACTTTTAACTTATATTGAACCAACAACGTGCCAGCCTTCGGGCGGCTTTTACAGAAGTCCCCGCTAAACAAAAACTACACGCGTTCGATCTATTTCAAATATTCTGTATTCGATTTCCTTCCAAACTTATAAGTCGCCAGTATTAGGTGTCAGCGGCCGAACAGGTTGCTTGTCCTATGTGGAAAGCCTCTACATGAGCTACGCCCCTACGAATAGATGCGCAGAATCATGTGAAGCGCAGCTATTCTCAACTTTGGAAGGAAAATCACTCTTACCTAACACCTTTACCTAACGGAGGAATTAATCTGAGGTCCTTCCCTTACAAGGGGAAGGCTCAAGTCATGGCAAACGAATTACCGGATTCTCCGATATTTACTCTAACTTCAGCTAATAAGTGCACATGCATTAACAAGTCAACGCCGTCATGCTTGAACCTCCTTGCACAAAACCTCCGAAAAAGTAACAAGGCGGCCTCTTATACCTAACAGAAATGATGTGATAACTCACATTCACCCGGATGGGGTTTAATTATGTGAAATTCAAACGTGATACAATATTTCATCCTCAAGCATTTATCAGGCCAGAGAAGGAAAGGCTGGATCGCATCGAATCTTCTAAACCTATCATTGAACTTTATCCAGAGCTTATCACACTTAACGTATTTAATATTATCAATAAGTTATTAACTGGACCAATGCCATAAACAGTCATCAACTGGACCGATGATGCCAAATCAACATCCTTTGCGAAGGCTATGCCGGGTAACTCAGGGAGCTCAAATGATAAGCAGAAATTACTTTTAACTTATATTGAACCAACAACGTGCCAGCCTTCGGGCGGCTTTTACAGAAGTCCCCGCTAAACAAAAACTACACGCGTTCGATCTATTTCAAATATTCTGTATTCGATTTCCTTCCAAACTTATAAGTCGCCAGCATTAGGTGTCAGCGGCCGAACAGGTTGCTTGTCCTATGTGGAAAGCCTCTACAGTATACAGGTATTAAAAATTTAAAATATATATCGCCATAATCAGGCTCACGCCATGCAAAAAAAAGTCATAAAATATTATAGAAAGTACAAAAACTACTGATTTCTGGTTTACGCGGGTATGAGTGCTCGTTTTGTTCCCTGAAGGTCGTTGTAGACTGACGTCGTTTTAGGTCTAGAGTGAATAGGTTACTTTTAGGCAAGCGTGCTCCATCGTCGACCACGCCATCACTTGCCATCAGCTGAGATAGAGGTCAACCGCGAATAGAATAGAATATACTCCGAATCGGACTCGCGCACTAAGGGTTCCGTACCACTATCGCAAATAACGGAAAAAAGATCACGTTTGTTGTATGAAAGCCCTACTTAAATATTTATTTTATTCTGTTTTTGGTATTTGTTGTTATAGCGGCAACAGATATACATCATCTGTGAAAATATCTACTGTCTAGCTATCACGGTTAATGAGATACAGCCTGGCGACAGACAAACAGACAGAGGGACAGACGGACCGCGGAGTCTTAGTAATAGGAGCCCGTTTTTACCCTTTGGGTACGGAACCCTAAAAAAGGAGTCCTCATCAGGGGCATTAGAAAACTTTAAATTCCATCATCGATAACGATTGTCAAAATTTCAAAATGTACTCCACCTTACAAAACCAGTACCAATGTATTCCCAATAACGATGTCTGATGTCAGCCAATCAGTCCCCATTTCTAGTAGGTTCTAATCTAATCTTCGCACTGATAATGAGTTGAACTCGAAATTATGTCATTCCATACTGATAGTGCATTGCTTCCACTCAAAGCGGTAAATAAGCTTGGCAAGTTTGCCTGTTACGAGTACATTGATGCTGTTTGAATTTTGACTTTGTTCAGAAGGACGTGGACTGAAGGATTTTTTTTATACTTCATGCATAAAAACAGACAAAGGCGGATTTAATGCCTTAGTTATTTTCTACCAGTCGACCTTTGGGTGATGCAGAGACAAATAGTGGTAGTTGCAATATTGAGAAATAATAAACACGATAGGTAATATTTATTCAGCGTCTGTGTTTCCCGATAGCTACAATCTAGGGGTCTTTAAGTCAAGAGTGAATAGGTTACTTCTAGGCAAGCGTGCTCCACCGTCGACCACATCATCGCTTACCATCAGGTGGGATAGTGGTCAAGCGCGAGCTTACAACAAAAAAAAAAAAAAAACAAAAGATAAACATTCAAACTATAAATACATCAATCTCTTCAAAGTTAGAGTGAACAGGCTTCTTCTGGGTAAGCTCGCTCCATCGTCGACTCTGTCTCTGTCATTGACTTAGACTAGAGTCAAGAGCAAACCCATCAAAAGTAAAAAAAAAAAAAAAAAACATACACTATATATACAGAAAAGTAAATAAACTAAATACACGAATATACTTAAACAGATAATTGGAGAATATTGACGCTGTGACTATACTACTGCCAACTTCTTACGAATGTGCTCGCGAACTTTCACTTTGAATGCTAATCGATTGGGTGCCAACCTGATTTCTTGGGGGAGTGCATTCTACTGAGAAGTAGACTGAACGAAGACAGAACAGTGAATGAAGTCAGTCCGGTGAGTGGGACATTGAAGAAGACGGTTATGTGAAGAGCGAAGATTTTTATTGTGGTTGGCGCAACTGTATTGAAATTGAGGGGCCAGATAACTAGGAGAATTGGAGAAGTCAAGAAAAACAATTGAATCAAAAATACTTAAAGATCTTTATTGTCAACAGGCCCAGCAAAAACTTGACTCAATGACAAAAAAAATTGATAAAAGGGGATCAAAATGGGGCTGATTATACAAAAATATTAGACCAGAGGATCAATAAACACTATTTATGTAAATAGTAATAGAACCTATCCTTTATTTACATACACACAAATTACATAGTATAACAACATTTTTACAAAAAAAAAATACTACCGACTTCCAAATAAGAAAACTACAAAGTGAAAAATAACTTTGTTTTTGGAAGTCTGTCTGTCAGTTACGGACACCGACTTCCAAAAACAAAGTTATTTTTCACTTTGTAGTTTTCTTATTTGGAAGTCGGTAGTATTTTTTTTGTAAAAAAGTTTTTTATTTTTCACTTTTTAGTTGTAACTACCTAATAGGCAAGTTGATTTGTAAGTTACCTTACCGCCAGAATAGATTAGCCGAATATCATTAAACTTGAACATTAAGGGTGAAATGAGAGATCTGCGTACCTCTCAAGAGCATACTGGCGTGATGTTATGTTATGAAATGGTATAAAAAATAAACAGACATGCGATTGCGGCAATCCCGAGAGATTGCCCGTCATTTATTGAAGAGTTCTGTTGTTTATCTTCGAAGTTTTTCATCAGATCTTCACCAAATTAAAATGGGACCAATTTAGAAACATACTCGTTCAATAAAAAAATAATTTTCAAAATCGGTCCACAATTGACGGAGATATCGGTCATAACAAAAAAAAAAACATGCACGTAGTCGAACATAGAACCTCCTCCTTTTTGGTAAGTCGGTTAAAAATGCTTAATTATCAAAAATTACCTATATAAAAAACTAAAAAAAACTAAGGACGCGTATAAAAAAGGTTAAGGACAATTAATTGTGATTGGTTGGCATGTTTTTTAAGAGCCCAGACGCCCCAAACGTTACTGAATTCTTTCTACAAAAAGTGTGTGGTAGGTATTTAATTATATTGAAATTCCAAGTTAGCAAGTACGAGTACGTTCCAGATACATGCTAACACTACTCAATTCCAATGATTTTGTGTTAAAAGAGTTAAGTATCATTAAAGGCGTCTAGTATCTTGCATTTCAATGTAAAAAAAAACAAGCCAACTATTCAAAATTTTCAGTTTGAGTTGAGCCTCAGACTGAGGCCGGTATTCCAGATGCTCATGCTCAACTCAACTCAAACTGAAAATTTACAGTTATGATTAGTTGGCTTGTTTTGTTGTTTGTTGTTGTTATTTCGACTAGATTTTGTCTGTTAATAATTATGTTTGTACTTTTACGGGTATTAGCTTTCGTAAATGTCTGAATATTCGACATAGAAACAATACAACAGCAACATTTTACTCTTACTACCGACTTACAAATAAAAAAACTACAAAGTGAAAAATAACTTTATCTTTGGAAGTCGGTGCCTTTCGTAGGTACCAATTTATTGCATTATGGACACCGACTTCCAAAATTATAGGTCATTTTTGTTGTTATATTGAATGACAGTAGTAAGTAAAAATAATGAAACATACAGTTGAAAATAAAACCTCCACCTTATTTGAAAGTCGGAATTTATAGTGTGTCCATACTGAAAGGGCTACCAACTCTGAATTCACTGGGCGTCAGATTCCAGCGTTGGTTTTCAATTGGCACCCCAGTGAAAAGCGGACAAGGGTAAATGAAACGGATACTTAATTCAATATAAATATCAAGGTTTCAAAGGCATAGAGCAACTTTCAATTTATGAACAGTTTAGTACGTAAGTAGTTAGATTGTGTGATTCAATGATTTTTATTAATTTATAAAAATCCTGCTCAGCATTGTCTTTCAAAATGAAATAGTCTCCAGGGCGTATTGTCCTAATTACTTCGCCAGATAGTACCGCTAGGAATTCCTATTAAAAGCCTAGTGCATCCGTGTATAGCCTAGATCTAGATAAGATAAGAACTTACTGGAAACGGGGGTAATAAGAAGGCGGTCGGCACTAATAAAAGGAGATATTAAATAGCTTTTGGAATTGTTAAGTTTTGTTACTCAGAGATATTAAAATTGTTTGGTTTGTAATGTTTAGAATTTGTCTAGGATAAAAGAACCTTTTTGGTCTTGTATTGACTGCTGGCTCAAGTACCTGAAACAGAGAGAGCATTCGACCACGGTACGCAGTCAGGTTACTTCCCCCCTCTGTAGCCCCAAATTATGCGCGCATGACGTTTTCGTTAATCGATTGCGTCCATCGCATGCGCTGCACACTTCCACCGGGTGCGGGGACCCTGTCAGAAGCCGGTGGGCCTCGAGGTCGCAGGCTGTCCGGCGGCCGGCGTTCTCCCCGTCGACGCGCAGGTGGTCGCCACCACCGTCGGCGGAGAGAAGTATTCGTCACTCGAGCTCGACGCAACTGCGGCGTCCGGGATCGCTTGACTCACGATTGTAGGTGGTCCTGGCGGCTGCGAGGCGGAGCTGAGCGACGAACCCGAAGATGTTGGGCGTGTGATTAGTGCTCGGGCCTGGCTTTTTGTGAACATAGCGTTTTCATCTCAGCATGTCAAAAATATTTTCATGTTGTTTTTTTTATTGGGTTAAAAAATTAAACGACTAAAAAAAGCAGGCGGTTCTCAATTCGATATGTATGTCAACTCAAAATGCCAGACTAAAACCTTTTTTATTTTTTGATTTTCAGTTCCTTATTTCGTCGGTTGTTAATAAGGTTTTTGTAAATAAGGTTTTTGTGTATGTACTTTTGTTTTTGCTGTCTGTACTTCTTGTGCGAGTCACAACATAATAAATATTTTTTCTTTCTTTCAAAATATTATTATTGAATCTATCTAGCCTTTTCTCAACTCGACGACTCCGTTGGCGTAGTAGCTGAGTGATCGACTGCTGCGCTGTGTGTCACGGGTTCGATACCCACACGGAACAAATATTTGTATGGCCTACAGATAGTTGGTCCGGATCTGGGTGTCTTGTGTATGTGAGTTGAAATGTTTGTAAACGCACCCACGATACAGGAAGAAATTCCTAGTGTGAGGCAACGTTTTATTAAAACAAAAAGAGAAAGAAATTTTGAGTCAGCTACCAATCCAACTGGATGTAGTTGAGTATCTACTTGTATTTTACGACTGCCTATCTGACCTCCACAACCCAGTAACTGAGTAACATGATACCTCTTCGCAAGACTGTCACTCTTTTTACTATAAGAAGACAGGTTTTCTTACTACAACAGCAACAAACAACTGTCAAAGATTTATAAATAACATAGGACCGGGACATATGATATAACGTGCTTCCCGAAGCACGGAGGTGTCTCGATGTGGAATAAATGGTCGCGCATTATTATATTTCTTGGTCTTAATGTAGATAACAAGTTAAAATGGTAATTCCAGATTGAAACAAGAATTAATAAATCAGTACCTATATGCGCTACATGAATTAAAACAGATTTCAAATATCAACACCTTGTTAACTGCATATCATAGTGTAATTGTTCCAGTCCTGAGGTGTGGTGTAATTTTTTGGAGAAATTCGACTGATTTTAACCTAATTTTTAAAGCACGTTTTCATGTATTTTTTTCTGGAAGCCATTCAAGGCTAGGCGGAATCAAATTGTGCGATAGAACTGCACAGTTTGATTCCTCCTAACCCCTATCATAATCGGACTACAAGACGTACGGCATGCGGCATTGTGCCATTGGTAACATGGTAGACATCCCACCCATACGCACGCTTTTTGCAAATACTTTCATTGTGCGTCCAGCTAAGAAGCAAGGCTGCCAGAACACTTATGTATAAAAATCAATTTAACCTTTTCATAGTATTTTATCTTAGCACATAATTACTTGTCAAATCAGGATGATTGTCATGCAGACCTTTTGTTACAAATTCCTGTCAGCACTTCAACAATACAAATTATATAACAAGGCGTAAGGTTTGTCTCGCCAGTTGGCGCCACGTAACAGGCGCCATGCTATTGGACAAACATTGGCTGTTTGGCAAAAGTTGAGCCTTTTAAAATCGTTGTTTCTGGCAACTGCGGTGCAACGTGACTTGCATCGTGATGCGGAACAATTTGTTGCCTAGAAAACATTGTCGTTTTGTGAATTGTAGGCACTTTGATGTTTAGCCAGTAATTTTAATCTTAACTACCCCTGAATTTTTGGGGTAAACAATGAGAGACGAACCATAGAAATATTACATATTGCTTATATCTATGGGACGAACTTATTGTTCTTAACCAGACACAAGCCCAAGCCTTCTACGGCCACAAAAGTGATCCAAGAGAACTGCATGCATACCTTCCTAATAGAATTATATATGTATATATATTTTAATCTCTCTTTCCATATCTACCCTCATCTTATTATGAATTCAGCCAAAAGATCAACCTTACGCTTCTCACATTCAGCGGACGGCCCCGATTACATCGATATGTACATCACAATGATAAAATATTTAACACGAACTTTAGTAACACCCGATTATGTAGTCGGATTGTTTGCAGAGTTTAATCGTTCAAAAATTGCGGTTTTATCGGCTGTTGTAACATTTGTGAAGTTTTGCGGTTAATCTACCGTATCCATTCCGTACCAGTGTGTATTTCAGGGTTGAAGGCAAAGGTATTTTTTTTAGTATGCCTTGATAGGCAATTTAAGGGCGAGAGCAAACGAGCGTTATTTTGAGAACCGCTTTTTACCTTTAACTAAAATCCGATTAAGCTGCAAGTCGGACGGACGTAACTTCAGTTGCTATCCAACGTTTGTACTCAATCACTAACGCTTGCGTCGCTCCCCTTACTCACCCCGAGCGCGATTCGGTGAAGTAATGCGCGCGAGTCAGACGACAACTCATTTTTCGTCGCCGTGTGGTACAAACAGTAATGAATTCGGCAAGAGCAAAGGGCAAAGAGTATGAAAAATCGACCAATCACATAGACGGAAAGCCACATCGCGTCTTTCATCTCGCATGTGATTGGTTAAAATTACTGGCTAAACATCAAAGTGCCTACAGTTCACAAAAGCAAGTTGATGTTAAAAATGATGTTCATTTACCAATTTAATCGTATAAGTTTATTCTCCGTCAAAAGTAAAAACCTATCTCGAGAAGAAAATCACAGAAATCAAACACCCTCTACTCAGTGGTACCAACACCGGAAGTCAGTTGGTATCAATTATTCATAATTTCCGGTTGGGCGTGCGTGTTACGAATTGGATCAGGTTTGCCAACATAACGTTTACTAAATACATTTATTATGCGTGAATCACTTAAGGAAGGGAAGGGTCTCGGGCAGTTTTCGATGAATAAAGAGTTATTCGGTTGGCTTGGCATGAGACGATGATACGATTAAACTTAAACATAACATCACGCTCAAAGGATTTGTCAAAGGTGTATTAGTACAAAAGCGAAGCCACATATCCTGTCTCTGCGCTGCTACTGAGGTTATTTTTGGATCAATCTAAAAATATATTTCCTTGTTCAAAAAAAAATGTGTTTACATAATTATTCTGGGCCAGGAACCTTCGCGACGTACGCAGAATTACCCTCCAAGGTTTCGTCACAATCAAATTAATGGTTTAGGAACGCATGAAGTACAAACATACAGACATTACTTATAACCGACTTCCCAAAAAGGAGGATTCTCAAGCCGGGGTTAATTTTTTTTATTTGTATTCGTGCAAAACTCCGTCATGAATCTCAATTTTTTGTCTCTCGAAGTGGTTGGGACCACTTGTCATCAAATCAGCATCTGATGATGAGATCGCATGGAAATCGAGGGCACTCCTCAATTATTATAGACAGATATATAGCAATTTTTGTATTTTCTATAACATGGCAAGCATTTGCACTCAGAAAGTATTATTTTTGGTGAAGTGGACTGATGAAGAAGACCACAGATGGCCACTGGAACTCCTTAATAAGTATGTCATGGGTATAATATCTCGAATATTTAAGCGACTTTGATGAAGCAAATACTTATAAATAAATGTTACTGATGAGAATGGTACCATCGAACTGATCTGATGATGAAGGCGGAAAGTAGGCACTTGAACTCCGAAACAAAACAATGAATGTATCCTAGTCGTGTTTGGCCTTATTGGAATTTTCATTACATTACTTTGGCTATTAATGATTTTTATGGTAATTGGAGGTACCTACCAAAACCAAAAAGAGATAAATTTAACATTTAAATTTAACATTTTAACAAATAAAGATATATTTAAATTTAACATTTTAACAAAAAAATCAAACCGACTTCCAAAACAAAACACTACAAAGTGAAAAACAACATACATACACATACTTTACATTAACAACACTACATTTCGAACTATTCAACGAGATTTTATTATGATAACACCATGCAGATTTAAATCCTGTCGCCGAATTAGACGTTTTGTAAGTACGAGAATTTGTCTTCTAATCGTTTCTAAAATTCTATTCATCCGAAACATTTTATCGGACTCAATACATATTGTTTGTCAACATCCCAATTATTGATTTTTCTCAAGATTAATTTTCTTCTTTTAACAGATACTTTTGGACATTTCTCGTAGATGACTTTGGAAATTTCTCATTCAGATATTGTTGCCACTTATAAAACCGACGGGATGTCTAAAGATATCCGAATATGTCCAAATACCATTACTTATTCACGCTAACTCCAACACGAGAACATAAGGCAGGATAATACGTGGTTAAGAACGATCATAGGATGATAGGATTACGGGTGGCTTTGCAAGTCGTTTGTAGGTACTCACTTGAAGGATGTGAGGATTCCAGCATGGGAAGTTTATAGGACCTTCGGGAGGAGTAAAGTTATTTCTTACAATGTCGAATAGTAGGTTATTAATATTCGAAAGAGGTAAAAATGTTTTTATTTTCTTTTTTTATGTTTATGTTGTTGCTCTGGCTGGAGTCAAATAAATGTGTTTTCTTCCTTTATTTTCTTTCTTTTCTTTGTTTCTTTCTTTTCTTTCTTTTCTTTCTTTTCTTCCTTTTCTTACTTTTCTTCCTTTTCTTTCTTTCTTTCCTTTCTTTCTTTCTTTTCTTTCTTTCCTTTCTTTCTCTCCTTTCTTTCTTTCTTTTCTTTACTTACGACTTACCATGACGTATCAAAACTTTCAAAGTTTCAACGTGAGAGAGAGACCGAGCTTTACAAGATAAATAGCTCCGTCTCTCTGTCGTGATGGATCCATAGTAGTTTTGAAACGTCATGGTAGGGCCCTTGACATAAAGTTACCTTTGATTTTCTGCTATTTTGTATCCCGGCAAAATGTGTGACAGGCTATGAGAATGAAGTCGTAGGAAAAATCTTATATTGAAGCAAGTTTGACGTGTGTACCTGTGTGTTTGTGTATCTGTCTGTGGCATCATAGCTCCTAAACGGATGAACCAATTTTGATTTAGTTGTTTGAATATTGACTTTATCGAGAGTGTTCTTATCTATGTTTGATGAATATCGGTTCAGCCGTTCTAAAGTTATGGGCGTTTTACTGTTTGAATCCTGGTGTTTTAGCAAGATATCATGTCATAATTACGTGTTCAATAGATTGTCGATCGAAGCGTGTCTACTACTAGATAAATTATGTAGCATTGAATTAAAATGTGTTGAAGGTTTTTTTTTATTTTACTTCATCGCTGATTTACAATGAGATATCGTTCGAATTCCAAAGTGCCGTTTTTCAGCACAAATCATTTAACTTATTTTTTTTTGTTTTCTTATTTCTCTTTCTTTTTCACCATCACGCGAGTTTTTTTTTCTACCTCAGCTCTACGTCTCCTTTTAGAATACCGTAGTTTGTCCTTCCTGATCTCATTAGCCATCCATTTCTAGTGGCAAGTCTTGTAGATTCTGAAGAAATCATACAAAAACGTCAGCGTAAGGAGTACCACGATTAAAATGTTGGTGGTCGTGCTGGCATGCACCGTCAGCTGCCTGATGTCAGCGCTGTTACTTCCACCTGCTGTGTTTTGTGGAACTACAACTTCTTCTTTCGAGTTAGTTGTACCCATTTTGTGATAGTCGCGGCACAGATACTATAATACTAGCATATAGATGTCTCAACCCATACAAAGAAACCGTCCAAAAGTAAAAAGCGTTTTTCGTCTGATTAAAGTGATTATTTTTTTAAGAACATCGATCGCGGTTGATTCCGTTCCACGAATTTAGATGGTGTTAAAAGCGACTAGCAAGTAAAAGAGTTTACTCGGTTCGAGATTTTTTTTTTTAAATACAGCGACGATTTGTTTTATAGTACTTTTTTGCACGTTTTTAGTTTCATTGTGCCAAAAAGTGTTACAAAACAAATTAAACAATCAAGTGGATGACTCAGAAACTTAAAACAGCGCCATCTATTGGAATCAATTTTAAATGATCCATTCGAATTATCTTTGAAATGTGAATTACGGGCCGAATATTTCTAAATTTTGTGTTGAGAGTTAATTAAACAAAAAACATAATTTTTTTTATCATCGTCTCTAAAAAAACTTAATATTTCACAAAACTCAATAACAAATCAAAGCTTATCACGCCATCTAGTGCAATTTATTTGAACCAAATTTTCTTTCTTCGCGTTGCGTGCCCGTGGTCGCGGTATATATTCACAAAAAAGAATAGTAATCGCGCTAATGCCCGGTACAAGATTAGTCTCGTTATAATACATTGTGACAACACTTGTCCCGTTTTGGTCAAAGAAATATAAAAATACGCTTCTCGCGTTTATTTAACTGTCATGGTCGCCATGTACGAATGAATGATATTATGAGTAAATGACGCAACGAATGCTGATACAATACTGCTTTTGTTATAAAAGGACACAATCTTATTTATCACATACTTCAGGAATTTTAGCCAAGACAAAAAAATATCCCTACATTTTTACCGTATAAGTATTTTTTGCTAGAAATATACCCAAGGTTGTCTTAAATACTTCTAGAAAATAAATAAACAAAAGAAAATTTAAGTACTAGATCCCCCATTTGTCAAGATTTGAGTGGAGTAGAAGCAAACCAAGGTTTTACAAGCCAGGAATATATTATTTAAATCCTACAGATTTACATAGCTTATCCATTGTGTTGTAGTTCATATTAGGGCTAGCTTTTGCACGCGGGTTCGCCCGCATGATAGTAGAGTATAAAAATATGGATGAATTGAAGGAGATGGAGAAGATCAAACAAAAGATGGATGGATTTTAGGAGGAGTGATATGAAAGAAAAGGGAGTCAGTAATTGCGTGATATTTGACAGGATGAAAAAGGAAGAAGTAAACGTGTTGCGTCGACCCCAAGTATCATTAAACACAAGCAGAACGATGATGGTGATGACTGGTTAGAAAGTCCCATGTCCAGAACCAGGTTATGGTATGGCCCTGCCAAGTACCATCTAAATCCGTTTAGCTGTTGAAGCAAGCTTAATTTGGTGGACATCCCACCCATAAGCACAAAACGTTTTGGGGACACTTTCATTATGCGTACAGCTAAGAAATGGAATTCTCTGCCGGAGTCTGTGTTTCCCGATAGCAACAATCTAGGGGTCTTTAAGTCAAGAGTGAATTGGTTACTTCTAGGCAAGCGTGCTTCACCGTCGACCACATGATCGCTTACCATCAGGTGAGATAGTGGTCAAGCGCGAGCATATTGACAATAAAAAAAAAAAATACAAATATCCATACACATAGCCTATGACCAGTTAGCCTATGACCACTGTGTGTTGCCGGTGATTACTTACGGGACAGAGACGTGGTCACTCACAATGGGCCTCATCAGAAAGCTTGAAGTCACCCAAAGGGCAATGGAGAGGGCTTTGCTCGGAGTTTTCTTGCGTTTTCGAATCAGAAATGAAGAAATCCGCAAGAGAACCAAGATTACCGACATAGCCCGAAGAATTGCCAAACTTAAGTGGCAGTGGGCATGGCACATTGCTCGCAGAACGGATGGTCGTTGGGGCCGAAAAGTTCTAGAGTGGCGAACGCGTACTGGAAACCGCAGCGTTGGAAGGCCTCACTCTAGGTGGAGCGACGACCTGGTCAAGGTTGCCAAACGCACAGTACCGATCAGTGTGGCGACGCTTGGGAGAGGTCTATGTCCAGCAGTGGACATCTTTCACCTGAAATGATGATGATGAAATATATAGGCTTTTATAAATCTAAAGTCAATGGTCCATCCGTGTCCATTCGTGGGTCGATCTTCAAGGCTAAGCAACGCTTGAAGAGGTCGGTCCGTGGATGGGTGACCATTTCAACATACCGAGTTTCGTCCGTGCCTCGGAAAACACGTTAAGCCGTTGGTCCCGGCTGTCATTTGAATATCTTTGACAGTCGTTACGGGTAGTCAGAAGCTTGAGATCTGACACCAGTCTTGCCAAGGGGTACCGTGTTACCCAGTTACTGGGTTGTGTAGGTCAGATAGGCAGATGCTCCACGTAAAACACTAGTGCTCAGCTGAATCCGGTAAGACTGGAAGCCGACCCCAATATAGTTGGGCAAAGGCTAGTCAGATTGATTGATTGATTTTTGGTCCATCCGTGTTCCAAGTTTCGTCCATATCCTTTCAACCGTTGAGGCATGATTCCTTAACAAACATTCCAACATACAAACTTTCACATTTAATAATTTTCGTAGGTTGGGATTTCTTCGGTTAGAACTAAGCCCCGTCGTTGTGACAGGGATTAAGGACTTAGAATGTAGTATTATTAATTAGTTTGTGTATTTAATTTTACGTTTTGGTTGATATGGTTTGTGTGACGAAGAAGTTATGTTACAATAGGTAAAGAAAGAATCTCTTAAAATATCTGAGCAAGTCTTTTTCTTAAAAACATGTAACATAGTTAAAAAGTCTTTGTCTTCAAAACCTCTTAAAACATTTTAAAATTCGTTAAAAAGTCTTCAATTCAAGAGTGAACAGGTTTCTTGCAGGCAAGCGTGCTTCATCGTCGACCAAATTATCGCTTACCATCAGGTGAGATAGTGGTCAAGCGCAAGCCTATAATCAATAAAAATTAAAAATAAATCGACTATGTGCGTGTCGGGCTTCGCACATTTAAAGTTGCGTATCAAACCGCAAAATCTAGTTAGTTTTAATAGGAAAAATGCCCGATTTAAAAGAAAAATCTGATTTATAATATTTAATATTTTTATTTACGATACTGGTATTTGCTAGTAAAATAAACGTAACTAGCTGTTCCCCGTGGTTGCGCTCTCGGGAACTACCCCACAGGACCCATTTTCGGGATTAAAAAATAGCCTATGTCACTCAGGAATAATGTAGCTTTCTATTGGTGAAATATTTTTTTAAAACGGTCCAGTAGTTTTGGAGCGTATTCGGTACAAACAAACAATATTGGTATAGATAATAAACATTGCCACCAAATTTGCATTTCGCAGGTCAATGAGAATTTATAAAAATCTTCCGAACAAAACACTATGGTGGCTTCTCATTCCTTTGCTATAGAATATTAAAAAAAAAAAAAAACAGTATTTATCTACTCAACGAAATCTAAACAAAGATCTCCCACTCGATGGGAAAGGTCCACTTTTTTTCTGTTACTCTCTTTATCTGTATGGGAGCCCGCTTTAATATTTAAAAATATTTTTTGTAAATTTTTACGGCTCTGGGTCGAAAATATACTTATACTGCGAAAGTTTGAAGACTGTAGCTCCAAACTTTTGTCTGCAAAACCTGTGTGACAGACGACGGAGAGACGGACAGACAGACAAACGACAGACGGACAGACGGACAGACGGGCAGACGGTCAGACTGACAGACGGACAGACGGACAGACGGACAGACGGGCAGACGGACAGACGGGCAGACGGTCAGACGGACAGACGGACAGACGGACAGACGGATAGACGGACAGACGGACAGATAGACAGAAGGACAGACAGATGGTCAGACAGTCGGACACTTGAATGACAGCAATAGGGCTCCGTTTGGATCTACGGTTCTTGTAATGAGCGAAGCCTCGGGAAAAAGCTAGTATCTAATAAAATAAAATCTTAAGGAAGCCTTCAGCCCGAAGCATTTCTTTTATGTAAAACATATAATAACACGCAATATGTCTGAAAATAATTGGAAACAACTTCAAAGCGGGTACTTTTTATTTTACGTCGGTTCGGGGATAAAAGTAAAAAGTTTCATGGAGGATTTTATGCGAGTTTAAAACCTTTATTTATTAGCATTTTGCTTTTCATGATGAGCGATGGATGAGGGTACGATGGAACTAACTAGCCCTGAAAATACTTCACTCTTCACTCACTTATGCTGGTAGAGAGTTTCTCAAATAGAATTTAGGGTTCAAACCCTGGCTTTTATTTAGTCATGAGACACATACCTAGAGAAAATGAGCACTTCCTGTCATGGTGAAAAGATTCGCCTATTTTATGGTTCCTTACCCGAAGGGTCCAAATGGAGCCCTATTGCTGTCACTCACGTGTCCGTCTGTCACACAATTTTGTTCAGACTAATTTTTTAACATTCCATTGACTTATGGAATTGTAATTTGGTGATAATGTTTATCATGTATACTAATATTATAAAGAGGAAAGATTTTTTTGTTTTTTGTTTATTTGTACCGAATTGGCTCCGAAACTAATGGAACGATTTTAAAAATTCTTTCACCTATGGAAAGTTAATTATACCCGAGTAAAATAGGCTATAATTTATTTCCAAAAAAATAGAGATCCAAAAGAAAATTCCAATAATGTAACCCAAAGTAGCAATATTTTGCCTATAAAATTCATTTTTGGCGTGCGCTGAGAAAACTATTGATGACATATAAAAATTATGTAATACATGATTAAAGTACTCATTATTAACTACAAAAAAGACTTCGAGAGAATATATCACTATCATAGTTAAGTCACAATAGCAGCTTCTGTGTTCTAAAATTTAATTAGATCGCCGGTAGAAACAAAAGTTGGTTACATTCGTATTGTAGTACTAATTGTTATTCAAATAAATAGTTTAACAAATTGGTAGGTAAGGAGGTAGGGTAGGGTAGGTAGGGTAGGTGGGTATGTAGGTAGGTAGGTTGATCTGTAGGGCAGGTGCACATAAGAAAATCTTTTTTTTTTTATTGTCAATAGTCTCGCGCTTGACCACTATCTCACCTGATGGTAAGCGATGATGTGGTCGACGGAATAACGAAATACGAAATTTATAGGATAAACGAAATAACGCAAGCGAAGTCGCGGGCGGAGTGCTAGGACTTTATATATATATACTTAGTATAGTAGTGCATCGTCCTAACGTATATGAATTAATGTATGTAGGTATGTAAATGTTATAAAACACTTTTTTGAAAGAGTAAGTGTGGAGTTTCTTGCCCTTCTTCTCCATAACAAGCTACTTTTATGAATGGACGGTAGAATCAATTATTATTACATTTAAATTTAAAATTTCGACGTTCAAAAATGCCCCTTAATGACCTAATTGGAAAAAAGAAGTTTTGATTTTTGAACGTCTCCGAGGCACGCAAGTTCGCAAGTAAGTTAAGTTGGTCTCCCATCCACGAACCGACCTTGGCAATCATTACTTAACATTAAAGATCGATCCATGCGGTTTTTATTATTTAGCTACAAGCCGAAACAAAGAAACTGAATAAATGAAACTAAATATAAACCACAAAATTCTGTACCAAACTAATTCAACACAGTATTTTAAAACCCAATAAAACCAAGCCTTAACTTCAAACTGCCATAGAATTTGTATGTAACACATCAACAACCTTCGATCAGTCGGGTAACAAATTGTAATGTTCTAGAACCGTTGTATTACTATTCTAAACTGTATTGCTTAAGAAATAGAGTTCGATTTTGGATGGGATGCAGGCACTTAAAAGCCTTACATATCAATTTTAAATTGTATTGCTTAAGAAATAAAGTTCAGTTTTGGGTGCGATGAAGGAATCTAATTTCAAAGATGGGTTTCGGTTTTACGAGTATTATCAGTAGGTCTTATGAGGTAATGAATATACAAAAGCTGTGTTTTAATAGCTTGGCGAGAAATTAGAGGGCTGTCTTCACTTTTTAACCGACTTCAAAAAAAGGAGGAGGTTATCAATTCGTCGGAACCTTTTCTTTTTTTTATGTATGTTCCCCGATTATTCAAAGACGCCTGGACCGATTTGGAAAATACTTCTTTATTTTGAACGGGTCAGTTTCTTTTCCGAAGTCGGTGTCGAAACACGGAAAACTATAGGTACCAAAGACACCGACTTCGGAAAAGAAAGTTATTTTTCGCAATGCAGTGTTTTTTTGGAAGTCGGTTTGTTATTTTGTTAAAAAGTTTTTTTATTATAAAAACTACTTGTGAATAACCCAGGCCGAATAGTATTGCCACCATTTAACAAATGTTGTCTTCAAGATGTGCAACGAGTCGATAAACTCCATTGTACTAGGTGCAGATTCGGCAGCAATAAAAAACTTAAAAAAAACCGACTTCCAAATAAAAACGCTACAAAGTGAAAAGTTTTTTGACACCGACTTCTAATTATTTTGTTAAAAAGTTTTTACATTTCACTTTTTAGTTGTGGTACTAATAAGCAACTTCTATAGTAAGGTACCTATAATGCCAGAATAGATTACCCGAATATCATGAAATTCGAACATAACCGATGAAATGAGAGTGATCCAAGGTGAACTGTGCACATCTGCATACCCCCTTTAGAGCGTCCTGACGTGATGTTATGTAATGAAATGGCATAAACAATAAACAGGCATGCCGTCAATTGCCTACTCTACCTATTTACTGATTTTTTTCTAGGGTCATTCTTCCGCGGAGAATCTTAACACGGCCATTAAAAAATGACGTCAGATGCACAACGCCATCTATCGAAAGTCCAATTGACCGAGTATCTGAATTGCGTGTGTTGTGATATTTTACTTCTTCAACACTTTCAATTCATATATCTTTTGATAGATTGAACCGATTGCGATGGAACAAAAACTAAGTAGGTAATACTTCAAGTTACGCACAGTTATATATTTATAAAAGTTATGTACATTTTACGTGATGCGTGCACAACTAAACAGACAAAAATTCCAAAAATGCCGGAAATGGGTTCTGTTGGTTTTTGTTTAACACCCTGGCTATTTTTTTGGAAATATTTTCAAAGTACAAAAACGACTTTTCTATAGATTTATTATACGTATATTGATTGAAATTGATATTGGCATATCCGTTTCTGTGACAATAAATACTATTTTCTTTCTTTGTTTCTTCAGTAGCTGCCTGGAGTTCAGAAGTTGGTGGTGTGATACCCCAGTGCCTAGCAAAGCACGTTAATCCCTTGGTGCGCTTGATCGCTCTGGTCGTGTCGTATCGTTATGCCATCAGATTATGAGAATGATTGAACGGAGAGTGCACCTTTGTTTGCGCATACACTTGGGCACTATAGTATCTCGAGCTAGAGAACCGTTGAGATTGGCCATCATGACTTTAATTCGATCGGGAGAATTGTTACTCAGAGTAGGGATGATGACGGGGTACGAAAATAAATTATATTTAGTCCGTCGGTTAAAGTATCAAAGTCGTAGGATAAATTTTTGACTGCACAGCATGATTTTCTTAATTCCTAATTCGTTATTGTACACCAAAAACAACATTACATACAGTGTGATAATAAGGTACATGTACAAAGGCGAGCTTAACTCACTCTCTCTTCTTGTTTACGTCTTTTTAATTTACTTCTTAAGCAGTCGGGTTTTTTGATTTATAACTTTCTAGTTAACTTTTTTTTTCTAATTAGGTACATTTAAACTAATAAGAGCTTTAAACTTTTGAAATCACCTCTGAAAATTGTGATCCCCACGAAGGGTTTGGAAGAAAAATAAAATTGGGCCCCCACAATATGGCGCCCAAATGCCACCATTTTTCTATTTTTCAATTCAAATGTAGGCAGTGACTCTCGTAAGGTTAAGACGAATCGATTGACGAAAGAATCATCAAAATCGGCCAACGCGTTTGGTCTCTAGAACGCACATTAGCCTCCTTCGGCAGTCGGGTATAAATATTGGCCACATATTTTTTGCTTTATCAAATCAATACAAAATCACGAAGATAAAGCGCATCAAAGATCGGATTGTGACGTAAATCCTCAGTAAGAATTGTACCAAGCCGTGACGTCGTACGAAATTTCAACGCACTGTATAGTCGTATTTTTTGGTTTATGTGGCAAAAGAAGAAATACGTCTCCAATATTTTTAGGTAATCTAATTTTTTTTTTTTTAGAACTTTGCCCCACACTAGGAATTTCTTCCTGTATCGTGGGTGCGTTTACAAACATATAAACTCACATACACAACACCCAGAACCGGAACAACTAATTGTAGGTCATACAAATATTTGTTCCGTGCGGAAATCGAACCCGCGACACGCAGCGCAGCAGTCAATCGCTCAACCACTACGGAATATATAGATTTTTTTGTCATCATATCTGTTGTTAAGAGCCGTCAATTTCTATGAGTAAACAGTGACACTCACTGACACGATTGGTGTGCACGTAAAGTATTGATAATGCCTTCTCTAGCTGTGATCACCGAGGCGTCTTGATGTTCCGTAAATAGTGAAAACCAGATGCACTAATTAATTTATTTGAAGCAAATATCTGAAGGATTTTGTAGAGGTTCTTGATTGAAATACTTAAGAGTTCTATCCCGTTATTCGGATTGGAATCAGAGTCTGAGCTTAAGTTGGTATGCAGAATTCTAGAGAGAGGAACTTCCTAACAATACCTGTCGCGTCCAAGAGTTTGCTTTCTGTATCCAACTGTCTTGTGGTGGCCTGTGTAGGGGTTGGTCGAGACTCTTTGTTGTAAGTAGTTCTACTGCAATTTTAATTGCGTCGATATGCTATATCGCGTACGTACAGGTACGTAGGTTTTATAAGAAAAATTCAAGTGCAAAATTTCAAAAAACTCAAATTATATATGCCACCTTCAATATACCCTCGGTCTTGTGGGCTTAATGTGGGTAATGCATGCGCAAAGCGGATAACTTATGCTGTTTTAGAGATAGTCCTTGTTCCAATTTTATCAAAGCAGCGGATTCGGTCACCAATCGTTTCGCCTTCTCTCAACGAAAACACACTTTTTCATGTTTATACACGCCACTTTAGGCTACTTCTCAACTCTTTTCCTCACAACTCCGAATCCCGCGTCCGCGCGTTTCTTTTCTAACCCCGCGAACATGGGGAGAGATTCCACTCAGAGCGCCAGTATAGACGCACCCGCTTTTTCATTGGCTCAAAAACTCACTCCGGCAAAGTATCGTATATAACATCCAATCGAAATCAAGTATTTTGACATAAGGAAAATAAAGTGTTGTCAATCGAATAAAATCGAACTGAGATTTGAATCAGAAGCTAAATGTTGCCAATTAAACAAAACTGAATGATAGTTAAAAGGTGATTCGACCGCAGTCATAGCCTCAAGTTCTACTTCTCCTACATATACATATTTAAATTTAGGCACTAAGCGGCACTTTTAAACGTCAAACATTTTAATTTAGAAGTAATCATACATGGCTTAAACTGACAATTTGATGATTCAAGGTTGGAGGACATGCCTTGGAATATAGAGGTTATATAGCAGTCCGAGTCCATCTTAGCACATCCCAATTTTGAATTATTTTACTTTGTTATTCAGGAGATACTTATATCATGAGTTATGATCAACTACTTTTAAGGTTTTTTGTGTCGTGATTGGTTATATAAATCTTTCGTCAACTCTCTTATTCAGATGCATGAAGTATTATATTTTGTTTAAATTCAGGGCAGGAATCTATCCCAACAATAGAAAATTAGAATATTCATCAACCGCAGCGCTTAATAAGCTTAGCTAATCATAATAAAAACGGCATGCATGTAACATAGCATCATAAACATTATTAATAACCTGACCCACATCTTCGCAAACTAGTAACTGGGTTACACTATACCTCTTGGCAAGACTGGCGACAGATATCCTGGCTTCTGACTACATGTAACGAATACTAAACAAAAATCTGCAAACGACAGCTTAACATATTTTCCAAAGCCGGATGAGTCTTGGCATGCTATGAAATAATAAAATAGAATAGAATGGGATGGATTGGAATGGAATGGAACGGATCGGATCGGATTGGAATGTAATAGAATACACATCTCTTTTATAAGAAAAATTTATACGGGTACAAAGGCATTCTTATTTCTGACAGTGATATCTAACAGACACCCTTTCCAAAGGTGGTCAATTGGTCACCCATCCCCAGACCGACCAGGGCAAGAGTTAATTAACCTAACGAAGATCGACCCGTGCGGCTGTTATTAAGTAGCCAAGAGCTAATAATAAAATTAACTATTCATTATATATAATAAATTTACATACAACAATATAAATAACCTGACCCACATCTCTTTCACTGATAAAAGCAGAAAATTAGTCATTTTCTTATTATTATAACAGCCACGACTAATAAGTGGCTGTCGGTGAATAAATGAATAAGAATGGAGAAGAATAATTGAGATGAAATGAGGACATACTTAGGTTGTGTCACGCCATGGAGGTTGCGTTTACAAAGACGATTCATCTTTAAAAAATCTTCTGGTTATGTCTTACTCAAACGACACGTAATATTAAATCTTTAACTTTAATTGATCAGCATTGACATATGCCAAGAACATTTAAATGGTCTCAATTAGATATATTAGTACTGTCTGCGTTATCGGAGTCAATTTTTTTTTTTTTTTAAGTTTAGTTGAGTTTTTTTTATTTTTCATAAAAGTTTTTTTTGTCGGGCATCTACGAGAAGCAGCTGCTAGCTTAGACCAACCGTTTCAGCCGGTCGATTCAGTAAAAGAACACCGTGGAAAAAAAAGTGAGCATAATTTATGATGTCGTTCAATTGATGCTAAGAGATTGACAAGCAATATTATGTTGGATAATATACAGGCTGCATGTAGAGTGGTTTACTATACGGACCTTGTGGAACGAATTGTCGTGCCTTCAAGCGTTTTTGCCATACCTCTTGTTAGCTTACAATGTTAGGATCCAGCTACTGGGCTAACCCATTTGTACACGACCCTTTGCGCCTATTGACATTGTTTGTTCTGTCTCTTGCTTGATGTGGAGGGAAGTGGAAATTTGTATTTTTAGGGTTCCGTAACTAAGGGTAAAAACGGGACCCTATTATTAAGACCTCCACTGTCCGTCTGTCTATCTGTCTGTCTGTCTCCAGGCTGTATCTCATGAACCGTGATAGCTAGTTAGTTGAAATTTACACAGATGATGTTTTTCTGTTGCTGCTATAACAATAAATACTAAAAACAGAATAAAATAAATATTTAAGTGGCGCTTCCATACAACAATCGTAATTTTTTTGCGATATTGGTAAGGAACCCTTCGTGCGCGAGTCCGAATCGCATTTGACCGGTGTTTCCTTCTCCTCCGTTATTTTTTCTGATTAATTTCGTTTCGGGCTCCAACACAGTTAAATTCATTCTCCGGGACTTCGTCGAGCTTCATTGCCTCGGCGCTTTTTGGTCGCCATTGTTGATTATGGCTTACAGGAGTTGCAGTGGTTTAGGAAGAGTGCGGGGGGATTGTCCCAAAAAAAGCTCACTCCAAGCTCACTTTACCTCAGTTATCACGGTGCGATGATTACAGAATAGATACGTGGTGCTTTTTTAGACACGAAGGATTCCCGGTGTGTAATGAATAATTACCAATACACAGACTTATCTTGGCTGATATTATTTCGTCACAAGGTCATCTCCAATGTATTCTGTGGTTTTAAGGGTAAATACGGTTTGAATAGATAATTGTCCATGTGAATTAATACTACCGAATATATGAATATCGTTACTTGAATATAATGAAGACGAATACCCTTCAGCAAGGTTGTGTGTTTTGTATACATAATTGATGTGTTATTACCCCTCTGCCGAAGGAGTGTAATGTGTTTATTAGTCTATGTATATATTATGTTTGTTCCTATGTGGCGTTCTAGACACCAAACGCGTTGGCCGATTTTAATGATTCTTACGTCAATCGATTCGTCTTAACTATGTGAGTGTCACTAACTACATTAAAATTGGAAAATAGAAAAATGGTGGCTTTTGGACGCCATTTTGTGGGGACCCAATTTTTTTTTCTTCCAATCCCATCCTGCGGAGTATCAAAATAAAGGGTTTTAAGATTTGGTTTCAAAAATGTATAACTCATATGTTAACTAAAAAGTTATAAATAAAAAAAAAGTTAATTCAAAAAATTAATAAGCCCGACTGCTTGAGAAGCGAACTAAAAAGACGTAAACAAGAAGAAATTCATGCTGTGCAGTCGGACGATACATCTGGTTTTGGTCAGCCAGCTTGCGAATATGTATCCTCTGACTGCACAGCATGGGTATTCGTGGTCGCTCACAACGGGCCTCATCAAAAAGCTTACAGTCACCCTAACGCCAATGGAGAGGTCTATGCTCGGAGTTTCCTTGCGTGATGGAATCAGAAATGTAGAGATCCGCAAGAGAACCAGGGTTATCGACATGGCCCGTAGAATTGCCAAACTTAAGTGGCAGTGGGCAGGGCACATTGCACACAGAACGGATGGCCGATGGGGCAGATAGGTTCTGAGGTGATTCCGTGTATTAGGGCAGGTGGACCGATGACCTGGTGAAGGTTTCGGGGATCCGCTGGATGCGGGACGCACGAGACCGGTCAGTGTGGTGACGCTTGAGAGGCCTATGTCCAGCAGTGGACGTCTTTTGGCTGATATGATGACGATGATGATGAACACAACATCACGCCGGTATTCCCTGCGAACAGTTATGTTTAAGTCTTATGTAATAAGGGGCGAGCCTATTGCCACCAACCGTGCACAAATCCTTACTCCGGGCTGCTACTGATAGATTCCAGATGGAAAACCCCAATAGCACTTTGCCAGACCCGGGCACCCAGAAGTAGCGCTGGACCAACGAGGAAAAAGGAATGATAGGGATGATGACAAAAAATATATATTTAGTCCGTCAGTAAGATGACCTAAATATATTGGACATGTATTTTTTTCTATTGCACGTCAGCAAAAAAGTGCGACGATACAGTGCGTTAGAATATTGTGTGACGTCACGGTGTGCTACACTTTATACTGAAAAAGTGACGTCACAAGCTCCTGTCACAATACTCCTGAACTGTGATACACTTTATCTTTGTGTTTTTTAGGATTCCGTACCTCGAAAGCAAAAAACGGAACCCTTATAGGATCACTTTGTTGTCCGTCTGTCTGTCAAGACCCTTTTTCGCAGGAACGTATCTAACTGAAATTTATATCAATTACTCAAGTCTACTGTCCCTTTAAAGCTGTGAAAAATCAAACTTCTAGGCCAACGAAATCAAAAGATACAGCCGTTTATGCCGCAAATTTCTGCAAATTTTCGACACTCGCAACTCAGAATCTTGAAATTTGGTGCGAAGCAACGTCTTATAGCACAGATAAAGGAATAATTGCGAAAACTGTAAATTTTTAGTTACATCATATAATATAAATATTTTTAATAATTTTAAACTTACTACCCCTTTCCTCATGAACACGTAGAGGTATTAAATTGAAATTCACATCAAATACTCAGGTCTATAATACCTTTAAGCTGAGGTTTGTACGGGACCCTCGGTGCGCGAGTCCGACTCGCACTTGGCTGGTTTTTTTTTATTTATTTGATAAAGCAAAAAATACGGGTTCAACATAATTTTATAATCTCACTGACGGGCTAAATAGAATTATCAATTTTAGACTCAGGAAACATCCCTATTGTCACAAATTGATTAATCATACATTTTACAAGGGTATCGTAACGTATGCTAAGTATATTACTGTCCGCAGTCGTCACTTGATTAACAACTTGTTCGGATCTGATTTAAATCACAAATCTCTGAAGTTTTAGCTGTGACAACAACGTCTTTTGAGAATAACAATTTTAGTAGAATAGGTACAGATGACCTGAGATTATTTTTACTATTTATTATCAATAGGCTCGCGCTTGACCACTATCTCACCTGATGGTAAGCGATGATGTGGTCGACGGGGAAGCATGCTTGCCTAGAAGTAACCTATTCACTCTTGACTTAAAGACCCCTAGATTGTAGGTATCGGGCAACACAGACTCCGGCAGGGAATGCCACTCCTTAGCTGTACGCATAATAAAAGTGTCCCCAAAACGTTTTGTGCGTATGGGTGGGATGTTCACCGTGTACCGATGACGCATCGCTGTGCGTCTGGTTGTCCGATGATGGAACGGGCTGGGCGGAATTAAATCATGCAATTCCATCGCACACTCTCCGAAATTTAACCGATAAAAACCGACAAGCTGGCAACTCTTATGATTATTCATAACATCATGCCCGGATCCTTGAAAACGGTAAGCAGAGCTGTATAGCAAAAGGTATACTACCAAATTATGCTTGTTAACTGAATACCCATACTCCCAAAAATCTCCTTGGTGGAAAAATCTATAATACAACTTTTCTTGAACAACATTCAAGTCATTTCTTGCACATTCTTCCACATAAATATAGACTTGGGAACGTACAACTTTTGCTGTTAATCGAATCCTTAACGATTCATAAACAATCATCATTCAGCCGAAATACGTTTAGTGCTGAACATAGGCTACCCCCAAGTGTCACCAAATCGACTGATGCGACGTGCGTGATGCATGAGTCTATAGAGCAGTTTTACAACAGTTTCCATGAAAACCCGTTGACGCATTACATGTCTACGAGTCTTTAAAATCTAGATCACCATCATCATCATCAGCCTAATGTTCCCACTGCTGGAACACAGGGCTTCTCTCTGTGAGAGAAGGAACTGGCCTTAATCCACCACGAGGGCCCAGAGCGGGTTGGTGGTTGTCTCATATTTTCGAATTTTTGTTTCTTGGACATGGCGGTTTCCCCACGATGTTTTCCTTTACCGTTTTTAGAGCAGTGGTGGTGAAATATTTACACAATAAAGCGCCTGCCTGGATTTTAAACCCACGACCTACGACCGGTACCACTAGGCCACCACTGCTCTAATAAAAACTAGATACTAAAATAAAATTATAGAATAGAATAGAATGCATTTAATTGTCAGAATATTGTACAAAGCTGTTATGTGAATTAAGTTTACGATCAAAATATTCTGCCGTTTCCGGCGTACAAATATGGTTTGTAAAATTATGGGTTATCATTACATTAAAATTACTCCCGTTATTTATCATTAAAATTACAAATAATTTAAATAGATTGAACGATAGCATTTATAGTCAATAAATCAGTCCAAGAGCGAGCGAAGCGAGCTCGGGAGCTTAGGGCACCCCAACACGGATAGGTTAGGTTCGAAGGCACATTTAGCAAAGAGATTAATTATATAAGTCAAAATTCAATGAAGTCAAGGAGATAAATATTATTTATAGGCAATAATGTCAAATATTTAGGTAAATTTTTCATTCATATAATCTTCAGTCGAGTAATAACATTTGCTTACAAGGAAGTTAAATAATTTAAATTTAAAGGTTCTGAGGCTGACTTACCTATTTATTAAGACCAAGACGTAAAAATTTAAATATTCATCCCATTTCTTCCTCATAGAACACAAAAATCTTATAAACTTTACTCTCAAAGTCTCGACCTCGATCTACTTCAAACATCCATAAAAATGCGGAATTTATTTTAACAACCGTATTTTGCGAGAAGGAAGCTATTGAGATGAATAATGGAAGAAACAGAAGGATCTCTGTTAGGAATAATATTGCTGTCTCTTGTACAAATCACACGTCATGTACGTAATACCTAAAAACACTCCACATAATTATAGCTATTCATTAATTCCAACATTCTTTTGCAAACAAATTATACAATGGCACATACTCCAACTCAAAACATTTATTTCAATAAAAAAATAAGTTCAAAAACTAAAATCCGACTACTGAAAAATCACGCTCTAAAAAGTATGAAACAAGAAAATATTCTCATCTGAAATTGTTTCATCTGAAATTGTTATGTACACACTATTCGATAATGTATCGAAACCTAACCTTCAAAAGGTGCCTGGCCATTTGAGGAAAAAACCAGGGCGTGTGGGATTTTTACCTTAATTAAATCATCATGGTTATCACCATCAGCAAATCAGCAAATGGGCCCCGTTACCTCTTAAAATACCTTTTTTTTTTTTTTTAGGTTGGATAAATGCTCATGCATATTGCGCTACCACGGGGAGATAGCGCAGTTATGTGGGTAAACTCCACGGTTTCCTCCTGTGCCGCTTATGGCGGGAAGACGGGTACGCGTTAGCACTCACCGCAAACCCGCCGCGGCTGTCCATCATCGGACCCTCCTCTGGGGAGTACTCCCCATCACCGGCGCACCAGAACACACTGTGCGCCGTGACCACCCCAGGGACCAAACCAGCACATGCGTACCAGACGACCCTGTGTATGACACCCTTGGTCCCCTTGTGACGGGTCAAGGTCAATGGCCCCGCCACCTACCATTTTCGCCAGCAGGGGATAGGGAGAGCGGCCAATGCTATACCGACACTCCTCCTCCCCTGCGGCCCCACCGCGTCCGCCATCTGACGGTGGCGACCCCGTCCAGGCCGCGGAAGGTAGGGACTTAGGGAGAGCGGCGCACCGCAATAATGGCAATCCTCTCCCGCTGCGGTCTCTAACCCTCAGCCGTGATATCGTATGGGTTTGGGAGACCCCATACGACATCGCGGCCCGAATCAGTTGCGATGTCGCCCAGGCAGCACCGCAACCTACATGATGGCCGCTACGTCGTCGGCTTATCGGCAAAAGCCCTGACGAGCGGCCCCTCCTCGTGTTCCTCTTAGCTTCACCGTGGGTGACCAAGCCACGGTTAATGAGCCCCCCCCGCCTCGACAATGCGGGAACCCACCGGGGGTGTTAAAATACCACCTAGGACCACCCCCTTGTGCGACGTCTGTTAAGGCTCATCCTTAAGGATCCATTAAATATCCTATTACCAACTTAAAACAAAGTAAAATTCCTGACAATTAACTTATGAAACAATGACCCAAGATTCATCAAGGAAAAATGTCCCCAAAATCTCTGAACAGAATGGGCCAGCGAGACAGAATTAAAGTTTGAAAAGGCGTCCTTTTCCGTTGATTTGGTTCTAATTAAAAACTAATTTTGAAGTGTCAAACGTGATTCGTGGCAGCTCTGGGTAGGACGGGACGAGATGGGACAAGTTTCGATTGTCGCTAACTTGTTGGGGTGGGGTGCGGTTGTTGTTAAAGCGATTCATGATTTTTCCGCTGGTTGCAAAAAATACAGAACCGGTCGGTTTGGTGATACTTATGGAGGCCAGTGTCCAGTTGTGGACGTCTTTCGGCTGAAATGTATGCATGCGCTGCACTGGCAGTAAAATTATGTAAAGATGTTTAATATCAGACATGATTTAAATTATTTAACTATATACCATTGTATCTCATCTCATCTCTCTCTCTCATCTCTTTTTTGACTCCCAATGACCCTTGCCCTTTTAGACGTGTCCGTAGTTTAATTTTTATTTATTATTTATTTAAAACTTAATGCAACATACAAGTAAATAGGTGGACTTAATATCTGAGGCATCCTCTACCAGTCAACTAAAGGTGGTGGAGAGATAACATGGCAGGTGCATAAAAATTTAAATAATTATTGAAGTAAAATTAATTAACAATATATATATTGTATCTAAAATAAACATACATACGTATTTACTATAATAAATACGTTCATATATATATATATATATCTTATACAGGGTGTCCCAGAAATCGACGTCAAGCCGTAAATGGGTGATAGACCAAGTTATAACAGTTCTCAGAAAAATACGAAAAAAAATCTATCTCATGTTTTTAAAAAATTATGTTCACTTTAAAAATTTACTAAAAAAATCAATCCCTGTAATGGTTCTTTAACTCCAATTGCTACAAATCCCATAATTTATCTAATTTTTTTATTATTATGTAATCTTGAATAATGCTTGTGTAGATTTTTGCCTAAAATTTAAAGCCAACTCCTCCTACTTAGAAGAAAATTAAACTTTTTCAAAACCAAATTATTCAAATTTACTGTTTCCCCCAAATTTAACTGACTGTACTGAAAAAAAAATTTACTACGCTAGTTTGGCAAGTAACATGAAAAATTGGCGCATTTAATAAGGATTCAAAAATAGTGTAACACTTGCTAGATTACGTTTTCAATAACTAGTCAAATTTTTTTTTGTAAATAGCCTCGGTTTTTACACAAAATGTCCATACTTCCTTAAAATGACTTTAGCTTACCTAAAGCTTTGCTAAACTCCGTTTCTAGTTCGATAGAGACGTTACGTAATTTAAGAGCAAAGTTATGATAGTGACTCAACCTTTTTACTTTAAGTCAGGACCAGTTTTCTCATCTTAGAAAAAAAAAACAAATTATCAGATTAAATTTTTTTTATTACAATTTTTAAGAAGATGTCGTGCTTGCATTGCCGTCGAAGGAAGGCAGTTTGAACATTTATTGTAATAAAAAAAAAAAATCTGATAATTTGTTTTTTTTTTCTAAGATGAGAAAACTGGTCCTGACTTAAAGTAAAAAGGTTGAGTCACTATCATAGCTTTGCTCTTAAATTACGTAACGTCTCTATCGAAATAGAAACGGAGTTTAGCAAAGCTTTAGGTAAGCTAAAGTCATTTTAAGGAAGTATGGACATTTTGTGTAAAAACCGAGGCTATTTACAAAAAAAAAATTGACCAATTATTGAAAACGTAATCTAGCAAGTGTTACACCATTTTTGAATCCTTATTAAATGCGCCAATTTTTCATGTTACTTGCCAAATTAGCGTAGTACATTTTTTTTTCAGTACAGTCAGTTAAAGTTGGGCGAAACAGTAAATTTGAATAATTTGGTTTTTAAAAAGTTTAATTTTCTTCTTAGTAGGAGGAGTTGGCTTTAAATTTTAGGCAAAAATCTACACAAGCATTATTCAAGATTACATAATAATAAAAAAATTAGATAAATTATGGGATTTGTTGCAATTGGAGTTAAAGAACCATTACAGGGATTGATTTTTTTAGTAAATTTTTAAAGTGAACATATTTTTTTAAAAACATGAGATAGATTTTTTTTCGTATTTTTCTGAGAACTGTTATAACTTGGTCTATCACCCATTTACGGCTTGACGTCGATTTCTGGGACACCCTGTATATAAAATTCTCGTGTGATGACAATGTTAGTTACCTTACTTCTCCGAAAGGGCTTTACTGATTTTTACCAAATTTTATATGCATATCCAGTAGGTCTGAGAATCGGCTACTATCTATTTTTCATACCCCTAAGTGATAAGGGTTGTTCACCCTTAACTTTCTTTTAATTTAATAATTAATTTTTGGGAAAAAAAAAATTGTTTTTAGTTTTCTATAATGTGGCATTAAAAATACATACAACCCTAAATTTTTACCCTTTTATCACCAACCCCTATTTTTAATAGCCATTTTAGTAATTTAATCATTTTTCATCCCGCTCGATAACTGATCAATTATTGTCTTTTAAATAATATAATGCGGGGTAATGGGTAGGGTTTTTTTTTTTTTTTTTTTTTCTTAACACTAATCCCCGCCAACTTAATTGGCGCCTTATGTGCTTAACCTCTATCATTCCGGTCAATCTTTCATGCCTCTCGTACATCCATTCTTCATACTAACTCTTTCTTTCATACATCACCTTGCATTCTGTGGGTAAGAGTCCCACTTAATCTATTCTACTGGCATGATTTATTTCTTATAAAAATAACAGAATGTGTAAAAACAAAATTACAATGTGCAATAAAAGGTGCATTATATCACAGGTCGCACAAAAGTGCCATATCACCAATTGAGCCAAAATGCTGTTATCACAGATGTACAAGGTGATTTATCACTGCTGATAGTGTAAATATAAAATTTTCGGGATTAAACCCACAAGCACAGGTGTTAAAAATATCACAGTAGTCTTACACAAGCTAAAAACTTAGGTACTAACATGAAATACTGTCGGCTATACGTGCCTGTGCTGCATTCCGTGCTTACATTTAAATATTATACAAAATACTAATGAAGCACGGTGCGCTTCAGGTTTTGTTTCGACGTATAACCGCAGTGGCTACGCTAATGCAGTACTCCAGAAACTTTTCCCTGGTCTTTTTGTCCATGAGCCCATGCAGTGATAACAATTGATACAGTAGGGTAGGTGGGTAGAGTAGGTATGGTAGTTAGGGTAGGTACCTACCTACCCTAACTACCATACCTACCTAGGTAGCCAATTGACGGGAGCGAAGCCCCGGGGTATATATATATACATTAATAGAAAGGTGAGTGAGACGACTCCGCTAATAATATTATATTATGAATTTAACAAACACTGCTTTAATAGAATTTTTTGTTTTGGAAAATATTATATACCTTTTTTTTCGAAAAAAGGGCCTGTGCAAAATTAGCTTTATATTTAGTTGCACTACTACGGCATTAGAAATTATTTTAATTCAAACTAACAACGTTTAACAGCTCTATGGACGAATATTAGTTAGTGTTCCAAGTTTAAACTGACGTTAATTATTTCATCCTCATTGCTTCATCTTAACCTTGCGAGTGTCACTGGAGACATTAAAATTGAAATAAAATAAAAATTATTGGATTGGGTTTGCCATAATGTGGGGATCCCAATTTTTTACCACCCCATCCATCGTGTATGGTATAATAAAAAGTCTTAAGAGGTGATTACAAAAATGTGTAACACTTATATGTTTAAAAGTAATTGGAGTAAAAATATGATAACTAAAAACTTGTTAAAAAAACACGATTGCTTAAGAAGCGAACTAAAAAGACGTAAACAAGAAGAAAATCATGCTGTGCATTCGAAAGAAACGTAATACGAGCTGACTGACCAAAACCATAATGTATACTCCGACTGCACAGAGACGGAGACGGTGTCGCGTCGATAAAATGTAACTTTACTAGAGCTTCGGCAAAATACTTTTCGTACAAGATATATTTGGCCAAATATCACAATAAGTATTCTAGAAGTTCAGAGCGTCAAAGCTATGCCACATATCGTGTACACTGTAGCCCGACCCAACACTCGCTCTAGTCATTTTGATTTAAGTATCTCAATATAAACATTACGTACAGACACAGACAGACGATCCTAGCTAGAACTTGTTCATGTAATTCTAATCTAGGTCTGGGATAGATAGGATATCTATGTGAATGTCTAGTTCGGAATGGATTTTGGGTGGATACCTAATGAGGCGTTCCGGTTGAGACGGGTCGATTTTAGTCGCATGACTAATTGGAAATAATGGCCTAACGGCCAGATTGCCTTAACAGCTACTACGAAAACTAGATCTTTTTACCAAATTCAAAAATAGGAGGTAGGCAATCAAATCGATACGTATGTATGTTATATTCACGTATTTTTCTCTATGTGGGCTTCTAAACATGTGTGCCAAATTTCATACATGTAAATTTGTTTGAATGTATGTTTGTCCACGCCTTTATCCGAAACTACTTATTAGAATGTAAACATTCTTTTTTTTTAATAAGGTATCTCTGAACTTAGGGAATAGTGTAAGTTTCATCAAAATCGGTTCAGCAGTTTTCATGATATGGAACATACAACCAAAATCCTTAGCGACTTCCAAAGCAAAACGCTACAAAGAGAAAAATACTTTCTTTTCCGAAGTCGGTGTCTTTTTTACCAATTTTTTTTCATTTTTCGACACCGACTTCGGAAAAGAAAGTTTTACTTTTCTGTTTTTAGTTTTGGTAGGTACCTCAAATTACCATGAAAATTACTATTAAATTAATCTTTTATTGACGAAAAACATTGCACAACGATTCCAATAAGCTCAAACAATGTAAGGATACATTGTTTTATTTCGGAATTTTAGTCCTATATTCCGGCTTCATCATCAGATCAGTTCGATGTTACCAATTATTTATAAGTTTTTGCTTTATCATAGTCGGTTAACTATTCGAGATATCTTATTCCCGTATGACATTCTTGTCACTAAGGAGTTCCAGTGACCCTCTCTGGTCTTCTTCATCAGTTCCACTTCCAGAGCCTGCATTGTTGATGAAAATACCCAAATCGCTATACGTATGCTTATAATATTTGAGGAGTCCCTCGATTTCATCAGGATCCCATCATCAGATCCTGACTATGTTACCACCTAGGAAGTATACCCTTTCAAACTAAAGAAGAATTTACCAAGTTGACCCAGGCGTCTTTGAGTTATCGGGGAATAACAATAAAAAAAAAAAGATTCCGTCGAATCGAGAATCTCATGCTTTTTTTTTAAGTGGGTTAAAATACTTCATTCGAATTTTATAATGATTTTTTAATATAATATGACTAAGATACAATAGGTTTGATATATAGAAGTTCGGAAAGTGTAATGTGTCGAATGTACTATGGGCTATGCTTATATGCTAAAAGGGCATACGATAAATACACATTGCTATAATAATGAGGAAAACTAATAAGTGAACAGCCAGTGGAAAAAAAAATAGTTTAGCAGATGATACACAAACTAATGATACGGACTATGAATAATGATAGGTAAATAACCTAATGATATATGGACTAATAAATTTATAAGATGGTTGTGCAGAGGGAATACATAACACCCTTCGAATAAAGATTGGGCGTTAGCACCTGATCTTTGGCTGTGAGGAGACGGAGGGGGCTTGCTGTCTTCATCTTCAAAAATGCATGACGCATCTGGATGTATGTTTCTCATCGGGATGGCGACTTGTACGTTTCGAAATCGTCTTGATAAATTGTCAAAGCAGTTGTTGAAGATCTGGATACAATTTATTTTTTTCAGAATGGTTGCGACGTATAAAGCCATTCGGGCATCGTTTACAGATTTTCAGTAACAGATATGTTAGCATAAACCTAAGAGATTGATGAGCAGAGATACGCAGCATAGCAGAGAAACAGATACACGTTCTTGTTCTCAATGTCAATATTGGTTATGGAGTGGGTCGCCCCAGGGTGCTAACGCTGATTACACTTACTCGTAACTTTGAAGCTAATATTATTTTTGAAACCTTGAGTAAGGAGTTATGTTAGGACATTGTTAAAGCGTAATATGTCTATCTTATTTTATTTATTACTAACGAGTGAGACGGGAAGTGGAACATATTATTATACTTACCACGTTTTTCTTTTGTAGGATCCTGTAATCTGTGTGAGGTCCACCCGCTTGAATTTATTTTCGAGTGCGTTAGTTTTTTATTTTGCGATAACTCATCTGCATCATTCATTCTTTTTATATTGGAGAAGATATCTCTCAACTTAGGGAATAGTATAAGTTTCATCAAAATCGATTCAGCAGTTTTCAGAACTCCATAACGACAAACAGCACGAATGTGTAAATTGAGGTATTATGGGTATTATGTCAATCCTTTAGATACCGTACTACAGAACTTGCTCAACTTTTAGTGATGAATTACCAAAACTAAAAAGATAAAAATAAAAACTTTTTCACAAAATAAACCGTCTTCCAAAGCAAAACACTGAAAAGAGCAAAAATAACTTTCGTTTGGTAAGTCGGTATCGCAAAACGACAAAAAAAAAAAGAGGCACCGACTTCCGCAACGAAAGTTATTTTTGCTCTTTTTAGTGTTTTGCTTTGGAAGACGGTTGTACAAATATTTCCATATTATTGTTTTGCCATATTTTCTGCTTCTAACAAAAATTTACCTACCATCTTCTTATATATGTCGCATCATGGCTGGCCGATAGATGCAAACCATCGGGAAAAGACATCGTGTATGGGCAGGTCGGTGGGTACAGTCGTGCAAATGAAATAACATAAATTATTCGATACACTGGGTTTATTTAAATAGTTCACAGTTACAATCTTGCTCACTAATATTACTGATCGATACCGATTCTACAACGTCTTAGCTCCTAGGGCGGTCAGTACTCAACTCTTATATTCTGTGTCCCCACCACACAGGTCGTTAGAGAAAGCGCGCCACAGCGTAGTTGTTCTTGATTTGCCGACAGGTGGCGTGCTCGTGATTTGTTTTGACGTCCGTACTATTGACTAAACCCGACTCGACCATCCTGCGATACAGGCGTCCTCGTCTGTTCCTCATTGTCAGGTTTTAACAGTGTATCGAATCATGTGGAAATCTTCAATGGAAGTCCTCAGCCCTTGGGGAAAGCTGAGGGGTCTGTCAGACTCTTACTGACTAAAACCACATGGTGTTCTCTAGGCCGTAATTCCTATTGAGAGGCGAGCGTGGAACACAGCACGTCGCCTTCTCGGGCCTCTCTCAGGTGACAGACTCCCCAAATCTATCACCCGCAGGCATTATCTTCTTGTCCTTGCTCCATGCCATCTCATGTCGTGTTGCGCTACACGTTCTTAGTCCACTCCGTTCTACCAGTCTCCAATCGTACAAGGGAAGTTTTCTGAAACACACAAAATCTCCACACAGTATTCGCTCGTCCAATCCTGACTCATACTCTAGGTGAGTGAGGAAACATTTTGCATAGTTACATATCGAAAGGATCACTGGTCTAGGTATTTCTTTACAACAGAAAATCCCTACAGTTACAATCAAGCTGGTCTAAATCGTCATCCACCAATGCAGGTGAGATTCCTGCAGCACCTCGAAAGGATCACTGGTGTAGGTATTTCTTTACAACAGGAAACCCCTACAGTTACAATCAAGCTGGTCTGAATCGTCACCCACTAAAGCAGGCGAGACTCCTACAGCGCAGTTACAGTCAAGCTGGTCTGAATCGTCACCCACTAAAGCAGGTGAGATTCCTACAGCACCTCACAGATCACTAAAGTTCAAATATGCTGGTCTGAATCATCACCCACTAAAGCAGGTGAGACTCCTACAGCGCATCACAGATCAACACCCACAACAGCAGGAGTGATCTTGACATCCCATTTACAAAAATGATCATCTTCCACAAAAGTAGAAAAGACCACATACTAATTGATCATTCCAAAGATTCTATTATAGCTTCGGAATTATCTACACTTAAGGTGCGAGAGCTTATGGAAAATGTTTCCTCTGACTCCGAGGGCGTATTATTAATTACAGGTACAAAAGACATACCGAACTCATCATCTGTCGTCACGGTCCATTCATCATCATCATCACCATTATTTTCGCAAATTTCCAAATAACCTTCTTGCCCTTTAGGTACTTACTTAAATTTTACTACCCTTAAATTTTTATTAGCAATTTTATAAATTCTGTTAATCAAAATTAGAATACCAAAATTATTTAAATTTTCGTAATGAGGGCTTGATGATTCGACCGTCATCAACATTAACATGGTGACCTCACCTCTGGCGTGACTATGTGAGTTTACCTTCTTTCAACGTCATAACTCAAAATGAACCTTCTGCAAGGTCTCTAACATAAACATGAACATTCACACCAGACATAGTGTCACACAGACTTACAGGTGCCATACAGGCCTTCAGTTGACACACAGGCTCACAGTTGCCACACAGGTCAACAGCTGCCACACAACGCTCGGCTACTCCTGACCAAAATAGATCATTGGGTTCGTGAAAATAGGGAAATTTTAGAACTCTACTCTTTAACTGAATCATTACCCTGGGCCATGCACCACAAGTCGATCCAAACCAACTTTAAAAATTCTGCTGCTGCAAAAACTGTCAAGCTTAAAGAAACCCTCGAGTAAAATCTTCAACGCCACGGCCCTCTAGCCGACCAGCAATTGTATTGCTCTCACAACGGTCTCTAGACCCCGACCTCCACCAGAATCCACTGGTACGGTCAATCATAATACATTCGATAGACTGAATTACTAGACACTTTAAGCCTGCTCATCATCATCAAAATTCCTTTAACATCAACATCGACTGGTACATGACCCGTTGGCATCTTCCCTAACCTACCGCGTGCATACTTGTAGGTCCTAAGCGTTCCTATTTAAAGCTTTCATTGTATAACTATCACTGTCCTGTCATAATAACCTATCGCGGACTTAATAAAGTAATTGTAACATTTCCGTTAATCTTTACCATAATTCAAAGGCAATGCATACTCAACGACACCTCTTCGTAGACCCATCGCCACATGTTACTCATGAGGGGCGGTCCAGAATTTGTCGCATGAGTAGACATGTTAATCAGATTTAGTGTCACTACCACTGTCATCAACTATGATGTCTAATTCTCAAGGAACTTGGTGATCGAGGATCCTTCCCAAAAGATTCGCACTTTTTACTCAAAGATTTACATACCGACTGCTAACAAAAGGGAAACAACTAACCCTGATAATATTAAGGAGCTTCACGAATTAATCCGGATCAAAATCTTTAAAATTAAATACCAACAGTAACCATTTACTATCGCTCACTACCTCAGTTTTTATGTAAGGAAAACGATCGCGAGATCTACTGCTATCCTAATGTTACTTTGAAAGTAAGCAAGTGAATTCAGATCTGAAGACGGTGGTCGTAAATCGTGACGCAACATAAGATTTGTTCTGAATACACGTAAATGACCAGTACCGTTACTAACTCGATACAATTGCGATGGCCCTACGTCATTACTAACTGGCTTTGTTGCTGAAAATCTCCTTTTTATGGGATATCTCATCCTAAAGTTCGTATTGAACCAAATCTTGAAACTATACTGCCAATAGGAAACTCATTACCTAACTACTTGCTTTTTACAAGTGTGTCTTAATTACCTAGTGATAGTGCTAGATATAACCACTACCAATTCAGTGATCACTTAACTTAAAACTCGAAATAGCGTCTCTTCAGTAGAGAACCTTCCACCTCACAATCGAAATGACATGGAAGCGACTCACCGAGTATTCCATTTCCCCAACCTCAAACTGCTAGCCTGCCGTTCCTCCTAACCTCTCAGATGTTGACAGGTCAGCCTTCGCATACAGCATCTGAACAGAGGCTCCACTGCGACACAACATGGTATCTGAAACATGAAAAACACTACTAGAGTACTTGTTTACACGGTTATCTTAACCATACACAGCTTTGATGGAAATTAACCGGTGTAGTAACCTAAACCGGCACGGATTTTTTTTTTTTTTTTTTACTGAATGTGAATGCAGAGACCCTGTCCAAAACATGAACCACACATTACAATGTCTCAAATGCCCAGGTAGGTATTCTAACTTCCAAACAATGATAGTCAGCCAAGGCCAGTCAAGGGCTACCGATTATAGAATAATAACCCTTCAACAACACCCAACTTGACCATCGATAACTAACATGAAATTATAACCTAACACAGGCCACCCCGACGATCCATTGACCGCAACAAAACCAGAATTTTGAATAATGAACACTCTTGGCCATAGTCAATAACAAAATGAAAACGACTCACCAGATTGGCTTAGCGGCAGAGCATACACATGGATCTTTCCACACGTCCACACGCTCCTCCTTGACCTGTCCAGCTCCTTGGTTGTTGCTAGCTTCCTTGCTGCTCCGCTCTAGACTGGTTTTTTTTTTATTATTCTAGACTGAGGGTAGTCGCAGAAACGAACCACTACTGTTTTTTTTCTCAACTGACACCGCATTTTATTGCAAGACTGTAACCGCCATTTTCACTAGCATTTTTTTTACGTGTGATCTCATTAGCACGACCGAATCCCAATTCTGATGTTGCATCATGGCTGGCCGATAGATGCATACCATCGGGAAGTCAGGATGTATTCCCTTAGGTTAAGACATCGTGTATGGGCAGGTCGGTGGGTACAGTCGTGCAAATGAAATAACATAAATTATTCGATACACTGGGTTTATTTAAATAGTTCACAGTTACAATCTTGCTCACTAATATTACTGATCGATACCGATTCTACAACGTCTTAGCTCCTAGGGCGGTCAGTACTCAACTCTTATATTCTGTGTCCCCACCACACAGGTCGTTAGAGAAAGCGCGCCACAGCGTAGTTGTTCTTGATTTGCCGACAGGTGGCGTGCTCGTGATTTGTTTTGACGTCCGTACTATTGACTAAACCCGACATATATAAAATTCTCGTGTCACAATGTTAGTTACCTTACTCCTCCAAAACGGCTTTACTGATTTTTACCAAATTTTAAATGCATATTCAGTAGGTCTGAGAATCGGCTACTATCTATTTTTTACCCCTAATGGATAAGGGTTGTTCACCTTTAACATTTTTTTTTTAAATTTTTGGACAATATTTTTTGTTTTTATTTTTCTATAATGTGGCATTAAAAATACAAACAACTATAAATGTTATAATACTCCACAGTCTGCATTTGTGTTCACTTAATAATACCCACTCCCTCTGCAAAATTATATTCCAAGTAATTTTCTCCACTCGCCTATATCAAATTTCCAGTTATAGACAGTTACTGTTTGTTATTTATCGGCAATTACGAGGGTTTTTTTTCAATGTCATGGCCATTGAGTCAATTGGAGTGTAGAGAAGGGGTTGTTGTTATGTTGGTTCAATAAGACTCTTGAAGGAAACCAAATCCTTATTACATAACACGCAAAATGTGCATCTTGTGTGATCTTCCTATTCCTAGGGGAAAAGAAGAACGATAATCATTAAATCTTTAAAACTTAATTCGTATGATAACACTGCATTTGCTCCCTAATGCGTTTTTCCCACCACCGCTCTGAACAACGTCTGTATTACTTATAGAGTTAATAGAGCAGTGAACTCAAGGCGTGAACTCTTATTGGCCTTAATAGGATTTGCAAGGATATCTCTCCGATCGTATTGTGTTGCCGACAGATCAGGCGCAGAACCAACGGCATTTTTTTTTTTTTTCTCTGCTCGCGTTTGACCACTATTTCGCCTGATGTTAAGTGATGATGTGGTCGAAGGTGAAGCACGCTTGCCTAGAAGAAACCTATTCAGTCTTGACTTGAAGACCCACATTTTTTGTTATATTTGCGACTCTAACCCCTAAAACTCCACGCTGTCCTCCTGTGCCGCTTATGGCGGGAACACGGGTACGCGTTAGCACTCACCGCGAACACGCCGCGGCTGTCCGTCACCGGACCCTCCTCTGGGGAGTACCCCCCATCACCGGCGCACCAAAACACACTGTACGCCGTGACCACCCCAGGGACCAAACCAGCACATGGGCGCCAGACGACCCCGTGTATGGCACCCTTAGTCCACTTGTGACGGGTCAAGGTCAATGGCCCCGCCGCGGCCTCCAACTCTCAGCTGCGATATCACATGGGACCTGGGACGCTCCATACGAGTACAACATCGCGGCCCGCCTCAGTTGCGATGGCGCCTGTTACCAAGCGGCACCGCAACCTACTAGTTGGCCGCTACATCGTCGGCTTGATCGGCAAAAGCCCTGACGAGCGGCCCTCCTCGGGTTCCTCTTCGCTTCACCTTGGGTGACCAAGCCACGACTACTGAGCCCCCCCGTCTTGACAATGCGGGAACTCACCGGGGGGGATTACCCCTAGATTGTAGCTATCAGGAAACGTAGACGCAGGGAATTCCACTCCTTAGCTGTACGCACAATGAAAGTATTATCAAAACGCTTAGTGCGTATGGGTGGGATATCCACCATGTACCGATGGCGCATGGCCGTACGTCATGTAGTCCGATGATGAAAAGGGCCAGGCTGAATCAAATTGTGCAGTTCTATCGCACACTCCCCGAAATGTAACCGATATATTGCTTTTCATGCTTTCCAAGGCACGGGAGTTTTACACCATCGCATCGACTTCCAAACTCCGGGTTGTTATAGAGAACCGGAGTATCTTACCAACAGGTGAGATAGTGGGCAAGCGCGAGCATATAATAAATAAATAAAAAATCTCTAATGGAAAAACGCAGTAACACTTTTTGCTCAGCTTAAGAATTGAACCCAGGACCCCACATGTTCAGCAGTGGCATTTGTGACCGCGCGTAGCCAAGTTACTAAGGGCCGATTTCACTAATGAACCTAATCGCGTTTAGTTCAACTAAACTCAGTTTATGCAAATACAGCTTTCTGATTGGTAGTCTCTCAGTTGCCCGTAATCACGATAAATAGTAGTTTGTTAAAAAACACTAATTTACAAAAAAAAGTTAGTGGTGATTCTATTGGGCGTAGATAAAATAAGTAACACGTTTTAGATATGTGAGACCTCTCAACCTCAACAAGCAAAAACTACATAAAATCCTTTAAGCTATACTAATTTCTAACCTATTTTAAACACAACATTCGCTCCCAAGAGGCGTAATTCCCACCCCGCTGCAACGCTCTGAACAATATCGCCTGTATTACATAAGGCACTAATAGAGCCGTGAACTCAAGGCGTGAACGCTGATTGGCCTTAATAGAATTTGCAAGTGCGCCGCCTTGATCCCGATATATTGTGGTTTAATAATTTAATTAGGACACGGAGAGATGGCTGTTTAGTTTAATGGTGCAGTAGGATACAGGGGAGTAAATATAGTTTAAATTAGTACGTAGTGAACTAATCTATTTAATAACGTCTTGTAATTAATTGTTATGGTACCCTCAAGAAGCTCGTGGCTAAATAATAACAGCCGCACGGGTCGATCTTCAAGGTTAAGTAACGCTTGACGAGGTCGGTCCGTGGATGGGTGGCAACATACCGAGTTTCCTCCGTGCCTCGGAAAGCACGTTAAGCCGTTGGTCCCGGCTGTCATTTGAAGATCTTTGATAGTCGTTACGGTTAGTCAGAAGCTTGAGATCTGACACCAGTCTTGCCAAGGGGAAACGTGTTACCCAGTTACTGGGTTGTGGAGGTCAGATAGGCAGTCGCTCCACGTAAAACACTAGTGCTCAGCTGAATCCGGTAAGGCTGCCCCAATATAGTTGGGAAAAGGCTAGGCAGATTGATTGATTTTGGTACCCTAAGAACCACAGAATGGGTTGGATTTTTCGTCAGATTTGATTGCTGCTCAAGATAGCCAAAATTATTAAAGTGTAAGAGTTTCGGCATTATAACATAACATCACACGGGTTTTTCCCGAAGGTTAAGACAGAGGTGACCTACATATTGTAAACCCCTTTCACCAGTGATTTTAAGGTCACACATGTATCAGGGAACGAGTCTTTTACCATCAACCGAGTATACGTCATGTAGACTCCTTCCTGGCTGCTACCTAAAATCGAAAGAATTAAAGTTTTTTTTTTTTTTATTCTTCAAAATTGTGTATACTTGTCATCGGGCAACCTTTGTGCGTAAAGAATTCGGCAAGGCAAATGCAAAGAGTATGAAAAATCGCCAATCGCATGGCGATATGAAAGACGCGATGTGGATTTCCGTCTTTGTGATTGGTCAATTGTTAATACTCTTTCCCTTTTCCTTGCCGAATTCATTACAGTATAAGGCTGGTGAATTTTAAGACGTATATATACCCACTAGCAGTCCCACGCGGCTTCGCTCCCGTCAACTGGCTACCTACCTACTCATTTACCCTACCTACCCTACCCTACCTACACTACATACATGATTGTTGCGTAACTTTAACCGCTTACGCATCGCACGCAAGGGAAGCTCTCAAAAAGGAAAAAAAAAAACCGTTTTTGCAACATTTTTAATTTATGCTCCGCTCCTATTGCTCGTAGCGTGATGTTATATAGCCTTTAATCTTCCTCGATAAATGCACTATCCAACAGAAAAATAATTTTCAATTCCTGAGATTAGCGCGTTCAAACAAATAAACAAACAAATTCTTCAGCTTTACAATATTAGTATAGATTTAAACCTTATATGGTAGTTAATATGTTAATTTAAAGCTTATTTAAGCAAGACGACACACACACGTCACTTTTATTATGCGTACAGCTAAGGAGTGGAATTCCCTGCCAGTGTCTGTGTTTCCCGACAGCTACAATCTAGGAGTCTTTAAGTCAAGAGAGAATATGTTATTTCTAGGCAAGCGTGTCTCACCGTCGACCACATCTTCGCTTACCAACAGGTGAGATAGTGGTTAAGAACGACCTAATAAAAAAAAAAACTACACGTTAAACATTTAATAAATTAACCGCATCGAACACTTGCACACAAATATCAATCAGATAATTTAATCAAACCTTATCCAGAGGCAGCGAAACAAACCATTAGGGTTACAATACTCGATTATTCTTCCATACAAACGTAGTCTGGCGATTACGCCACTGTTTGACGATGTAAGTTCAAAATAAGAAATGATATCAATTTGTCTCATCATTATCTAGCCCTGTATGGAAACAAAAAAGTAAAAAAAAAAATATTTGAAAGTTATGAGCATCGAAAGTTCCATATTTCAACACTAATTTTAACGCATCTTTGGGCGGAAATAAATACCATAAGAAGAAGGAAACTTGCAAAACGGCCTCCATACAGGGATAGATTAGGTAACCAACAATGCAAATAATTTTATTTTGAAAATATACATTTAGTCGTTTTTTCATGATATCTAGACTCCCAAGGGTCTGTTTATAAAATTTCGCCCGCTCGTTTCCGTCCTAAATCACCATCCATTTCGATACAAATTTGCAAAAGTGCGAATTCGTACGCGAACTAGCTTCTTACTGCTCATCACAGCATCTATCTCTTTCGCACGTGTTGTCGGACGAGATAGCATGCATTTTAACCTCACGCACAAAATAGTTCGTGCCGTCGACTAAGGGAACCTTAAATTATGTTCTTGTCTCATTCAGTATCTCCAGAGACAATACTTACGGGAAAGCTCTTATTAGAAGCGGTTTATTTATTGCCATCCACAGTGTAGGAGTGTGTCAACAAATTTAATAGCACAGGCATACCCGTAAATAACTTCTCCTACAAGAAAAGGAACATGATTAAAAAAGTTTTGATCTTACTAACTTTTTTATTGGTTTGGTTGTTAATTCCTTTTTTTGGGTCAAACTATGATTCTTGGCTCAAAAAGAAAACCAAATTGAATGACTGGATCACTTTAATTTATTTATTTTCATCACATTCGTTCCTTCTCTATATTAGAAGAGTCTTGCTTCACAATTACCCTCTTGTTCTAGGGCTCTACAAAATATAAAACAAAATATACTCATACTAGGCTCGCCTGCGTGGTCTCAGTACTTCTCCCAATATCTTTATAAATTATAGCCTATGTTATTCTGATGTATAAGCTATATTTCTGTGAAGTTTCACCAAAATCCTTTCAGTAGTTTTTGTGTCCAAGCCTAACAAACATTTATCCATCCTCACAAATTTACACGGTTTAATTGTTATTGTCGATTTGCCGCAAAGTCGATTCGTCATACTTTTCTAAGTTCCATACATTGAAAGTAAATTCGTCATAAGCATGAAAAAGTATGCGTCAATACGTCACAGGAAGATCAGGTTGTTGTAAATTCGTCACATATCTTCACTTTACACCATTTTTTTTAAAAGTACCGTTAGCATGCAATGTTCTAGCTCAATAGTAGTAGGTTATGGAATGGATCACATGACCTTTTGATGGCAGTTTCAACCCCATACATTCTAGACTTGGCAATTGTTATCACTGATATTATAATGATACCTTGTATAGAGCCTTTGGAGTAAGTCAATTAACGAATATGATATACATTGTATACTCCAAAGTACCGACATGACCTGAAGAATTGCCAAACTTTTAATTGAAGTGGGTAGGGCACATTGAGATCCTGATCCCGCTCGAAGAGGCGTCGTGGAGGCAACCGTTTCCACGCCTAAAACGCCGTAACCCCGTCTGCATCATAGGCAGACGGGACTCGGGGTAATGGGCGATCAGATTGAGGACTCTGTTCGCCCAGCATGTGACTACAGGTAAGATGGTGGCACAGTGGCCACGTGCTGCTGTGCACAGCGAGGCTCAGGGGAGACGCCTCGCAGTCTCCCCAGGGATGGGCCCTAACAGGTGTTGCACAGTTGTAACACATTCTGGTGCAAAGAAGCTGTAAAAACGTGCAAAAAATACTATAAAACAAACCTTCAATGTATTTAAAGAAAAATATTAGTAGGGTACAATTGGGGATTCTGGAATTATTTGTTCTCGCTTCGCTCAAACTGCATGATCCCAGAATCCCCAATTGTTTTTATCGAGCGGTGACTAAAGAGACTACCAACGATATGATTTATGTATTATGTATTCAAATGTACCATACCATACCATAATCTGACCTAATCAGATCTGTTTTCTGGGTACTTATAGTTATTATATTTTATGTATGGAATAATGTTCTAACCTGACCTGATCTGAGCATTTGATTGTATTGTGATTAGGTCTTAACCATTAAGCCAAACGTGTCGTCAAATATGTAACAAAAAAGCGAACTACTTCATGTCCTTTGTTTACTTTAACGATATGCATGTTGTACGACATCATTCATCATTCATTCGATGTACTTCCTTATATAGTTTTCATTGTATTCACTTAGTCAATACTTTGATTCGAACATCTGTTTGAAAATTAAACCTTTGGGAATTACTATATAATCGATCTTTAATGAATAAAACAAGAAAATGTTTATTTCAAAAATTTATTAGTTATACACCATTTATTTATACAGAGAACGTTTTTCAAGGCACATACTGAATCATGATAAATACAACTATACAGATCAAGAGAGTTTTCATATTGTTTATATAAATTTAATAAACTAGGACAACCTTTATCTTCTAAGTTATTAATATTATCACTATTTACAATGTTTCTTAACCACGACACTTTTTCTGAACCTTTGACATAAACACATTTATCTCTTAAAATATCTATAACCAAATTCTGATAATTTGAGTAAGGCACAATTCCTTCCTTCCAGTATATCTTTCTATTGCGCTCAATCCAACTTACTTGACGCCGTTCTTGTTTAGTCAAATCGTAAAATGGGAATGGAGGTTTTATTAAAAATACCTGTATTTTTTTATTGCATAATATCGCAATTTCTTTCACTATAAATTCGTTAGCTTCTGATTTGAAACCTTGCACATCTACAATTGCAGTCATGATAGCCTGCGCACAATGTTACTTAACGGTTTGTATTCCACAAGTCGATCGTTAATAATTAAACAATAAGCAGTTGTGTTATCTGGTATCAATGTTGAACACTCAAATTCCAGCCTTACGTCTACCGGGCCTGTTTTTAAACAGTCATTTTGCCTTGAACAATCAATAATAAAAAGTGGTGCTTTTTCTTTAAAATCTTTCAGACCAAGCAAGGGATCGACTGGGCTGTTGTAATACGACTGACGAAATTTCACATACATTTCATATAATATACTGTACTTGTTTTCAGAAAACTTTAAGCCTAAAGGTTCATAAGGGTAATATTGAGAATTCAAAAATAGCGTTACGTTTGTCACATCACAATGATCAAATACTGAGCTGTCTTTCGATTTATTATTTTTTCTATTAGTCTGCAAGCAAAAAATTACATACCTGGGCTTTTCTAATTGAGAAGCAGTTTTTACTGACCAAGAATGCTTTGTGGTTTTAGGTAGTAAAGGATACTCATATAAATCCCAATTTCTAAAAGCCATTTGAATAGGTTTATCACTTTCTAAATGCTTTAAAAGTGTTAAACGTTCTCTATCTGAAACTTTTATATGTGGTACTCTCCACTGAACCCTTTGTATATCTATTTGAAGCTGAACGACTTCATCAGTAAGAATAATACTATTTAAGTTGGAATTACTCCTATTCAATATAAGTTCGTGTTTACAATTTATCACAATTTTATTGTAATCCTCTGCAAACCCTAAAATCTTATTTAATGGCACCACAACGCTAAAATGTCCATCACCTTGGAACCCGTTTAAATTCCAACCCCATAATGCAGCAACTTTACTTTCTGCTTCATTTAATGAGATGTATGACTTTATTGTTGATGTTGTTCCGGAATTTTTTATACGATCTATTTCAATTCCATTAATTTCGTATCTGATGTCTTGAAACAAATGCATAACAGGGTTATTAGTGAACGTAACAGTTTTCTTGATCGGATGCCCATCCTTACCGAACAGCTTTGCCTGACCTTCGATGTAGATTGAACTGGCTGATGGTAGTACATATATGTCTTGCTGGTGTATGGGGATTCTGATTTCATCGTTTTCTCTAAAGCTGTTATTGTAGGGATTGTATGAATGGACTTCATAACTTTCGATTGAACTATCAAAGTGTGGTAAATCAGTAATCTGTAGTATACTCATACTTTAAACCCTAAAGCTTTAAGAAAATCTTTATTTGACTTAGTCAATTTCTTCACGTTTTTCTTACGTCTGTGCACCTTAACGGCTGTTGGCGGAATAGGACGTTTTATTTTCAGTGGAGGGTTTTTATCATACACTATCATTTTGCTTTTCTTAAATGAAGACGTAATTGAATATGTTCTTCACCAAAGTCAATACAGTAACCAAACTGATCTACAATCCTGACAGATATGGATGAAATTATATTTTTGTTCACTGGGAAGTAAATAACGTTCTGGGGTATTTCTGTGTAGCCGTGACTTGAAGCAGTATCAGATATGAATTCGTGAATGAAATGAGTCGGTAATCCGTTGTAATATGAACCGTGCACAAGATCACATTCGATTCTGATTACAGCTGTTAAACTGCTGTTATTAACGGACACATTCGGTCTTGTTTTTAATACTGAAAAGTATAGTAAACCGCACTCGTATTGATCAGATAAATGAAGAGGTGGTTGAAAATACGAGACCAGTTCTGATTTATTGCCAGAGATGGTAACCGTAGTAGACATGCTTGCATACTGAACTCTTTTAAATGAACCTGTTTATTTTATTTCTTGATTATACCAAAAATTCTTTAAGAAATTTAAACATAGATGGCCACAGTTGAAGGGGTGATCACGCTGCATATTTTCATAATTATATTGAATGTTAGAACCTACATATTTTATAAATTCCTTTGGAGGTTTAAGATTTCCATAACTGTCGAAATACTCAACATAATCATTATATTTTGCATAGGCTACCCAATGAGAACCAGGATTTTTAGAACTATCTAAATTAATAACTCCGCATTCTTTTTTATACGGATATTTAGGGAGCTCATCTCTCATAAAGACACCTCTAAAATGAGGAATTCTATTTCCATACTTTAAAATGTCAAAGTTAGTTAAAGCCCGATTGGGTAGCCGATATCTTAGTTTTTTTCTTTTGATACGAAAATTCCAAGACCGCCTTTATGTGGTTTAAGGTGTAATCCTTTCCCAATACATAGAGCTTCCATTTTTTCATTGTGTCTCCTCGATTCCTCATACAGCTTTTTAGCCATTTTGAATTCATTTATGGTTTTGGCAATACCAGCTGCACCGCCTGCTAAAGCTCCCGCCGCTGATAATCCCGCAAAAATAGGAATCAGAGGTAGTACTCCCCCAGTTTTTGGAATAGGAATAACACGAGGGATCTTAATCGATGAATCATCAGCTAATTCTCTGGTAGCAGCAATAGCTAATTCTATAGCCATTTTCTTGCTCTTAGGTTTTAATTTTTTTATATGTCTTTTTGCTTTTGTAATAACAGTTTTTAATTTACTTTTTAATCCTTTTCCAGTTGTAACTTTCGGAGAACACTTTTTTCTCAAACCAGACCCAGTTTTAATTTTTGCCGACATAGCCTTACATACTATGCGTGCCGCGAGTTTTTCACCTTTACTGGCATCGGAAGCAACCGCTCGCTGTTTCGCCATTTTTAACAAAATTAAATCAGCCTTATGTCGATCCTTCAAGTTTGATGACTTGTGATATGCAATATCGTGATCTTTGCAATATTCGTCCAACTTATTTACACCGTTATCTCCTTGTGCAAGTCTTTTTATTAATTTAGTACCAGGACCACAGTAATTATATCCAGGTAAGTGTAATTCAAATGGTAAATTATTAATAAGCCAATTGAGAAGACTACTCTCTCCAAAACACATTATAAGACTGATGATTCCGGTTTGAATACTTTAATAAATAGTTATGCGATTCGACTTTGTTGTTAATATTATTTTATTTATAATGTAACATTCGATTTATCAATCCAACTGCTTTCAGCTGAAGACAAACCTAACCATTTTACTAAAACCCTGTTACCTTTTCTTCTAAGAACTTTCTCTACTAGATATACATTGGGATGTTTTGTTTTTTGAAGTTCTTGTGTATAAAATGCACCTAAAATAGGCTGACCTCTGATAGTATCTTCGATTAAGTAAGTTATAGGAGTTGTATTTTGTATTTTACGAATTTTAAATATTTCTGTTGACCAGTTGGGAGAATAACCTTTTTCAAATGTTCCTTTGTATTTACTGATACGCACATAATCACCTACTTTGTACTTATTTTTTAAATTATCATTTTTTAGCAACTTTAAATACCTTTCGTAGATCAGTTTTTTATTATTACTGTCCACATAAGCAGGGATTTCATTAATAGTACGATGGTGCGTGTGATTGTATTTGTAAATAACATCATTGAGGGTATTATTTACCCAATTGTAATTGCCTTTTAAACTAAATTCCTTATAGACTTTAGATTTCAATGTTCTGATAAATCGTTCAACTATTGAAGCCTTTTTTGTTGAGAAGGTTGAATAGTGGTTAATATGATACGATGTCATAAGCTTCTGAAATTTGTTATTATAAAATTCTGTCCCATTATCCGTTTGCAGATTTTTAGGAACACGCCCTTTATCCAATAAAGTTTTGAAAGAGTTACACACATCTTCTTTGGTTTTACTTCTCATAGGAAAGGCCCAAGCATATTTTGAAAATGTATCAATAATGGTAAGAATATATCTGTAATTTTTATTTTCTTTTGAAATTGATTGCATATCAATTAAGTCTGCTTGCCACAAATCATCAATATCTTTCATGATAACATGTCTTCGTGGATAGTTCACCCTCGCATTTTTATGAATTTCGTTTACTATGTCAGCTTTGCTCATGTTCGCAAGTCAGTATATTTGTCTTGAATTCAGCTTTAATACTGAATAAAAAGCATACTATTATAAGTATTTATTATTTAATTATGTCAGCTTCTTTTAATTCTTCGATTATTGATAAAATTTCATTATCATGATTTGTATTACCGGCATCTCGGGAAGCAATTAATAGTTTCAATCTTTCAACCAGTTCGTTAGGATCGTCCCAATATACCAAGTCAGCGTCTTTTTTGTATTTCTTTAGCGTTGGTAAGCTTCCTCCAAATTTAGTGACAATATTACTGTTTAACGATTCAGAAAACAATGGTTTGATTATTTCACGATATTTTATACCTTTATCGCCTCTGATTTGTCCATTAGGATTGAAATCTCTCTTATGTGCATTTGTATAATGCAACATATCTTTATAGACAAGTTTATCTTTGCTCGATATTAGTTTCAAATCAGGTTTTTTTCGAAGTAAAAGTTCTTTTAACCCAGGAGTTAAATTGTAGCTTTTGTCACCAATTTTAATTAAAATTACATTATCATCATTCAGACTATCTATTTTAGAAAATGAAACTATTGTATTACCCATTAGTATTTTTTTGTTTGCAGTCCTTATTCCAAATGGTATATTTACCCCATCATAAATATCATGGATATCACCGCCCTCTAATGACATTTCTAAATCTTCCAGTAATTCTGTCTGGGGAGACTTTTTAACGAAATGCACAGAATTCAGTTCTGGATCGCAGCATTCTTCAAACTTTGTAGATGAGCTGGTATTAATGTCACCCAATTCCATGTCTTCAAAATTAGAGTGTGTATATTCTAAATTTTGTATTTTTTCTATTGTTTTGTTAGAATCAACTAGGGTCTTAAGGGGGTCTGTGACAGGTTTTAACATTTTGTCGAGTGACAAGTTCATTGAGTGTTCCTGGTTTTTCATTTGTTTTATTTTATTCTTTATGGAGTCTACAGATTTCATTAATTCTATTTTAATATTTTTCTCCATGTTGTAATATCTATTATCACAACTGTATTAAGCTAAAGAACAAATTATACTGAATTTGATTTTGCATGTTAATTACTTATATGCACATATTATATAAACAGTCAGTCAAATTTAAAAAACATATCAAAATTCTGTCTGTACCTTCCGTTATTTAATGATGATTCTTTATTAATAAGTAGAAAATTATAAGGTTCACTCCAAACAGTTTGACAAAGATTTCTGAACTCTTTCCATTGTAAATCAGAACTAACATGCTCTTCAAAAATATGTTTTAAATTCACATCATCTTGTTTGAATATAATAAGAAAATTCGCATTGTCACGTAACAGATGTTTAGGAATTTTAGAATAGGTTTGAGATAAATAGAAGCAATCTATTTGTTTATGCCTACCCATGCAGAAATAATTGCGGATATTTACTTGATTTTCACATGCAACATCATCAAATATAAATACAGAATTTGGTAAAGCTTCAGTCGGAGAAATGACCTCTTTATCATCGTTAAACTTATAGAAGTTCATCTGCGGCACTCTTCTTAATACTTGACTCAAGAAACGATACTTTGGTTGAAATGAAGTTTTGGAATAAAGATAAAGATTTTTAAATTTCAGACCATTTTCATGTAACAACAAACTAATCATAACGTTTGTTTTACCACAGTTTGATGGACCACACATTATACATCGAATCGTATTCGGCAATAAAGGACTATGTCTGATCTGGTGAGAAGTTTCATTTAAATCTATATTGTTAACTTTCAAAGATATGGGTTGCTTGATCAACTTCATTTTGACAATTGCTGTTATGAGTGTCTAACACGCATATTTATAGGCTATACCTTTAACACTAAATAAGATAGATTACAAAACTACTTGCACGTTCATGGATAGTATACTATCAAAAAAAATCCGGTCTCCTGTACATGGATACTATGGTTTCCAAAGCGATGAGTTGGTTTTACTTACATCTAGTGTAAGATCGGTATACTATTTGGTGAGTTGCTATTGATTGTATGATAGCCGATGAAATAGTTTATTCAAAAATCCATGAGATGGCAGTGTAAGATGATTGATGAGTTGATGACAATTTTTTTTCTTCTGCACAAGACCGGAATATAATCGCGGGGCCGAGCGATTGAGTGGTGCATAAATACAGGATTTAACATGTTTGTACAGGTTAAAGTTAAGAATTTTGCATTCTTGTATTATAATATTATATTTTTAATAATTGATTTCATTTGATATCTAATGTCATACAGATTTCATGTTGCATTTCATATTTCATTATGCGGTCATAGTTAGTCGAAGCAGGACCAGTTGCTATCAGAGAAATCAAGTTTTATTGGTAAGTTTTTAATGTTATAAGTTATCACTATTTTTAAATGTGAATAATTAGATATCTTACTTAATTTTTATTTTTCAGAATCATGTCATACAGCCCCAGCATTCTCGACATTGGAGGACTTAACAGATTTGTATTTGATAATGTTGATTCTCAAATCACAACTCCTTTGGACGAAGTTGATCAGACAGAAATACAAGAGGTTAGTAAATATTATTTTATTCATCATAGTTGTGTGTATATGTATTTCTACAGCACAATTCTAAGGATCTCAATGGCGGTTCACTTAAAAGGTTTTTTTTTTTTTTTTTTTAGAATGCGACAGACATCAATGATCCTGTAACTCATCCTTTTAACTATGCTCAAGATAGGGAGAGCTGGTATGCTAAAGTAGCAGCAGCAGCACAAGAGGAATATCGTCTTCAAAAAGCAGAGAGACAAACATTAAAGAAGAGGAAAATCAAATCAAAATCTTTGAAAACTAAATCCTTTATCATGCGTAAGAAATCGGATCGTCCGCAACGCATAATAAAAATTATGATTCATGATTTGGACAGTGGCAATATGGATGAAATATCAACTAATCCTGAAGATGCAAGTGTGAATGTGCAGTATATAGTGACTAGTGAATATGATGACATTATGACTGAAACTGAATATTTAGTTGGTAAAATAGTAAAGAAATTAAGCAAATAAAATTAATTTTAATTAAATAATAATGAATAGTATTAAGTTGTACATAAAGAATAAGATTTTTTTTTGTTTATTAGTTTGTAAATAATACTTTTATAATGTACATTTTAATTTGTAATTAAATTAATAATCCTATGTTTAGTATTAAGTAGTTCACTGTTTAGTAGTACAGCAATAGTTTATATTTTAGGACTTTAGTGAAACCTCCTTTGTATATTTATTGTGAAAATGAAGATAAATTATTTAATGATATACTTAATTGTTTCATTATTCAGTTAAATCGAAATAAATAACGTCCTCCTGACCGATTTCGGCCACAGCACGGTCTCACCACTAGGATATGACAGCTTCTATATTCAAGACAAATAGGTATGTATTAACAACAATTAAACACAAATCAGTTGCATTCAAAATATTATATTTATTTCATTTTAAAAATACATAATGACTTAATTTTATTACAAAAATAATAACATAATCATCCTGTTAAGGAAAATAGTTTTCACCACTAGGATATGATATCTTCTATATTCGAGACAAATAGGTATGTATTAACAACAATTAAACACAAATCAGTTGAATACAAAAATATTATATTTATTACATTTCAAAAAAAAAAAAATACTTAATGACTTAATTTTATTACAAAAATAATAATATAATTATCCTGTTAAGGAAAATAGTAGGTAATAACTCTTAAGTTTACCACAGAAAACAATGGTTATCCATATTCTGAATATTAAGACATGTCTTCATTTTGTTAATTCTCGAAGGTAAAGCAATGTAACTTCCTGCTCTTAAAGGATTGTATTTTGCAATATTCATTTCTAAATGACTTATTTTCTCTATAGTCCAGCCAGATTCTGATAATTCAAACTCTAAGCATTTACATATTAATCGTTGTGTGCAATCTTTGTACAAAGATATGATATCTGTACTTTGATTCATTATGGCATATTTAGTATTAAAAGACTTTAGAGATAGTTCTTCATTCTTAGGAAGTAAATATAGAACAAAAAGTTCAAAGTTTATCTTTAATGATTTATGTTTTTGTAATAATGGTTGCAATAAATTATAAATGGTGTTGAATACATTAGATAAAAATAATTCAGGTGTTATTATTTCATTAGTTTGAGGATTTATTTTATAGCTAGCTATTCTGTCTTTGAAAGCACTGGCTATCAGCTGAACATTTTGGTATTCAGTACGAAGTAAACAATTTGTTTTATGTTTGTTACTTTTCTTATGTGATGAATACTTTGACTTTGAGACATGTAACTGACAACTATGACAGAATTTCATTTTTGTAAAGAATAGAGCACGATATTAATACTCGCCAATCTCGATAACTAGAATGTTATATTACTTTGAGCTTTTACTATTAAATTTCATTGTATAAACAATTTCAGAGTTTCATGATTTCTGAGCATTATTGAAATATCAGAGTTTTTGTAAATTTTTGGTTTAGATCTGTAAGAAAAGTAAACAGCGTAATAGTAAATTATTATGATGAATATTTCATATGTTTGATTTCTAGATATTTGAATTTCATAATTTCAAAATTATCAAAATATTGAATTTGAATTTCAGAGTTTTATGATTTCTGAGCAATATTGAAATATCAGAGTTTTTTGTAAATTTTTGGTTTAGGTCTGTAAGAAAGGTAAACAGCATAAAAGTAAATTATTATGTTGAATATTTAATATGCATGATTTCTAGATATTTAAATTTCATAATATCAAATTTTCAAAATATTGAATTTGAATTTCAGAGTTTTATGATTTCTGAGCAATATTGAAATATCAGTTTTTGTAAATTTTTGGTATAGATCTGTAAGAAAGGTAAACAGCATAAAAGTAAATTATTATGATGAATATTTAATATGCTTGATTTCTAGATATTTGAATTTCATAATTTCAAAATTTTCAAAATATTGAATTTGAATTTCAGAGTTTCATGATTTCTGAGCAATATTGTAATATTAGAGTTTTTGTAATTTTTGGTTTAGATCTGTAAGAAAGGTAAACAGCATAAAAGTAAATTATTATGATGAATATTTAATATGTTTGATTTCTAGATATTTGAATTTCATAATTTCAAAATTATCAAAATATTGAATTTGAATTTTAGAGTTTCATGATTTCTGAGCAATATTGAAATATCAGAGTTTTTTGTAAATTTTTGGTTTAGATCTGTAAGAAAGGTAAACAGCATAAAAGTAAATTATTATGTTGAATATTTAATATGCATGATTTCTAGATATTTGAATTTCATAAATTCAAAATTTTCAAAATATTGAATTTCGATTTCAGAGTTTTATGATTTCTGAGCAATATTGAAATATCAGTTTTTGTAAATTTTTGGTATAGATCTGTAAGAAAGGTAAACAGCATAAAAGTAAATTATTATGATGAATATTTAATATGCTTGATTTCTAGATATTTGAATTTCATAATTTCGAAATCTTCAAAATATTGAATTTGAATTTCAGAGTTTCATGATTTCTGAGCAATATTTGAAATATCAGAGTTTTTTGAAATTTTTTGGTTTAGATCTGTAAGAAAGATAAACAGCATAAAAGTAAATTATTATGATGAATATTTAATATGCTTGATTTCTAGATATTTGAATTTCAAAATTTCCAAAATATTGAATTTGAATTTCAGAGTTTCATGATTTCTGAGCAATATTGTAATATCAGAGTTTTTGTAATTTTTGGTTTAGATCTGTAAGAAAGGGAAACAGCATAAAAGTAAATTATTATGATGAATATTTAATATGCTTGATTTCTAGATATTTGAATTTCATAATTTCAAAATTTTCAAAATATTGAATTTCGATTTCAGAGTTTTATGATTTCTGAGCAATATTGAAATATCAGTTTTTGTAAATTTTTGGTATAGATCTGTAAGAAAGGTAAACAGCATAAAAGTAAATTATTATGATGAATATTTAATATGCTTTGATTTCTAGATATTTGAATTTCATAATTTCAAAATTTTCAAAATATTGAATTTGAATTTCAGAGTTTCATGATTTCTGAGCAATATTGTAATATCAGAGTTTTTGTAATTTTTGGTTTAGATCTGTAAGAAAGGTAAACAGCATAAAAGTAAATTATTATGATGAATATTTAATATGCTTGATTTCTAGATATTTGAATTTCATAATTTCAAAATTTTCAAAATATTGAATTTGAATTTCAGAGTTTCATGATTTTTGAGCAATATTGAAATATCAGAGTTTTTTGAAATTTTTTGGTTTAGATCTGTAAGAAAGGTAAACAGCATAAAAGTAAATTATTATGATGAATATTTAATATGCTTGATTTCTAGATATTTGAATTTCAAAATTTCCAAAATATTGAATTTGAATTTCAGAGTTTCATGATTTCTGAGCAATATTGTAATATCAGAGTTTTTGTAATTTTTGGTTTAGATCTGTAAGAAAGGGAAACAGCATAAAAGTAAATTATTATGTTGAATATTTAATATGCATGATTTCTAGATATTTGAATTTCATAATTTCAAAAATATTGAAATAGCAGAGATTAAGAGTTTAATAAATGTTTGACTTAGACCTGTGGAGTAACACAATGCATTATATTGTAATATCATACAGAAAAAAAAGGGTCTATACTAAATTCAAATCTGAAGCAGATAAGTGCTACAAACACACGTACCTATAATAAAAAATAAGATAATCGCTGTTACAAAATATATAATAACAAGTTATTGTTATTGGAAATCATTTGATGGTTATAATATACCGAGACTATATTTGGATACAAGAGTAAACAAAAATAACATAATTATAACGCAATTTAGAAAACATTTGATGGATATAATATAGGTTTTATGTTTGCATACTCTTGCTTAGCAGCGCTAACTAAGTCAGTAAGAGCTTTCCATACAAGACCGCTGTCGTCATGTGATGAGCGAAGTGTGAAAAGCGCTCGCTTCCAACGATTAGCGGCAAGTGTCTCTGCTTCCTTGCTGTTGTAGACACGCAGCTCTATATAATACTGGCCGCTGCGAGTTGGATCACGCTGCAGGGTGTACCCGGAACCCACGCGCCGTGCTAGATAACTTCTTAGAGCAGCAGCTCTAACAGGCTCCGCTCCGTCGTCCTGAAAATATAATAAAATCCATTAAAAGTTTTCTGTTAGGCTACTAAACTCACTCTATAAATGTATACTATTCACATTTATTATAAAAATAGACCGAGTTGTTAGTATACATATAAGTAACTGTCAGACAGGTATACATTCTTTTAGTCTGAAAATCACTAACTGGTTCATTTAAACACATTTGATAATGATGATGGAAACAGCAGGTAAAAATTAAATATTAACCGATTGTTACTAGAACACACTATTTAACAAGAATATTGTGAAACTGTAAAAAGTATTAGATGACTATTATGCTTACCTCAGAATCTGAAAATATTGAGGATTGTTTTCAAACAGTAGATACTGGCTCGGTATCAGAGTCTTCGGATAAATCACGAGGAGGCGCAGTTTTCTTATTATGCTTAGGTTTGTTGCTGATGGCTTTCCTTTTCCTCGGTTTTTGAGGCTTTTCACCACTCGTGCTTGCTTGCAAAGTAACCTCCGTATCAGAGTCAAAAGGATTCCGAGATGCCCTAAAATTATATAATAATTCATTAGAATATACTTAGTTGTTATTTGTAATTGAAAGTATTCATTCATTGCACATAGTACGCTGTCTATTGAAAACTGTAAAAATCAAAGACTAGATATTATACTTAAAAAAATAAAATAGGTACATACATACTTATTGTCACCGATCTTGTCACTCAACACAATACAATAATAATTCACGTTACACAGACAATGCACGCCGAAATCACAAAAAAAAAACCTGGATGCGCTCCTCTGTGATCGCTTTTTATACTACTATAAATTAAGGTAGCGATTATATTAAATATTGCAACGCTAGATATCAATATATCATCAATGATACATTGGTATTTCAATCATATGTACTAGTCAAATACAGTCGACAATTAAATAATCATGTACACTCATTATGCTCACTGCCTTACATTCCCTAATTTGGCAGTAGGCGCCACGACGTCGCGGATACCTGAGACGAAATTCTAAAAAGGAAATCGTATGTACTTTACTGTTCTAGTGCTGATCTTTATGAGTATCACATTTAAATGGTTATAACAATTTCTCAAAGAGATAACCAATATAATTTGAAACTTTATATTTTTTATGTTGTAAAACCTAAAATCTATAAATATCTCAAGACTATGGAATTAATAAACCTTTAGATAAAATATCAGTTTATTAAATTTAATGATGATGCTGAATTAAGTATGTTTTGTTAGTCAATCATACAGAAACAACTTGGATGACAAATTGCATTCAAATGTATCTGGATTGACTTAGAATACTTTGTAACAATAACCGATATCCATGAGGTCAAAGCCATGATCTAACATCGACATTATAAGGCTAAGATTGGCTTCTCACACTTTCGCACTTAAGTTATAAAATGATTGTGAATAAATAATAAGTATAAATAAACTCGTAGTGAGAAAGAAATAACTAATGTGAATGCTGTATGTTATATCATTTTTAGTTTACAACGACATAAATAGATGAGTTATAAACTGATAGCGCAATTAAGTTGGCTCTTTAACTTAATATTTTTGTTTATATTGTTCGCTGATCAGTTCAGTGCGTAAATAATGATGTGAGAAAATCTATGCCTGACGTGCTTCCGTTCCTCCTTGATTCCCTTGATTTCCTTGGTTCCTGATTAAATATTATCTTGATCTTTTTTTACACAAAAATACAATATATTGTTAAATTCAGCAATCGAGAGAGAGAGATTTATATGTTTAATTATACTTTATATAACTTAACTAAACTACTTGTGATATGGGTGCTAACCCAACTGATAAACTACCTTATACTTACATTACAATACATTTATATACATATAATTACACAGACCACAGCCAACAAACATGCTCATCACACAAATGTTGACCGTACCGGGAATCGAACCCGGGACCCTCAGTTCGGCTGTCCGGCATGGTGACCGTTACGCCAACGGGGTCGTCAGAAACATGCGTCAATCATCTAATTATGTTGCCCGCTACTCTTAAATAAAAGATATGCAGTTATCGTTTAGAAGAAATGATCGCTTCGTTGATATCTGAGAGTCTGATAGATACCCGATGAATCGAGAACAATACACACGGCCGGCATTCGGCGGGTGTGCGACGCATGAATACTATTAGTAAGTACTTACACTTTGTAATACAATCGGGGCATTGTTTATAGCACTCTATCGTCGGTAGTCTCATTAGTCATCGCTCGATAAAAACAATTGGGGATTCTGGGATCATGTTCGAGCGAAGCGAGAACAAATGATTCCAGAATCCCCAATTGTACCCTACTAATATTCACGAACCTTGTAAAGCCTTTTACTTGCAAGTTGCTGCTAACACCATCTATCACACGAATGATGGACAAAAGTAATCAGTTTAATCAGACGAAAAACGCTAGTTACGTCGGCATGCATTCTTTGTATGGAATGAGGCATCTGTATGCTAGTATTATATTATCTGTGGCAATATTAATTACTTCACATACGCGTGACGTCGTTCAGCTGTAAACTATTCAGATTGAAATAATGAATATTTCATGAAATCTCGAGCAGCGCGTAGCGTTCCGGCTACATGTAACAATTTGCATAATTCGGTTGCGAACGATTTCGTTATGTTCATACCTGTACACTGGAGAGCAGAATTGTGTGCACGGTTTTTGAATTCAAAAGTGACTTCATTAGACATGTTTGGTGTTCATAGGAGCTCGTGGCTAAATAGTAAAAGCCGCACGGGGCGATCTTCAAGGTTAAGCAGTGCTTGACGAGGTCCTTCCGTGGATAGGTGACACTCTTTACATAGCGAGTTTCCTCCGTGCCTATTATTTTGGAATTGCATACATTTTTAAGGCATAACATTTATTCGTCTATTAATCATGACTCAATTGGATTTGGTGAAGTGCGGCAGGGATGGCCCTTGGCCCACCCTTAAGCCGCAAACATGTCTGTTTTATTCCGAAGATGTGACCAAAGAAAGACCGTAGACGTATGCCACCTACAATACATTCTGCAAATTCTGGACACCACTATGAATATGTATGAAATACAATAAGTTATTTATTACATGTAAGTTGTTTTAAATAGTGTGTAAATAACAATTTCACATGAGAATATTTTCTTGTTTCATTATTTTTAGAGCGCGATTTTTCAGTAGTCGGGTTTTAGTTTATGAAATTATTTTGTAATTAAAGAATTTTGGGGATTTTGCACAGCCACAATTTCTGTTTAGAGTTTGTTGTTTAATATATAGATAACTAGCTTTTATCCGCGGCTTCGCTCGCAGTGAAGCTAACAATTTGTTTTTTTTAATGTTTCCTATGTTGCTTCTAATACCTCGAAGAATATATGTACAAAGTTTCATGATGATCCGTTCAGTAGTTTTTGCGTGAAAGCGTAACAAAAAAACTTACATTCACATTTATAATATTAGTAAGGATGCATAAGTTACAAAAGTGGACTCTAGATAACGTACAACAATAACGTAGTTGATTTAGGATTTTTTTTCACTAAAGGACAGGTATAGTTATGTGCTATGTGTGTGTAATTAAGTTAGCTAACGAAACATACACATAAGTTTCCTTCTTCTGCCTAGCCTTTTCCCAACTATTTTGGGGTCGGCTTCCAGTCTTACTGGATTTAGCTGAGCACTAGTGTTTTACGTGGAGCGACTGCCTATCTGACCTCCACAACCCAGTGACTGGGTAACACGGTACCCCTTGGCAAGACTGGTGTCAGATCTCAAGCTTCTGACTACCCGTAACGACTGTCAAAGATCTTCAAATGACAGCCGGGACCAACGGCTTAACGTGCTTTCCGAGGCACGGAGGAAACTCGGTATGTTGAAAATGGTCACCCATCCACCGATCGACCTCGTCAAGCGTTGCTTAAACTTGAAGATCGATCCGTGCGGCTGTTATTATTTAGCCACGAGCCACATACACATAAGTTTATGATTCGAAATTTGAGAGACTCAGTAAAGTGGGAACAAATGAACATAAATGCATATATACTTACATACCGATCAACAAACACTGCGACGCCGTAGACGGGTAAAAAATTACTTTCATGACTTTGACGGGATATATCTCGCAAACGATACGCTTGACAAAAATATTATATGATGTACAAAACACTCCCTTAATTATATAATCCCTGTTCAACGCTATCACTCATGATAGGGTGGGGCGAAAAAGGCGCTATAATTATTCAATTGAATGTGACGTCACATAGCCCATAGCCAGCGAACAAAATCAGAATCAAAAAGTCAAATCAAAATAGTTTGTTTCAAATAAACCTTAAAGGTACTTTTGAATTGTCAAACAAAAAAATAAAAAGATGACTCTAGTTGCAAATTCGCAAGCGTCAATAGGTCTCTATGGAGAAGAATTTGCAAGAAACTCTTTCCCATCAGTTTCAATTACAAGTATTTGGTTACATTATTCTTGTTGAAAAATATATATATGTGAGAACGATGTAAAAAGAAGAATGTGCACGTGAAATTCAAACAAACAAGACGCTTCCAACTACACCTCATTTCTCAAATTACGATTAGTAGTAATGAGGGAACAGATGAACATACATACACACATACTGGTCAAAAACATAACCCTCCCTTTTGCTTCACCGTAGTCGGATAAAAAATTAAAACGACTTACAAAAAAACACGAATAGTCTTTGGTACCTACATATTGTTTTTCGTTATTCAACACTTTGGAAAAGAAAATTATTCCCCACTTGTCGTATTTTTTGTGGCAGTTGGTTTAATTTTTTGCTAAAAAGTTTTTAACAAAAAAATCAAAGCGACTTCCAAAACAAAACACTAAAAAGCGAAAAATAACTTTCTTTTCCGAAGTCGGTGTCTTTGGTACCTATTGTTTTCCGTTTTTCGACACCGACTTTGGAAAAGAAAGTTAATTTTCGCTTTGTAGTGTTTTGTTTTGGAAGTCGGTTTTGGTTTTGGTAGGTACCTCCAAATACCATGAAAATCATTTATAGCCAAAGTACATCTCATGTCGATTCCAATAAGCCCAAACACGACTAGGATTCACTGTTTCATTTCGGAGTTCCAGTGCCTACCTTCCGGCTTCATCATCAGATCAGTTCGATGTTACCATTTTTATCAGTACCATTTATTTATAAGTATTTGCTTCATCATAGTCGGTTAGCGATTCGATATATCTTATACCCGTGACATTTATTTATTTATTATTATTTATTTACTCCAAACATACAAAATCCTTACAGGCTAGACCCAATGCGATAATGTAGTACCCTTACAAATTAAATAGTTCCACTGCGTGTACCATAACAAATTCTATAGATAGCTATTCTTTCGAATTCACCCAAAGAGCAACAGAATATGTCGACGTCATCAGCTATGAGGTTAAGAGTGCGGAGCGCGCTCGTCAGCGGCGCCTCAGGCAGTAAGTTAGTATACAGACAAGTACTAAGTATTAAGGGGTTCCAGTGGCTATCTGTGGTCTTCTTCATCAGTTCCATATCATCAAATGACACTTTCTGCGTGTAAATGATTGCAATTGATGATAAAAATACCAAAATCGCATTATTTACGACTATAATATTTGGGGAGTTCCCTCGATTTCTCTAGGATACCATCATCAGATCCTGGTTTTCTTATCATGGTACCACTCTTGGGATATTTCCTTTCCAACAAAAAAATAATTATTAAAATCGGTTGATAAATGACGAAGTTATCTGCGAACACTCATAAAAATATATAGGTATATACGGTCGAATTGAGAAACCTACTCCTTTTTCGAAGTCGTTTAGTAAGAAATTGAAAGAAAAACAATCTCTAAAACTACGATAAATGTCACATTTCGCTCTAACCGCAATTGTCCTCCCTGAGGAAATTACACATAAACAGCGCCTTCCCTCATTCCCTCATGAAACGTCGACTACTTTCTTCCAACACCACTGAGTTTCAGATGCCTATCTTAAAATTGAATCTGCCATCGATACTGTGAACAGATTACATTGAAAAAAAAAATATAGAAAACAGTTTTGTTTCAGTTATTAGATAACTCAATAAACCTTCTTTTGAGGAAAGTGTGTGGTGGATTCATGCATGGAGTTCTATCCTTACCTCTGGGACTGATCTGGCAAATACCAGCTTGACGCACTAGAGTCGTTCGAAAAGCGGGCCAAAAGGCTCATCGGTGATGAGGCACTGGTCAAGTCAAAGGATTGAACACCGTCGCCGAGTTGCCAGCTTGTCGATTTTTTATCGATCGCATTTAGGGGAGTGTGCGATGGAATTACACGATCTAATTCCACCTAGCCCGTTTCATCATCGGACTACCAGACCATCGATGCGTCATTGGTACATGGTGGACAACTCTCTCATACGTACAAAACGCTTTGGTAACACTTTCATTATGCGTACAGCTAAGGAGTGGAATTCCCTGCTGGAGTCTGTGTTTCCCGACAGCTACAATCTAAGAGTCTTTAAGTCAAGAGTGAATAGGTTATTTCTAGGCAAGCGTGTTTCACCGTCGACCACATCATCGCTTACCAACAGGTGAGATATCGACCAACCGCGAGCCTATAAAATAAAGAAAGAAAAATTGAATGTGTGTTGGAACTTATGGATGGCGCGACGCGATTCGATTTATATCACACCGATAAACGATATCGCGCACGTATTTTTAAGAAAATATCAAGTGTAGATTGGTCAGTATCAATCATCATCTACAGCCTATAGCAGTCCACTGCTGGACAAAGGCCTCTCCAAATGCACGCCATTTGCTTCGATCTTCGGCAACTCTCATCCAGCTGCTACCAGCCAACCTGCGATGATCGTCACTCCATCTGGCCTTAGGTCGTCCTACCTTACATTTGCCAGTTCGCGGTCTCCACTCAAGAACACGTCATTGGTTCTACGGTTAATATGGCCGGTCCATTGCTACTTTAGCTTCCTTACTCTCTGAGCTTTGTTGACAAGTCTGGTTCCCTGCCGGAGCACCTCGTTCCGGATTCGATCCCCCAGAGAGACTCCTAGCGTACCCCTTTCCATAGCTCGCTGAGCGACCTTAAGCTGATCGACCAGCAATACCGTGAGTGTCCACGTCTCGCTTCGTAAGTCATAACAGGTAGGATGGACTGATAGAAGACTCTGGTTTTTAGGCTCTGTGGAATACGCGACGAAGTTTTTCTACCGGTGTGATATAAACATTTAAAAATTATGAAACTGAGTCAGTTTTCAGCTATTCCCTAAATACAACAGGCCCATACATTAAGTCACGCCTCTTTCCTATGCGGGTAGATAGAAAGGACGTTACCTGCTGCGATCCCTACATACTCCTTTAGTTTCTTTATACATTTACTTTTTCATACCTGCACGCCAGTTTAAGGTACTTATCATCATCATAATTTCAGCCGAATGAAGTCCACTGCTGGACATAGACCAAACATCGCCACACTGGTTGGTCCTGTTCTTTTCGCATCGGCCGGACTCCCGGACTTTTACAGACTAAATCCCAACCGTGTTCCTTCAATTGTTTGTGCCAGGGCCGCGATAGCTCTAACCTCGTCAGTTTGTGCGCTTGTGGAACACTACGCGCCGTCGACTCGGGCCTAATCCTATCGGACGGCGAGCTATCCATCACTCGCCGTCCTCAAGCCCGCGCCTACGGTGGAAGTACTGCGCACCTAGCTTTTTTGAAGAACATCATCAATAAGACCCGTATTTGTCCTTGTAAGGTGTCCCCTGCCAGTTTCCACTCGTCTGCCTTTTAAATACCACCTACCACTACTAAAACTTACTACAACTTTGTAGAAAGTTAGTCACATCAGTCTGTTTAATTGTCCATAGTTATAGATGTGAAAGTTTGTATGTTTCAATGTTTGTTAATGAAACACGCCTCAAAGGCTAACCGGATAACGAATAGGAATAACTGAAACTTTAATTAAAAATGAAAATACTAAGGGCTATATCTTGCTCCTAGACACTGACTGTATCTAGAATGATGCTGTGACCGACAGGGTTCATAATTGTTTCTGTAACTTATGTTTACCACCTGTATGTACATTGAGGGTGCAATAATAGTATATTATGCAACTAGTGAATAAAGGACGAATTTAAAGCGAGGGCCATAGATGAGTCACGAACAACTGAAGGATTCTAACAACTGAATCACGACCGTACGGAGTGATTCATGATGATTGAATCTCAAGCATAGCGAGTGATTCAAGTGTTAGAATCCTGAGCGACGTGAGTGATTCATGGCCCTCGATATAAATCCGTTTTATTCAAGAGTTGCATACTATATTTTTTACCATGATTACGAGAAAAAGAAATATTTAAGCATAAAGCACAAGGAATAATAATAAACAAATAAATAGATTATTAAAACAAAAAAAAAATACAAAAAATGAGAGACCTCAGGGTTTCACAGTTTTTTTTTTAACTTGAAGCTGAAGTAACAGCACCTGTGCACATATTTATAATTAATAAGACATCAATGCAATTAATATTAGAATTACAATCTTAATAAGTATTCACTAAACATCCTAGACCAAAATGAAAATCATTATTAAAATTCTAAATATAAACAAACTCAAAAGTAAATCGACGAAGGAGTTTGAAAGTCGAATATTCTTTGCACAAGAAGTTTGTATCGAGTATTATATGAGCAAGGAGGTTGTATAGCATTGAGATGGAGGTCAAATATATATTGGTTTGTTCTAAATTCAAACTCCAAAATAGTGATTAAAAGAGCTTTTTATTCACTGCTTTCAGGGAATAAAATAAGCTTTTTAGAGAGGGAATGGTATAAATTTAATTTCCACTGGTAAAATCTAATTGTTCTATATTTAGAACAATCTCCTTCAAGCCCTTGCATTATTCCTCGTTTTACGACGCTCAACTTAAAAAAGATATTCAAGGCTCAAAGTGTACAACTTTTACGAGGAAGAATCTTCTCTGAGTGTAGCATTAATAACATTTTATGTTTTTTTTTTGTTTCAGGTATGACCCTACTTAAGAAAACAAGAAGATACTTGGGAGTCACGAAAACGCGTCAGTACTTTTGTATGATTGAACAAGAACATGTAACAACAATTTAATGTAAGGATTTTTAAAAGAGAGCCGAAAGCCTTGGTCTGTTCCTTGGAACGCAAAATGGTGTGCGGTGTCAGATACATAATCCTCCGCACCGCTAGTTTATACTGCGACGGGACAAATACCAATCTAGACGTTTTTCATACGTTTATGCGTCTGGCGTTGTACGTTTCAATCTAGCGACAATAGCTTTGGTAATAGGTAAATTGGAGGTTCTTTAAATGTAGTGCGTGAAATTCCGAATTATATGGTTTAATAAAAACTAAATCATGGTAATTAAATACATCATAAAAGCTCCCTAAATGGAAATTGCTGAAAATAAGACTACTTCTTAAAAAAGTAGACTACTTGTTAAAACAAAAATAGAATATACCAACCAATTTGCATAGTCGAGTATAGATGCCACTGTTGTCTGTATAGTACTTTGTTTCAACCTAAGTTACTTTGGGATAATTTCGATATTCACGCGAGCGGAGCAGCGTGTGCCAGCTGTGTTACCTTTTTACTCGACTGCCGAAGGAGAGTAATGAGTTTATCAGTCTATGTATGTTCCTATGTGGCGTTCTAGAGACCAAACGCGTTGGCCGATTTTGGTGATTCTTACGTCAATCGGTCGCCGTATTGTGGGTGCCCAATTATTTATTTCTGCCAAACCCATCGTGTGGGGTATCAAAATAAAGGGTTTTGAAGGTGATTTCAAAAATATACAACATGCATATATTTAAATGTACATAATTCGAAAAAAAAATGTGAACTAAAAAATTTTTTTCAAATTTAAGGTTTTGTACTGTTCTACTATGTATGTCTGTACTGGTAAAATGTTCCCTTGTGATCTGTGATTAAAACTGCTATTCAGGAAATATATCATAAATTTTTATGACAAATTTATTTTCAAAAGCTAAGCCAATGATCGAATTCAATTCATGTCAGATGCGCTTGTTAGTATTGGAAGTACGTGTGACGTCACTAAATCATTAATTTTCACTTTTTAAGTCACAATGAACATTCAAATTACGTAATATTTTATAGGAATATCATCACTGTGGTTTAAATGTAAATTTAGAGTTATTTCTTGTACACACAACAATATTTACGTAGGTGGGTACTCTAACAATTGTAGGTATTTGACAACACAATAACAATTTAGGTAGGTACTTCGACATTTGTCGGTAGGTGCATAATAAATATGACAGTTTGTAACCTTTGCATAAGATTTATATTTGGCCTGCGCAAATATGATCACATTTCTGAATTTCGGACAAAGCTCAAGTGGCTTCCCATACGTCTTCGCCGGGATTCTCATATTTTATTTCTTCTTTACAGTATTCTATACAATCCTACAACCCCCTCTTATCTCAAAGAACGTTTCAAGTTCCTTCATGACACACATAACAGATATCTGAGGTCATCGGAAAACTTGAGACTAGAGATGCCGATGCATTCCACCAGCTTTTATGACAAATCTTTTACGGTTTAAGCGGTGCGGTTGTGGAATGCTTTGCCCGTGTCAATAAGGCGTGCTCAATCTCTGCCCATTTTTAAAACTATGGTAAAGAATCACTACCTCGCTCTTTAATAGTTGTTTTTCTTGATTTCTCTGTTTTTGTTCCATACTTATTACTGTATATATTTGTCTATATAATATATATGTATATGTATTTATTTATATATAAATAGTACACCAAAGACTGCCTACAGTACTGTTTTTCCTTTCATTTTTAAAATCCATCCAAAGGTTGTCTTGAAAAGATCGCTTTTAGCGATAAGGCCGCCCATTGTGTCACCCAGTGTAATGTTTACTTCTTCTATACTTTCTGTAACTTTTATGGTGTACATAATAAAGAGTATTCTATTCTATTCTATTCTATTTGTACCAAACCATTGTGCTTAAAAAGTGAAATTTAATGATTTAATGACGTCACACGTACTTCCAATTCTAACACGCTCAAATAATTCAAACCTTTATTCGAATTGTGTCGCCATCTACTAGTGGATGAAGGTATCCTTAAAGTAAGGCCACAATACGATTTTCCACCTTCCTACCTACCTGGTTCCTATGCCACGCATTGTAATTGATAGTCTGCACTCTAGGGTTCATCTGCTCCAACGAACATTAATCCTTTGACAATCATGACTGTCAACTGCCACTTCAGAATGCTAACTCTCCAAAGCACTTCGATCCTATCAGCTGTGTTCGCGATGATTAACTTTAAACACAAATGAGTTCGCTTTCGATTTTGAATGAAAAAGAAATAAAAGAAAGATAAAGTAGTTAAGTGCCACATAATGACATACAAACATAACTTTAAAAGAACAAGAACCACTAGTAGATTTTGCAAACTAAACCCTAAACGGCCTTAACCCTTGTGTGCGCTCACTTGAGTGAGGTGAGCTGCAAACTTTACAGAATAGCTCTACAGATTTGGATTTTTATTTATTAACTAGCTGTGCCCGCGGTTTCGCTCCCGTCAACTGCCTACCCTACCCTACTTACCTAGTCCTGCCTACCTAGGATAGGGTACCTAGGACTTGCCTTGCTACATATCTACCATTTTTTTTCTGGTGTCATTTTTCGGCAGAGAATCTTAACACCACAATTCAGAAAATGTCGTCAATAGCACAACGCCATCTATTGAATATGGATTTCAACTGTCCAAGTATCTGAATTGCGTGTGTTGTGATATTTTACTTCTTGAAAACTTTAAGTTCATCTAACTTTTGATAGAATGAACTGATTGCGATGAAACAAAAACTAAGTAATGCTTCAAGTTACACACATTTTTTATGTTTAAATGTAATCTACATTGGTTCCGTACATTTTACTGGACAACTAAACGGATCAACTGCCTACCCTACCCTACTTACCTAGTCCTGCCTACCTAGGATAGGGTACCTAGGACTTGCCTTGCTACCTATCTACCATTTTTTTTCTGGTGTCATTTTTCGGCAGAGAATCTTAACACCACGATTCAGAAAATGTCGTCAATAGCACAACGCCATCTATTGAATATGGATTTCAACTGTCCAAGTATCTGAATTGCGTGTGTTGTGATATTTTACTTCTTGAAAACTTTAAGTTCATCTAACTTTTGATAGAATGAACTGATTGCGATGAAACAAAAAGTAAGTAATGCTTCAAGTTACACACATTTTTTATGTTTAAAAGTAATCAACATTGGTTCCCTACATTTTACTGGAAAACTAAACGGAAACAGTCTCCTCAGAATCCTGGAATTGGGTTCTGTTGGTTATCCTTTAACACCCTGGCTACTTTTTTGGAAATATTTTCGATGTACAGAAACGACTTTTCTACAGATTTATTATAAAAATGTATTGATGATTAGGCTCACCAATTGTTATCACATAAAAAACTATAAATTTGTTAATTCTAGTGTCACGATTTTTTACAGCTAAGCATATTATTGTTATGCTAATATGTTGTACACATTTGGAAATTCCTATTAAAATATTGTTTTGGGATATTATTTTAGGATGGAAAGCAATCGTTCTGATGTTTGTGTTTCCTTAAATGCAAATCTTCAATTATATTAGATTCAACAGAATATAATGGATCCTATGTTTGGTTTAGTTTTGGTTCGTTTCTCCTAATGTGATATCCTTGAGTTTATTCTGGTAGGAAAGTACCTAATATTTATTTAAGGATCACCAACGAGTAACATAACAAAAACTTACAGAAAATATATAAATTGAAAAACATTATCATATTACGCACACTCAATAATAGGTAACCACAGCTTACACATTATTGAGTATTCATGCTCTAAATACAAATTAATATATATTTATTTAAATTAAAATCAAAATAATATTGAAATACAGATGAAATTCAATTAATATTTAGATTCAGGTAACGTTAAATAAGATTAAATATAGGCGATGTCAAATTAGATCTAACAATAAAAGTACAGTAAAAATACAGGAGTCAAATAAAATTAAAATACAGAATAGGTCAAAGTAAAATAAAATTTATATTAAATTTAATTATAACATAAATAATGTAAACTAAAAGAATACAATGTCAAATTATAGTATTGTTTCAGGTATAAGTAATACCGTGTATTGCCACTATGTAAAATTTTACATTTGATTCTCGTAAACAATACACTGGCTTTTGTTGAACTATGAAGCAATTATCTGGTGAATGTAGCGACTGCCGATTATGGGATCTTGGATTCGATACCAGATTCGAAAAAATATTGTATCTTGTTATTTTGGAAGATAAATAATTATTTGGATTTTTGGTCGGAATATTTTTTCAGCATTATTTCAGAGTCTGCCTCTGAATTCAAAGTGAATATTAAACTCATGTTAGCTAGTTAATTGATATACCACAACAAAAACCACCAATGTAAAAATATGTCATAATGAAACGCTGAAAAACCCTTAAAACCTCGGTGTGAATATCTGGGAGTACGGCAGTGCCTCCAACAAGTCGAGCAAACAAAGGCACAGCCGTATACCATCCTTTGCTCGAAGTCATTCAGAACATTTTCGACCCCATGTAACTTCGATGTGTATAAAGCTAGAAGCCTGAATTTTCAGTGACTAAGTGTAATTTATATACTTATAGGTTTCGTTTGGAGAGAGAGGTCTCAGGTTTATGGAATCCGCGAGTTGAATCTCCACGGATTTTACAATCTCCCCTCGCTTTACGTGCATGACCTCACATTTGTCCACACCAAACTCCATCCTGATGGCGCTACTAAAAGTTTCAGTTACCTGCAGTAGCTCCATCAGCTGAAGATTGCTGGGGGCAAACAGCTTCAGGTCATCCATGTAAAGGAGGTGAGATATAACCTGACCACCTCTCTTCAACTGATAGCCCAGCCCTGAATTCTCCAGCAGCATGCTTAGAGGATTCAGGGCTAAACAAAACCAAAGTGGACTCAAACTATTGCACTGGAATATACCTCGCTTGATCCTTACAGGTTCGCTATTCCTCTGGATATTTCGACATCCTGGATAGCGAAGGACTGTGCTCCATTGCACGACATCAGAAAGGTGCTTAGAGTTTTATCTATTTTATACAACTCTAGCACCCTCATGAGCCATGTATGAGGCACCGAGTCATAGGTCTTCTTATAATCTATCCAACTTATATTCTTCTTATAACTAGGCATAATTCTGAATACAAATATTGAACACAATTAATGTTTAGCCTATAAAGCAAAAAAAAAACAAAAAAGGGAGACCAAAATAGAAGCTGCATTTTTTTACAGGCAGAATAATTTAAACTTTTCACAGATAGGTATAATCTATAATTTAATTTTTATACAACATATCAAATCAGTTGTGGATAATTTAGCTTCTTGTACAAAGTCTAGCCATTTGAGTTTTGGAAGAGTAAGACTGCACTATTGACAATATAATGTATAACTAATTAATTAGGTTACAAACAAACAAATTAACCAACTTGGTTTTATATTAGAAGAACACAATAATGTCGACCCCTTATGTAAAAGTAAAATCAAGCTGGTTTACGTGTTTGTTTTTAACCGAATTGATAAGGTACCTAATGAATAAATTACCTGAATCGGTTTTACATTCGACCTCACTACTTTTTTGCGCACTACTTCTGTTTTTTACATGTGGGTGTTTTTGGTAGTTACTTTATCATCACCACACTCCTATATAAAACAAAATTTATTCCAATTAAGAACATACTTTTCAAAATGTTGTCAGTAATAAAATTCTTTGTCCCAAAGGACAAAATTCCTATTATTAAATATAAAATTCTTGTAAATAAAACTCGAGCACATATTTATATACCTCTGCTCACCCCAATGCTCAGAGAGCGTGATTAATTGTACTCTGAACATAAATATGGTTGTACTGGTGCGCTCAGAAGTGAGTTCTCATGTTAGCTTATTATTTTAATATATTTTTTGTTAAAAGTTCGGGCGGTTGTTTATGTTTTTAAATGATAATTTCTAATGTAAAGTGAGTTGTTGTTTTTTTAAGTATCAGTTCTTTTGACTCAAATTTTCGTGAACTATTATTTTTTGATGAATTATTATTTGATGAATTAAGTTATTGTTTTAGGGAATATAAAAACAAATTTATATACTGATTTCATAAGTACTTACTTATTTCTGTCCAAACCGATAGAAATGCAGATTATACGTTTGTTATTACTTACACTTTCAATAAAATCTGCAAGATTGCTGTGTTCCTATTTTAAGAGTATCGGTGAAATAAGAGGCAGTTAAAGAAAACGTTTTCGAAATGAAAACCAACTGAAAATCAGCGCTGCGTGTCTGACGCCCAGCAAATGCTGAGTTGGTAACCCTTTCGGTATGGGCACACCCGGCACAATAATTCTTAAACCTTGTTTGTACTTTTTTTTTTACTATTCTTCTCTGTTACTTTGTGATTGTTGTTGTTGTTGTTTTGTGTCTATGTCAAATAAATGTTTTCTTTTATATTCTATCCTATTCTAAATGAGTCGTCGTTCTTCATGTTTACAGGTGGCGCGATCCCAAAACTATCTCACCATATTTGAAAAACAGTATATCACGGGAATTCAACGCGATGATTTCGATGTTTTATTTATCTATTTAAACCGAGGTTTCGGCCGGTCCCGGTCTACCCGGGACTACGGTCGTTGCAACAAGGCCAATTGTTTTCCATTTATGAAACGCGAAAGTTTTAAAGTTAATATCGCACCATATGATTCTGATTTTAGACATACGTTAAATTGGAAATATGTTTTGGTTTTTGTGAACTTTCCCTTTTTACGCGACTGCACGATGCAAAGGAGGGTTATGTGTTTATTAGTCTATGTATTTATGTTTTTTCCTATGTGGTGTTCTAGAGATTAAACACGTTGGCCGATTTTTAATGATTCTTACTTCAATAGATTCGTCTTAACAGTGCGAGTTTCACTGGCTACATTAAAATTAAAAAAAGGAAATTGGCGTATTTTGGGCGCCATGTTGTGAAGGTCCCAGTTATTTTTTCCAATCCTATCGTGTGGGGTATCAAAATGAAACAATGTGTACAAAACTAACATGTTTAAAAGTTTTTTTTTTTTACTGAAAGTAAAAAAAAAAACACTTTTTAGCAAACTAAAAAGACGTTATCGTGAGCTAACTGACCAAAACCATAATTATGTATCCTCCGACTGCACAGCATGAATTTCTTCTTGTTTACGTCCTTTTAGTTCGCTTCATAAGCAGTCGGATTTTGATTTTTTTTAATTTACTTATTTTTACTGTAGTTATTCTATATCTATACCATTTTTGAGTTATGGATACTATAATAAAAAGAAAATTTACTCTATTCAATTTGGCGAAAACACATCAAGTATCCCATCTGGTAAATGGTTTTGTTTTTATTAAAAAAAAAAAAAACTTTGCGCCACACTAGGAATTTCTTCCTGTATAGTGGGTGCGTTTACAAACATATAAACTCACAAACACCCAGAGCCGGAACAACTATCTGTAGGTCAAACAAATATTTGTTCCGTGTGGGAATCGGACCCGCGACACGCAGCGCAGCAGTCAATCGCTCAACCACTGCGCCAACCGTGCGCCCAAAAACACCCCTTAAACATTTTCAATTTATGATACAAATGTTTAGGCACTCATACCCTCCAATTCACAACACAGCAACGCTCTATGTCAATAAAGTACTACAGATTAAACCAAATACTAGTCACAGCTTGAAATCCCAAATTATTTCTCCATTTGATACTACAAGAACCCATTAACTAAATCTATCCCTGGAGAGTCTGACAACACTGTTGCGATCCTCGGCTGTTTATATACATAATTAATAATAGAGTAGCGAATATAAACACTTCAAATTGTAATAAGGAGGAGGATTCTGAATTTAGTAGAAAATTGGGACGTTTTGAAACACTGTTTACGGTAAATAAACCTTTGTTGTAAGTAGTAAGGTATGAGTGTCTACATTTTTATCACTTTAACTGACTTGATAACACAAAAGGGGATGGTAGAGTTAAGTTAGCTCGCTTTGCTCACTCACTTTAGCTCCCGTTATCGCCTTCGGGCCTCTCATCATCTCATCTATGTTCTCGAGCTCACTTCGCTCGCTCTCAGACTAATTAGTTGTCGTGATCGATTTTTTGATTATACCAAAAACTCGTTCAACAATACCTAATCTTTTTACTAACTCTTACCATTTAAGTAGCGCTCTAGGCAAGCAGTTAAAATGTAGTCGATCCAAGTCCTTTGCCTGTGAAAGGCTGAAAATCATTTAGACCGCTAGTTGGACTGCGCCGTTTAATACAAAAGTTTAGGCTGTTAACTAAATGTCTGATTGAGCTAGTTCGCTGCAACATACAAATCACAAAGACCATGTGTATAGTTACAGTTTACTAAAGATTTTGCCATTATAACATTATTATTTACTAAATAATACTGACAAGGATAACACCGCTGTGCACGACACAACTCTCTGCTGCTTACATGGCTTGCACGAGCAGATGACTGACAAAATCTGTAAACACAACTGTTCTATATTATACAATATTTCATGTATAATACTAACAAGTATAACACCGCTATACACGACATTACTCTCTGCTCCTTAGAGAGCTCGCACGTGCAGATCTGAAAAAATCTATAAAAACAACTGTTCTATATTATACAATATTTCGTGTACGACACAACTCTCTGCTGCTTACAGAGCTCGCACGTGCAGATTACTGAAAAAATCTATAAAAACAACTGTTCTATATTATACAATATTTCGTGTATAATACTAACAAGTATAAAACCGCTGTACACGACATTACTCTCTGCTGCTTACAGAGCTCGCACGTGCAGATTACTAACAAAATCTATAAACACAACTGTTCTATATTGTACAATATTTCGTGTATATTACTAACAAGTATAACACCGCTGTAAACGATACTGCTCACTGCTGCTTACGTGGCTTGCACTTGAAGATTACTCATAAAATCTAAAAACACGACTGTTCTATATTATACAATATATCGTGTATAAAACTAACAAGGATGTCACCGCTGTACACGAAGCTGCTCTCTGCTGCTAACGTGGCTTGCAAGTGTAGATTACTGACAAAATCTATACACACAACTGTTCTATATTATACAATATATCGTGTATAATATTAGTATAACACCAAGGGTAACACCGCTGTATATGACACTACTCTCTGCTGCTTACGTGGCTCGCACGTACAGGTTACTCAATAAATCTATAAACACAATTGTTATTGTAATATTAAATAACATGCATAATCCTGTATATACTCATTTACTATGTTTTTGACGGAGGCAATGGGTAAACCCGTGGTATAGTTTTATTGTGCCGTGTTTAAGTATTTACAGAAAACGTATGGGTCAAATTGGAAACACCTGCTTTTCAATTAGGTTATGATTTAACATACTAGTTTAATATATTAAAAAAAGCCTGTATGCTATCTTCCTTATTTTTTACAAATCAAATCAAAACAAATCGTATTTATTCGTAACTGTAGGTGACAATACAATAGGATCTTATAATAAGGTGGTCAATTCGCTAAATTTTACTCGAGAGCATACAAATAATAACAAAGTTAGTGGCGGCGAAACAACAGCAGCGTTCAAAGCAACACCACTACTTAGATAATGAATTAAAATAAACAAACACGATCACACTCTCTATAGCAAATGTGAATATTGATAAAACTTAATTCTTTCTTGATTACTCGATGCTCTCAGAGTTAAATGTGAAAAAAAATTCTATTGTCACGTAAAATATATTGATTTGGGATACGCTTGGGCGTAAAGATTATTTTTTTGCGATAATAATTTTGTAAAACATAAAAAGCGGTTTTATTTTTAACCGACTTTCCAAAAAGGAGGAGGTTCTATGTTCGACTTCGAGTTCGTTTTTTTTTTGCATTTTCACCGATATCTCCGTCAATTGTAGACCGATTTTGAAAATACTTTTTCTTTTGTTAGAATATATTTCGAAATTGGTCCTATTTTAATTTGGTGAAGATCTGATAAAGAACTTCGGAGATATACAAGAGAACTCTTCAATAAATAATGGCAAATCTCTCGGGATTGAAGCAATCGCATGTCTGTTTATTGTTTATACCATTTCATAACATAACTTCACGCCAGTACGCTCTAAAAGGGTACGCAGATCTCTCATTTCACCGATTATGTTCAAGTGTCATGATATTTGACTTATCTATTCTGTCGTTAAGGTAACTTACTAAACAACTTGCCTGTTATGTAGATACAACTAAAAAGTGAAAAATAACTTTGTTTGTGGAAGTCAGTGTCCATAACGAAAAAAAAAATGCTATCTACGAAAGACAAAGTTTTTATCGTAGGATCATGTCTTTGTTGTGTGCCATAATAATATAAAAGAAAACATATAAGGAGCCAATTCTGAACAAGAAATCGGTGTTATTATGTAAAGTTCACATCTCACACCACTCAAATGAGCGCACACAATTCGAAAGCGAACTCTTTTGTTTTTAAAGTAACAACAACAACAACAAACACAACAACACAATTCTGGCAGCAACAACATCGCGGATTCACAACGTGACAATGTTCGAATTTCAAAATGATGTTCAAAAAGTAACACAATTCTGGTCAGGAAGGTTACAGTGATATAAAATTTTGATAAGCCTCCATACGGCCCCCATAGGAAATCCCATAAATGGTAAATTTTATGGAATCCCATAAACCTTTTTTCGATTTTACTTCTTACGAGTATGTTTACAACCATAGAAAATTAAATATCTCAGAGAACGGCTACAAGAAATTTCAGCAAGCACATGAAATCACGTGTATTCCCTGAAGGGGTAGTCAGCCAAGGTAGTACGAGAGCTCTTTTTAAAAACAGTTAATAAAAAAATGGTAAAAACCGACTGCTCAAGAAGCGAATTAAAAAGACGTAAACAAGAAGAAAATCATACTGTGCAGTCGGAGGACACATATTCGCGAGCTGGCTGACCAAAATCAGATGTTAAAAAAGCTTGATACGGAGCCAGAAACTCCAGTAGGGAATTGATTCCAACGATCCGGTAATAAGTAGTCAACGGTCCACCTTCGGACATCTGTAATACACGTGATTTCTATGCATTGAAAGCCCAAAGATGGAGCTTTTATGTGTCATGTGTCTGTACAAATCACAGACATAAATCTAACTAGATAACGCAAGTCCCTCCATCTGTATGAAAACCAAGCGTGCGACGTTTTCACACACAATTTAGTTATTTATTAAAACTTCAAGTACAATAGTGGTATATAGGCGGACTTAAAGCAACAAGTCATTCTCTACTAGTCATTTAAACTTTAATTTCAAAACAAATTTACTTACCAATGAAAGAAAACATTTCCAATGCCTCGGCCAACTTTTTGTATACAGTTTTTACAGCTCAATATGGCATAATTAGGCATTTTTCTAGATTGCGGTGGATTTCCAGTGCCGGTAATGCTAAATTGAAAGCTCAAAGTACGATCATTGATAGTTCTCTTAATCAGTTTTTGAAACGTGAAGTACATCTAATCGCGTCATCTAGGTAGTTAGATTTATATCTGTGGTGCAAATACAACCCCACTTGTTAGAGTGCTCCAAGTGCTTATGCGCTTGCACTTGAGAGTACTTGATGAACATTAATGATGCCGATATAATCGTGGGCCAAAATTGTAGAAGTAAAAAAAAAAAAAATGACCTTGAGACCTACATCAGAAATTTGTGCCTTCGTAAAGCAGAAACTTTCATTAAAGTATCTAATTTTCCGATAACTAAGTTTTGAGGTAATTCAGACCCATATTAGGTGCGAACCTGTGACGGTCGGATGATTTTAATCAGATTACAAAAGATTACGCTCAAAATGTTCTGATTATATCCTAAGCTTTAGGTACGTTGTATGATAAGTTTTATTAGAAGACTAGCTGTCCCATGCGGCTTCGCTCCCGTCAACTAGTACCTACCTACCCATCTACCCGACCTACTCTACCCTACCTACCCTACGTACATAATTATTGCGTAACTTAAACCGTTTACGCAGCGCACGCAACGGAAGCTCTCAAAAAGGAACAATTTTGCCCGTTTTTGCAACATTTTTCATTTATACTCCGCTTCTTTTGGTCGTAGCGTTTTTTTTTTTTTTTTTTTTTTTTTTTTTCGACGGGGAAATTCATCTTATGACAAATCCCGCTCTTGGGTGGAGCGGGAGATAGTGTCAGACTTGTACTGACTAAAAACCCCGCGCCGTTCCTTCTAGCCTTCGTACCGGGGCTCTAGCTTCCTTTCGGATAACCCCGAACCCCGGTAGGCTTCGACCCAGCTGGGCCCCTCTCTTTGCTGACAACTCCTTGAGGCGCGCGGGAACAGTGCGCGCCGTCGACGCCTTGGCTCGGTCCGGGTAGTTACCGGACGATCGGACAGCGAGCTACCCATGGCTCGCTGTCCACGAGCCCGCGTCTACGGTGGCTGGATATCGGGATTGGGATCCCGGCGGCGGCGGCGAGGGCGCCGTTGCCTGATGCGGTCGGCCTCCTCCTTTGCTAGCATTACTGCTTCGCAGAAGGAGGCGACCGCCTGCCACTCCTCCTCGCTCCGGACCATGGCCTGAACCAAGGCCCGGCGCGAGAGGTCTCCGCCGCCGATCGCCCCCACGAGGGCACGGCGGTGCTCCGCCCAAGCAGGGCACACCTCGACTGTGTGCTCCACCGTGTCCTCCGGGCGTTCCGCACAGTGGCGGCACCCGGGCGTCTCTTCCGCTTGGATCCGATGCAGGAACCTCCCGAACTTGCCATGTCCGGTGAGGACCTGCGTCATGCGGAAGGTAAGGACGCCGTGAGGTCTTTCCAGCCACGCCTCAAAGAGGGGACTTACCGCCATTATGGTGGCGTGCCCAGCACTGGGTTGCGATAGTCGCTGACGCCATTTCACCGTGAGATCCCGCCGGAGCTCTGTCCGCCATACCTCGACCTGGCCTCGACTTGGTCGTAGCGTGATGTTATATAGCCTATGACCTTCATCGATAAATGAACTAACCAACACAAAAATATTTTTTCAATTCGAACACCAGTAGTTCCTGAGATTAGCGCCTTCAAACAAACAAACAAACAAACTCTTCAGCTTTATAATATTAGTATATATTAGATTAAACAAGAGGGACTTAATTTAGTGCCAGCCTGGTGGTTTTTTATATGCCACATTTCGAGGAGTGTGCGATGGAACTGCACGAATTAATTCCGCCTAGCCCTTTCCATCATCGGCCTACAAGACATACGGCTATACACCTGGATCGGTACATAGTGGACATCCCACTCATACGTAATAAATCTTTTGGGAATACTTTTATTGTGCGTACAGCTAAGGAGTGGAATTCTATTTTTTTTATTCATTAGGCTCGCGCTTGACCACTATCTCACCTGATGGTAAGCGATGATGTGGTCGACGGTGAAGCACGCTTGCCTAGAAGTAACCTATTCACTCTCGACTTAAAGACCCCTAGATTGTAGCTATCGGGAAACCCAGACTCCGGCAGGGAATTTCACTCCTTAGCTGTACGCATAATAAAAGTGTCCCCAAAACGTTTTGTGCGTATGGGTGGGATGTCCACCATGTACCCAAATTCCCTGCTGGACTTTGTGTTTGTTGATAGCTGCAAAATTTGGTATTAAAGTCAAGAGTGAAAGGGTTATTTCTGGGCAAGCGTGCTTCACCGTCGACATCTGTTTCGGGTGCTGCGCGGCTGGCTTCACCAGCTCCCCCAACAAATCGGTGGATTTGTTGGCGGAGCTGGGGCTGTGCGTGGTGCCCCACGCCAACACTACGGGAGCCATCCTATAGGACTAACCTGAACAAGTTTGCCCCCTTGTCACGCGCCATAAGATTTTTAAATATAATATCAAAAGAGTTAGATATATTTCACTGTAACCTGATGAAGTTCACAGGAGTGGCACTGAAGTGCATTGAAAATATTGAAAAGTGATTTTAATTGAATTTTAGTTGTATTTTAATTGGATTATTATGGTTTTCAACTGTATTTTAATTGGATTATAATGGTATTTTAATGGTATTTTAATTGTATTTTATCGTGTTTAATTCTTGTTTAATTGAATGATCGTTGGATCATAATTGTATTTATAATGGTATGATTGATTGTATTTTAATTGTAATATTTGATGGTATTTTTAATTGTAATTTAATGGTATTTGTAATTGTATTTCCGTAATATCTGGGTGGTAGTACCTAACATCGCATTGGCGTTATAGCTGTAAAGGTGTTATTAACATAATTTTGAATAAATAAATAATCTTTGGTGGTAATCAGGAGAGATTGTAGTCAAGAGTGTAACACTACTGAGCATTGCCTCTTACAGAGAAAAATGAATCTTCTGTCTCTACATGTTATTGAAGATTTCGTGTCCTTCACCCAAAGTCGTGAAAAAGTTTGTAATGCCATGTTGTACTCTCTCTCTTGCCTAGCCTTTTCCCAACTATATTGGGATCGGCTTCCAGTCTTATCGGATTCAGCTGAGCACTAGTGTTTTACGTGGAACGACTGCCTATCTGACCTCCACAACCCAGTAACTGGGTAACACGGTACCCCTTGGCAAGACTGGTGTCAGATCTCAAGCTTCTGACTACCCGTAACGACTGTCAAAGATCTTCAAATGACAGCCGGGACCAACGGCTTAACGTGTTTTCCGAGGCACGGAGGAAACTCGGTATGTTGAAAATGGTCACCCATCCACGGAACGACCTCGTCAAGCGTTGCTTAACCTTGAAGACCGAACCGTGCGGCTGTTATTATTTAGCCACGAGCTCCACGAGCTTTAATACGAATGTAATACCATGTTGTACATTCTTATTAAAATTTTCAAACCAAGTTTAACGTTCTAAATAGGTTATCGCTCGTCAAATTTTATTTTTGTCTGCAGCAATCACTTTATTGGTGCTGACTGTACCAGGCACGGATTTGAGTGAATAATACGGCTAGTTAGACCTGTGGTTTTGCTTGTTCGGAAATGTTTTTGTATAGTCAATCAGCGTTTGACTTTTAACTCAGTTGTGTAGTCTACGGTACTGAATTTCAGCTGCATGTCAGAAAAACACATATAAGAGGCACCTTCAAAGTGAGACCTATCCCAGATAAACTTCAGGAGAGCCGTCTCCGGTGGTACGGACACGTTATGAGGCGACCATCCAACCATATGACCAGAAGAGTGCTAGATATAGAAACCAAACCCCGAGGACGAGGAAGACCCCGAATCACATGGATGTCCGTAGTAAATAAGAACCTTAAAAAAGCCCAAATTAACAAAGAGACGATCCAGGACCGAACTACCTGGAGACGCATGATACGGAGGGCAGACCCCAAATAAAATGGGAAAGAGCCAGGCCAAAGAAGAGACTGATTTTCAGCTGCATCTATACTCCATTTGAAATAACATTATAAATTTTTACTACCCTTTTTTAACAGTCCGTTCAATCGATTTTGAGTTCTATCCCGTAAACAGAAGGATGGCATGAAAAGTATAACCTGTTACCAAAACCAACTGTTTACTACAGCTGCCATTTGTCATAACACCAAAGCAATAGAAGTCAAAATCGGTTGAACCGGCTGTAAAATGGGATTATTTAAATGTCTAATGTAATCTCAAATGAATGGAGTTTAGTTAGATGATAACAGCATGGTTGAAAAAACGCGAGGCAGATAAATTAACGAATCAGCGTGTTGCAGTAAAATATGTCTGATACAAACTATTTTAGCCAAACTGTTTTCTAAGATGCATGCATTTGTTTTAGAATTTGTGTTTTTAACATGAATGTCACCAGAATCCATTGATCTAGCTTAAAATTGCCATACTTATTTTGTTACTACCGTGAAGAGAGGATGCAATTTAAATAATCAAGAAAGGTCATACAATTTTTATTTTAAATTTTTTAATTAAAAAATATATAAAATCTAGAATAACCTGTCTCGGATATTCAGCTTGCAGCCTCTGAGCACAAAAAGATTTTTCATTTTAAGTAGACTTCCGTACGAAGCGGTTCCAAAGCGTCGCTGACGCTGCGATACTTGAAATTCACAAAAAGAAGGTCCTAATCGCCGTGTATTACGCGCGTCGCTTACGCGTGCGTAAACCACACAAATGTCACTGACGCAGCATCAATGTCGCTCATCTTGAATAAATTTTCAGCGTTAGTGACGCCAGAGACGCTTCACTCGGAAGTCTACCTATAAAGTAATTTTATAACCGTGTTTTACTTAGATATGTACGATTATAACTGTAACACGCGACTCCGCTTACGTTCAAATTGATGACTATCCCCAAACGCAAAGGGTTTATGATTTATAACGCTATGATTTTGATTTATTACCGAACCAAGTTGTATTGAAAACAGTTCAGCAGTTTATGAGATTTTGAGTAGCTTACGATTTTAGCTTTATTGCTTTTTGTATGTCTTAGCAGTATTTTCGAATGGAGTTGGTAAAGGTTTATGTAGGCAAGCTTATAGTTATAATAATACCAATGAACTTATAAATGTGGCAGTCTGTGTGTATGGTTATTTTAAACTCTTGGGTACTGTTTGTAAAGGATTCGAATTTGGAATATCAGACAGGCAGACCATGCCTTCATGACATGAGATAATCTTGAGAGCGGTAGTTTGTTTTTGTTCACGGGCGAAGTCTCTGTCAAAATGAGAAAGATGTTAATGCGAAGAGAGCAGTGGTGGCCCAGTGTAATCGGCCTCGACTTACAAGTACAAGGTCATGGGTTCGAGCCCAGGCGGGCGCTTTAATTTGTATAAATTATTTCATCACCACTGCTCTCAAAACGGTGAAGGAATACATCGCCATCGTGAGGAAACCGGCATGTCCTAGAACTAAAAATTCGAAGAGATGAGAGATCCACAAACTCGCACTGGGCCTGCGTGGTGCATTATAGCCCATTCCCTCTCACAGAGAGGTGGCCTGTGTCCCAGCAGTGGGAACATTAATAGGCTGATGAGAAATAAATAAAAAAAAAAAAAACTTTTTGCCTTTATTTTCACAACGTAATTATCACGCATGGGCGAAAACTCTTAGAGAAACTATTTAGTTGGCTCTTTTTATAGGCAAATAAATATTAATAATATTATAAATGCGAAAGTTTGGATCTATGGATTTTTGTTTGTTAGTCAATCACTTCAGAACGGCTGAACGGATCTAGATGAAAGGACATGGCCAGAATTTGTATAGAGCTGTGCCCTAACGCTAAATATTCATGTACATTCGACGTAATGTATGTGATATTAAATATTATATATCACATTCATTACGTCGTGTTAAAGCTTAGAGGTATGGCTTTACAATAGTTTAAGTTTTATGATCAGAGAAGAAGCGAGAGACAATATAAATAGGATAAGATCATGATAAGATCAATTCAAGACTTCACCACAGACTATACTGCACCAAAGCATTGCGCGCGCGTAGAGTCGTCAAAATGTCTAGGACGTTCGGATACACACTCTGGAATATATCGTCGATGCATTCAGCATTATGACATGATGCTCGACAGCTCGAAAAATTGTGTCTGCGATAATCGTAAAAGCTTGACTTTTATTTTAGAGGTTTACCTTAGCAATACGTTCTTGCAGTTGTAGTAATTTTATATTCTAATCTGACCTTCAGGCGTACTTCAGAAACAGTGTTTGTCTTGAGTGTGTATCCAGACAAAAATTCATTGCATAGAAACCACACAAAAACAATTAACACACATATTTTTTTTTGGAAATTTTGTCAGCTCTTCTAGATAAATGTAATCGTCGCGATTAATTTTAATTTATTTTACAATTAATTTTCACATATTAATAATTACTGTAAATTTATGTATTCTGATTGATCCTGAGGTCAGAATCTGGCCATTTCCTTTGGCAAAGAGATAGATTACAGTCTGGAACAGCACATATACTACCTTTTTATCCCGGTCTAATGTTCCCTTGGGATGAAAAAACACTTTTCATACGAGCTAAGCCGCTGACAGAAGCTAGTCTATTCTAATATAATAAAGAGGTAAAGTTTGTGAGTTTACGAGGTTGTATGGGTAATCTCTGGATCTACTGAACCGATTTAGATGAAATTTGGCATGGAGATAGTTTGAGACCCTGGGAAGGACATATATGATGGTTTGTCTTTCCTTGGCATTTTACGCGCAAAACACTTTTTACGTGGGCGAAGCCGCGGGCAGAAGCATTTAAGAATGTTAACTTATACATATTACATTTAAAACTAGTTTTTAGATAGAACACGTTTTCCCTAGTTAGAACTAGTTTTTACTAAACGCATTTGTTAAAACTAGAAATAACTACTGCTCAGAATTGAATATCAGTTTAATGCCCAATATGAGTAGACAAAGTGATAAAAACTATTATAATGTTATATTAATGTTGACATTGGTTTTAATATAGAATAGGTAACTTAGATTACTATTTAAGCAACTAAGACGACGGGGCTAAGCATAATTTCTGCAGGGTCTAAAGTAACCTAACATGAAGGAGGTAACGGGAGCTGAGTTCGCTCGCTTTGCTCGATAAGTTCAGCTCCCGTCATCTCCTTCGAACCTAACCTATCCGTGTCCAGGTGCCCCAAGTTCCCGAGCTCGCTTCGCTCGCTCTTGGACTTATTTTTTTACCATTATTATCAAACTGCCCAACCGTTACGTAGCAATATTCATAATGACCAGACAATGTGATAAATATAAAAGTTTAAATCAGTATTCTACTGATAACTAAAGGTCGGAGTGAACTAGTTTTATTTGAAAATCAAATATATCAGTTATTACATATCATTATATCATTTAGTAAAAAATAGTTTTAACTAAGGAAAAAGAGTTCTAACGAAAAAAGGGTTTTAACTGTAACATACACAGACATAAATCTAACTAGATAACACAAGTCCCTCCATCTGTATGAAAACCAAGCGTGCCATTTTTCACATACAATTTAAAAACAAATTTACTTACCAATGATAGAAAACATTTCCAATGCCTCGGCCAACTTTTTCTATAGATTCTTTACAGCTCAATATAGCATAAAAGGCATTTTTCTAGACTTCGGTGGATTTTCGGTGCCGATAATGCTAAATGAAAATCTTTGATTACGATAATTTATCGTACCTATCTTTACTCCATTTTGTTGCACGCGAAATACATACAATCGCGTCATCTAGTTAGATTTATATCTGTGTTAACATATATATATATATCAATTAAACGTGCAATTTGCCCAAAAGTCTGTCTTTCATAACCTCAAACTTAAGCTTTAGCTTACCCTTAAAACATTTTAAGACTTTATTACGGTAGCTGATCTAAAAACCTTCTTTTTTTAGACTTCGATCATTTCATAATACCTTAAGTCAAAGATTATAACTGGTCGTTAGAAAAGTTATCTTTATCAATAAAACAAACTTTCTTAATGTATTCATTTTACAGGGTCATTGGCCTTAGATGGATCTGATCTTAGCTTTAAATTTTCATAAGATACTCGGTTTCCTTTTAAGTTTATTTCATCCACAGAAACAAATCTAACAAGATGACGCGATTGTATGTACTTCACGTGTCAAAAAACGGACTTACGAGTAAGTTACGTTGAATGATCGTAATCTAAGTTTTTCCTTATTTTTATTTTTATTAAATACCTCGTACTTGCCTCGTAAGTTGTGGTAAGCAAGAAGTCACTATGAAGTTTCTATCTTATGACGTCATAAGATGGTTGCGCTGCCTCTGTTTGGCATACATTTTAAAACTGTTACAAAATGTTTATTAAGTTTATGCTTTTTAAATTAGGGAAAAAGAAGAAAAATATACGCCGAATATACCATTCCAGCTCAAAATTAAATATTGTGTAACCTCTCAGAATTTCATCAATATGAGTTGTACATTCATCATCATCATATCAGTCAAAAGACGTCCACAGCTGGACACAGGCCTCCCCCAAGCGTCGCCACATTGACCGATCCCGTGTGTCTCGCATCTAGATCACTGCAACCTTTATCAGGTCATCGATCCACCTTGTGGGAGGCCTTCCACGTCGCCACTCCAGAACCTTTCTGCCCCATCGGCCACCCGTCCTGCGAGCAATGTGCCCTGTCTACTGCCACTTAAGTTCGGCAATTCTTCGGGCTATGTCGGTTACCCTGGTTCTCTTGCGAATGTCTATAATTGTACATAAGTATAGTCAATTTAAAACATTCTAGTGCAGAAAAATATTTGCAAAGTAATGAAAATCATTTTTTAATTGTGTACAGTTTGAACTAAATTCCCCAGCAACAAACGCTACATATCGGATCAAAGGCGTAGGTTTTTATTTTCTTTTCATACTTAACACTCGTGTACAAAACGATACTTTATAGACTACGGAATGGTCGCAACAGCAGAGTCGCGCAATTAGGCCGAGCAAAAGTGACGGCTGTAATTGACAAAGTCAGAATAGGGTATTATCCTGAAAAAATCTATTTGGCCAGTCGGTAAGATAAACAAAAAATATTGGGCACATATTTTTTGATTTATCACAAAAACAAAAAATGACGACGATACAGTGCGTTGAAATTTCGCATGTCGTCTCGCCAAAAAGTTAAGCAATAAAAAAGTAAAAGTACATAGAACAACAAGGACAACAAAATAATGTAAATACATATACTTTTAGGGAAAAAGTGTACCAATACACTTTTATGTTTGTCACCTGAACTTTGATGTGCTTTATCTTTGTTATTTTCTATCGAATCGATAAAGTAAAACGAATGTTTTGTGTCTGTACAATATTTTTTGCTAGTTTAACTAACCGACCGAATAGTATTATTATATTTAATCTAAGCAATACCCCGATAATCAAAGGTAAACGTAAACTTTGAGTAAACGGTGACATTCACTGAAACACTTGGTTTGTAAGTAAAGTTTTGACAATGCCGTCTCTAGCAGTTGCCACTGAGGCGTCTCGGTGCTCTGTGGTATCCCTGCAGTGTGTCACTGCACACATAGGTAGCATTGATCCTTGTATTCTGAACAAACAGTGAAGCGCTTTGTAAACTTTTGCTATGAAGGGATGCAGCGAAATAGCAATAAAGGAATCGTTGCTTTTATTATTTTGGTCTTGTTCTTTCAAATTGGTGGTATGGTTGACTGTACGTGCAATCAAATTGATTGTTAAAATTTGTTATTTATTGACAGGAATCGGAGAGTTTTTGGAAACGTGGCCTAAGGTAGGTGTGATTTGGGAGAAAACGTCTCGTAACATTTTTTCGTTATACCCCCTCCATAAACCATTATATTTCATTCTTTCTATGATTGCATTATCTTTGTAATGTGTTTATAAGTCTAGGTATGTTTGTATGTATGTATGTTTATTCATATGTGTCGTTCTAGAGACCAAACGCGTAGGCCGATTTTGATGATTCTTACGTCAATCAATTCGTCTAAGCCTTGCGAGTGTCACAGAAGACATTAAAATTATTGAAAAAAGAAAGATGTCGGATTTTGGCCGCCATATTTTGGGGGTCCCAATTTTTCCTTCCTTCATAACCCACCGGGTTCAAAATGTTTAAAAGTAATTTGAAAAGAAATTATAACTAATAACTTTTAGATAAAAAAGGTAATGTACTACATCAAAAAACCTGACTAAAAAAAATAATGTACAAAATCAAAAAGCCTGACTGCTTAATTAATCGAACTAAAAATACACAAACAAGAAGAAAATCACAATCTGCAGTCGGAGGATACATTTGGTCAGGCAGCTCGCGAATATGTATCCTTCGACAGCACAGCATGATTTTCTTCTTGTTGAAAAGTTGAAAGTTTGATGATGGTTATTAAGCTTGTTACAGTTATTCAATTCGTAAGTACTGTTAAGGGATGTGTTTTTTAGAAGTAATTGATGTAATTTTTATACACATTAGGAAAATTCTTATGACTTGTAGCAGAATTGTTATTTCTATTTGAGCTTCTACATAGAATCATAATTTTGACCCCGGGAAAATCTGTTTAGTTTCAGATTATTTATAAAAGTATCCAATGAATGTCAAAATAGTAGTTTATTTAATGGTCATATAATAGGGGTTATTAAAACACGAGCGTGGGTTTATCACATGAGGCGAAGCCGAATGTGATAATAATATCACGCGAGTGTTTTAATACCTAATTATATGCCGTTGCATACACTACTTGCAACTACAACAACTGCAAAGTGGAATCGGAAAAAATATGTGGTATGGAGGGCATTTTAGATTCTCATTGCGCATGACTGCGCAGCGCGTGCATCCATAGACAACGACACTACTTTTCTTCACTAAGTCAATGAGCCCATACGCGCCAGTAAATTAAAAAGTAAAAGTGTGCTATAAAAATTAAATTATGATGCAGTTGTTTGAAAATCGAAGGAAAATGTTGCACTGTAATGGTTTTCTTTTTAATTTTACCTATCCACGAATATAAAGTACTTGTTTATACAATTTTTTTTTCAATTCATATTTGGAACATTACGTTGTGAGTGTAGATAAAATAATAAATATTAATGCTTTAAGGTTTCATAAAATCCAGTAGTGCTATTCTGTAAAGTTCACAGCTCACCTCACTCAAGTGAGCGCACACAATTCGAAAGCGAACTCATTTGTTTTTAAAGTAAATCATCGCGGATTCACAACGAGACACCGTTCGAATTTCAAACGTGATGTTTCGATTGTCTGTTTTAGTACAAGCTCAGTTTAAAGAATTCTCCTTTCAATTTTTTTATGTATCTTTAAGTAAAAATTACATTCATTTTATATTCAATTGATTTAATGATATTGACAGTGACCGAAGGATGACGTAATCAAAAAGAAAGTTGTCTGTAAGAGATTGCCCAGTGCGATAAGACCGCCCATTATGTTGTACACTTGTTTCTGTAAATGTTTGTCCTGTATGTTTTTGTGGTGTACAATAAAGTATATAATAAATCAATAATAATAAAGAAGTAAATGTAAGTTGAAACAAAGAAGGTTATATACATATCACCTTCGTCCCAAATCGTCTTGTTGTCAAAATGTTTCGGGTTTACTGAAACTCTCTTGGTATTAATGTACCCAGCATCTGATCAACATGTCTTTTGCAAATCTGACCAAAATCAGTTTCTATTTGATAGTGCAATCGGCCTTATATCCTCAAACCGGTGCTGAATTCCCATTTAATTTGGTCGTTTGTGTAACTGCAAATTTGCACTCTCTGTCAAACAGTAAATGAGCGTACTGTTGCGTCATCAGTCGGCAGACGTGTTTCATCCTCCGTGTTTCTTATGTCATCTTTCGGTCATTGTCAATATCATTAAACCAATCTATACTATATAATTATATAAAGCTGAAGAGTTTGTTTACTTGAACGCGCTAATTTTAGGAACTACTGCTTGGAATTGAAAAAATCCTTTTGTGTTGGATAGTCTATTTATCGAGGAAGGCTATATAACATCCCGCTACGACCAACAGGAGCGGAGTATAAATGAAAAATGTTGCAAAAACGGGAAAAAATTATTCCTTTTTGAGAGCTTTCGTTGCGTGCGATGCGTAAGTGGTTAAAGTTACGCAAAATTCATGTATGTAGGGTAGGTAGAGAAGGGTAGTTAGGTAGCCAGTTGACGGGAGCGAAGCCGCGTGGGACAGCTAATTGAATATAAAATGAATGTAATTTTTACTCAAAGTTACATATTAATGGCCACGAGGATGAGATAATCAAAAAATAGTAAATTTATAATATATTGAAACAAAAAGGCCATGTACATAGCAAAATTTACATGAATGAGTACCAAAGAGAGCAGTATCATTATCATATTTATACAGAAATATGACTTGTATAATAAGTAAGCTTGAATTAAAATGAGTGTAACTTATATTTAAACTTTCCCGCTGAAAACTGATTAAAATGCAGATTTATGTATAGTTAATTTACTTGCATTTGAAGATGAAGATTTTTAGTGCAATCATGTTAATTTTAAATTGCAGAGTTGGTCTTAAAAGAATATTAAGTTAAAGATAGAGGGATAATATGCAAGGAAAGACAGAGAAAAAACCTTTTTACAAAAAAATACAACGGAGTTCCTGTTTTTGTTCCTTTGTTTTTTGACACCGACTTCCGAAATGACTTACTTACTTGACTTAATGTCCTATAACCTCTAGATGAGGCAGAGGCGTCCACAGATGTCCTCCATCGCGATCGGTCTTGAGCTTCACACTTCACCTTGCTCCATGTCATTCCGATGCTCGTCGCTTCTGCCAACACGGTGCGACGCCATGTTTGACGGGGACGGCCACTCTTTCTTTTTCCTTGGGGATTCTATTCCAAAGCTTTCTTGGGTATGTGATCGGGAACCCTTCGGAGCGTGTGGCCAATCCATCTCCACTTGCAACGCTTGATCTGGCGGTCGATCGGGCTCTCGTGGCATTTCTCCAACAGCTCTACGTTGGAGATGGTCTCGGGCCAGTAAATTCCGAGAATGCGACGGAAACAGCGGAGACTTCCGAAATCGAAATTATTTTTCTTTTTAAAAACCCAAAGTTTTTAAATGGAAGCCGGTTGTATTTTTTTGTGAAAAAGTTTTTCATTTTTCACATTTTAACGGAAAATCTATATTAAAATATACCTATAATGCCAAAAGTTATGCCAGAATGGACTAACCGATTACCATTCAATTGAAAACAACCATTGAAATGAGATTTTATCATGGTGAACGGTACATCTGCGTACCCCTTTAGAGCGTACTGGCGGCGGCGTTTTGTTATGTTATGAAATGGTAAAAACAATTAACAGTCATGCGTTTGCAGCAATCTTGAGAGATTTTCAGCCATTTATTGAAGATTTCTGTTGTATATCATCGAAGTTCTTCATGAGATCTTCACCAAATTTAAACGGGACCAATTCGGGAACATATTCTTTCAAACAAAAAAAGAATTATCAAAATAAATTTCATAATTGCCACAGTAATCGCGTAGCAAACATATAAAAAAAACATACAGTCGAATTTAAACTTCCACTTTTTTTGAAGTCGGTTAAAAAATATAAAGAATCGGAACAACATTTTATAAGTTGAAGATTTCAAAAGATTCAGATACCTGTCTAATCATTTCTCAACTATTTTTAGATTGGTTTCCAATCTTACCAAATACACCTTATTACCAGTATAATTATGACACCCCTAACTAGGTTATAATTATGACACCCGTAAGACTATTAAGCAGGAAAAAATAGTTTGTTGTAATTATAAGTTTCCTGCTAGCGTTCTCCAGCGGCTTAACCCTTGTAAGTAATCCCGAGTATCCAAAATAAATCGCGCATGTTTAAAAAAAAATAAGTTGAAGTTCTCAGTGATAGCGTAGTTTTCTATGAGCCTAAGAATTTTTGTATTCGCTTCTGTTATCAACTTCAACAGATTTTTTAAAACATATTAGCTAAGAATCAATATTACTTTTTCATAATATTAGTTTACAAAGATTTATCTAGTAATTCATTTTCTTAAGGCTCAAGGGCTACATATAAGATATTATATATTAAAAAGCAATTTTATATACGCACAATATCTCTCACTAAAGTATATAAATAATTCGTAAACAAGACTAAAATAGCTACGAATTGCTACGCCGTAGACTCTGCTACGCGCTACGCGGCAACAAATTACTACGCCGTAGACGATGCTAAGTGCTACGCGGCTACGAATTTCGTAGGCATTTTCTAACATTGTACACCAATTAGGTTTTGAATGAATTTCAATCCTTATTACAAAGAAAACTGCCACAGAATTGTTAATTTTCTTAGTCTTTGCGAGTACTAATTGTGTTAAACTAAAATGGATTGTTCGTTCGGTTCTAAATTTATGGTTAATTTAAATATTTAAATGAAGTTTATGTTAATTTTTTCCAAGGTTATAAATTTCTGATTTTGTCGTTTAACATTGCCCTTCGTTTCTAAAAATAATTCGTTTGACTTTTATAATTTTTAACTATATTTTAAAAAAAGCTTACTAAAATACAAATAAGATATTTTTTTTATAGTGTCCCCACTGTGACCAATCCCGTGCATCTCGCATCCAGCGGATTATCGCAACCTTCACCAGGTCTTCGGTCCACCTAATGGCAGGATTTCCAACGAAACGTCTGCCGGTTTGCGGTTGCCAATCCAGATTTATTTTAATGTATCCCGTGTGAGTGTGTGTGTAGTGTGTGTGATTTGGTGTTCTTTTTGAAATAGTACTTAACAAAAAACAATTGTATCCATTTAGTTTCATAACGATTAATAGCAGCTCGCCCCGGTCAAGTAATTCCCTTTCTGCCGTTCAATGCTAAATTATGTAAACCTTTGTAGTACCGCAGAATGATTTGGTTGCGCAAGTTATTTTAATCTTGTGATATCATCTAAGATACTCATCCAAATTAAATGGTGTAAAGGACAATTTTGCCTTAAATCAAACAATCAAGATTTTTAACATTTATTTAGATAAGGATTTTTGCTACATTGTGAGTCTACCTTAATAGAAAGACATGTGAAGAAAGTTTGTAATAACATATCACAAACTATTTTAGAACAATGGCGGGCTGCGTCATTGAAAAATCTTCAAGGAGCAAGGATCGGTGTTGTCGGGTATTTGAATGAATTTACGTCATCCTTGTCTATTCCCGCGACACGTAGAAACCTGTCCGCGCGAGTAGGCATACAACGGACAGGAAATAACTGCCAAAACAAAAGCGCGGGAACGAACGCATAATAAGCTTTGTCCACCGAATGGGGATTTTTTTCCATCATACATTGTTTTGTTACATCTCAAAGAGATTAAGCAGCGTTTTCGATGAAAGCTCACAGGCGGCTTGATTTTTACCGAAATTTTCAACAATTACCGCCATTTTAAACTAATTTACACCAAACCAAAATCAAGGTCAAATGTATATATTTCGACAAGGCCATTAAGCGGCACTTTCGAACGTTAAAAATTAAAATTAACAAGAAATAAAATTGATTCTACCGCGCATTCGGAAAAGTAGATCGTTATGGAGAAGAACGCACAAGAAACTACATACAAAATATTTAAAAAAAAATAAGCTTTTACAATATTAAAGTACGTACTTTAATAAATTCATATACGTGAGGACGATGCACCAACCTTAAGGCGATATATACGCCCCAATGTAAACGCAGTACTGGCCGTGCGTCCGCTCGATGCAAAAATATCAATATTGAACCTCCTTTTGAACAGTTTTGTTTGCAAAATATTATTTCATTTACATATGCTATGTCAGTTATGATGAAATTTCAGCCATCAATTTTTCTGTGTAAAAATATTTTTAAACATCCAAGTCGTTTTGGAGGACTATCCAAAAGTTGCGAAAAATATCGTATTGCTAATTTTTTTTTTAAAGCGAAACTATTTGTTACATAAAAAAAACCATGTTTAACAATAATGTACATAAAACAATAATAAATATATATTTTTTTCAAACCTTTTAACCTAGCCGTTACTATGGAGTATGCTTCAGAAAGTTACCTTTTTACGGAACTAAAGCGTATGTAGGCCCTTAACAAATTATACACCTGAACCTTCCTCATGAGTCACTCTGTCTTTTGGTGAAATCCGTATGCCAATGAGTTTATCGCGAACAGATAGACAAAGAGACGCGACGGGGGTCTTTGTTTTATAATAAGTAGTGGCTGGCTTCTGCCAGCGGCTTTGGCCGCGTGAAAAATGTTTTTTTTTCCAAAGGAACATTATAACAGGATGAAAAGTAGCATATGTACTATTCCAAGCTATAATTTATGTCTGTGCTTTCATCCAGATCTGTTTATCCAGATTCTGTGACCGCCAATATGGCTTCCGCCGAAATCGGTCTACTGGGGATCTTCTAGCGTATGCCATTCACATCTGGAGTGAGGCCATCGAGAGGCACGGGGAGGCGCTTGCCGTCTCCCTCGACATCTCGAAGGCTTTTGATAGGGTCTGGCATGAAAGCCTTATTGGTAAGCTTCCTTCATTCGGTTTGCCCGGTGGTCTGTGTGATTGGATTGCAGACTTCCTGAGAGATACTTGTCCAACAGTCGTGCTACCGGGCCTCAGATTCAGTCTCTCCGGGAGGCCATGGTGGAGCGCTTGAACCTGTCCTTGCAGGCAGTCTCCGAATGTAGCGATGCCAATCTGGTCAGGTTTAATGCTGCTAAAACCCAGGCGCCAAACCCAGGTCTTTTTTCCGCTAAAAAGAGCCAATTTCACCCGGCTCACACTTTCCGAGATGCGACCGTGCCAATAACTGACCATCTTGAGCTTCTTGGCGTTACGTTGACATCGACTCTCAATTTTGGCCCATACATTGAGGCAAAGGATCAGCTGGCTGCCAAAAAGCTGGGGATCCTTGCAAAGGTGAGAAGGTACTTCACGCCAGAACAGCTGCTAAGCTTGTATCAAGCGCAAGTTTGATCATGCATGGAGTACTGTTCTCATCTCTGGGACGGATCTGCCAAATACCAGCTTGATGCACTAGAGTCGATCGAAAAGCGGGCCAAGAGGCTCATCGGCGATGAGGCACTGGTTAAGTCAAAGCTCCAGAGCCTTGAACACCGTCGCCGAGTTGCCAGCTTGTCGGTTTATTATCGGTTACATTTTGGGGAGTGTGCGATGGAATTGCATGATCTAATTCCGCCCAGCCCGTTTCATCATCGAACTACCAGACGTACTGCGATGCGCCATCGATACATGGTGGACATCCCACCCATACGCACTGAACGTTTTGAGAATACTTTTATTATACGTTCAGCTAAGGAGTGGAATTCCCTGCCAGCGTCTGTGTTTCCCGATAGCTACAATCTAGGGGTCTTTAAGTCAAGAGTGAATAGGTTACTTCTAGGCAAGCGTGCTCCACCGTCGACCACATCATCGCTTACCATCAGGTGAGATAGTGGTCAAGCGCGAGCCTATAACAAATAAAAAAAATAAAAAAAAACTTGTTCCGGCGTGATTGAGTAACAAACATACGTCCATACATCCATCCAAATTTTCACATTTATAATATTTGAAAGATTATTTAAACTACACCATTATTTGCCCATCTTTAATAACCGTTTATTTATTTGTTTATGTACACACAAAACAATTAACAGAGAAAAAAAGAATACAGCTAGAAGGGCACAAAGGTACAGTTTATTTCAATAGAAATGTCTTTCAGCAGACCTGCGACAGGAAAGTTGGATAATAGACGAAGACACAGTGTGTATTCTTAGAAAGGAAATAAGGAAACTTAAAGAAGACTCACAAGTAGCGTCGCAAGTGGACACATGCGTGGATTTTTTGGGAGCGGAGCGCGCGCACCGTATGTATATATATATATATATCGCCATATCTCCACCATCCCATCCCATCCCATCTTTCAAAAGCCAAAGATCGTGTTTTTTGTTTGTTAATTCATATTTTTTTGTCGCAAACCACTCATGAAATCCGCTAGAACTAGTGACAAAGTCGCTATGACGGCAATATTGCTCACGTCCGTCTGTAGCACAGATCCCTCACACACAGCCTTCACTTGTTTTGCATGTACAAAAACCACGAAACGAGAGCTGCGCTAAGAGAGGCTAGGTAAATGAAGGCTTTCTATTGGTTCTTAACAAACACATACCTCGCGACGCATCTTCGCACATCTTTTGTGGAAACGTAATCTTAACGGGCTTTCCGAGGAGTCGAAATCATTGACCGACGAATGACGATAATAGAAAACTAGTATGACATCATGTTTATTACTTGGTATCATACCAGTTTTCTCCAAAGGATTATTACTTAGATAGTTGTTTACTTATTACTTACATCCAAATTGTTCTTGTTATGTAGATACATAATGTATGTTTGTGTACGTGTATAAAATTGTTTACAATTTTCGCTAAATGATTACACAAAATTGTTTAAACGTTTCGTTATATTTTTACAAAACACACTAGAAAAAACCAAACAATTACTCCAACAAAGCGAAATGTTATTCATAAATACACAAGTTTTTTGTTGTTAACAAAAAAAAAAACAACATTCTATTTAACAAAACAAAAATGAAATACGAAAAAAGTAAATGAAACGGTAACATTTCGCTTCAGTGGATATCATCTCTGAAAAATATTTGTGTAATACATAATCTCCTATTTCGATGTTGGGTCACAGATCCTATGTAAACAGCGAGATAATTCTGTGAAAAAATAAATGATGATGCCTAAACTAACACTGGTAAATGGATGAATTGGAGCCTCTGTTAAATTTTATCGCTGAGAATTTTATGTCTTGAGGAGTAGGCTCATTAAAAAACTCATTTCGCTAATGTAAATTATATTGGTCTTTTAAAATTATAGTGTAAGTCACAAATCTGTTTCCTAAACTCCGACGGGAAAAGAGGGGTGTTATAAGTTTGATGCGTGTATTTGTGTTTGTGTATATGTGTATCTGTCTGTGGCATACCAGCTTGATGCACTAGAGTCGATCGAAAAGCGGGCCAAGAGACTCATCGGCAATGAGGCACTGACCAAATCAAAGCTCCAGAGCCTTGAACATCGTCGCCGAGTTGCCAGCTTGCCGGTTTTTTATCTGTTACATTTCGGGGAGTGTGCGATTGAATTGCATGATTTAATTCCGCCCAGCCAGTTCCATCATTGGACAACCAGACGCACGGCGATGCGTCACCGGTACATGGTGGACATCCCACCCATACGCACAAAACGTTTTGGTGACACTTTTATTATGCGTACAGCTAAGGAAGGCTGCCGGAGTCTGTGTTTCCCGATAGCTACAATCTAGGAGTCTTTAAATCAAGAGTGAATAGGTTACTGCTAGGCAAGCGTGCTTCACCGTTGACCACATCATCGCTTACCATCAGGTGAGATAGTGGTCAAGCGCGAGCCTATTGATAATAAAAAAAAGCTCCTAAACAGATGAACTGACTTTGATTTCGTTTTGCTTTGTTTGAAAGGTGACTTTATCGAGAGTGCTCTTAGCACATTATGCAGCGCTCTGATTGGTTGAGACCGCTAAGAAACTACCAATCAGAACGCTGTATTTGCGTAAACTGAGTTTAGTTGAACTAATTGCGATTAGTTCATTGGTTAAATCGGCCCTCAGACGTTGCGGCTACATAACGCATTGTTGGAGTTTAACAAAAACAAATCTTCAATACTCTATGTCTGTCTCTGTCTAACCTTATATTATATAATTTGACTCCGAACCCTTCGTCAGGTAGTCGAGACCGAAATCCTATCTGGTCACAATACACTATCGCTTCAGTCTTGCTAGGCAACACATGTATCACAAAGTATTACTGAAACACACCTTCCAATTTAACAAGTAAAGGGTAATTAAACTGTACTATTGAAATCCTTATAAAACAGTCTCCCCATAAACTCTAAAACGCATAATACGTCGCGGCACTGTTCGAATGGCGAGATGATGTTAAAGTTTCTCGTAATAGTAAAAGGCCAAATTCAAGTCGCATTATCATCTTGGCCACAATAAATGTTAAAAATATGTCAAAATGTCGCTTTTTTAACAGACTAATCTAGTAATCTGTTAAAAAACCCGTCTGTTTTATTAACAGATTGTGATTGAGATGTTATTGCAAATTTAATTACAAACGGGAATGGCCCGTCTGATAACCGGACACACAGCCCAACATTATATGTATCGAACTAAGGTTAACGAGGGTCAGTGACACAAACCTCACATGTGACCAATGAAATTGACAATGGAACGCTTGGTGCCTACTTCAATTGTTTAGTGAGCGTGTGAAACGTCGGTGACATATTACGCTTGTAAAAAGAGTCGATTTTTATTGTGTAACAGCATTTATCGTTTGAGTAGCCTTATTAGTGGTTAAGCGCGAGACTATTACAATAAAAAAAAAATATTAATTTAAAATTGAAAAAAACCCCGACACAGAACCTCTAAAAAGCATAAAATAAATCTCTTACTCCCGTCTGACAACCGCCAACTGTTTAAATTTTTTTTTATTTACTTAGCGGTTCCCCGACGCGAGTACGAGGCTTATTTTTTGCTTTTTAGAGGTTTTGTGTCGAGGGCATATTTAAATTTAATTCTTGCTTTTGGTTGACATAATTATAATATACCTAATAGTAGACACGCTTCAATCAACACGTAAAAAAAAACAGATTCAAAGAGTTAAATGCTTGATACCTTTTGAACGGGTCAACCGATTTTAATCAATCATAGCTAAGAGCACTCCCGACAAAGTCACCTTTCAAACAAAATAAAAATCGGTTCATCCGTTCGAGGGCTACGATGCCACAGACAGACATACACATAAAACTTATAACACGCCGTCGGGGGTTAGAAACAGAAAAAATAAAATTGGAATCGGAATTAAGAAAAAGTAAGAAGTTTTAAGTAAGAATATGGTTTGAACACCAAAGGAAAGATGGATGGAATGTGTGGAAGAAACTATAACTAGAATGGGGATGACTGCTGAGATGACAACTATATACGAGCAGGATGTTTGATTTAAGTTTCGTCTTGAATTGTGTTTGGACGCAGATTTTCAATAATAATACGCCTGGCTGCATTTCGATGACCTCTTTGGGGAAACCGAAGGTTTTGTCTATGCAATTATGGACGAAGTTATCATGACGAATAACTACCAGAGATTTATTGTGAAGGATGGCGCGGTTGACATCTGTCGGGCATGTCACCGTCCGGGTGATTCGATCCGACACATTATCTCTGGTTGATCTCGTCTCGCTAACGAAGAATACTTGCATAGACACAACCTTGCAGCCAGGATTATCCATCAGCAACTTACTCTGAAATACACTCTTGTGTCATCGGAGGTGCCATACTATAGATATGTGCCCGACGCAGTTCTCGAGACTGGCAATATCACATTGTACTGGGATCAGTCCATCATCACTGACAGGACTATTATATCTAATAAGCTTGATACAGTGGTGGTGGACCGAATCGATAGGCGTGCAATGTTTGTTGACATAACTAGCCCGCATGGGAACCTCGTGAAAGCCGAGAAAGATAAGCAAGTCAAGTATCTAGACTTACTCGCTTGTTTTGTCGACATGTGGGATGTGGACACAGCGATCATTGTACCGATAGTCGTGTCAGCCAATGGCCTAATAGCCACGAGCTTCGACCAACGCCTTAGGAGGCTCTCGTTAGGCGGCTGGATCAAGGGCTTGATTCAGAAAGCAGTACTTCTGGACACGGCTCGTATTGTTCGGAGGTTCCTGTCTATGAAGCCCTGACCGCCGATAGCTTGGAAACTTTTTCCCGATACCGGTGGGCCTCTATTGTTTATATTTTGAAATGATTTTTTCTTCTTTTTTTGTATGTGTTTTATAAAAATCTCTTCTCATACAGAGAAAGCACGAGCATAGACCAACACGCTTGCTCAAGACGTGTTGGCGGTTTGAAACATATATTAACTATGCGTCCAGGTTCCCTCACGATGTTTTCCTTCACCGTTGTCAGCGATGTTTAAGATAAACTTAGAAAGTACATATGAATTTGAATTAAAATGAATATGAAAGCGCGAGCTGGCCGACCAAAAGCAGATGTATCCTCCGACTGCACAGCATGATTTTCTTCTTATTTATGTCTCTTTAGTTCGCTTTTAAAACAGTTTAGTTTATTGTTATTTTTAAATATTTTTTTATTTACAACTTTTAAGTTATATTTTTTAGAATTAGGTACATTTAAACATATAAGTGTTACATGTTTTTGTAATCATCTCTTAAAACCTTTTATTTTGATACCCTACACGATGAGTTCGGACGAAAAAAAAAATGGGCCCCCACAATATTGCGCCCAAAATCCGCCATAATTCTATTTTTCATTTTTAATGTAGCTAGTGACACTCGCAGGGTTAAGACGAATCGATCGACGTAAGAATCTTCAAAATCGGCCAACGCGTTTGGTCTCTAGAGCGCCACATAGGAACAAACATACATACATATATTCTCAAATACATACATACATAGACTGATAAACACATTACCCTCCTTCGGCAGTCGGCTAAAAAGTGACATTGGTACTTGGCCGGATTTGAAACCACGACCTCAAGCACAAGAGGCGAGGTCTTAGCCACTGGCCAATCAGAACATTTTTCATCTCATACCGAAAATACATATTATTTTCGGTATGAGATGAAAAACGTTCTGATTATCAATTCATTATCTTTTATCCCATATAGGTTTACCCATGATTGTGGTTCGAGGTTCTAACCTTTCACAACTTGGCAATTTCAAAAACCATTTATTCTGTCCAACCTGACAAATCCTACCCCAAAGGGGTTCCCTTCACCGCGATCTTGATGTTCAAAAGGGGTCTCAAAACAATTAAAGACACAAAAGGTATGTTCCCTCTTTATACTCATTGTGTTTTATGTATCAGAAGGAATCTAGGTCACTGGTACAGCTGGCTTAATTTCTATTGCGGTGAATTTAATTATGGTATGTTTTTTTGTTCCTTTTGTTTAGAATTTACGCCTTGATGTTGATAGTACTTGCAATTAGGTCAATTCAGAGTCTTGTAAGGTATAATTTTTGCTTACTCGCCAACTTATCAAGTGGCAGGAAATGCATGTGACTAGATAGGGATATTTTCGCATGAGGTATTGATAGAAGTAAAAGTCTTTCTGTTGGTCTTCTCAACTAATTTAATCTTCACACAAATACAGTCTGTCACTGAAGTTTCTGGATGAATATTATTAAATAAGCACAACTTACATTAAATGGTATATATATACCCTCATGATTTAACACTGGAGATATGCTATCTCAAACAGCATCGTTCAGCCTGTGCAGTTGTAACTATGCATCAACCACACCATGATAACATTTGTATTCGGACCTTGCTGCTGAAGTTGTAGGATGTTGATACTTTAAATTGAGTTTCATTTTTATATATTTATATAAGTAGTTAAAATTGCCACGAAGAAAATTCATGATGAGCTTCACAAAGCACGTGTTTGATTTAGCGCTGTAAGTACAATTTTGATTTAGACAAATCAAAATGATACTTACAGCGCCTATTAATTCATTGATTCAATGGAATCTTTCATCTTAGGACAGGACCCTTGACATCTTCGAGTCATCTTGATTCGTTTAGTTTTTTTTTCTTTGGTTATATTTAATTAGATGCCACACAATCAAAAAGAAATGTCATTATTGTAAACACATTGTGCGTTAATTTTTTTATTATGAGTTTGAAGACCGCTAATCTATGGTGTACTTTTTGTTTCTAATTCAATGTTTGATTTAATCAATCGTTTATATGTAGAATCTTATGTTTATTTTATTAATTGTTACACACAATCAAATATATGTTTTAATCATATTGATTTTGTTCTATTAGACAGTAGCGCCATAAGAAGAAAGGTGTGCCTGGGAAGTATGTACAGTTGGTCCGAGCGATGTACAGTCGATGCAGTACCCAAGTCCGATCTACAGTGGGAACTACTGGCAGCTTCAGTGTGGCAGTCGGCTTGCACCAAGGGTCGGCTCTCAGTCCTTACCTCTTCCTGATGATAATGGACGCGCTGACGTCGGACATACAGGAAGAGGCACCCTGGTGTATGCTGTTTGCCGATGACATTGTGCTGGTTGCCGAGAGTGGCCTAGAGGTCCAGAGTAGATTGGAGATGTGGTGGCACAGACTGGAGAGTGTTGGCTTGAAATTGAGCAGATCTAAAACCGAATATTTGTTCTGCGATTTTGGCGGTCTCTCCAGTTCCGTGCCTCTAGCCCTCGCTGGAACACAAATACCGATGTGCTCCGACTTCCGGTACCTAGGGTCGCTTATCCAAGGGTATGGCGAAATAGACCGAGACGTACCGCACCGGATCAACTCGGGATGGATGAAATGGCGACAGGTCACTGGAACAACTTGCGACCCACGGATGCCCCTAAAGTTAAAGGGGAAAATCTACAAGTCCGTGATTAGACCTGTCGTACTATATGGATCAAAATGTTGGGCTGTGAAAAAGATGGATGAAAAGAGATTGCATGTAGCAGAGATGAGAATGTTGAGATGGATGTGTGGAGTGACGAGAATGGATAAAGTGAGAAATGAGTATATTAGAGGAAGTTTGAAAGTGGCGCCAGTGACAGAAAAGTTGAAAGGAAACCGTTTGTCCTGGTATGGTCATATGATGAGGAGGGATGAAACGCATGTTACTAAAAGAGTTATGAATATAAATGTGGATGGATGGAGAGGGAGGGGACGGCCAAAGAAAAGATGGATGGACTGTGTGAGGAGTGATATGAAAGAAAAGGGAGTCAGTGATAGCGTGACGGGGGACAGGACGGTATGGAAGAAGAAAACGTGTTGCGCCGACCCCAAGTAACATGGGACAAGGGCAGGAAGAAGAAGAAGACAGTAGCGCCATCTATCCGATGAACGGTAAAATAGTGTCACTCATAAAAGTTTCTAATCTTCTGTACTGGATTTCGCAACTGACCCTATAATTAAGTGAGATGTAATTTTTAATCGTTACAGTATTAACTTCGTAATACACTAAATCATAGTTTTTAGGGTTCCGTTTCCGAATGGTCGAAACTGAGCCCTATTGCTGTCACCAACGTGTCGGTTTGTCTGTCTGTCAGTCGTCTGTCATACTTGTTCCGAAGAATTTTTAACTTCCCAGTGATCTATGAACTATATATATATGTATATATTCGGTGATAATGTTTATTTCTACGTACATTTTACTAAAAAATCCCAATGTATTGATAAACCAGGATTTTTCTTTGGTGTGGCACCTTAAAAGTGAGAAGTCCAACAAGCCGCCCGACAACCGCAGTAACCGGACGGTTTTTTTTTTTTCACAACCTAAAGGCGTTTTTAAGTTTAAACATCTGTCTACTCAACAGCGGAAAACACACACTGAATACTGTTGAATTGGCAAAATGAAATTGTTTGCGATCAATTGCCTGAATTTACAACTGCCTGATAAGACGTATTCTACTGAAAGAATTAATATTTGTTTCGGGATATTTACCATGTATATTTAGGTTTTGGTTGAGAACTCGATATTTCGGCACCGTTACAAGCGCCATGATCACGAGAACTAAAGTCTTTGCGGATGGGTGATGTTTACCAGCTGACATATCTGTCTACCCTCTTTCTTACTCGTTTTTCGCGCACGACGCCACTCCCGAAACAAATATTAATTCTAATGATTGTGACCATGTCAGCTTAAAAACTTATATCCCACTGACTTATAGTAAATGAAAACGTGTAGTGCTATTCTGTAAAGTTCACAGCTCCTCTCACTTGAATGAGTGGAGATGCACACACAATTTAAAAGTTTTTAAAGTAAATCACCGTGCATTCACAATGAGACACCGTTCGAATTTTGAAGCGATGTTTAGAGAATGCCTCTGATCAAACTAAAACTCAAAACAACTTGATACAGAAAAGAGTACCTAAATCAAAACTCTTAGAAACAAATGTTGCACTTTTACAATTGTCCCCTGTTACCAACTGACCCCTGTGACAAGTATTGGATTTAACAAACCATACCCGACTGCCGAAGGAGGTTAATGTGTTTATACAATAGAAGTCGGTTTCGTTTGTTATTTTATTGCTTTCATGAGGTTTTGTTCTCTAGATCTAAAGTCTCCGTAAATCTGGAGCTTAGCTGTAGAGCAAGTTTTAAGTTCATTCTATTAAAACTGGGATAAAAACCTCATTAAACACTAGAATTGAAAAAGGAATTAAATCTAACCATTTGGGTATTTGTGGACCTTTATGATTGGGAAGTCCTGTTTATTTATTTCGCTAGGTGGTGTTGTGGTCGCAAGCGGCACTACTATGGAGCATGACGTCATGTTCGATTCCCGGGTCGGGCAAAAAGTGATATTATTATTATTATTTACCTCGAATTTTTCAGTGGCAGACTTGAATTTGGCTTTATGTCCGGTCGATGGCTCAATAGGTTTACCTTCTTACATGCGGCCGACACATAACAGGCGGATTGCGGGTTTTGTATAAATTAGGTACCTCTGCATAATCCATAGGTGATTAAAGTCGTGATTTTATGTTTTCATCTTTTTAGGGTTCCGTACCCAAAGGGTAAAAACGGGATTCTAATACTAAGACTACGCAGTCCATCTGTCTGTCTGTCTCCAGGCTGTATCTCATGAACCGTGATAGCTAGACAGTTGAAAATTTCACAGATGATGTATTTCTGTTGCCGCTATAACAACACATTTTAATACTAAAACAGAATAAAATAAAAATTTAAGTGGGGCTTCCATACAACAAACATGATTTTTTTGCCGTTTTTTGCGACAATGGTACGGAACCCTTCGTGAGCAAGTCCGGCTCGAATTTGGCCGGTTTTTTTTGGGACATTCCCACCGCACTATTCGCAAACCATTGTAACTCCCGAAAGCCAAAATTAACAGTGACGACCATTAGAAAAGTGCCGAGGCAATTAAGCTTGACGAAGTCCTGGAAAATTAACTTAACTGTCTTGGATCCCGAAACAAAATTAATCAGAAAAGAAGAAAGGAGAAGTAGGAAAACAAAAACATAACTTCCACTTCCCTCCATATCAAGTAGGCGGCAGAACAAACAAGGCCAATAGGCATAAAGGATCTTTTACACACGGATAAAAATTTATATCAACATTAATGGGTCCTAACATTGTGAGCTTTTATATTTGATTCCAATAATAGGTATGGCAAAAATGCTTGAACGCACGGAAATTTGTTCTAGTTTCCACAAGGCTCATATGATCAATAACTCCGGATACAGCCTGTACATTATCCAACATAATATTGCGTTCATTCTGCCAAAGAATACACTCCCATAAGATATGATGTGCAGACTGTACATATTCGCAGTCAAATGTAGATCATTGACATAAAGGCGAGGCAATATTTTCATCTATGACCATACATAATTGGACTACAAAACTTCCTTTGCTTAAGAATATCTTTTGCCCGTGGCTTTACTCCTGGGGCCAACCCATAATTATTATGATCCATCAGTATTTTGCATTGCTCCTGGGGCCTACTCATAATAAGGCATTGCACTGAGCGATAGTAGAGCTGTTTATCAGTAAAACGTTTTTAGTAATCGGATCAATCATCATCATCGTCATATCATACGAAAGACGTCCACTGCTGGACATAGGTCTCCCCCAAGCGTCACCACATTGCCCGGTCCCGTGCGTCTCGTATCCGGCGGATCTCCGTTACCTTCATCAGGTCCTCAGTCCACCTAGTGGACTAACTTTTCTGCTCCATCGGTCATCCGTTCTGACTTGCAGACATTATCTGTAAACATATAAACATAAGTGCTCTTGCCTCGTCTCTTCCGCGGCCGTTATCCATCACGCGGACCAAATCGCAGCGAGAAAACATCGTGACACTAATTTTAAACAAGCAAACTATACCTCTTGATAATATCAGTTCAGACGGCTTGTATTTTATTTAAATATAACATTGATTTACATAGATAGGCTGAGAGATAGGGTTCAAAAAGTTTTTGTACGGAACCTTAATATTTTATTCGATAAAAGTTTTAATGTAAAAAGGGTTACAAAGTTCCTTATGTGTTTAGTTTGTTTGTGTAAAAAGAATATTAAAATGTTTAGGGGTGAGTCCTATTCTGTTATGAAGGCAAAATGTTCCTGGAATTTTTAATATTAGAAAGTGAACATAAAGTAAATATCGAGACTTTTCTTTGATAATAGAGGGGGCGCGTATTTCGCTCACGGTTCTCAAGTAAAATTGATCCCATATACAGCCGCAGAGGGTGACGTGGTCACGGTTGTTTGGGCCGATACATGGCTTCGGGAGCGTGATAAAATGCTTAAGCACTCAAACGTCCCGGTAGTTTCAAAACACCGCGTGGTTTTGGACTCCTTCACTCGTCCTAGGGTGGAGGACTTCTAAAAAACTGAGACTCTGGGCTGTTACCTTCTAAGGGCCAGTTTTATGATCGGTAGTTAGCTCAACCAATGGTAACAATCATATTCTAGCCAACGGTTTTAAATTTCGCTTAAATGCGTTTTTTCACAAATTGTTAACATCACAAATGGCCAAATAAGTTGGAGAGTTAATTATTTGACAATTTGATAAATTTATAATTGATGAACGCGTTTTACTGAAATTTAAAACTATTGATTCGCTGACTAGCAGCCTATTTGCTTTAGTGAATTCGGCATGGCAAAAGTTTTGACCCTATCAATCGACCAATCACATTGACGGAAATCCACATCGCCGGTATTTGACCGGGTACCGGATACCGAATATTCGGCTAACTTTGTAGCCTGATATCCAGCAATACATTGCCATTTGATGCATCGCAAGAAGTGAGCTTGCGTAGGTGGCGCACGAACGATCGGGCGGATTCGGGTCATTTCGTTCATTAGCAAAAATAACAAATGTTTTAATGACTTCTTGAATTGATTGCAAACACGATCGTTGGTTATTTGAAGCATTATTATTATTTTAAAAAGTTCTAAAGCTGGCTTTGTTTATGGAGACAAGCAAAACCGCTTGGTACCTAAGTTGTAGAATGAAAATGTTGAGATAATTTAATTTTTTCGGATTGTATTTGTTTAGTGATATAAATGAAGTTATAACCTTTATTTGATATTCTTTTTAAATCCGGTATTCGGCCGAATAGGCGCTTGCTATCAAGTATCAGGCCGGATAGTAATTAGACCGGATTGTTACCGGCAATTCGTTTCATCTCATTTTAGTCTATTTAATTAACAAAACAAAATACGGCAAAAAAAAGAACAGAATCAACAATCACCTTATTCTGTATAAATTAACTTCCAACAGAACTCCGACGTTGTGCCATGGATTATCTGCAATCAAAATATGCGAAAGTAACGCTGTTTGTTTGTCTCCTTTTCACGTTATACCCACATTTTTTATATGGGTGGGAAATCATCCAGTAACTTCTCCCGCTCTGGGTGAAGCAGGAGGGCGTGTCAGACTTTTACTGATTAAAACCCACCTGTGTTCCTTCAGTTGCTTGTGCCAGGGCCGCGGTAACTCCCTTTCAAATTTATCCGCGACCCATAGCTTAAGACCCTGGGAAGTACATATGATTATTTTTATCCCGAAATTTCTTAAGTAAGGCGCCGACTAGCGGCTATTTGAAGTCCTTATGCTACGCAAACAAAGTCGCGGGCAAAATATTGTTCTATATAAATGAACTTCCAACAAAACGCCGACGTTGTGCCATGGATTATCTTTCATTGTCTTCTCTGAATGAATTTATAAATTAATGTTATTTAATTAAAGCCGGCTCAACAGTATTAAGAGAGCTAATCAAGATTGAAATGAAGCCATCATTGTTATTCCTTTATTTCTGCTTTGGGTTGAGCTTCGTTTATATTTAAGGTGTGATTTTGTCTATAATCCTATGCTTTTGAACGAGCAATATTTGTAATAAACCTATTTAAGGTTCCCCTAGTCGACGGCACGAACTATTTTGTGCGCGAGGTTAAAATGCATGCTATCCCATCCGACAACACGTGCGAAAGAGATATATGCTCTGATGAGCAGTACGAAGCTAGTTCGCGACCGAATTAGCACTTTTGCAAATTCGTATCGAAATGGATGATGACTTAGGACGAAAACGAGCGCGCGAAATTTTATAAACAGACCTTTGGGTGTCTAGATATCATTAAAAACGACTAAATGTATATTTTCAAAATAAAATTATTTGCATTGTTGAATTACTAATCTATCCCTGTATGTAGGCCGTTTTGCAATTTTCCTTCTTCTTATGATTTTTTTTTCCGCCCAAATATGCGTTAAAATTAGTGTTGAAATACGGAGCTTTCGACGCTCATAACTTTCAATTATTTTATATCTTTCCTTTTTTTTTCCATACAGGGCTAGATAATGATGAGACAAATTGATATCATTTTTAATTTTGAACGTACATCATCAAACAGTGGAGTAATCGCCAGACTACGTTTCTATGGAAGAATGTTCGACTAGTGTAACTTTAAGTGCCTACATTATAATCACGTTCTTCGAAACGGTTCTAAAGATTTCGATAAGATTTGCAAAGCAGGGGTTTTCGGGGGCGTAAAATCGATATAGGTAGGTCTCATATTTGGGTAATCGTTTTCTCCGTATTTTCACGCAAAAAGATATAGCTTGCGCAATGTGGTTCGTAATTTCGCCGCAGCTGCTGCCGTCTGAATAACCTGTTATAACCTATTGATAAAGGAAGTGGCCCCTACCACCAAATTTCGGCGGAATTTGGATTTGCTAAGCTATGGATAGGCTTTTCTTTTGTTTTTATTTACTTAGTTTTTATTTTATTTTTTGTTTTTGTTTTATTAGTTTTGGTTTTTTAAATGTCATCTCATATTTGGAAAACAATTGTTTTCTCCTTTTTCAACTGAGCAGAGCTTGGTCTCTCAGGCACTAGATTAACGATATTTTTTTATTATTACTTTTCTTTTTTTTTGGTATAAATGTGGTGACTATGTCCAGGAGTGTTGGAAAACAATTGTTTTCTCCTTTTTCAACTGAGCAGAGCTTGGTCTCCCTGGTACTAGATATTTATTTACGGTACATATTTTGTTTTTTTTTTTGTTTTCTTTGGTATCAATCTTTTTTTTTTAAAAAAAAAACTTTGCCCCACACAAGAAATTCCTTCCTGTATCGTGGGTGCGTTTACAAAAGTATAAACTCACATACACAACACCCAGAGCCAGAACAACTATCTGTAGGTCATACAAATATTTGTTCCGTGCGGGAATCGAACCCGCGACACGCAGCGCAGCAGTCAATCGCTCAACCACTGCGATGTGGTGACTATGTCCAGCAGTGGACGCCTTTCGGCTGAAATGATGATGATTATGATGATACGGGCAATGCTACTGGCATATAGTTTTTTTTTTAAACAACACTTCGAAATTATAACGGTGTTTCGTTGTGAATTCGCGATGATATACTTTAAAAACAAAATTAATTTGCTCACGAATTGTGTGCGCTCACTTAAGTAAATTTCAAGAAATATCTTCACGTTAAATCATCTACAAAATGTATTACATCAAAGAGATTGAATATTTCGGCTTTTATATCTCAATACTCTTTAACCTTAATTTAGAACCGATTAAAACACTTCCCTGGAGTGTTTTCAAGAAGAAATATCATCGCACTTTATTTAATAATAGCAGGCGAGATTCATCTCGGCTTATATTCCTGAAAGTCATTCAGGAGCTTTCATGTAATTGCTCTTTAAGTTATCGCATTTATTACTTAACCCGTCAACGCAGATGCAAATTGTAAACATGAAGATTCGGTGGGGTCACAATGACCCACATTAAATGTTTGTTATTCTAATATTTAAAGGCAATAAAAACAAACTATTGTCAGTTAGGCGGTCGCTCAAAGTAAAATACTAGTACTTAGGATCTTTTTTGATTGATGGAAAATCAGCCTAGATTACCTTATCTTTTTACCTGACTGCCGATGGAGGGTAATCTGTTTATCAGTCTATGTATGTTTGTTCCTATGTGGCGTTCTAGAGACCAAACGCGTCGGCCGATTTTGATGATTCTTACGTCAATCGATTCGTCTTAACCTTGCGAGTGTCAATTGCTACATTTAAATTGGAAAATAGAATAATGACGGCTTTTGGGCGCCATATTGTGGGGGCCCAATTTTGTTTTTCATCCTACCCCATCGTGCCCACACGATGGGGTAGGATGAAAAACAAAATAAAGCTTTTGAAGAGGTGATTTCAAAAATAAAACACTTATATGTTTAAATGTACCTTATTCGAAAAAAATATGTTAAATAAAAAAAAAACTAAAACTCGACTGCATATGAAGCGAACTAGAAAAACGTAAACAAGCCGACTGCTTAAGAACAAACTAAAAAGACGTAAAGAAGCAGTTGTTTAGTTCTTTTTAGTTCCTTTCTTAAACAGTCTGGTTTTTTGACCTTTTGAATTATTCCAACAATGTTGTCGGCTCCCAGGTAAACCAGACACATCTGAATACCAGAATTTTACTAAAAATGATTGACTATCTGACATCCAGAACCCAGTTACTGGGTAACATACCCTATGACAGACTTTTGGGTTTCTGATGACTCATAATGGTCGTAAAAGTACGACAAATAAACAACTTTTTAATCTATAATCTTTACTAATATTATAAAAAGGTAAACTTTATGAGTTTGTGAGGTTGCTGGGGGTTATCTCTGGATCTACTGAACCGATTTAGATGGAATTTGGAAGGAGTTAGTTTGAGACCTTAAAGTTGGACTCAAGCAGCTGTTATTATTTAGTCACGAGCTCCTCACGACTGTAAAAACTAAACACTGATTAAAAAAAATGCACGCGTTTTAAAAGGTCGCGGGTTATTTAAACCCATCTGTGAATTCGCCGGGTTACAGGTATTGGTGGATTTGTATCGAAGGGCAGTGAAAGTTGTGCAAAGTTCCAAGTTCGTCTATTGTTTACTTCCAAGTTGTCTTGTTGAAATTGTTTTTGGAGTTCAAAATGCAATCTATGTGATCTAATTTCTCTCTGATGGTGGCACATGTGTTGGATCATTCAGTTCCCTTCATGATGGTTGAGCTGAGTGGTGCCGATCCATGAGTCATGTTCGTGATCGGGCGCCATCAGTTGGAATTGGTCATAACTTAGCTGCCTCGGCCTGTTATTGCATTTTTATGTTAAAATTGTTTGTTACTCTAGATGCTTTTATGTGCACGTCTTTTGACAAAAAAAAACAAGTGCGTCTCGGGACTCCCGACAGAAGTGATAACTCAAGGGCCTGCCTACCACTGCCGTATGTGTGGGAGAAAGGGAAGCCAGACAGACTGGCGCCGTAACGCTCTACGTGATCACTTAAAAAAAAAAATATTTAAAAATAACAAAAAACCCAACTGCTTAAAAATTGAACTAAAAAGACGGAAACAAGAAGAATATCATGCTGTGCAGTCGGAGGATACATATGCGCGAGCTGGCTGACCAAAACCAGAACCAGAGAAACCGCACTCCCGCAGTCTAAATTTCTTTTCATATTATACGAGTACTTCTTAATCTAAGCCAAGGTCTACAAGTGTACCAAATTTTCCAAATTTTGCTGTTATTAATAGGCTCCTAAACAGATAAATCCTTACTTAAAATTAACTAGACACGAAAATAAAAGCCGCCTGTCTCCTAGTCCACAGACAATCTGTCTGAAAATAGAGCGATTGCCCTTTCTCTCAAATAATTCTCTTGTCTAACAATTGTAGACGATTTTTACATTGTATTTTACTTTGGACCATGCATTATCGTTAAAACTAACGGTGTAAGCCAAATTTCATCTTAATCGGTGGAGGATAACTGCTTCAAAGTTCAGTTGCAAGACTTGACCCGAACACACTTGGGTACTTTATACATTGCAAGTTAAATAGAAGCTTGTAATGAGTAACTTTTTGCATCTATTTCACCTTAAGAGAAGGCAGATTTTTCATATCTTCACAGTTCTTTCCCTCTTAAAAGTTGTTTACATCATTCCAGGACAGTTTAAGTGGACAAAAATAGTTTTCAAATAAAATCGACTTAATTTTTCTGACTGCTTAAAAAAACTGGCCTTTGCATAATGTTTTTTATTTGTTTTCAAACTGTTTCAAATGTTGTTTTTGGAGGACAATAGAAAATTAAGAACTTGACAAAACAGCTGTTTTTCTCCAAACCCAACGATTGTTATATTCAGACAGACAAAATAAATATTGATCTAATAGCCACAATCACAATTCTTCAAGAGCAGTGGTGGCCCAGTGCTAACGGTTCCGACTTACGTGTCGTAGATTGTGGGTTCGAACACAGGCAGGCGTTTTACTTTGTGTTAATTTAACATCACAAAAGTTTTTCATCAGAGCAGTGATGTCCCAGTGGTATCGACCGCGACTTACAAGTTGTAGGTCGTGGGTTCGTGCCCAGGCAGGCGCTTTACTTTGTGTAAATTATTTCATCACGACTACTCTCAAAACGGTGGAGGAAAACATCGTGAGGAAACCGTCATGTCCTAGAACCAACAATTCGAAGACATGTGACATCCACCAACCCGCACTGGGCCCGCGTGGTGGATTACGGCCCATTCCCTCTCACTGTGAGGAGGCCTGTGTCGCAGCAGTGAGAACTAATAGGCTGGTAATGTGATTTGATGTGAATTTTTCATCACCACTACTCTAAATGCGGTGAATGAAAACATCGTGAGGAAACCGGCATGTCCTAGAAGCAAAAACTCGAAGACATGTAACATCCACCAACCCGCCTGGGCCCGCGTGGTGGATTTAGTCCCATTCCCTCTCACAAAGAGTAGGTCTGTGTCCTAGCAGTCGGATCATTAAAAGCTTAATACTAAGCAATGGAATTCCCTGCCGGAGTCTGTGTTTTCCGATAGCTACAATCTAGGGGTCTTTAAGTCAATATTGAATAGGTTACTATTAGGCAAGCGTGCTTCACCGTCGAGCACATCATCGCTTACCATCAGGCGAGATAGTAGTCAAGCGCGAGCCTACTGAAAAAAAATGTTTATGATGAATAAAAATTCAGCGCAAATTAAACTGAAGTAAAACCAGTAAAATCAACAAATCTCGCAAGATCAACATTTACTTAAGCTATAGGGTACTAATTGTAAGTCAACACTGGTCCAGAGCATATTTTTTTATAAAGCCACCGTCCCCGCTGCAAAAGGGTCGCGGGATTACCCTTAATGTTATGTTATTAAAAAACTATGAGGCCAAAGTTGTGGGAAGGTTTTCGAAAATGTTTTTGTGCATTATGTCTTTTTGTAGCTGTCGTAAGTTTTTACCGTCATATTATTTTAAGTAGTAATAAATGAATGTGTGAATAATGAATATTTTTATTAGTAAGGTTGCACTATTCGATCATTCTTCCATACAAACGTAGTCTGGCAATTACTCCACTGTTTGACGATGCACGGTCACCATAAAAATGATATCAATTTGTCTCATCATTATCTAGCCCTGTATGGAAACAAAAAGGTAAAAAATAAAGTATTTCAGAGTTATGAGCGTCGAAACCTCCATATTTCAACAGTAATTTTAACGCATCTTTGGGCGGAAATAAATACCATAAGAAGAAGGAAAATTGCAAAACAGCCTCCATACAGGGATAGATTAGTAATTCAACAATGCAAATAATTTTATTTTGAAAATACACATTAAGTCGTTTTCTCATGATATCTAGACTCACAAAGGTCTGTTTATAAAATTTCGCGTGCTCATTTTCGTCCTAAATCATCATCCATTTCGCTACAAACTTGCAAAAGTGCTAATTCGTAGACGAACTAGCTTCTTACTGCTCATCAATTCATCTATCTCTTTCGGACGTTTCGTCGGATTGAGAGCATGCATTTTAACCTCGCGCACAGAATAGTTCGTGCCGTCGACTAGGGGAACCTTAAGTGTATATTTTAAGGTTGTTAAGCATTTTCAAAATTGTATATGATATCTTGCTGAATTTATCATTTAATGAATATGACAATTTCAATTCATCAGTTTATTGATTATCCGTTTGTTTTGCTAATAGAAAAGTCATTGTCTCGCGTGGATCCACGTCCTATACACACGAAAAGTCATTCAGTACTTATGTGTACCCAGAATAAATATATAAGTCAAAAAGCAGCAGACTGCTAAAAAATAATAACTGAAAAGAGAAAGTCCAGTACTAGGTATAATTTAATAATTCTGGGCAGTTATCTAGAATGCACCATAATATATTATTTTGTGACATATCTATTCGAGAAATAATGAAATATATTAAAATAAACATTAAATATTATGAGGGATGCCAAACGAAATTATGTTATGTCGTTGTGGCCCACTGGCTAAGACTTCGCATCTTGTGCTTGAGGTCGTGGTCGTTCAAATCCAGGCAAGTACCAATGTGACTTTTACAAATTCATGTGTACTTTCAAAGTTTATCTTGGACATCACAGGCAACGGTGAAGGAAAACATCGTGAGGAAACCTGGACATAGTATAGTTAATGTAAGTCTGAAATGCCAAGTCAGAGGCCTCCCAGAGGCGGCTTAATTAACTCTGACACCAGATGTAGCCACATCCTCACACTGAAAGAAGAACAAACGAAGATTGGTAGATTCTACTCTGTTCTTCTAAGCAAAATATTGGCAGCTAGGGGCACCAGATTTAAAAAATAAATAACCTATTTCACGCCCACAATTGAAACAAATCCAACGACTTCTCATATGTCATAATCCGTCAAACCGTTTGAGCTGTAGAGCGTGCCAAATAAATAGACATACGTAAATACGCTTGAAAAACATAACCCTTCTACGGCAATCGGGTAAAAACTGTAGGTTTAATATTCTTATTTCCACGAACTCGAATAGCAATTTCATTTCAGCCATATTCTAGTAATACCAACACTAGTTCTGGCATTTCTTTTTCCGGGAAAACATACGATGCGTTTCTATTGAAGATGAAATAAAATTGTAATCGGCTAAAGTTCATTCAGTTATGTAGGTTTTCAATTAATTTCATTTTCAGTTATTACTTTTTTAATAAAAACGTTGCCCCACACTAGGAATTTCTTCCTGTATTGTGGTTGCGTTTACAAACATATAAACTCACATACACAACACTTAGAACCGGAACAAGTATCTGTAGGTCATACAAATATTTGTTCCGTGCGGGAATCGAACCCGCGACACGCAGCGCAGCAGTCAATCGCTCAACCACTGCGCCAACCGTGCGCCAGTTATTTAAACTTATTACATACATACATACTTTGTATTCACAGAGGTCATTTAAATACACTGCAATGTTAAACTAGAACTGTAACTGCCAACATTTATCTTAAAAACGTCGCAAACTCGTTAATCTTTCACAAGATGTCGCTACCACGTGACTCATAAGTTATTCCATTTTATATGCCTTTGTTCTTCCTGTCTTTATACTGCATAAAAGAGGGTAGATTCACAATATAGTATAGGCACAGAAGGTCAAATCTGTACATCATTTGCTTATACTTTGTCGGGTTGAGTTTCGATGGAGCTCATGGCTAAAAAATAACGGGTAATAAAACGGTTGATTTTTTTAACACGCTTTTATTAGCTTTGTGTGTATGTATCTATGTAACGGAATCTTTGAACGTGACTTTCACCCTTCAAAACGTCGGATTAATTTGAAACTTTTCACACTTATCAAGGACCGATGACGACGCAATGATTTAAATAATTTATCCCATTTTCCAAACCAGGATCTTCAGGATTAGCGATTGAACTAAAAAGTTAAAATAAATAATAGTTTAAAAAACACGCTTTAATAGAAAAACAAAACAAAAAGTAGAAAATAATTAACAATAAATTTAAATTAACAATAATATTTACAATAAAAAATATTTTGTTGTTAAAAAGCGTGGGATGCTTGACGTCAATTGTTATAATATTTTATTGACTGATATTGGTAAAAGTAGAGTCATTTTGAAAATCTCTTAAAAAGCAACCCACGCTTCTTTACAATAAAATATTTTTTTTTGTTAATCACACTATTTTTAATTTACATTTATTGAAAATTATTTTCTACTGTTTAGTTTGGTTTTCTATTAAAGCGTTTTTTGTTAGTTTTTTTTAACTATTATTTATTAAGGTTAATCAACGCTTGTCCAGGTCATTAAGCGGATGGGTAAACATTCATTCAATAATCGAGACTCCTCCGTGCCTCAGAATGCAATGAAAGATCTGGATTGTCATTTGAATATCTTTGACAATCGGTATGGGTTGTCGGTATCCAGAAAATCTGACCCAAGTCTTACCAAGGAGTTTCGTGCTATCCCGTTCCTGGGTTTTGGAGGTCAGAAAGGCAGTTATTCTTTATAAAATCATCATCATCATCATCAGCCTATTAGTGTTCCCACTGCTGGGACACAGGTCTTCTCTCTGTGAGAGGGGATGGGTCGTAATCCACCACGCAGGCCCAGCGCGGGTTGACAGTTTTTGAGAACAGTGGTGATGAAATAATTTACACAAAGAAAAGCGTCTGCCTGGGTTCGAACCGACGAGTTGCAGACTTGTAAGTCGCGACCAACACCCCTAGGCTGTCACTGCTCTCTTGTACAGGAGCTCTTTAAAAAATACTGGTATTCAACTACATATGGTTGAATTAGAAGTTGACCCCAACATACATAGTAGTAAAAGTCATACATAGTAGAAAAGGCTTAGTAGATTGATGGTCACAGATGAGTACAGCAATCTCAAACAAATGAGTGTCGCGAGTGTGCTTGCACTCGCTATACGTGAAGCGTGTCTATGTGTGCGTGCGTTTTTGCACGTTGTATAGAGTCTACTGCTTCTTTGGTCTATTGACCACAAGCTTACAGCTGGGCACAAATTATCAGACGTGGCTGATGGACGCGACTGATATGTGTGCACAGTCGTTTGGGACGCGGCTTGAGGACGCGTCCGAGCGGATATACAGTATAGCCTAGATATTCCATAGACAGTATAGCTTATTCAACGAAGCTTATGTTTACGTAGAAACATGTCGAGTAGTGAAAGTTTTTCTTCTATTTTTATTTATAAACTCATACGCACGTGCGACATATCGCGTAGTCCGAGTTGTTCTGACGCCGGGACGCGTCCCGCACCCCGTGCACACCGTCCGCGGACGTTTTCGGCTGACAAAAACATCAAGCTGGTCAAATTTCTATCGGCAGTCCGAACGCCCAAGCTCACTGCCGCGACTTACGTCCGATAGTTTGCTAATGCAATGTTTATTCATTACCCTGATACTCTGTAAGTCGCGACTGTCAGTCGTGTCCGTCAGCCGTGTCCGATAATTTGTTCCCAGCTTTACTGCTGAGCGCGTGTAGGTTCAATTCCCGGATCGGGTTAAGTGTTATTGGGTTTTTCCATCTGGAATTTTTAACCAACTTCCCAAAAAGGAGGAGGTTATCAATTCGACTGGTTTTTTTTAGGGTTCCGTACCTAAAGGGTAAAAACGGAACCCTATTAATAAGACTCCGCGGTCCGTCTGTCTGTCTGTCTGTCTGTCTGAACCGTGATAGATAGACAGTTGAAATTTTCACAGATGATGTATTTCTATTGCCGCTATATCAACAGATACTAAAAACAGAATAAAGATTTAGGTAGGGCTCCCATACAACAAACGTGATTTTTTTGAGGTTTTTTGCGACTCGCACTTCGCCGGTTTTTTTATATGTCAGAACTTTTACTGGGTCAACCGTCTTTAAATATTCTTTTTTTTAATGAAAGCTGGTGCTTGTCATGTGGTTCCATTTAAATTTTATCAATATCTGATGAAGAACTTTGAAGATATACATCAGAACTGTTCAATAAATGACTGAAAATCATTCGGGATAGCTGCGATCGCATGTCTGTTTATTGTTTACACCATTTCGTAACATAACATCACACTCGCAAACTCTAAAGGGGTACGCAGGTGTGAACTGTTCACCCTGGTGTATTCTCATTCTACCGGTTTTGTTTAAGTTTCATGTTATTCGGTTAATCTATTCTGGCTTCAGTTTGGGCATTATAGGTACCTAGCCTATAAAACTGGTCCATTATGTACCACAACTAAAAAGTGAGTAAAAACTTTTTCGTCGTATTTCAAGTCGGTATTCCTGTTTTGGTTTCTTCGTTTTTGGACACCGAACTCCGAAATTGAATTTATTTTTCACTTGGTCTTTTTATTTGAAAGTCGGTTACATTTTTTATAAAAAAATTTTTTTTTACTTTTGTAGCTCGGAGTCTTGACTTTTGCGCGGTTGATGGCATGAGCTCCCCCTATATTTCATGGGGGCTAGCTAAATGTGGTTGTTCTATAAGTGCCCTTCTGCCCAACCCTTAGGGGATTATCGGTGTGATATTAAATTGTGTTATGAAGTCGACCTTCTGTACAAATTTTGTAGTAGGTTGGGTGATGTTTTCGTGAATATTATATGGGTATTACGTAATTAGTGCGCACTGGGGAATTATTAAATTATGATTCTACGAATTTGGAGTAGAGGCTAATCTTGTTGTGCGAAAATAGACTCTTTGATTGAGGAAAGTAATTATGTGTGCAGGTTGATAAACGATTCATGTAATTACGTAGAAAAATATCAAGGGGTTTTAATAATTTAATGAGTGTGAATGAAAAGAGAGAGGCGCTCGTGGCTAAATAATAACAGCCGCACCGGTTGATCTTCAAGGTTAAGCAACGCTTGACGAGGTCGGTCCGTGGATGGGTGACCATTTCAACATACCGAGTTTCCTCCGTGCCTCGGAAAGCACGTTAAGCCGTTGGTCCCGGCTTTGACAGTCGTTACAAGTAGTCAGAAGCTTGAGATCTAACACCAGTCTTGCCAAGGGGTACTGTGGTACCCAGTTACTGGGTTGTGGAGGTCAGATAGGCAGTCGCTCCACGTAAAACACTAGTGCTCAGCTGAATCCGGTAAGACTGGAAGCCGACTCCAATATAGTTGGGAAAAGGCTAGGCAGATTAAATGAGTGTGAATGAAAGTATTATGGTTAGGAAAAGCCGAACATGGATATGGTCGAAAAGATGACTAGTGGGTGCTAGAAGGTAGACTTTTTTCCGAATTTAAATGTGACCAGGGGATAAACAGAGCGAGAGCAGTGGTGGCCTAGTGGTAACGGCCCCGACTTACGTGTCCAAGGTCGTGAGCTCGAACACAGGTAACGCTTTACTTTGTATCAATAATTTCATCACCACTGCTCTTAAAACGGTGAAGAAAAACATCGTGAAGAAACCGGCATGTCCTAGAACCAAAAATTCGAAGACGTGTGACATCCACCAACTCGCACTGGGCCCGCGTGGTGGGTTAAGTCCTATTACCTATCTCACAGAGAGGATTCCTATTTCCCAGCAGTGGTAACATTATAAGGCTGATGATGAGAGGATAATCAGCTTTCGAAAACGAATCGTCTAGATAGATAGAACATAATACTTATTAGGTGATTTATGGTAGACAAACATTGAGGTACAATTATTTTATAATTTCTATGGGCGTAATAGCTGATGTTGCTAACAGAGATATCCACCTAACGACCTTTGAATGGACAGTATGAACTTAAAACTTGGTATAATACTCACCACGGATCTTTTTGACTCTGAAATTGGCTGCAAGAAACCCTGCGCAGTAGCAATTTTTGTTTCAATGTTGAAGATGAAAATAGCATTGTATAACTGCCTCTTTCAATCTCTAACGTTTGTCGCATCGTCCTATCTCGCTTACTCTATGCAGTATACTCGGTGACAAACTGTTTCTTGCGCAATAGTTCGCAGAGCCAACTCCAGGGACACAAAGATCCACTGTGACTACTATAACATACCTAGTTCACAAAATAAAACTGTTTCTTTACGAGGGTAGACAAATAATAAAAACCACCAAGTGTTGCAACCATTAATTCTTTATCTGTTTATGTATGCACGCCATTTGCCAGTACACAATCGACCTTCGTGAAGGACGGTCTTAACAAAGAAATAAAATAAAACGATTTATCCGACAGAGCAAGGAATCGCCATGGCTAGCGGCAGCGAAAATCACTCAAGCGAGCGCACACAATTCGAAAGCGAACTCATTTGTTTTTAATGTAAATCATCGGGGATTCATAACGAGACACTGTTCGAATTCCGAAGTGACGTTAAGAGAATTTTACTGTTGCTTATTTTAGCCTATACAATTAACAATACAAGAATATTTCTAAAATACAATACTCAATTTCTTAAATAACTCTCTGGTGAGTATGACTGTCGTTTATAACATTTTAACGCTTAAACCGTTGACTCAATTTTCTGGTATAGATTGAGATAGATAGAAGCTTGGAGAAGGAAATAACTGTCTTTATTCGGGGAGCCCGTTCCCTTGGGTAAAATACTGTTGGAAGCTAATTACTTAATTATATTATTCGTAAGCACTCTATGTGTACTGATTACAATTATTCGGCTGTCATAGCCACAGACAGGATTGTCACCGTCGTCATTTTCTTCATCGTAAACGGAGACACTGACACAGTTGGTTTGTATGGAAAGATTTGACAAAGCCGTCTCAAGCAGTGTTCATCGAGGCATCTTTGTATTCTCTAACGTTATCTTACATGGTGAACTCCTGAAGCACTTGCTTAGTACAGCAATGGACTGTGCTAGAGAGCATAGTCAAAATTGATACGGGACAATATCTATTGTAGCGACATCTATACGAACACGAACCAATGACCTGACGTCACAAAACCCTGCATCGCGCAAACAAAGTTTTCGACGCGATTTCACCACACACAACAGAACGACAATAACCGTTGGGTAGTTACCCGGACCAGACACAACAACCGTGGATGAAGGTTTGTGGGACATTACACCCTGTTCCACATACCTCCTTTTTTTGCGTGGGAAATCATCCAATGACTTCTCCCGCTCCGGGTGAAGCGGAAGGGCGTGTCAGACTTTTACTGACTAAAACCCACCCGTGTTCCTTCAGTTGCTTGTGCCTGGGCCGCGGTAACTCTCTTTCAAATTTATCCGCGACCCAGACAAGCATCGTCCCTAGCGGACCCCGTCAGTTTTGCTGACATCTCTTTGAGGCGCGCGTGGAACACTACGCGCCGTTGACTCGGGCCTGGTCCTTATCGGACGGCGAGCTACCCATTACTCGCCGTCGGCAAGCCCGCGCCTACGGTGGCCGGGAATCGGCTTGCGACTCCCGACGCCCGGGGTGTCTCCTGCGGTGGCTAGGGGCGTGAGGGCGTCTCCGTTGCGCCTCCCTCACGCGTTCTGCCTCCTCCTTTGTGAGCATTACTGCTTCGCTGAAGGAGGTGACAGCTTCCCATGCCCTCTCGCTCCGTACCATGGCCTGAACCAAGGCCGGACGCGAGAGGTCGCCACCGCTGATCGCCTCCATGAGGACACGGCGGTGCTCGGCCCAAGCGGGGCAGACCTCCACCGTATGCTCTACCGTGTACTCCGGGCGATCCACACAATGGTGACACCCGGGCGTTTCCTCCTGCCTTATCCTGTACAGGAACCTCCCGAAACAGCCGTGTCCGGTGAGGACCTGCGTCAGGCGGAAGGTGAGGACGCCGTGGCGCCTCTCAAGCCACTTCTCAAAGAGGGGCCTTACATACCTCCAACCTACCTAAGTAAACGTTGACACTGACTGACACGCTTTGTTTGTATAGAGAGTTTTGACAATTCCATCTCTGGCAATGGCCACCGAAACGTCTCGATGCTCTGTGGTTCTCTCCTTGAAATTCAATACAAACTCTAAAGCAAGTTCATTCGTCTTTAACCTTTTTAAAAAACAATAGAGTGCACTTTTTTGCTTTTGTTCTTATTTAACTTCTTTATTAAACATTTTAATGGTACGTTGACATGCAATTAAATCCGTTTTCGTTTAGGGTTCTCTACATGAATCAATTGAACGAAACTAAATAATCCTAGCTTTATGTGACATTAGCAACTGTTTAATAAAGTCGGAACCGCACTTACGTGCCGTGGCGTGGCGTGGCGCGGGATCCACCAATCAAACGACTCTGTTCCAACCTACGTCATAACGCAACGAGTATTGTAGCCAATCAACTGCGTCGAAAGGCGCCACGACACGCCACGCCACGTAAGTGTGGTTCCGTCTTAACAGATGTTTCTCGAAGTTACATGAAATAAAATAGTGCCTTATATCTGTATCCTGTCGATTACTTTTTGATATATTTAGAACGACATAGCAAGCTAGATTAATCCAGTAAAAGATGATCTCTTATAGTATCAACGGAAAGTCTATACAATATCTGAAAAGTAAACAACTTTAGGGTCCAAATCAAAATGGTTTCAAGTGTTTCATTGTTTATAGTTTTAAGAGATAACTCTCCGTACTGCTACATCATCAGCTTACTTACACCAATCCACTGCTAGACATAAATAAAAATAAATAAAAAATAAAAAAGCCTTTTATTTCATGCATTGAAGAATAATATCATTATCATTTTTACATATATATTGTTTACATGGTGATAATTTGCAAAGAGTTACAGTATTTTTTGTATGTTTAAATGGCATATTAGTTGGCAATTAAAAGATATTATGATGGTCACCCATCATAATATCTTTTAATTTCAATTTTCGATGTTAGTATTTATTGCTATAAAAAAAAATTAAACATACGAAATTATCAAATTAAATTCCAATTTCAATTATTGATTGCTATTGTATTTATTCAATTATATCAATTAAAATTTACATAGTATATAATACTTAATTAACAATAACTACCTATATACACTTAAATAAAAATAAAATACGACGAACGCGTATAAAAGGGCAGGGGTCATAGGGCGTCAAAAAATTCGTTCGTGGATTGCGATAGATAATATGTCAAATGTATAAATTAAATTTTAATTTCAGTATGAATACTCATTAAATAGATTACAATTTAAAAAAATGATTGAAAATAAAAATAAAATATCTTGCATGCATGAACCCATCAAGTAGTGAGGGTGAACGCCTCCTCCAGAGTACTGTTGACATATACCTCTCCAATTGCAGGCCATTTGTCTCGATTTTTGGCAACTCACATCCAACTGTGAAGATCATCATTCCACCTAGCCTGAAGGCTTCCCACCTTACGTTTACCTATTCATAGTCCCATTCAATTACATGTCTACTTTAACGGTCATCGGTCTTACTTAGTATATAATTAATACTGTATATTAGACAGTAAACAAAAAAAAAAAAAACAAATCCTTAGGTAATTTATTTAAAACCACAGAACCCTGAGCTTTGCTTTGGTTGTGTCTTTTTATTCCACTTGTTTACTAAACATTTTAAACTGCCTGGCATGTAAAATAAATTCGTGTAATTATTCGTCTGTCTGTCACAGAGGTCGTGAGACAGCGATCAATTGTTTGGTTATTAAGTTACCAGTTGCGTGTCACAAAATGCGGGTAGTTTTTACCCGACTGGCGGGGCTAAACAATTTTTTTTTAAATCTTACCAAAACTTCGTTTGACACCGCTGGCAGCACATCATAATATTTAATGTCTGTTTTAATATATTTCCTTGAATAGGGATGTTTCCTGGGTAAAAAAATAATAATTATATTTAGTCCGTCAGTGAGATTATTAAATAATATTAGACAGTGGTACCTAAAACTGTGCAGTCAAATATTGTCACCAGCACATATAAAAATTGTAAATTTACCTTAAAAAAATATTATATTACTGGTGACATCACATCTTAGGTTTTAAGCGGGTATAAAAGTATATGTTTACCAACTATTTAAGTAACATGCGGTGCGAGTTTGCTTCCTCCACTTTGTCACATAAACTTTTTAAGGTTTTAGACAAATGTTATGCTGTACAATAAGTGTAATTTAATGTATTTGAAAAATAAAGGAAAAAAATACCCGTATTGTTTGTTTTATCAAATAAATAAAAAGTGACAAAGATAAAGCGCATCAAAGTTCAGGAGTGATGAGGAGGGGCTTGTGACGTTACTTTGTCAGTTTAAAATGTAGCACATGACGTCACACGATATTTCAACGCACTGTATCGTCGTAATTTTTTGTTTACGTGGCAAAAAAAAAATACGTGTCCCATAATTTAGGTTATTTAACTGACGGATAAAATAGACTTTGTCTTCTCCCTTTCCAAATAATTTAATAAATTATACCTAGTACGTACTTGTTTTTCTATTTACAGTTTTTTTTTAGCAGTCGAGTTTTTTGTTTTTATTTTAAATTAATTCGTGTCTTTTTGTTTAGAAATCGGTTTGTTGTATTTCAATCTGCTAAGCCTTTTCACAGATAATATAATACTAGCATACAGACGTCTCATCTCATACAAAGAAACCAAGCAGACGTAAATAGCGTGTTTCGTCTGATTAAGCTGATTATTTTTGTAAAAACATCGATCGCGGTCGGTTCCGTTCCACGGATATGGAGTTGTTAGCAACGACTTGCAAGTAAAAGGTTTTATTCGGTTCGTGAAAACCTTTTTTTTAAATACAGCGATGATTGGTTTTACAGTTTCATTGTACCAAAATGTGTTACAAAAGAAATTAAAAAAATCGAGTGGATGCCTCAGGAATATAAAATCGCGCTATTTATTGGAATCAATTTTAAATGATCTATTCAAATAATCTTTGAAATATGAATTAAGAGCCCAATATTCCGTAATTTTGTGTTTAGGCTCTCCTAATTAATTAAACTAGAACATACATTTTAATGATCGTCTATAGAAAATCTTAATATTTCAAAAAACTCAATAACAAATCGAAGCTTATCACGCCATCTAGTGCAATTTATTTGAACTAAATTGTCTTACTTCGCGATGGGTGCTCGTGAGCTTTTCTAACTGTATTGGTGCCGGCTTTCAGTCTTACACAATGCATTCATCAAGGATTTTTAGCATAATTTATTGGCATGTTATACAGTTTTTGTGACAATAAATACTTTGTCTTTTTTTATTTTATCTATCCAGAGCTCGCCATGCGTTGCTTGAACCTTGAAAATCGACCCGTGTGTGATGAGCAGAAGTTTCGGTTGCGTGTCACAAAATACGGGGTCGTGCAGTCATTAATTTGGTGTCACCTTTGTTTATAACCCGGCTCGTAGTATTTTATTTTACAGAGACATAGAGTAAGCGTTCCCTGTCTGGCTATTAAGTGAATACAATCAGAAAAGTGTGAGAATAACAAAGCGATCGTGCAGCTAGTTGTTCTCTTTTTCTAGAATTCTGATTGGTCCACGTCACAGGCTGTCAGTGTCACGTTCGATATTAAACCTACAGAAAAGAGACAGGTATTGGCCGCACATTAGCTTTGTCTCTTTCTAGAGCTCTGTCAATTTTGTGACGGTAATGTACTGAGCTTATTCTAGAGATCACTGAAATTGTTAAGGATAATATCGTGAGGAGACCTGGACTTATATAGTTACTATAAAGTTTGATATCACCGACCCACCTTGAGCAAATCACCATGTGATTAATATTCGTCCCTTCTCTGAATTAGAAATGGCTTTGCCCTTTTTTTTTCTTTGTCAAATGCTCATGCATACTGCGCTACCACGGGAAGATAGCGCAGTTATGTGGGACTCCAACCCACTAAAACTCCACGGTGTCATCCTGTGCCGCTTAAGGTGGGAACACGGGCACGCTTAAGCATACATCCGAGAACCCACCGCGGTTGTTTATCACCGGACCCTTCTCTGGGGTGTAGCCCACATCGCCTGCGCACCAGAGCACATAGCACGCCGTGACCAACGCAGGGAACAAACAAGAACGTGGGCATCAGACGACCCAGGGCCTGTGACGGGTCAGGTCAGTGGCCCCGACACTTACCACTTTTCGGCCTGAGGAGAAACAGACCTTCCCTGCAGACCCACCGCATCCACCGTCAGACGGTGGTGACCCCGTCCAGGCCGCGGAAGGTAGGGAGAGGGGCGCACCGCAATACCGGCACTCCTCTCCCGCCGCGGCCTCCAAGCCTCAACCGTGATATCGTATGGGACCTGGGACGCTCCATATGATCTCTGTTACCAAGCAGCACCGCAAACTACCTGTTGCCAGCTACATCGTCTGCTTAGTCGGCAAAAGTCCTGACAAGCGGCCCCGCCTCGGGTTCCTTTTCGCTTCACCATAGGCGACCAAGCCACGGCTACTGAGCCCCCCCCCCCTCCTCACCTCGACAATGTGAGAACCCACCGGGGAGGAAGGCTTTTGCTCTGCAGTGGGACAGTTACATACTAGAATTATAATAATACTCAGTTCAGTTCTCTATATTTATGGTAGTTAAGTTAAAATAATTATTATGTATTATATTCATTTTTTGTGTTTTCCTTAGGGGGAGATTAGACACGCAATGTGTTATGAAAACGTTCAATATAGACATAGTTTTGCTCATACATTTGCGTCATCGCGTGCTTCATTTGAAATACAAAATATGTAATGAATAATTTTTGCGAAGGACTTGTATCTATAATTATAATACTCATATTATAACTTGATACTAAATTGTTTTATTCATGTTGTTTTCTTTTTCTTCGTGTTATGTATAACTAATTTATTTTACCAGCTACAAAAAGGAGGAGGTTCTCAATTCAAAATTTTTTTTTGTGTTTTACCTCTGAGCTTTTTACTAGGTGAACCGATTTTGACGTTTTTTTTTTATTTATTTGGAAGCTGTTTTTCTTCCTGTGGTCCCATTTATCTGATGTGTAGTTTTTGGGTTATCCTTAATAATGCGTTTTTCATGGTACTATCAGGTACCAAAACTAAAAAGACAAAAATAAAACTTTTTAAAAAGAAAAATTAAACTGACTTCCAAAACAAAATACTACAAATCGAAAAATTACTTTCTTTTCGGCAGTCGGTGTCCAAAATCAAAACAATTAGGTACCACCGACAGCGACTGCCGATATGTCGTTCGATGACTTGTGTGTGCCCTGGCAGTTGAGAGTATGTCATGCTCTCTCTAATGTATCTCTGATGGTGGCCCGGGTTATCGGATGATTCGCACGAATTGAACTCTCGAATCGATTTTTTAAATAATATTTATTTTTTCTGTAGGCGATTCGCACGAAGTAGGAGCTGACTGTAACCCACATAATTTGAGGCTCGGCCTCCTAAAGTCTCCGACACATAGCAATTTTGTTGGCTCAAGACACCGATGTAGTTGGCATGTCAATTGCACTGTACTTACACATGTGGATTGTGGACTGAAGATAAGGTTTAAACACGTACCGATGCATTTATTACTGAGCTGATATACGTAATTAAAAGCTCTGTTTAAGATAGTAAAACAAATAAAATATCGAAGATTTTGTCAAGAGCCAAAACATTATGATAAGTTCCTAAGTCCTATTCTATATAATGTTTCTCAACTCCAAAGTGTTCAAAGTGTTGGATTATTTGGTTGCCCTCTTGATGGAGGAGCTGAGTGGTGCCAATCCATGCGTCTTGTTCGTGAACGGGTGTCATCACTTAGCTGCCTCGGCATGCTTTTAATTATTAATTGTGTTTTTGAATTGTTTGTTTTACCCCAGACGCTTTTACGTGCACGTCTTTTTACATCGTTCTCACTTATGTAATTTTCTAACAAGAATGATGTAACCAAATAAATGCAATTAAAATTAACGTAATAGAGTGTCTGTAGAGTTTCATGCACGTTAATCTCCATAGACACCTACTGATGCTTGCGAATGTGCGACTAGATTCATCTTTTGTTTGACAATTCAAACGTACCTTTCAATGGTTTAGTTGAAATAAAATATTTGTATCTTCAAACATAAATTCTTTAAGTCAATGCGGCACACGATATTATCATATACGACAGAAATAATCTCATATTATGAACAAAAGAAAATTTAGTGGCTTCTTCATACCAAGCAACTGAGTCAAAAAAGCCCTGTTATTTAATTAAAAACATTCCTTTTTCCTTCGCATTCCACATTCGGCAAACTTAATCTCTTTAAAAATAAACAGAGTCAAAATGACATGAAGCAGACTTGTTTATAGACTAATTACTTAAAGTTTTTCAAAGCAAGCATTTTGGCGCCCGACTGGGACTACAGTTGATATAGAGTTAAAATGGCACCCAACATGGGACGAATGTTATGCTTTGTACCGACTATAATTATTATTTGGGATAAGTTTTATAAACTTTTTGCAGCAAATTTACCGGATGGCATTTCTGATAAGGCTATCTGGAATTATGTATCAAGGTAAAAAGGTTTGGTGGTCATATTAAAACAATGTAGATAAGTAATCACCCTTTGTCATCATATTTTTATGAAGTGTTTTGCCACTTCAGTATAGGCTGAAAGTTCTCGTTTTCTGAGAGCTACGTTATAGTGTCTAACTTATTTGTGAGCAAAAACCTTATATAATGTACTCGTACATAATAAAATTTGGTAGCTTCTTCATACCAAACAACTTAGCCAAAAAAAGCAATTTTTAACAAAAGATTTTTCCTTCACATTCGTTGACCTAAATCTCTCAAAAAATAAACAAAATCTGTAAAAACGACATGGAGATATATTATCACTAGCATTGGCTTGTGCTTTCGCTCACTTATAGAATATTTGATTTTCCCAAGGAGAAATTATACCAGGATGAAAAATCTATAATATTGTATCGTAATCCTGGTTCTGGTCTATACATATCAAGTTTCTTCTAAATCTATTCAGCCGCAATATTTTCGATATACAAAATCGACTTTTCTACAAATTTATTAAATACTTGCGATGCGATGCGATTTTGCTTAAAGTTTTGCAAAACAACATTTTTGGCGCCCAACTGGGACCACAGTCATAAAAATTTAAATAATGGCACTCATGAATGTACACTTAGTAGCGAGTCATATTATTATCAGGGACCCAGTTATAGCGCTCTCATATCTGCTAAAGTTATGGATGTAATCCTACTAATTTTATAAATGTGAAAATTTCAATCTTCCTGATAAATGCGATGTAGTGTACCCCTTGGACATATTTCACGCGGACGAAACCGCGGGCAGATGCTAGTTTTAAATAAAGTTTATTAGGATTTTATCAACCAAGGAACAAAGTACGTACAAGTTCCTACTAAAAATATAAGTACCTACGAGTTCTATAAGAAAATTGCCCCTAATAATTAAATCAATCATCTTTTCGCACCACTTGTAATAAGATTTGCGTCTTTCATAGAACTAATTGAATCAATTACCAGTCCCACGCTGGGCGCCAATAAGGTTTATTGACAGTCTCTTGATCTTGTTATGACGACGGTTATCAGAATTGTTTTAGGACTTTTATCATCTTAGGGTTTTTCGTTCTTTTGTATTTTTAAACCGACTTCAAAAAAAGGAGGAGGTTCTCATTTCGTCAGCATCTTTTTTTATGTGTTTTCCCCGATTAATCAAAGACGCCTGGACCGATTTGAAAAATTATTCTTTTGTTTGAAAGAGTATACTTCAAAGGTGGTCCCATGGTCATCAGGTCAGGATCTGATGATGGGATTCTAGAGAAATCGAAAATCTCAAATATTATAGGCATACATATAGCGATTTTGGTATTATCAACAACAATGCAATTATTTGCACTCAGAAAGTATCATTTGGTGAAGTGGAACTTATGAAGAAGACCACAAATGGCCACTGGAACTCCTTAATGCTAAGTATGTCACGGGCATAAGATATCTCGAATAGTTAACTGACTATGATGAAGTAAATACTTATAAATAAATGGTACTGATGAAAACAGTACCATCGAACTGATCTGATGATGAAGGCGGAAGATAGGCACTGGAACTCCGAAATAAAACAATGTATCCTAATTTTGTTTAGGCTTATTGTAATCGTCATGAGATGTACTTTGGCTATATATAATTTTTATGCCAATTGGAGATACCTAACAGAACTAAAAAGAGAAAAATAAAAAACTTTTTAATCAAAGTCGGTGTCTTTTGTACACATTGTTTTCCGTTATTCGACACCGACTTCGGAAAAGAAAGTTTATTTTTCGTTTTGTAGTTTTTTGTTTTGGAAGTCGGTTTGATTTTTTGTTAAAAACTTTTTTTTATTACAAGATTAGTATAGTGATATCATCTTCGTCAACATCATTTCAGCCGAAAGAAGTCCACTGCTAAACATAGGCCTCCCCCAAGTGTTGCCTCATCGACTGATCCTGTGCGTCGTGGATCCAGCAGATAAAAACATTAAATGCTAAATTGATGACATAGATAAAAGTATGATAAAAGATACAAAAAAAAATAAACCGACTTCCAAAACAAAACACTGCAAAGCAAAAAAAATATCTGTATTTTCGGAAGTCGGTGTCCTTGGTACCTACTTTTTTCGTTTTTGATACCAACTTCCGAATAAAAAGTTATTTTTCGCTTTGCAGTGTTTTGTTTTGGAAGTTGGTTTATTTTTTTTGTTATAATTTTTTTTATTTTTCTCTTTTTAGTTTGATACCTTATATTACAATGAAAATACGCATTACAAAGGATAACTTAAAAAACTACTCGTCAGATTTCGATCAAATTTAAATGGAAGACCACAAGAGAAGAACCAGCATACAAATAAATAAAATCATCAAAATCAGTTCATACTCACGCATACTGCGCTACCGCGGGGAGATATAGCAGTTATGTGAGACTTCAACCCACTAAAACTGCGCGGTGTCCTGTTGTGCCGCTTTTCGCGGGAACACGGATATGCGTTAGCACTCACCACGAACCCGTTACTCTGATACCAAGCGGCACCGCAACCTACTTTTTGGCCGCTACGTCGTCGGCTTAATCATCAAAAACCCTGGCGAGCGGCCACTCCTCGGGTTTCATCATCGCTTCACTGTGGATGAACAAGCCACGGCTACTGAACCCCCCGCCTCGATAATGCGGGAACCCTATGACGGTAGGGGGATTTCATAATTCGGAATTGTCGAATTGAGAACCTCCTCTTTTTAAAGTCGGTTGATAAACTAGCTTTTGTCAGCGACTTAACCCGCCTGATAGTTGGGACTGGTCCCAACATACAACCGAGATAAAAAGTTTCTTATATCCTAGTCCATATCTATGATCATGGTCATAATGATGTCATCTGTTCAGCGTTTTTTAGGCCTCCCTTATCATTTCTTGCCACTGTATCCTGTCCACCGAGTTGCCTTGTCTTTTTAACGGGCTAGGTGTCCAGCTCATTTCCACCTGAGCTTAAGCGCATAATGCAGAGCATCAGTAAGTCTTGTCTTCTTTCATATAAATTCGTTTCTGACTTTCTGTATTTTTCAGTTTTAATATACTTTTTTCCATAGCTTTCTGACATACAACTAGTTTATTTTGTATTTTTGAAGTATACGTCCACATCTGACACCCGTAAGTGAGGGACGGAAGGATGCATTATCCCTACTTTATACCCTATTTTACCTAAGGAGAAGGGAGAAATCGCCTTTTGAGATTTCCTTGAGGGCCCAGAATTTCCTCCAACTTAGCTGTACTCTTCTACCAACCTCTTCTTCGGTATTTTTGTTTTTGAAGGATAGCTGATTTCCCAAGTACACATAACTACTCCCATATTCCAAAGCCTTGCCTTTTAGGTTGATTGGGGCAACTATGCTGTTCGTCATGAGTTTTGTTTTGTCCTCATTCATCTTTAGGCCCACTTTTTCACTTTCGACACTTAGTATATATATCATTTCTTCCATCTTGGGGCTAGTCTCAGCGAAAAGAACAATATCGTCCGCAAATATCAGGTGAATTAGGTGATGCCTATATAAAGATGTCGTACTTATAAAAATCCGCCTAGCGCTTTGAAAGCTATGAGGTAATAAAGAATATTACAAACATACAAGATACGCGCGAAAAACATAACCCTTTCCTTGCAGCCGGGTAAAAACCCCACACTCACTTTTTTAATGTTAGTAGAAAGTAGTAGGTTTGTATAAATCAAAACCATCGATTATAATAGTTTGCTATTGAAACTGCAGCAAACACAACATAAACGGTGAATTTTTTTTAGCTACACCACCATTCGGAGGTAAAAGGCGTGATATTTTTATGTACAAAAAATAACGTTCATTTGACCTCGCAACCTTGACCATCATAGGCAGTTGCCATCCAAAGTTATTTTCGGAACTCCTATCTTTTCAACCGTTAACACATTTCAGGGACGAGAAACCTTTTTCGAAACCCCGATCAACTTAGACTAAAAAAGCGAAAATAGCCACTCTCTTCCTCTATTACGAATTTATGGTATATACCTTTTTATCCCAAACGGTTAGATTTTAATAGTAGTTTATGCAATGGTCATATAATAGGGGTTATTAAAACACGAGCGTGGGTTTATATCACGCGAGTGTTTTAATACTTAATTATATGCCGTTGTATACACTACTTTATCTTCACTCATACAGTTGAAATAAAACAAAAGTGTAAACGGAAAAAATATGTGGTATGGCGAGCAATTTATATTCTCATTGGGTATGACAGCGCAGCGCGCGCATCCAAAGACACTACTACATGACACTAGTTTTCTACATTAAGTCAATGAGCCCATACGCGCCAGTATATTAAAAAGTAAAAGTGTGCTCTAATAATTAAAAAGTTATTTTTTTAAAGCAGTTGTTTGAAAAAAGAAGGAAAATGTTGCACTGTTATGGTTTTTTTTAATTTTACCTATCTACGAATATAAAGTACGTGTTTATACATGATTTTTTGACTTCATATTTGGAACATTATGTAGTGAGTGTAGATAAAATATTTGATATGACATGACACTTGGTAATTCTGCGTAACAGGATGGCTTGGCTGTTCCTGTAGTGGGATAATCGTGGATCATGAAGCAAATGTGCTTGGTTTTTCTGTGAAAGGATACTATTGTGATTTGTGTTGTTAAGCTTTTGATTTTGTTGATGACCTTAAAACGGAATTCGTCACCACAATCATCCAAAGATTTTCAGAAGCCCACGAACACACACTTCATCGACACGTGAACGTGAGGCTATCCAGCTGCTAGACAATACAGACTTAGTGCGTAGGCTAAAAAGAACTAAACCTTTTGAATTAGTGTAGTGTACAAAGTGAATGAATAATAGTGACAACGCTGTGCTATACATATAACACATGAACATAGTGTTTTTATAAATTACTAGCTGACCCCCGCGGCTTCGCTGCCGTCAACTGGCTACCTACCCTACCTACCCCACCCTACCTACCCTACACTACCTACCCTACCCTACCTTCCCTACCCTACCTACCCTACCCTACCTACCCTACCCTACCCTACCCTACCTACCCTACCATACCTACCCTAACCTACCTACCCTAAAGGCAGTCAGACGTCAGATCACATGAAAATGTCAGTTTAGTTAGAAAACGTTTTTATGGGAAAAAAGAAAAGGGCTGTTTTTAGGGTTTTCCCGACAATTTTTCGAATTTTTCTCGCCGTAAAAACCATCCTTGGACTTCAACGAAAATTACAAAAAAAGAATTGGTAAAATTTGTCCAGGCGTTGTTGAGTTATGCGCTTGCCAACACATTTTGCGATTCATTTTTATATTATAGATACTCGTATCAGACTCTAAGAAAGTGCTACGGACAAGTGTAAAAGTGCAAATGGCCACTATTCTTAGTTTTAACATCTATAACGTAACATATTAAGTTAGAGTTAAATTGCTTATTAGTCTTTTAGGCTAGATCGTAATTAATTCTTAAGAATTTTGTTCTTATTAATAAGGCAAAAAAAAAAGCTTTTAATAATACAAGTCTGTTATTGTCCCACTGCTGGGAAAATGCTTCTTCTCATACGGAGGTTTACACATTAGTTAATACGGAAATGTTTCCAAAAAAAATTGTAAGGATAATCGACAATTTGTTTGGAAAGGATATCCAACAGAACACATTTCCAGCATTTTTGGCATTTTTGTCTGTTTGCCGGTCTGTCTGTTTATTTGTGCACGCATCATGTAAAATTTACGAAACCTATTAAGATAACTTCTATGCATAAAAATTGTGCGTAACTTGAAGTATTACTTAACTTTTGTTTCTTCGCAATCGGTTCACTCTATAAAAAGTTAGATGAATTTAAAGTGTTCAAAAAGTAAAATTATCACAACACACGCAATACAGATACTCGAACAGTTGAACTCGATATTCGATAGATGGCGTTGTGCATTTGAAGTAATTTTATTAATGGCAGTGTTGAGATTCTTCGCAAAAAACAGGAGCGAAGCCGCGGGCACAGCGAGTTTTAAGTATAAGTCCAGGTTTACTCACGATGTTTTCCTTCATCGATGTCAGCAATGTCTAAAATAAACTTGTACATGAATAGAACATTGAACATGAAGAATTGCCAAACGTAAGTGGCATTGGGTAAGGCACATTGCTTGCAGAACAAATGGCCGATGGGACATCAAAAAAACAACAAAAGTTCTGAAGTGGCGACCACGAACCGGAAGACGATGCGTTGAAAGGCCTCCCACTAGGTAGACCGATGACCTGGTGAAGGTTGCGGGGATCCGCTGGATGCGAGACGCACGGGACCGGTCAATCTGGTGACGCTTGGGGGAGGCCTATGTCCAGCAGTGGACTTCTTTCAGCTGATACGTAATGATGGATTGAAATGTTCACATGGCCCATAGACCATCCGTTCTGCGAGTAATATGTCCTACCCACAGCCACTTAAGTTTGGCAGTTCTCCGGGCTATGTCGGTAACCCTGGTTTTCCTGTTGATATCTTCATTTCTAATGCCTAGGTTAGTACAGAGTTTGAAAAATAAGCGTGCCAGCTTATATTATACTTTAGATGTGGGCCCATGCCGTATGACATTACATAACACATAGGTACGATTTACTTTCCAAAACCAATTTCACTGATAAGGCATCTACGAAATCGACTCGGTGACATAAAGGCAACATTTGCCGCCCGTAACTGCGTACCAAGCCATATAATTTGCAATATTCCTACACATTGAAAGAATATACATCTGAGACTTGTTCCAGTAATATTCAAATTTTTCTCCGTCCCTGTGGTCAAGCAGGTAGCAAGTCCTTATAGTATGAGATCCGACTGCAAAAAATCTGTAGGTCAATTTGTTTTTGATAAAACTTGATTTTTATGAATGATTCTTGATAGTACAATAGCTAACTGCAGGGTTGCCTGGCCGCATCTAGCCGCAACTAGATTTTCGTTTCTTGTTATTTTTTTTTTAAATTTTGCCCTAACCTACGAATTTCTCATATAGTATCGTCGGTGCGTATAAAACATCATTTAACTCTCAGTTAGCCGCAATTTATGTGTGGCCAGATTCAAAAAGATAAATTAGCAATTGGCAACCCACAGATTGCGATTAACTGAGAGCTGGCATACGCACAAAGCGTTTAGAAAATACTTTAATTGTGCGTACAGCTAAGGAGTGGAATTCCCTGCTGGCGTCTTTGTTTCCTGATAGCTACAACCTAGGGGTCTTCAAGTCAAGAGTGAATATGTTACTTTTAGGCAAGCGTGCTTCATCTTCGACCACATTATCCCTTATCATCAGGCAAGATAGTGTTCAAACGCGAGCCTATAATAATAAAAAAAAAAAAAGCTGGCAACCTTATTTTTTCCTATTTTCTACAACGTTCTTTGAAGCGACTTGTCGAAAGTCACGTGAAAATCTTATATATTGGGAGTTTACTTTCTACAAGTAACTTATAATTGCGGCTAGATATTGCCAGGCAACCGTGCAGCAGGTTCTACTATCAATAATTATGAATAAAAATCAAGTTTCATGAAAAAGATACCTGCAGATTTCTGCAGTACGATCTTAGACCATTACGCGTTAAATATACAGGTACAATTTGACCCAAAACTTTGGCGTGACCCTCAGATTTTTGTAAAAAAGTTTTCCTGAGGATGCTCGTAAAAACTTGTATATTTTTTTCAGTTATGTTGTAAACTTTCAAATGCTGCAGATTACTTTTCCTCGAGAGTGCGTGGAATCATAAATATTTAGAATACTTTTTTTCTTTGGCATGCTTAAGCTAGTTTGAATATGAAATGTCTTGTCATAGTTTTTTATGAGGCAACTTCTTTTCTCATGTCGCAATGAACTATATGAAAATACCACCATGCCATGGATAAATAATAGCTACTCAGCAAGGGGTAGCGGGGCTACATAAGGTCTAGAACTGAATTATGCCAAGAAACTTAAACATCTTATTGATGTTGTTCTGTAGAAAGGCCAGGGTTGCTACCATACGGACGCCTCTATGACGCATTGTTGAAACATATAACACCTGACTATATATATTCTTACAAATATGACTCGCACACTGTTCCGTTGTTGTTGAATTAGATAATTTACCTATGTTTGCAATATTTGTAAGTATGTGAGAATCATGTTCCTATTTGTCAAGTGAAGGAATTTACTTGTTAGTGCTTGTAATACTGATATGTAGTATAGTAGTTCTAGGTGCATCGTCCTCTCGTATATGAATTTATTAATGTATGTACTTTAGTATTGTAAAAGCTTATTTTTTTTTAAAAGAATAATTATGGAGTTTCTTGTGCGTTCTTTTCCATAACAATCTACTTTTTCGAATGCACGGTAGAATCAATTTTTATTAAATGTTAATTTTCAACGTTCGAAAGTGGCGCTTAATGGCCTGGTCGAAATAAAAACATTTGACTTTGACACCCAGTTCATTGTTTTGGATAGTTGTTTTCGCGCACTAGTTATTTTCGCGCTTACACATTTTAAATTAAAAAAAGTAGGTTTACGATCGAGATGTTTACGTGATAACGTCTTACCTACATATAAACCTATGTTATGATAAACACATTTTGTTTCACTGTTAAACATTCAACGAAAACTTAACCGCACGAGAAAATCTCCATTCGTTTGTATGCCGCTAGAGTAAGAGAGACGGAAGATCGGTCTACTCACTCGAACGCTATGCCAGCCTCCGCTCGTGAGGATTCCGCGTGACAAGTTTCACGGAATGACTGGCAGCGCTCGAGATGAGACGGGAGATCGGTCCGTCTCTCTCTCGTTATACCTGCGATCGCGCTCGTGAGGTTTTGGTGTGACACAAGTTTCTGAACATGTCACCCGACTAAAACGATTTTAAAGACGTTATCACGTCAAAAAAATGGCTAAAATCTTTACAATAGCCATTTTATACCCACTATTAACAAAATACGTACGAGCACCTCTTAATTTTCTGTAATATTAACGCACGCATTAAATTTATCTATAAACCATTATTTCGCGGAAATTGATGTGGGCTACACGTTTACCTAGTTTTTAATCTTATTATATAGCACTTATATTGTTCATATCCCACTAAAGTAAAATAAAATAAAATAATCTAAGAGAGCAAGGTTATTTCTATTGTGCAAGGGACAGATGAATTCAGTCATATTTTTTATTAGTAATAGGATATTATATAATATCTATTGTACGATATTTATCTATGTCCTTGCGTGCAAAACAATAACCTTGATCTAAGAGTTTATAGTAGGGACCCAGATAAGAAGTAATTACAACCGGAGCTCGTATATGAGCTGATAGAAGAATCTTAACGAGGCAAAAGAAGTAGGCCGCCTACTACGATCGTCACATAGGAATGGAATGAATGAATGAAACTTTGGAACATCACCTAGCGTTCCGCTATTCCCCATGGAAAAGAAAAATTAGTTAATAAAATATAAAATCTAGCTCAAGATTTGACTTGACTGGTTTTCACAAATACTCTATCGATTTTAATATTCATTCATTCGAACATTTTAATAAATACCTTTATCATTATAATTGCCACATTATGATCAACATACTATTATTAGTTGGTTGAGATCCATCTGCCGGTGAACATTCACAACTTCTTCCAAATAAACCTTTCTTAGTGGTTGGATACATTAATATACAGTGCACACCAATGTGTGGTAAGCTAGTAGTAGCGGATGTGTGGTGTCATAATAATATAATTTTTAAAATAAAATGTAAATTGCGTGTAACATAAAAAAGATTAGTTTATTAGCCAAATTTAAGATAGCTTGTATGTGAAAACTCGAAAAGTCTAATCTTGAGCTAGAATATAATCCTAAGTTATCTGCTTTATGTATATATCTGTTTTTGTTTATCTGTTTTTGCCCACTGCAGGGTAAACGCCTCGTATAGAGAAGGCCACGCAAGCCCAAGGCAGATTATCAAATGTCAGTGTAAGGTGGGCTAGGCACAATTTTTTTTTTTACCCCTCTGGGCAAAAATGCATTACGAATACCAGCCCATTGGGGGAATGGCCGGCTACGTGGCACTCCCCGGATGAACCGGTATACCCACTAAAACAACCCAGCGGCACTTGCGCATCGTCCGCGTGGAGGAGGACTGCGAAACTGGCACAGCCTTTACGTTCTGTCCTCCCGCCTTTACAGCGGGGCCTTGGCGCCCCTCCTTCAGTGGAGGGGCCCGGGGATACCCTACCCTAACCAGCCATTTTTTTTTTGGTACAAAAGTAGCCTATGTCCTTCCTCAGGATTCCATCTATCTCCTTGCCAAATTTCATTGAATTCCGTTCAGTGATTTAGGCGTGAAAATGTAACAGACAGACGGACAGAGTTTCTTTCGAATTTATAATATTAGTATGGATTCATGTTTACTCTACGATATTTATTTATTTATTTATTCTTACGATATTTTTCTTAACTAACTTCATTGATGTTCGAATTCGATTTAATATAACAAAATATTGGTTGTCGCGAAAATAAACAAATGAAAGACAAGAGCTTTTCTCGTCTTTGTAAGTTAACACAAGCTCCTAAGCTTGTATTACATCGGCTTTAGCCTCACTGCATTGTGCAATGTTAAATGACAGAGATCACGTAATAAGGGCTTTACTTGCCTAGTGAATTACCAGCTTTTTCACCTAACACAGATGCGGGTTACATATCCGCAGAACAAGTTCTTTGAAAAATAGTAGTCGCATCATATAGTTTCGCGGTCGCACCGTTACCGAAGCCTTAAATTTCTGAATTAATTTATTTATTTATCAAATATGGACGAAGAGTTTACAGCTAAAACAAACAGAATAAAAATAGTATGTGAGACTGACGGCCATTTAAAAGTTATCACTTCTAAAAATAGATTGGAAAGAAGGTGTGTGAACAATACCGCACAGCTATCAAAAAAGAAATAAAAAAACCGGCCATGCGATTCCGACTCGCGCACGAAGGGTTCCGTACCCAGGGTGGCGTCAACTATGTATGTATGGGGACACCCTTTAATAATCTATTTTTTTTATTTTTCTGCATTTTCCCTTTACTTGTTCTGTAAGACCTACTTTTTTGCCAAACATCGTGATTATAGGTCAACGGGCACTAACATATTGATTTTCTACCCAAAACCTATAAGGTAATTTCCGGTTGACCCAGAATTGTCAATTTTGGTTAAAAGCAAGGTCTTACAGCACAAGTAAAGGGATAATGTGGAAAAATAAAAGAAGTTTAAAATTAAGGTAAATTATGGTACTTACAAAATCTAAATATGCACATGTCTTTTTATCGTGTTGACTCAGGACCTTGATTTTTATACACATAATAGGGACTACAGACCTCAGTATCTGATATAAATTTCAACTTGCTTAAGAAAATCGGTGGTGTCACACGCATAGACAGACGGACAGACGGACAAGAGAGTGATCTAATATGGGTTCCTTTTTTTAGCTTTTGAGTTACGGAACCCTAAAAACCAAAAAGAATAACATTCAAGCTTAAACTAAATTAAGATCTCATATTCAATACGAGGATAAAAACCTGAACATACAAAATCTTAATAAAAAAAAATATTCATTAAAAGAACTTTTTTAAAACAAACTTTTTTCGTATTCTTCTCAGCAAACCCTTTCATTTGATACCCATATCATGGCAGTGCACAAAAATTATCTAGTCCGCCATCTTGTGCTGTCCGCCATATTGGATTTAAAATGCCGTCACTGAGCTAAGCATGCATTGTCATCCAAATTAAACGTGTATGCAAAATTTCACCATAATCAGTGGAGAATAACTGCTTTAAAATTCAGTTGCATGATTTGACCCGAACACTCTTACATACCTACATGTTAAATAAAAAGCTTGTAAAAAGCTAAGACTCAGGCACTTTCTGGCCGAGGTCGCGCCTGTTATGAAATGATCAAAATCATGCCGTTTACATACGTCATCAAAGTTTCTACTTGCACGCACTATAAATTAATTTTGTCCGTAATTCGTAGAGGTAGATGGAATACGCAACGGCGCGTAACATCTCTTCGACGACGAAGTGAAGTTTTCAACGTTAAAATAGAATTAACCTTTTCTGGATGCTCTCTATACGATTAATGTACGCCTCTAGGTTCTTTAATACTTAAGCTTGTATACCCAGACTGCAGACTACAGTGCTAACAGACAATCATCACGTAATAGGGGCTTCGTCGATAGTTTTGTCTTACATAACATAGACACGTCGCGACAGCAAGAGATTCTTGAAGACAAAAACTCGATTTGCTTTTGTTGCTGCAAACTGTTTAGTTTCTATTCTATTTTTTTAATGATGACTTTCGAACGTGACTATCCGGAGACGTTAACATTTTGATTTAACATGTCAACTATGGGAAGGTATCGTGTTTAAGGTACACTTCATAATTAATTGTATTTTATTTTGTTGATATTGCCATTTTTATTTTTATATATATTTTTTCCATTATTTGACTTTTTATCGAAACTTTGTTTTGACATTAATTATTTTATCATTGTTATAAGTAGCATCATTTATTTTACAATTATAACTTACATTATGAATTCTCAAAGTTACATTAAGTGTGATTCATGACTACACTACAGTACAGACATATTGACATGTTATATTATATTTGATCTTGTTGACGTTGCCAATTTTATTATTTTTATTGACATTTCACCATTATTTGACTTTTGTATCAAAACTTTAACTGACATTCTTTATTTAACGATTGTTATTCTGTAGCATCATTTAATTTATTTTAAAATTAATCTTTCTACTTACCTAATATTTATTAAATTTTCTTATTATTTTACTCAATGTGCTGTGCCCGGCAGCTTCCATGTGAACTATTTATAAGATCTTGTGAAACACATGTGATATATCATACTAATATTATAAATGTGAATATAAGTTTGTTTGTTACGCTTTCACGCAAAAACTACTGAACCGATCATCATGAAACTCTGTACATATATTCTTGGAGGTATAAGAAGTAACATAGGACACTTTAAAAAAAAAAAATTTGGCTTCACTGCGAGCGAAG